>CM061141.1:264686356-265886356 GCA_030789695.1 Scilla litardierei | reverse complement strand
TGCATGTGTCCATGCACGAAGTGTGCACGTGACTGAGCACAAGTGTGCTTGAAAATGACTAGTCGGGCGATCAACATACTCAGCCCGACTAGTTTACACTATTTTCCCATAAACACACCACAACCTTCCGACACGCTTCCCTACACATGTGAGCCTCATTTGTCAGAAAGATCCTCCAAATGGGGCCCACTCTCTAATGATCCAACTCCACTACCTTCAATACGCCGTACATGGCCACAACACATAACCCTATCTTGTAGACTGGACTACAGAGGGTTACATCCTACCCGCTTTAGAATAAATTCCGTCCTCAGAATTACAAAGACATCAACAAGGAGAGCAGAAACAATCTTTTATAAAAATATAAAAGTCCACAATGATATATTGATATGAGCGTATTACATAAACAAATATGGATATTTTTCCCGCATCTCGTCCTCACGTTCCCAAGTGGATTCTCCAGGTGACTCCTGGTGCCACATAACTCTTACAAGATCCAGTGTCTTATTCCGCAGTGTCTTCTGCCTCCGATCTAGAATCACCACTGGTTGTTGCTCATATGTCATATCTGGACGTACCTCTATATCAGTGTGCTCCACAATCTGGTTGGGATCGCCCATAAATCCACGAAGCTGAGATACATGGAACACGTCGTGGATTCCTTCCAAAGCAGGTGGAAGCACTAATCTGTAAGCCACCTCACCCACACGAGCTGAAATCTCGAATGGACCAACGTATCTCGGGCTCAACTTTCCTTGACGCACAAATCGAATCGTACCTCGTGTAGGTGAAACTTTCAGAAACACATAATCACCGGGCTGGAATTCCAGTGGTCGTCTCTTAGTTTTTGCCCAATGCTTTTAACGATCTTGAGCAAACCTGAGATTCTCACGAATCGTCCGCACAACATCAACTGCCTCAACAACCATATCTGGTCCCAATAACTCACGATCCCCAATGTCGTCCCAACTGAGCGGTGACCGACACTTACGTCTATATAAAGCTGCAAGTGGAGCCATACCAATAGTTGCTTGATAACTGTTGTTATATGCAAACTCAACCAATTGCAAATGATCCTCCCAGGATCCCTGAAATTCCAGCATACATGCCCTCAACATATCTTCCAAAATATGAATAACACTGACGTGCGTTTATATTTCATATATTCACGCACGTTTTCTTTTGTGTTTCTCCGTGTTTTTCCGCCGTCTCTTATTCGTTTTCGTGTATTTCCCCGGTTTCTTTCACTTTTCTTTGTTTATCCATGATTGCAGGGGATTGACCACGTAGGGGACGTTTAACGATGATATCCCAAGTCCCCGGAGCAACGGGAGAAGTCACGCGTGATCCAGGGGGTCAAACGCCAAAGAATTCATCTTTCAGCCCCTCACCCGGTCGGTTGGCCATCTCCAACCGATCGGGTGATGCACGCGTGCACCACCCGGTCTCTGCCGCAGCTCGCAAAGAAGTCACCCGACCGGTTCGCAGACCGGTTCAGCGGGGGCTGTTCTCTGTTTTCTCGAAGCAAAACGCCAACCGATCGGGTGACTCTCACCCGATCGGTTCATCTGTAGCTGAAAAAGAAGAGCTGAAGACACTGACGTCGAACCGATCGATTCACCCGACTGCTCCAAGATCCAACCGGTCACTCAAGAACTCATCCGACCGGTTCATGTGATCGGGTGAAAGCTCGCCGTTTTCTGTTATTAATTTGTAACGGATCAACCGATCGGTTGACTTGTCAACCGATCGGTTGATGCGAAGGTCTATAAATAGAACCCCTAGGGTTCCAGAAACGAGAGCTGTTCTTTTTCTACTGTTTTATTTCCTTGTGACGGCTGTAAGTTTTACTCTTTTGTAAGTTTTCAGATCTTTCTAAAATTTTGGTATTGTCTTTATTACTCTATTACTTCCGCATTGCAATTGTCCGATTATGATTCCAACGGTTAAATTTCATTTAGATCGCTTTTTCATGAATTTTTGTGAGTAGTTCCCAAATCTGGGATTTTGGTGGAAACCCCTTCGGGGGCTCTTCCTGATGCGTCCATAGGGTTAGGAAATCGATAGGGAGTAGGAATCTAACGGTTACGCGGGGTGTTTCATTGTCATCGGCGGGAAAAAGACCGCCTTTGACTGTTGGGCCAAGGGGGAATAAACTTGGCGGTTGACTCCCTAGCCATAGCTCACGCCCTTAGCGTAGACGCCGAATCCTAGCACGCGGGAGCGGCAGGATGAGACGTTGGAAAATATCGTTGTGTGCTTAGTGCTCTAGGGATCGATCAGTGTTAATGGACACGGGAGTGCCCACTGATCGAATCCGGGAAGTCCGGTGTATCATCCTGGGCACCGACCGGAATATCGGGCCAATGGGACGCCGGTACCACTTTCAGAGGCAACGTCTCACCATTAGACCCTAATCCCGATCGCTATCCATACCCGTAGGCCGTATCGGCGAGAGTCTCTCGTCGGGTTGGAAACCAAAGTCCCGGGTTTTCTTTCTTGTTGTTCATACCCTTTTATCTCCTTTCATGACAACCATTCACCGATTCGGGCTAGCTCGCCCCTCGGGGTGATTTAGGTCCTACCTGACCCAAGCACAACCTCGCCTCCCTAAGTTCGATATTCCCGCACCCTACACTAACCGTGAAACTTGCGGTAAACGACACCGCGCTGCCGCAACGCAAGCGGGGCGCCGGTCAAGTTTATGGCGACGTTGCCGGGGAGGCAACGTGCTTGTTATTTTAGGATCTCTTGAACCCTCGTGTCTAGCTCACATCCCTACCTCGCGATAATTTTCGCATTCTCCTTTTTCTTTTATATATATATATATATATATATATTTTTCTTATTTTTATTTCTTATTTTATCTGTTTCTTTCCCACTTGTCGCTTCACGGGTGTTTGTTGTTTTTCATGCGCAGGAGTTCAAGGAGTCTTGACGACTTGATTCCCCTCGATCCAGAGATTAACGCCACCCGTAGGCGTTTGGCCGTCGAGAAGCGAAGAAGAGAAGATCCCGAATCCATGGAGGAGAACACCCCACCTCACAAGTCTCTGCTGGAGTACTCGATGCCATCCATCGAGTCTACTTCCGCCATCCGATCTCCAGCTATTGCGGCCCAAAGCTTTGAGCTGAAGCCGTCTCTAGTGACATGGATCCAGCAGGACCAGTTTGCGGGTGCACCCATGGAGAGCCCGATCGAGCACCTGGACTCCTTCTTAGAGAAGTGTGACACCTTCCGGATTAATGGTGTCACGACAGAGGCTATCCGTCTGAAGCTGTTCCCTTTCTCTTTGCGAGACAAAGCCAAGCAATGGCTGAGGGGGAAGGACCCTAACACTTTCAACACATGGGAGAAGCTCTCCAATGCTTTTCTGACGAAGTTCTTTCCTCCGGGGAAGACCATGAAGTTGAGGAGTGAGATCTCCTCCTTCTCCTAGGCCAGCCACGAGTCCGTGCATGAAGCTTGGACAAGATATAAAGAGATGCAAAGAAGATGCCCTCACCATGAGCTTCCGAAGTGGCAGATTATTAATCTGTTCTACAATGGGTTGAGGGATGACTTGAAATCTTCTATGGACGCCGCGGCTGGAGGTTCCTTCATGTCTAGAAGCGAGGAGGATGCCGGGCATATTCTGGAAAATATGGCATCCAACAATGAGCGGTGGTGTGACGAGAGAGCCACACCAAGATCCGGGGGTATACACAGAGTCGAGGACGTCGACAAACTTTCAAGCAAGTTCGACTTGCTTTCGACCCAGATCTCCGCACTAATGGTAGGAGCCGGTGGGGCCGGTACACAGCAAATTTCTGCGGTAGAGTCCGAATTCTTTGGGAAATTCGACGGTGGTGACATCTCACCACCGTTGGATCAGGCGAGCGCACTATTTTACAACCCTACGGGAAATGCACCGTATCCGCCAAGGACAAATTCTAACCCGTCCTACTCTCCAAACAACCGGAACCACCCAAACTTCAGTTACCGGCCACCATTTCAGCCCTCACCGCCTCAGCAGCCGCAGCAACAAACTTACCAGCCGGCTAGGCCACAACAGCAACCATTTCAGCAACAAACTCAGCAACAATCTTACGCCCCCAGGAATCAGCAGCCGTTCCAGCAGCAGCAGCAGTATGGCCAACAGAGGGCCGTCTCTCCGGTTGAGTCTCTCTTGACTCAATATATTACCAACCAGGAGAGGATCAACCAAAAGCTGGAAATGGATCAGCGGACCCTCACGGACCAAGTAACCTAGCTGGGGTTACAAGTGGCGAACCTTGCAAGGTCACAAAACCAATTACCGCCACAATCGGAGGTGAACCTGAGGGGAGCAACCCAAACATCGGCACTCGTGCACGAGCACGCAAATGTGTCCGCTATCGTTCTGAGAAGCGGGACACAAATTCCTACTAGAGTGCCCCCTAGCAACCCGGAAGCACCATTGGTCGTTGAGAAACCGATCGAAAAATCAAATGACGCCGGTGCTTCGTCATCAAATCCTATGACTCCGGAGGGAGCCTCTGAAGAAGAGAAGAAGAAGGAGGAAGAGAGCCCGAAAGTGTATAAACCCGTTGTGCCATTTCCACAACGGTTGGCTCAGGCAAAAATTGATGAGAAATATGGCAAGTTCTTCGCCATGGTCAAGGACCTAAGCCTGCAAATCCCCTTCCTAGAAGCAATCGAAACAATCCCCTCCTATGCAAAATTCTTGAAAGATTTGGTGACGAGAGGGTCTAGAAAAGAGAAAGTAGTGTTGACGGCGGAGTGTAGCGCTCTTATCCAGAGGGCAAATCCGCCGAAACTTAAAGACCTGGGGAGCTTCTCAATTCCTTGCACGATCGGGGCAGTAAAGATTCATCGTGCACTCGTCGATCTCGGAGCGAGTGTAAGTTTGATGCCCTTGTCGATGTACAAAAGGATAGGAATGGGTGATTTGGAGCCCACCGGCATGACCCTACAACTAGCTGACCGGTCGGTCAAATATCCGGTGGGAATTGTGGATGACCTCCCCATGAATGTGAGAGGGGTGCATGTGCCTGTGGACTTTGTAGTCATGGACATGCCTGAAGACGCACACACCCCCATTATCCTGGGACGGCCTTTCATGGCCACTGCTGGCGTTCTAATAGATGTGAAGAACGGAAAACTCTCTTTGAACGTCAGCGGAGAGAAAGTTGAATTTGATCTGGGATTATCCATGAAGCACCCCGATCCCCCTGATGACCCTCGGTGCAATTTGCTTGAGATAGAAGAAGAAAAAGCTGCAGAGGAGAGCTCCTAGGAGATTCTCCTGAGAAACCCCCCCGATGACTTGGGGGATTCAGAAGATGGAGACGGCCTCGAGTACAAAGAAGCTGCTGGAAAACTGAGAGCAGCAAGAACGACCCCTCCCGGGTTCCCCAAGGCTCCTCCTGTGAGGAGAACGGGGAAAGAGCCCACGGACCTCACTAAAGACGAGGTCCGGATCCTGAAGAAGATGGCGGGAAGCGCCAACACCAAGGAAAAGCCCCCGGATCCCAGGAACAAGGGGAGGGTAGTCGAGCAAGTATTTTTCCAGCCGCTGACTACTCCAAGCGCCTTCAGCTCCAATGAGAAAGAGATGCCAAACTTCGGGCATCACCCGTATCGACCACCATGAGCATCTCTTGCGGGCGTCGAGCCAACGACGTTAAACAAGTGCGCTTCATGGGAGGCAACCCATGTTCTAAACTTTTTCCCCATTTTTCAGCGTTATTTTTGACTTTATTTTGTCTATTTTTATAAATAAAATCAGCCGCGAGAACATCCGTTCGGGGACTTAAACAATTCTATTGGTTTTTGCAGGAAACAAGCCCCAACCGATCGGATGACAACTCACCTGATCGGTTGGGATGTATCAGATACATGCCGAGATCTGTCCCCATATGACCCGATCGGTTGAGTAATGAAGAGACCGGGTGGCAGACCAGGTGAGCTGGGGAGAACTCTCGGAAATTTTTGGGGAGTATCAACCGATCGGTTGAGTTCGAGCACGATCGGTTGACGTGACCGGGTGAGCAGCCCTAAGTTCTCGGGAAAATGAGTGGAGCGGCCAACCGATCGGTTGAAAATTCAACCGACCGGTTCGCCTATAGCATTTCGTCGGCAAGAATTTTGACCTAACCGTCAACCGATCGGGTGACAAGTCACCCGATCGGTTCGACTTAAAACCCTATATAAACCCCACCCGACATCCGTTCATTTCCATCCTCGCCCGATCGCCCAAATCGCCGCCATTTCGACTCCTCTCGTGCACCTGCCTTCTTTCTTCCCCAAGATCAACCTCGATCGTCTTCCCCCGCCAACTCCCTACCCGTCAACCATCGATTTCCCTCCATTCCCCCGCCATCTCCCTACACACAAAACCCTAAATTTCACACATCCTCCCCAAACATCGAAACTTGTTGAAGAGATCGCTGCGGCTTCACAGCGTGATCCAATCGAGTAGCATCAGGGCGTCTCCGAGCAACTATCTTCTTCTCATTTGGGTAAACTCGCTCTTTTGCTTAATTTTATTTTTACCCCAGATATTCCATTTGCTCGTTGGCCGTGTTTCGTGTTTGTGTTGATTCATTGTACTTTTACATACTCGCACACACACAAGACACCCGCACAATGCCTCCCCGCCGTGTTAAACCCACCGACGCCAGCTCTTCGAACCCTAGGCCCACCCGTCACGCTCGTCGCGCACAGCCCCCCGCTCAGCCCACCACCGCCAACCCATCTGCCCCCGATCAAGACCAAGCCGATCGATTCATGGCCATGATCCTCCTAGCTGGGCAGGGTGGTCGGATAACCGAGGAGTCCGTCGACCGAGACCTCCCCTTTCTTCAAAGCTTCATTCGCCACATCCGTGAAGACCCACCCGACGTCTCCGAGCTCCACATTCCAACCCCCACGACCCCTGGTCCGGAGCGCAGGCCCCCGTCACCACCTCCGGAGGGTGGTGCCCCTGCTTGATCTTTCTTTCCCCCTTTTTGCCCCGCCATATTTGTGCCCATCTGTCTTTTGGGGGCCCTGCTATGTCTCTGTCGGGGGGGACCATTCACGTGTCGCTTTTTGATTTCACCTCTTTTGTTTTTGACTCCCCCTTGCACATCTCTGCATTTCATCGATCACATCATTTCTCTAGCACTTTCTGGTCTAGCTTGGGGGACGTCTATTTTGGTGTGCTGTCGTGTTTTGTTTGTTTTTCTCATTTTTGTGTGTGTGTGCTTGTTTTTCATTTTTTTGAGTGTCGTGTCGTGTGGTTTTATTTTTATTTTCGTGTTGTTTGATTTTGATTTTGATCTTTCTTTCTTTTTCAGTTTTATCTATGTGTTTTCCTCGTTTTCATTTCTTTTTGTGTCAGTGCGTATTCCCCCCATTTTCATTGTCCTCCCGTACTCACTCATATTGCATTGAGGGCAATGCAAACTTCAGCTTGGGGGAGTCGCACTGTGTGCGTCGTTTGAGTCCTTCTTTTTCGTTTTTTGTGTCGTTTTCATCGTGTTCTTATTTTTTATTTTCTTCTTTTTTAGCTCTTTCTCCTAGAGATGAATCCTATGATGAATCGCCACAAAGTCACACACACCTAGCATTGCATCGATAATCACACTCACTAACCCTAGGATTTTGAGTCCTCTTGCATTTCACGCATCGTGGGTCCACTTAGCTTTTTGTGAGTCGTGTGTTATGACTAGCATTTGGTGTGCTTCTGCCTTGTGATTTTACTTTATATACCTGTCCAGGAATGACCCCTAGATTATCATGCTCCGATTTGAATATGCGGTATTTGTTTACACTATATGCATGCTATATTTATATCGTATACTTCAATTCGCATGCGTCGGGATTCCACAACTAAGGACTAGGATAACCCATTTAGCATGTGCTCTATTTAGCGAGAATAGTTTCCTTTGCCCGAGCGTTTAGATTTCGACTTCTTTTTTGTTTTACTTGGTGCAAATCCCCTCGTCGTGTACCGGTCTCCCACTTGGGAGAGTACACATGTGTATAGCCAAAAATCCAAAAAAAAGGAGAAAAGAAAAGAAAACCCCAAAAAGAAAAGAAAAGAAAATTTGGGTATAGCCCAAAAATCCAAAAAAAAAAATACAAATGCCCAAAACCCAAAAAAATTTCCGTGTGAATATTTTTCATACTTGCCAAGAATAAAGGGAAGGCGAGAATTTGCACCGAGTGTTCTTCTCCACATCATCTCAACCCCCGTCGTTATCGAAAACACTTGGCTTAGGAACTTTTTTAGTTAGTATCTAGGCTATAGTGGCGTGATTTCCTTAACCCTAGTTGTGGAGTCCCCGATGCATGATACTCTTCTATTCTCACTCCTCTCATGCATACTTGAATTTATATTCGCCGCTTAATTCAATTCGGATCGATATTTTGGGTCATATCTTAGATTTGTGTATATCGAGCCTCATAGCACATCGTAGAAAGCATCACCATTTGCTAGCACACGACCACGCTCACTCGCGCTTCACTGCGTGGACCCACGACACTTATTTGGACTCGCTTTCCTAGGTTTAGTGGTGTGATTTGGCGTTTGCTTGCTTGGTGTGTCGTTTTTGATTTTGGTGGCTCTGATGGACGATCTAGGGCTTAGAGTTTTCTTCTTCTTTCTTCCTCTCTATTTTTCCATTCCAAGCTCCTGCTCTCACTCGTCTTCCTCGAGGATGAGGAAGAGTTCAGCTTGGGGGATTTTGACGTGCGTTTATATTTCATATATTCACGCACGTTTTCTTTTGTGTTTCTCCGTATTTTTCCGCCGTCTCTTATTCGTTTTCGTGTATTTTTCCGTTTTCTTTCAATTTTCTTTGTGTATCCATGATTGCAGGGGATTGACCACGTAGGGGACGTTTAACGATGATATCCCAAGTCCCCGGAGCAACGGGAGAAGTCACGCGTGATCCAGGGGGTCAAACGCCAAAGAATTCATCTTTCAGCCCCTCACCCGGTCGGTTGGCCATCTCCAACCGATCGGGTGATGCACGCGTGTACCACCCGGTCTCTGCCGCAGCTCACAAAGAAGTCACCCGATCGGTTCGCAGACCGGTTCAGCGGGGGCTGTTCTCTGTTTTCTCGAAGCAAAACGCCAACCGATCGGGTGACTCTCACCCGATCGGTTCATCTGTAGCTGAAAAAGAAGAGCTGAAGACACGGACGTCGAACCGATCGATTCACCCGACTGCTCCAAGATCCAACCGGTCACTCAAGAACTCACCCGACCGGTTCATGTGATCGGGTGAAAGCTCGCCATTTTCTGTTATTAATTTGTAACGGATCAACCGATCGGTTGACTTGTCAACCGATCGGTTGATGCGAAGGTCTATAAATAGAACCCCTAGGGTTCCAGAAACGAGAGCTGTTCTTTTTTCTACTGTTTTATTTCCTTGTGACGGCTGTAATTGTTACTCTTTTGTAAGTTTTCAGATCTTTCTAAAATTTTGGTATTGTCTTTATTACTCTATTACTTCCGCATTGCAATTGTCCGATTATGATTCCAACGGTTAAATTTCATTTAGATCGCTTTTTCATGAATTTTTGTGAGTAGTTCCCAAATCTGGGATTTTGGTGGAAACCCCTTCGGGGGCTCTTCCCGATGCGTCCATAGGGTTAGGAAATCGATAGGGAGTAGGAATCTAACGGTTACGCGGGGCGTTTCATTGTCATCGGCGGGAAAAAGACCGCCTTTGACCGTTGGGCCAAGGGGGAATAAACTTGGCGGTTGACTCCCTAGCCATAGCTCACGCCCTTAGCGTAGACGTCGAATCCTAGCACGCGAGAGCGGCAGGATGAGACGTTGGGAGATATCATTGTGGGCTTAGTGCTCTCAGGATCGATCAGTGTTAATGGACACGGGAGTGCCCACTGATCGAATCCGGGAAGTCTGGTGTATCATCCTGGGCACCGACCGGAATATCGGGCCCATGGGACGCCGGTACCACTTTCAGAGGCAACGTCTCACCATTAGACCCTAATCCCGATCGCTATCCATACCCGTTGGCTGTATCGGCGAGAGTCTCTCGTTGGGTTGGAAACCAAAGTCCCGGGTTTTCTTTCTTGTTGTTCATACCCTTTTATCTCCTTTCGTGACAACCATTCACCGATTCGGGCTAGCTCGCCCCTCGGGGTGATTTAGGTCCTACCTGACCCAAGCACAACCTCGCCTCCCTGAGTTCGATATTCCCGCACCCTACACTAACCGTGAAACTTGCGGTAAATGACACCGCGCCGCCGCAACGTAAGCGGGGCGCCGGTCAAACACGTTCTGACTGACCGTCGGTCTGAGGGTGATATGCTGTACTGAAAATGAGGTTGCTTTCCAAACTCTTCTGCAAACTCTTCCAGAAATGAGATGTAAATCTCGAGTCTCGATCTGATACAATATAAATGGAAACTCCATGAAATCTCACAACTTCTTCCATATATCTCCTTGCCAATGATTCTGTTAACTGACCAATGCAAAAAAGGAATAGAGTGCGCTGACTTCGTCAAGCGATCAACTATCACCCATATCGCATCGTGACCTTTCGGAGTACGTGGTAAGCCAGTCACAAAATCCATGCTCACATGTTGCCATTTCCATTCTGGTATAGGAAGAGGTTGTCATAAACCTGCAGTCCTCTGATGCTTGGCATTCACTTGCTGACAGATGATACATGAAGCCACACTCTTACCTACTACACGTTTCATGCCTTGCCACCAAAAATGTTGGCGTAAATCACGATACATCTTGGTTCCTCCAGGATGAATAGAATATGGTGAACTATGAGCCTCTTTCAACAGTTCATCCCGTATAGCACCGGCTGGCACACAAACTCGACTACCAAATCTCAAGGAACCATCCTCATGTATACTGAAATCCGTCCGAAGACCAGTCTCGACTTGCTCACGGATCAACTGCAACTTTCTATCTTCCAACTGGGCTGCCTTAGTTCTATCCACAAGATCTGATCGTACTTGCAAACCCATATCCACTGCCTGTCCACCTAGAAGTACAATTTCTATCTCCATCTGCCTGATCGCCCATCGAAGTTGCGGTTGCACTATCAACCTCATCATTGCTGGCAAACGACTGAGGGCATCTGGAACAACATTGACTCTTCCAGGGTGATATTGGACATCAATATCATATTCGGCCATCAACTCCAACCATCTCCTCTGTCTCATGTTAAGCTCATGCTGCGTGAAGACATACTTTAGACTCTTGTGATCCGTATATATCCTCACACGCTCAACTAACAGAAAATGCCTCCACAATTTTAGTGCAAAAATCACTACAGCCAACTCTAAATCATTAGTGGGATAATTCTGCTCATGGACTTTCAGTAGCCTCGATGCATACGCTACTACTCGACCATGCTGATGCAGCACACATCCCAATCCTATCCCTGAAGCATCACAAAAAATCTCGAATCCTCCTGACCGATCGGGAATCGTCAACACTGGAGTAGTCGTCAAGCGACGCTTCAACTTATCCATCTCCCACTGACATTCTTCTGACCATACATAAGGCACATCCTTTTTGGTCAGGTTTGTCAGAGGTGCTGCGATCTTTGAAAAGTCCTTGATGAATTTTCGGTAGTATCCGGCAAATTCCAAGAAACTTCTAATTTCAGTGCCCGATAGCGGAATAGGCCATTCGACCACCACTGCAATCTTCTCTGGATCCACAGATATCCCTTCTCCTGACACAACATGACCCAAAAATGCAATCTTCGTCAACCAAAACTGACACTTGCTAAACTTAGCATACAACTGATGTTGCCTCAGTGTCTCAAGAACCATTCTCAAGTGTTCCGCATGCTCAGCTTCATCTTTCGAATACACCAGTATATCATCGATAAATACCACAACAAACTTATCCAAATAGTCGAAGAATACTTGGTTCATCAACCTCATAAATGTAGCTGGTGCATTCGTAACTCCGAATGGCATCACTAGAAACTCATACTACCCGTATCGAGTTCTAAATGTAGTCTTAGGGATATCTGATTCTCGAACCTTCACCTGGTGATATCCACTCCGCAAATCTAACTTAGAGTACACCCTGGACCACCCAAATGATCAAAAATATCATTGATTCGGGGAAGTGGGTACTTATCTTTCACAGTTGCTTTATTCAATTCCCTATAATCGATGCACAACCTTCTCGAACCATCCTTCTTCTTCACCAATAAGACTGGTGCTCCCCAAGGAGACACACTTGGTCGTATCAACCCACGACCTGATAAATCAGTCAGCTGATTCCGAAGCTCATCTAATTCAGGCGAAGCCATACGATACGGAGCCTTCAAAATTGGTTGGGTTCCCGGAATCAAATCAATAGTGAATTCTAATGATCTATCTGGAGGAAGCCTATATATATCATCAGGAAACACGTCTGGAAAATCCCGTACAACCTCAGGAAGTTCCACTTCTGTTTCCATGGCCATTACTTGCACTTCCATTGGTGCAGCTCTAAACTTCACCGGTTCACACACGTCTGTCCCATTATGATATACAAACTCAGCATGACCTGGAACTCGAAACACTATCATCTGCTGTCTACAATCTATCTTCGCATAAAACATGCTCAACCAATCCAAAACACCACTTCATAATTGGACAACTCTAAGATCAAGAAATCTGCATATAGTTCTAGTCCTGCCAATTCTACCGGGCAATTTCTCATACCAGCTGAACTTAGAACAACGCCATTTCCGGTATGAACGTTCCAATTAAAAGTAAAAACGTCTACAGTCATCTGATTCTTATTTACAAACTCTCTCGGCAGGAAACAGTGAGACGCCCCGGTATCAAACAATGCTATGGCAGGAAAGGATGCAATTTTAACAACACCTATCCCAACAGAAAACAAAACTACTAAGCATCTACCCAATTACCTTTGGGCCCGTCACCATGGTGGGTTGTAATACAAGAAACAATTCACATAAGTGACTGAGTAAAATACTCACAAGTGATGATTCCACTGGAGCCCTCCTCTGCTACTGCCGTCAGCTGAAAAGTCTGACGCTGCTGAGGTGCGGGGGCCTCTCTCTGATCGGCCCCGGATATACACCCGGAGAACGATTGTAGTTTTACCGCAAGCGCACGGTCAAGTGGCGAGCGGGTATCGAACACGAGGAGGTGGTGTTGGTTCCAATCTATCCTAGGTTGGCTCAACTACGAATGTTTTATTGGTGGAGATGGGTATGGAATGATATAATGGAAATGGTGATGGATGTCGGTGTCGGTGATAGAGAAGTTGGATAAAAATATCGATTCAAATATAAGATAATAAAAGAGTCTAGGGCTAGGGAATCCCCACTACGGATCGTCATTCGTCATTGTGAATAGTGAATCTCAATATTACTGGGCTTGCGTTGAGGTGAACTAGTCGTAACTGAATAGAGAACCAAGCTCACGCTCTCGCGCTATTGTCGGTCTATAGCAAACCTAGATTAGAGCTCAATCTCTTGCAAACCCTAACCTAAGCCACTAGCATTAGGATCGACATCATTGTCCAATCGCTTCTTGAGCCCACTCTCGTGCAAACTCGAGTCACGATCTAGGTTGTGATAGTTAGTATTCGTCCAATCTCTTGCAAACGAATATTGGTATAGATTTACAATTAAAAATCATAGCTTTGGTCCAATCTCTTGCAAACCAAATCTAGAGAAATCCAATTGTAAATCTAAATCGAATATCTAGGCCTTCCCATCGATTAGAATCCAATCTCTTGCAAATCCCAAATCGATGGAAATCCCTAGCTATCCGTAGTAAATCAATCAAAACATAACCTCCTAGCAATTCTAGAAATTTAGAAATTCATTCATCACAAATATGAAATTAGATCCATAGGGTTCATCCCCAAACCCTAGAACAACAAATCTACTCCATCATAGCAATAAGGATATGAGAATCAATAGAAATCATTGCTTGCATACAAAAAGATAGAAAAACAAAGATTCAAATAAAAAGAAGAAAATACTTAGCTTGATGAAGATCTTCAATCCAAAATACAAGCTTTTAAGATCCAAGAGGGGGCCTAGAGCATGGCCTAACCTCTAAAAATAATCCCTAATAAAACATTTTGGGAACCTAAGAAAACATGGGGGATCTTCTCTAATGGTGGCTACAAAACCCTTATATAGTCTCCCAAAACCCTAGCAAATAACCCTAGAAAACCCCTCAAATTCGTGCCCAAAAACAGCCCAAACCGCAACTTAAAATCTGGGCCCGTCGCCGACTCGGCCGAGTGGAACATGTGACTCGGCCGAGTGGAAATTCCAGCATTGCAGCGTCAACTTGCAGAAATTCCCCAGATTTCATCCGACCTCCGATTGGCGCGTTCTTAGCGGCGTTGGAACCGTCATGAAGTCTACTATCCATAAAAAATATGAGAAAAATACTTTGGTTACTGGAATGATAGCATATTTCAAAAGAGTGGGAGGCTATCTGAAAATCTGGGCGCTGCGTGTCCTCGGCATCACTCGGCCGAGTGGACTTCTCTACTCGGTCGAGTTGGCTTTTCTACTCGGCCGAGTGACAGACCCTGTAAAATTTCAGTAAGTCAGGGGTCTTGGGGGTCTGTCTTCGGAGGTGGCTCGGCCGAGTGGCTTTACTCACTCGGCCGAGGGGCATTTGGTACTCGACCGAGTCGGAACCGTCAAAAGCATGTACATTTCCAGTAAGTCGGCCTCTTTTGATGGTGGATTTCTCATGCCACTCGGGCGATGCGATCTTCTTACTCTGCCGAGTGGGATATCATCCCTCGGCCGAGTGCATGCCCAATTCCTTCAGTTGGAGCGTGTCCGGTCTGATCGGCCGAGTGGTCTTCTTGCTCGGCCGAGTGAGTGCTCCACTCGGCCGAGTGGCATGCTGTAAATGCCCAATCTTCTCCGTTTCTCCTCCTCGTCTCTCCTACGGATTTCCTTCTTCTTCCACCCGTCTCCCATCGCCGAATAGCCCTGAAAAGAGCCTTGGGTGACGCTCCAGAGTGGGCGCAAGTCCCTTAAGCTCCTTTTTGCTCCCGATCGCTCCATATTTCCTGAAATCCGACAAAAACAAGAAATAGTGAAAAGTAACGCAATATCGTCGAATACTCGTGAAAATCGCAATATGAGCAATCGAAATGGCGTGAAAACATGCAGAAAAAATGTGTAAAATATGGACCGATCAAAATCCCCCAAGCTTGCCTCTTACTCGTCCTCGAGGAAGATAAGTAAAGAGACGAACTCGGGATATGAAAACAAAGGAAATGAAATGAAAGAAAAAGAAAGAACACGAGGTGGAAGGGGTCGCTAGATTCTTCTCTTAGATCTCAAGCCATAAGCTACACATCACGATAACTTGGAAAATACAAATCACATGCTATAAGGATTTCAAATCTTACTTAGACATGGTACTTGCAAGCTTTTAAGAACAACAAAAGGGATTCTCTAAATTCATACAATCAATTCATATCCACGTCACGCATTTCATAGGATTTAATATACAATTCATTGGCGATGCACTTTTCAATCAAAAGTTATAAATGAAGCATATAGGATACACACCAAGCATGCAATGGAGAATAGATTAAGAGTCATGGCATTCACATATTTGTTTCAAATCATGAAAAATCTCCATATCTAATATATTTTGCAAAGTCTAAGCATTATCGAATATTCCCATTCATGCACGTCTCCACTCTAATGTCATACTCACTCATATGGTCAAATGAATTCACCCCCCAAGCTTAGCTTGAGGCATCACATCTAAAGGAATATGATAGTGGAAAATGGGATTTTTGCCTTGGTTTTCCCAAGTATTTTGTGGCTCCGATAATGAGATAGAGAAATATCTTTTTTCTTTTGGACTTTGTTTCTCATTTTTCTTTTTGGATTTTTGTAGGAGCTATTTGATGTGTATTTTTCGTTTTTGGCTCCTTTTGGCTTTTTGGACTTTTTGGACTTTTTGGAGCAACCTTTTTCTTTTGTAGGGATTTTTGGGAAATAGATGCGATATAAGTAGCTTTAGGAGGTGAACTCAAGCGACATGTAGAGAATAAAAGATATTTGTGGAGAATGAAATAATGTAACACTCGGTTCACTCTAAGATGTGCACGAACGATTCAATAAAATAATACATCAACTAAAACTCATATGTAAGTATGGATATTCTCAATCATTTCAATAAATAGTGAAGTCAAGCAGTAAAGTTTACAACCATATTAGGCATGCAACAGAAGGTGAATAAGACAATAAAACTGATGCTTCAGGTATACTAATGATGCGTGAATCTTGGTGCATTTCCAACAAAATCATACTAAACACTAATCCATAAATTCAGCTTCAATTAATATCATGCATTCATGTAGAGGAGTCATCAAGAGAAATAGATTTGCAAGCACATGTGAATAGGAAGACTATGGAATACTCTAAGTAGCATGGCAAGGAATAATAAGCATCGTGATGGTTGCTAAAGCAATAAGAGATATCATCATAAGGAACGCATCTACCAAAAGAAGGAAAAGAAGGAAAAGAAAATAAAGAAAATAAAATAAAAGAGAGGAAAGAAAAGAAAATCAAGCACACAATATGATGCATGAACACACATAAAAGGAAAATAAGATGGAAAAATCAAAAAGATGATGCAAAATTTTTGAAAATTTTAAAAAAACCCTAAAATAAAGTAAAAATGCAACTAATGCATCTAAATGGCATAGAAATGCACTCCCCCAAGCTTAAACTTCACATTGTCCTCAATGTGATCATAATGAAAGAATATGAGGACCAACGATAATAATAAGGGGGTGAATGAAAAAATGATGAAATGAATGACATGAAATCCTAATGCAACTACATGCACATACAATGATGCATGAGAGCGCCGTCCCCCAAGTTTATACCAAACAATCCTATTCAAATGACTCAATCAAAAATGTCATGGCTTTGCAAAGCGTGATCAAGTCAAATGAATAAGAAAGTGAGTTTTCACTTGAAAGAAATGCTCGATGGTGGTGAGCAAAAGGATGTGGCGTATCAAAATATAGAGAGGGGAATTAATATATATATATTGGGTTTGGGGTGTAAAAGATTTTTTTTGCCGTCATATGAGGTGATATTTATTCAAGCAAATCTATACGGTCCTCTCGCTGTCGAGAGGATTCGAGTTTATTTAAAGCATAAAAATTTCTACACTACTAGATTGATATCACCTATAGCAAAAGGCGGATCCAGTATCTTTGCCGGTGCAGGCAACTGCTCCAACTGCTCTTTCCGTGGCTCCGCCAAACGTGTATATCCACGGACACCAACGAACTCCAGCAATGCATCCTCCAGCATTCCCACAAGGACTCCACCTGTACCCTGCAGAGAATAGGATGCATCAGTTCGCTGCAAAAAATTCACCCTCGTAATAAAAGTATCCCAAAGAGGATCGTTTATAGAAATATATGGAATAAATAATGGTGGACGATACTTCCCTGGAAATAATCCAATATCCTCACGTGCCGTGATAGCTGTCTCCATGGTGTCTTCTCTAAGCTGCTCAGGTAAATCTAGATCATATGTGTGGACTTCCTCGATAGGCTCGTCAAACTGTGACACGTCCAAGCATACCTCCGGTCCATAATCGTATGTGTGCTGCAAAAGGTATGACATGTCAAAAATATCTGAATCAAAATAAATATCGAATGGAATGCAAGATTCAGAAATGGAGTGGGTAAAAATATCTCCCTGAGTGGGAGCAGTAAGCCCTGTGGGATAGTCCTCTGCGTCAGTGGAAGGATGTGTAATGCCCTACCAGCTACTGCACAAGTACTAGAGGGGGGGGGGGGGGTGAATAGTACTTTAAAATAATAAGGAGTATAATTCCAAATTAAATTGCAAACAATTACCAAATCAATTTGCGGAAGCTTAAATTGAATGACAACACAAAATTAACAATGCTAACAAACGATGTTAATGGGTTCGGATCCACCCAAGTCTCCCCGACTTGTTCCCGGTGATCCTACGTCCCAACCACCCGGATCCCCTCCGGATACTTAGGTTAGAAACCCTAACCCAAGATTTCCACTATGAATATCTTGTGAAAAACCTTCACAAGATCAAATCATACATGCAATAGCAAACGTGAATCCCACAACCCGGGATCACAACCTTCTCTCCCCCCCCCCCCCCCCCCCCCCCCCCCCCCCCCCCCCCCCCCCCCCCCTCCCCCCCCCCCCCCCCCCCCCCCCCCCCCCCCCCCCCCCCCCCCCCCCCCCCCCCTCACAACCGAGAGAATCACAAAGCAATATTAAAGAGTTTAATATGAAATAAACAATCTTACCACAAAATCCTATACCTTGAGTTTTTCTTACCCAAATGGTGAAATGGAGGATTTGAGGAAGATGAAGTCACCAAGACCTAGCACCAAGGAAATGACCAGCAATCGGTGCCTATGGATGATTTGGAGACTTGGATCAAGCAATAGCTTGAAGAGCTCACCAAGAACAACCTTCTCTCTAGATGGATTCTAGATCTAGAAATGAGAGAGAATGGGTTTCTTGTGAGGAAGAGAGCTTTAGATTAGAGTGAGAAAGGCTATCTCTTTTGATCTCAATGAATCTCTGAATGGAAGCTCTAACCTAGATAGAAATGACCTAGGTTCGTATTTATATGGTCCCATAAAAACAAGTTAGGTCATTCTCCAACGGATAGAAATCTGTGAGAATTAGTCGGTCAAAGAACAATCACTGACCGACTAGTTCATCAACTAGTCGGTCAGTCAAACAGCATGGACCGACTAAGTGAAGATCTGAGAAGAGATAGAATTTCAGACCTAGAAATCTAGTCGGTCCAAGAAGACTTTCTGACCGACTAGTTTCACAACTAGTCGGTCAGTCAATGAACGTAGACCGACTAAGAGGCAAAATGAAATAGTCTGAACACAAGTTGACTTAGTCGGTCCAAGAACAAAAGTTGACCGACTAGATTGTCAACTAGTCGGTCACCAAACGTTCTTAGACCGACTAACGATAAACAGTAGCTTAGTAGAAATTTAGCATGAACAGTAAGTCACAACTAGTCGGTCAAAGAAGCATCACTGACCGACTAGTTCACAAACTAGTCGGTCGGTGAGTCAACGTAGACCGACTAACTGTAAACAGTAAAGTCCAAGAAATTAAGGAATCAAACTAGTCAGTCCAAGAAGAGTTGCCGACCGACTAGATCACCATCTAGTCGGTCAGTACTTGTTCTTGTACCAACTAACATGCACAATAAAGTCCGAATCGAAGCGCGATGCTTCGAGGAAGTTAGAATGAACTTGTGCAAGGATCCTAGAGCTATGAAATGAGCGTAATGAAGTTAGAATGGTAAGATATACTCAAGGCTTAACATTCTATATATCGAAGCTAAAAGACTATAAATAAAACCTTAATAAACGGTCTTTGAGAGCTTCGATTGATTCTTCATAACTTCCAAAACGGCGCATGAGCTTCAACGAAGCTTTAGGCATGAATACGATCTTTGGGAGGTGTTGAGATGTCGCTTTGAATGTTCTCGTGAATTTGGCGACGATCTCCAAAACTGCGCTCACAAATTGTTAGTTCATGGATTATTTATGTTTGCTCATCATCAAAACCAAATCCGGGGAGTCGAATATTCAACATTCTCCCCCTTTTTGGTGATGACAAACCAACATAAATAATAATCAAAAATAATGATTCAAATATAAAATACTTACTCCCCCTGCATTGATGACACGTTAATTCCAAAATGAATATATATGAATTGCATCAATCAGATGAGTAAGATAAAATAAAGAGAATCGATTTTCGAAATATCAGATTTTGAAAATCCTTATGTGTATCTTAACTCCTCCTGAATCTAACATATCAAACTAGATTCTTGGAAATTGAGTTAAATTTTCATTTGCGCTATTTATTATCATTATCTCTCCCCCTTTGGCATTATCCCAAAAATGGGGGGCATACAACGACAACAACTAGGAAATGGAAAATCCAACATCGGGAGTCGTAGACAATGACGATGGAACAAATTGACACCAAAGGAAAAGCGATAAAATCAAATCAAGGTGTGCCAAAAATGTCCATTATCAATAAGCGATAATCAAAATCATCAAAGATACCAAACAATTACTCATTTCTTGAATAATGAAACATACTCTCCAATATTCAATATTCTTGGTTAATTTTGTGCATGGAAAACAATTCTATACAAATATAGAATTTAAATCTATTTAACCAAGTTTTCATGCGTCGAGCGACGAATTCACACATCATATGCATTGAACGAATATTAAATGTGCACGACGAATTAAGACAAAGAGAACGACGATGTATATATATAAATGATAACATCATGAGTACATCCAAAAAGATATCGATACATCAAAGGCAACATACCCAACAAAAAGAAATACATCATCATCATCCACATCAAAAATAAATACTACATCATCATCCACATCAAGATATAACAACATCATCGACATCATCCAAAATACATCAAAATATCATAACCCTCATACTCTATCCTAACCCAAAATACTCTCACTAAGATATATCATCCAAAGCGTAGTGGAGAGTCCTCGGAACAACGATCACGAGGGAGTGGCTGGATCTGCAGTGTCCGTGGGTCCAATCGACGGAGTGGACTCAGGCTCTGCAGGGAGTAGAGGTGTCTCAACAGACGGGATCGTCGGGGCAGGAGTCGAGACGTCAACGACGGGCTCGACGGCAGATATGTCAACAGGAATATCAGCAGGCTCGGCAACAGGGTCAGCAACAGGCTCAGAAGTCTGAAGTGCTGAAACAGCAGGCTCTGGAGCACCGGAAGTGGTGCCATCTCCAGGAGCAGAAGAGGTAGCAGTAGCAGCAGCAGTGGCCGTGGCCTCATCGCCACGGGCTAAGGAAGTGACAAGCTCGTCAAGTTCCTCATCGTCCATCTCCTCGGCCTCAGAAACTGAAGGAGGAAGATCAATACCCATCATACGAGCCATACGGCAGACTACCTCCTCAGTACGAGCCAAACGGGAGTCGTGCTGACGAAGTAGGCGTACGACATCGTCTAATGTAGGCAGGACGAGAGGGGGCTGCAGCAGCTGACGGAGAAGCCTGAGAAGCAGATGCGGTAGACCTCTGCACGTGACGAAGTGCCGCTAGAGATTTCTTCACGGCCGTCGCGTTTAGAGGAGTACCCAAGGGACGCTCATCGTCAGGAGGGAGAGGGACTCGGAAATGACGAAACACGAGGGTCAACAGACAAGGGTATGAAATATGCGCAGATTTATTGGTCTTGCATATACACTCGAAAGAGTCCATCTTATCGAGTATCACGCGAGCCCAATTAATCTCGCATCCCAAGAAAAGAGCGTAGATCAATTTCAAGAACGGCTGGGATGGAAGTGAAGATGATCCATACTTAGGGAGAAGACATGACTTCAAGATCAGGTTAAGGACCCACGCATTCGGCTTGAAAGATTTCGATGGAACACCAATGAATGCGGAGGGGATAACCTGGAAAATATCTGAAAGAACTGACTGATCCAAGGAGGAAATATCATCGACGGAAATGTCCGAAGGAAGAAGACCGGACGACGAACAACCAAGAATCTCCCCCAAGATTTCTGCCGTGAGAACTATAGGAGTTCCCAAGACAGTAGTCTCAATGGAGTGGCTGGCATCGTACTGGCCTCGAACGCGATTGGCATAGAACAATTTCACAAGGCGAGGATATGGTTTAGGATTGGCCTTAAGATCGTATCGGAGATAATCAAGGAGACCATTATAGGAGAGAAGATAAGCTAAGCCAAGGAAATCTGAAAACTGGACGTAGTGCTCCAATAGCATCGGGCAGTGTTCAATACGGTTGTAGGCCGCGAGACACATAGGGTCATCACGACACAACGATATGTCAACACCCCCCGCTGGCATTGGGCCCTTTCCCTTTGGCTGGCGAGTCCTAGGACGAAGTGGAGGAGTGGGTTTCTTAGTGCTAGGCTCATCCTCAGGGATAAATTCAGTGTCGGAATCGGGAGGAGTAGAGGGTGAGTGGAGTATGGCCTTCTTGGATTTAGATTTACGGGGTTTTACGGTCGCCGTCCTCTGCTTCTTCAGAGGAGGCGAAGACGGAGAAGCTTGGGTTGATTTGGCACGACGTTTAGGCTTAGGGGGATTCCTAGGGTCGGAAGGCCCTATAGACATAGGTGAAGCCCCAGAAGAGGCGATAGGAATTCTTGTCTTAGCCATGGTCGTGGCACGACGAGCACAAGCAAACGATGATAAGATCAAAAACAACCTGGCACAAACCCTAGAATAGAGAATCCGAAACACAAGCCCTAGGTTAAATTTGAAACCCTAGGAGCTAGAACCCTAGATGAGATGTAAAACAAACCCTAGAGTAGGAATCGACCTAGGAGGAGGGGGGAGATACCTAGGAGGAGGAGGCGACGGCGGCGGACGGCGGCGATGGCCGGAGATAAGGCCGGAGTCGACGGGAAGTTGAAGAGGCTCGGAGGGGGTTTGGGGTTTTCGGGCTTGAGCTGAGAAAGAGACCGACTAAAATGATTTTTAGTCGACTGAAATGAGATTAAGTGGGTCGAGATCTGGAAAAGACACAACTGCCCTAACATACTTAGTCGGTCACAGTTCAAGCACTGACCGACTAGATTACGATCTAGTCGGTCGGTCAATGAGCTTGAACCGACTAAGTCGAAACAGAGGCAAACAGTGAATTTTAGGGCTAGAATTAGTCGGTCGCAGTATATTCACTGACCGACTAGTTTTCAATCTAGTCGGTCGGTAAGTGTACTGTGACCGACTAAAGAAGGAAAATGATAAGATTAAGATTGAAGCTTGATCTAGTCGGTCTGAGTTCACTTGCTGACCGACTAGATGTGCATCTAGTCGGTTGACAAGTGAACTGAAACCGACTAGAAGAGTCCAAAAAATGATAATTGATTTCTCTTCACAAACCACTTGGATGAAACATCTTAACACTCTCATTAGTCATCTAAATTACCCCATAAAACGTCGAAATCTGAAATATGACATTGAAATACGAATTCGATCATAAATTCAAACATATCACATAAAATTCCCAAAAATTGAATAAATCTAGCAAATGTAATATCGCAAAATATAATAGCATGCAAGATAATTGAATGAAATATGAATCCTATATCTCGGATTCACCCATAATCCCCAATTCTCGACGCAACCGCACAAAGGAGTCCTCCTTTAGGGGTTTCGTGAAAATATCGGCGATTTGCTTTTGGGTTTCAACGTACACTAATATGATGTCCTTTTTAGCAATATGATCATCTAAGAAATGGTGTCGGACATCTATGTGTTTTGATCGGGAATGGTGCACCGGATTCTTTGAAAGACAGATAGCACTTTGGTTATCCACCATGATAGGGCTAGTATCACAGTGAATACCAAAATCCTTCAATGTGTGTCTCATCCAAAGAACCTGGGCACAAGCGGCACTGGCGGCAATATATTCCGCCTCGGTGGTTGAAAGTGATACGGAATTTTGCTTCTTGGAAAACCAAGAGACAAGAGAATTTCCTAGAAAATGGCAAGTGCCACTAGTACTTTTCCTGTCGGATTTGCATCCCGCATAATCGGCATCACTGTATGAGACTAACTCATACGTGCTAGATTTCGAATAAAGTAATCCAAAATCTAAAGTGTAACTTAGATAACGGAAAATACGCTTTACCGCTACTAAGTGAGACTCCTTAGGTTGAGACTGATAACGAGCACATATGCATACGGCAAACATAATATCGGGCCTACTTGCGGTAAGATAAAGTAAACTACCTATCATACCTCGATATAGACTAATGTCTACATCCTTACCGCCCGTATCCTTGTCGAGATGCGTAGTCGTGCTCATTGGAGTCTTTTTCCCGGAAGCACTTTCCATTCCAAATCGCTTAAGCAACTCCACCGTATACTTCGTTTGGTGGATGAAGATTGCATCGTTCATTTGGCAAATTTGGAGACCTAAGAAATATTTGAGTTCGCCCATATGGCTCATCTCAAATTGGTCCTTCATAACATTAGAAAACTCTTCGCAAAGAGTGAAGTTAGTAGCACCGAAAATAATATCATCAACATAAATTTGAACCAATAAAATATCATTATTCGCATGCTTAACAAAAAGTGTAGAATCGGCTTCGCCCATTTTAAAATTCAAATCCAAAAGAAAATTCTTTAGGCGATCATACCAAGCTCGAGGAGCTTGTCTCAAACCATAAAGAGCTTTCTTTAGTTTAAAAACATGATTTGGAAATTTTTCATTTATGAAGCCCGGAGGTTGAGAAACGTAAACTTCCTCAACAACATCTCCGTTTAAAATGCACTTTTAACATCCATTTGAAATAACTTAAAATTTTTATGGCATGCATAAGACAATAAAAGTCTAATTGATTCTAATCTAGCTACCGGAGCGAAGGATTCTTCGAAATCGATACCTTCCTCTTGGCGATAGCCTTGAGCAACTAACCGAGCTTTGTTCCGGACGACGACTTGGTTTTCGTCGGTTTTGTTCTTGAAGATCCACTTTGTCCCTATGACGGTGTGGTTCTTCGATGGCAAAGGAACAAGCTCACATACCTCATTCCTCTCGAATTGAATGAGTTCCTCCTCCATGGCAAGGATCCAAGCACTATCTTCACATGCTTCAACGATATTCTTTGGCTCTATCGATGAGGCAAAAGCACAATTGGCGAAGTGGTGGACTTGAGATCTCGTCTTGACACTAGCATTAATATTGCCAATAACTTGCTCATGGGGATGGTCGCGAACGGTATGAAGCCGCTTGGGAATACCTTGATCACTAGGCACATTCTCAACAACTTCATTAGTCGGGTTAGTCTCAATAGAATCAATTGAATAAATAGACTTAGAATTTTCAAATGAATCACATAAAACATCCATAGAATCATTATCATTTGAAATTCTAGAAGTAGTAAAATTCTCATTAAAAGAGACATGAAGTGATTCCTCGATCGTAGAGGATCTTTTGTTGTATATCCGGTAGGCTTTGCTACGTGAGGAATACCCAACAAATATCCCCTCATCCGATCTCGGATCAAACTTGTCCAAATTATCATATGTGTTTTTAATAAAACATTTTGCGCCGAAAACACGAAAATGTTTAACTTGAGGCAATCTACCAAACAACAATTCATAGCAAGTTTGTTTGGTGCCGGGCCTCAAAAGTATTCTATTAAACACATAACAAGCGGTGTGTACCGCTTCCGCCCAAAATTGATAACCAAGTTGACTATCTTCGAGCATAGTGCGAGCACACTCCACAAGCGTTCTATTCTTCCTCTCAACAACACCATTTTGAGGAGGTGCGCGAGGGAAAGAAAACGTGTGAGTAATTCTAAGATCATCACAAAAATTTGAGAAAGACTCATTCTCAAATTCACCCCCATGATCACTACGAATAGTGACAATGGTGGTTCCGATGAGATTTTGTACTTTCTTCACAAATATTGTGAAGTTTTCAAAAGCTTCATTTTTATTACATAAGAAAAATACCCATGTAAATCTTGAATAATCATCAACGATGACTAGTCCATATCTTGCATTTCCTAAGGAAGCAACTCTAGTTGGCCCAAATAAATCTAGATGTAATAGCTCTAGTGGCCGTTTCGTAGAAATGCTTTTCTTAGGTTTAAATGAAGATTTAGGAAGCTTGCCACGTTGACAAGAATCACAAAAACTTTTCTTTTCGAAAACGAGCTTCGGAAAACCTTTAATGGAATTTAATTTCGAAAGTTTATAAAGTGTTCCAAAGTTCACATGTCCAAAGCGTCGATGCCATAAGTGTTGTTCACTTGTGTTGGCAACGAGACATTGTTCATATGACTTAGGAAGATCCAAAATATAAATATCTTTATGGCGTGTGCCGGAAAATAATAATTTATTATTATCATTTGAAATATGACACAATCCTTTCGCAAAGCTAACTTTGTAACCTTTGTCACAAAGTTGACTTATTGAAATAAGATTATGATTTAAACCATCAACTAGATAAACATCACTAATTAAGGGTTTAGAAGGGTTACCCACTTTACCAACACCGACGATTGTTCCGCTCTCATTGCCTCCAAATACGACGCGATTTCCATTTGCAATGGGAACCACTCCGGAGAGCAATTGAGCGTCACCCGTCATGTGTTTTGAACACCCGCTATCGAGTATCCAATTCCCTTTGGAGCTAAATTTAAATTTGTTGCTCCTCTTCTTTTTCTTTTCCTTGAGTACCTAAAGATAGAGACTTTCATATCATGGTACCCAAGGTCATTGGGTCCTCAAAAGTTAGACCTTTGGAAGCCAAGTCCAATTGGACTTAGACTTCCCCACATAATTCCTACTATGCACAACATTCGAAAAATAAGCATTCATATATACTTGTTTTTCATCCATGCCTGTGTCCTTTGGGCTCCAAATAGTGAAAATTTTGGGAGCCATCATCCTATTGGGTGCATGCATGCGACGTTGATTTCTACGTGATGCATGTTGTGGATAGGCATACGGGACATGATGGAATGGTGCACGACGAGAATTATTCATATGATGTGGTGGGTAAACATATGCATGTGTGGGAACACGTGCGTGAGGGTGTCTCACATGGTGTGCACGTGCCCGTGAACGTGTAGCATAGAAATCATCATATGTGTGAGATGGTGGAGTAGGACGTGTGTTCCTACGTGGCATGGTATTTGTGTACATATAAGCATGCCCCTTCTTTGGAGGTCCACCCAAAGTGGGTTTCTTTCCAAAAGAGGGTGTGGACGAGGTGGAAGCACCATTGGTAGATGAACTACCAATAGAGTGTTTGCTACCACTCGTAGAGTCACCGGAAGTTGGCCTAACAAAAGTAGTGGCCGCTTTGGATGGACATCCCATCGTATACCCCAAGCCAATGTGGTGATTGGCCGGAAGTAAGTCACTTAGGATTTTATCCAAATGATCCTTACCCTTATTGAATCTATTGATTCGGCCTAATGTGTTCTCATATTTCTCTTTGAGAGAACGCATAGAAGTATCTAAAGTGGATACTTGCGATGTGAGCACATAAACACGAGATTTAAGATTCTCGTTCTCAATACTCAAAGTCGAGTTTTGAGAAGTTAAATCTGCTATCCTATGTTCTTCCGGATCATCAATGCTAACATGTTCAAGTTTAGATTTGAGATTAACAATCTCATTTCTTAACTCTTCAACAACGGTGTCGTTGTTGGTGATGATAGTCTTAGGCGAGGTTTGAATGCTAGCTAGGTCATCTTTTACTTTAGTATATCGATTTACTAATTTTGTGTATTTAGACCATAAATGAGAGTTAGCATCCCTAAGATCATCCATCGTTACCTCATCGCCTTCGTCGTCGCTATCATCGGAGGAGGAAGATCCTTGATCATGCTCCTCTCTTGCCATGAAGCACATGTGCGCTTGCTCCACTTTCTCATCATCCGACTCTCCGCTTGAGGAATCCTCGGAGTCGGTGAATGTTGCTCCGACAAGTCCCTTTTTGTACCCCTTTTTGTACTTCTTTGACTTGTCGAACTTCGGCGCCTTCCACTTCTCCTTTTGCTTGTTTTGAGGACAATCCGCTTT
Source organism: Scilla litardierei (assembly GCA_030789695.1). Taxonomy (NCBI): domain Eukaryota; kingdom Viridiplantae; phylum Streptophyta; class Magnoliopsida; order Asparagales; family Asparagaceae; genus Scilla; species Scilla litardierei. Next base: position 265,858,724 of record CM061141.1, on the reverse strand, counting down.
GATGTGTCCTGGCTTATTGAATTTAAAGCACAAAGGTGGAGAGGCGTTAGTAGAAGTAAACTTAGATTTTTGTTTGAAGTTACCCTTTCGGAAGAAGCGATTGAACTTCTTTGCCATGAGTGCAATGGATTCCATGTCCATTTCTTCTTCCGAATCCTCATCATCGGTAGAGGTGGATGAAGCCGCCTTGAATGCAATCGCCTTTTTCTTAGGCGTATCTAGGTTCAAATAGGACTTCATCTTTTCTTGTAACTTCACCTTGCTATCTTTGCGTACCTCGTATGACATCAAAGTACCCATTAGTTGAACTACGGTATATTTGTTCATGTCATTACCTTCCTCGATGGCGAAGGTACGTTTTTCCCAAGAAGAGGGAAGTCCTTCAATAATCTTTGAGAACTTCTCCTTTTGAGTGTAGGACTTGCCGAGGGCCTCTAACTCGTTTATTATGTCAACAAAGCGAGCGTAATATTCTTTCATCTTCTCGCCCTGTTGCATATGAAACATTTCGTAATCTTTGTTTACGACTACGAGTTTAGAGTCTCTTACCCTACTCGTCCCTTCATGAAGTATGAGGAGGGAATTCCAAATTTGATATGCACTCTTACATGTGCATATCTTATTGAAATCCTCGGGCTCCAATGCGCATTGCAAGGCGTTCATTGCCTTGGCATTGCTTACCTCCGCGGCGACCTCCGCGGTAGTCCATTTCTCAAAGTCTTCTTCTTTGGGTTCGATGTATTCCTTCATTGTAGTCCTCCATAAGGATGCACTCCGGAGGAAGGTTTCCATCCGGCATTTCCAATACCCATAGTTGGTACCGTTGAAGAATGGAGGCCTCGTAGAGGAATGTCCTTCCATCACCGATGATGCTCCTTCACGGTTCCTGAAGGTGTCATAGTTGGAAGGTGGAGGCACGGTCTTGTTGTCGTTGGCAGACATAGCTAAGTATCTGGCTCTGATACCAAATGTAATGCCCTACCAGCTACTGCACAAGTACTAGAGGGGTGGTGAATAGTACTTTAAAATAATAAGGAGTATAATTCCAAATTAAATTGCAAACAATTACCAAATCAATTTGCGGAAGCTTAAATTGAATGACAACACAAAATTAACAATGCTAACAAACGATGTTAATGGGTTCGGATCCACCCAAGTCTCCCCGACTTGTTCCCGGTGATCCTACGTCCCAACCACCCGGATCCCCTCCGGATACTTAGGTTAGAAACCCTAACCCAAGATTTCCACTATGAATATCTTGTGAAAAACCTTCACAAGATCAAATCATACATGCAATAGCAAACGTGAATCCCACAACCCGGGATCACAACCTTCTCTCACAACCGAGAGAATCACAAAGCAATATTAAAGAGTTTAATATGAAATAAACAATCTTACCACAAAATCCTATACCTTGAGTTTTTCTTACCCAAATGGTGAAATGGAGGATTTGAGGAAGATGAAGTCACCAAGACCTAGCACCAAGGAAATGACCAGCAATCGGTGCCTAGGGATGATTTGGAGACTTGGATCAAGCAATAGCTTGAAGAGCTCACCAAGAACAACCTTCTCTCTAGATGGATTCTAGATCTAGAAATGAGAGAGAATGGGTTTCTTGTGAGGAAGAGAGCTTTAGATTAGAGTGAGAAAGGCTATCTCTTTTGATCTCAATGAATCTCTGAATGGAAGCTCTAACCTAGATAGAAATGACCTAGGTTTGTATTTATAGGGTCCCATAAAAACAAGTTAGGTCATTCTCCAACGGATAGAAATCTGTGAGAATTAGTCGGTCAAAGAACAATCACTGACCGACTAGTTCATCAACTAGTCGGTCAGTCAAACAGCATGGACCGACTAAGTGAAGATCTGAGAAGAGATAGAATTTCAGACCTAGAAATCTAGTCGGTCCAAGAAGACTTTCTGACCGACTAGTTTCACAACTAGTCGGTCAGTCAATGAACGTAGACCGACTAAGAGGCAAAATGAAATAGTCTGAACACAAGTTGACTTAGTCGGTCCAAGAACAAAAGTTGACCGACTAGATTGTCAACTAGTCGGTCACCAAACGTTCTTAGACCGACTAACGATAAACAGTAGCTTAGTAGAAATTTAGCATGAACAGTAAGTCACAACTAGTCGGTCAAAGAAGCATCACTGACTGACTAGTTCACAAACTAGTCGGTCGGTGAGTCAACGTAGACCGACTAACTGTAAACAGTAAAGTCCAAGAAATTAAGGAATCAAACTAGTCGGTCCAAGAAGAGTTGCCGACCGACTAGATCACCATCTAGTCGGTCAGTACTTGTTCTTGTACCAACTAACATGCACAATAAAGTCCGAATCGAAGCGCGATGCTTCGAGGAAGTTAGAATGAACTTGTGCAAGGATCCTAGAGCTATGAAATGAGCGTAATGAAGTTAGAATGGTAAGATATACTCAAGGCTTAACATTCTATATATCGAAGCTAAAAGACTATAAATAAAACCTTAATAAACGGTCTTTGAGAGCTTCGATTGATTCTTCATAACTTCCAAAACGGCGCATGAGCTTCAACGAAGCTTTAGGCATGAATACGAGCTTTGGGAGGTGTTGAGATGTCGCTTTGAATGTTCTCGTGAATTTGGCGACGATCTCTAAAACTGCGCTCACAAATTGTTAGTTCATGGATTATTTATGTTTTCTCATCATCAAAACCAAATCCGGGGAGTCCAATATTCAACAGGATGAGGTGGCTACGGAAGCTCTGATGGAGAAGAGTAGTGCTCGGGATCCTCATGAATGGTTGTGTCCTCGTCCCGATGCACGACCTCCTCGGTGATAAGCTCTGGCTCTGTGTGTAAGGCCTCCTCATGAACTATCAATGTAGGCTCTCTCTGGAATGGTGATGCTGGCTGCTCAGGTGTGTCAACTTGTGGGGATGCATCATGTGGAGGGGAATGCCCGCGAGCAATCCAAAAATTTAATCTATCCCCCTCAAGACTGACATGGATGTCCTCCTCAATTGTTCCTGCAGCTGAAACATGGTTCATAACAAAATCTGCAAATCGTAGATCAAATGCATCACCTGCTGTAATGCTCTCTGAACCGGTGAACCTCGCTGACTCCAAGAGGCCCTCCAATAAGTTCTGAAATGCTTCCTCCTCAAAATCGGCGGTCCACATAATACCATCCATAACACCTGATCAAAAAAGATAAATACCTGGAGAAAAATATCAGTGGCACAAAAGAATATAGAAATGATAGTAATGGTGGCGGGGGTGAAAATTCTTTTTGTTAAATTTTTTTTTCGTAGTCTAATAAACCTAATTGTGACAAATTGGCACCCAACGGGAAACACCTCCCCGGCAACGGCGCCAAAAACTTGATCGGCCCCGGATATACACCCGGAGAACGATTGTAGTTTTATCGCAAGCGCACGATCAAGTGGCGAGCGGGTATCGAACACGAGGAGGTGGTGTTGGTTCCAATCTATCCTAGGTTGGCTCAACTACGAATGTTTTATTGGTGGAGATGGGTATGGAATGATATAATGGAAATGGTGATGGATGTCGGTGTCGGTGATAGAGAAGTTGGATAAAAATATCGATTCAAATATAAGATAATAAAAGAGTCTAGGGCTAGGGAATCCCCACTACGGATCTTCATTCGTCATTGTGAATAGTGAATCTCAATATTACTGGGCTTGCGTTGAGGTGAACTAGTCGTAACTGAATAGAGAACCAAGCTCACGCTCTCGCGCTATTACCGGTCTATAGCAAACCTAGATTAGAGCCTAATCTCTTGTAAACCCTAACCTAAGCCACTAGCATTAGGATCGACATCATTGTCCAATCGCTTCTCGAGCCCACTCTCGTGCAAACTCGAGTCACGATCTAGGTTGTGATAGTTCGTATTCGTCCAATCTCTTGCAAACGAATATTGGTATAGATTTACAATTAAAAATCCTAGCTTTGGTCCAATCTCTTGCAAACCAAATCTAGAGAAATCCAATTGTAAATCTAAATCGAATATCTAGGCATTTCCATCGATTAGAATCCAATCTCTTGCAAATCCCAAATCGATGGAAATCCCTAGCTATCCGTAGTATATCAATCACAACCTAACCTCCTAGCAATTCTAGCAATTTAGAAATTCATTCATCACAAATATGAAATTAGATCCATAGGGTTCATCCCCAAACCCTAGAACAACAAATCTACTCCAGCATAGCAATAAGGATATGAGAATCAATAGAAATCATTGCTTGCATACAAAAAGATAGAAAAACAAAGATTCAAATAAAAAGAAGAAAATACTTAGCTTGATAAAGATCTTCAATCCAAAATACAAGCTTTTAGAGCCAAGAGGGGGCCTAGGGCATGGCCTAACCTATAAAAATAATCCCTAATAAAACATTTTGGGAACCTAAGAAAACATGGGGGATCTTCTCTAATGGTGGCTACAAAACCCTTATATAGTCTCCCAAAACCCTAGAAAACCCCTCAAATTTGTGCCCAAAAACAGCCCAAACCGCAACTTAAAATCTGGGCCCGTCGCCGACTCGGCCGAGTGGAACATGTGACTCGGCCGAGTGGAAATTCCAGCACTGTAGCGTCAACTTGCAGAAATTCCCCAGATTTCATCCGACCTCCGATTGGCACGTTCTTGGCGGTGTTGGAACCGTCATGAAGTCTACTATCCATAAAAAATATGAGAAAAATACTTTGGTTACTGGAATGATAGCAGATTTCAAAAGAGTGGGAGGCTATCTGAAAATCTGGGCGATGCGTGTCCTCGGCATCACTCGGCCGAGTGGACTTCTCTACTCGGTCGAGTTGGCTTCTCTACTCGGCCGAGTGACAGACCCTGTAAAATTCCAATAAGTCAGGGGTCTTGGGGGTCTGTCTTTGGAGGTGGCTCGGCCGAGTGGCTTTACTCACTCGGCCGAGGGGCATTTGGTACTCGGTCGAGTCGGAACCGTCAAAAGCCTGTACATTTCCAGTAAGTCGGCCTCTTTTGATGGTGGATTTCTCATGCCACTCGAGCGATGCGATCTTCTTACTCGGCCGAGTGGGATATCATCCCTCGGCCGAGTGCACGCCCAATTCCTTCAGTTGGAGCGTGTCCGGTCTGATCGGCCAAGTGGTCTTCTTGCTCGGCCGAGTGAGTGCTCCACTCGGCTGAGTGGCATGCTGTAAATGCCCAATCTTCTCCGTTTCTCCTCCTCGTCGCTCCTACGGAGTTCCTTCTTCTTCCACCCGTCTCCCATCGCCGAATAGCCCTGAAAAGAGCCTTGGGTGACGCTCCGGAGTGGGTGCAAGTCCCTTAAGCTCCTTTTTGCTTCCGATCGCTCCATATTTCCTAAAATCCGACAAAAACAAGAAATAGTGAAAAGTAACGCAATATCGTCGAATACTCGTGAAAATCGCAATATGAGCAATCGAAATGGCGTGAAAACATGCAGAAAAAAGGTGTAAAATATGGACCAATCACTCTCACAGCCATCGAATGCTACGGTGCCCTCGGCGGTCTCCCCTGCCATGCCTATCATGGCCTCTGCGGTGGTGCCGGCAGTGGAAGTCTCTAAGGGGTCGCTGGAAGCTAACACTGCCGTTGCTGCTGCTGCTGACCCGGCCTTGCCACACCATAACCTCCAGGAGACCCCTGACGTCCCCTTGGGCACTCTCTCTAAACATGTCCCTGGCCACCACAACTAAAACACCTTCGCTGTAGCCAGGCTCGACAGTCTCTAGCTATGTGCCCCGACTTGTCGCAATGGAAACAGGCTGGATATCTCGGAGTTGAAGGTGCTGGGGGTGGATCTCCTGGCCTCTTAAACTGGGTCGTCTGAACCGGCCTCGAAACTGCAGTCCTCTGAGCCGTCTGTGATCGATTACCGGTTGATGGTAACCTTCCCAAGCTACGGAGGTGAGACTCATGCATCCTAGCAGCTGCCAACACTGCCTCCTGGGTAGACAAGACTTATGTCGACATAGATCCTCTGTACTCTGGATTCAGGCCCTTCCTGAATCTCCGTGCTCTATCAGCCTCTTTCTCTACTAACTCAGGGGCATACTTACTAAGTTGCGAAAATTCAGCATCATACTAGTCAACAGTCCTCTGACCATGCTTTAGCTGCTTGAACCTCTGACGCAGCTCATCCTTGACGGTATCTGGGAGGTATGTCGCCTCAAACAGCTTCTTGAACTCTTCCCATGTCAACACTATCCCCTTGAAGCGTCGCTGCTGGGCCCTCCACCAATCCCTTGCTGCAAAGGTGAAGCATCTGCGTGCTGCATCCACCCACTCATCTCTAGGGGCGCCTACCAAAGTCAGGCAGTCCTCCATGTGGCTGAGCCACTCATCAACCTCTAGGCCCTCCTTGTCTCCACAAAAGAACTTAGGTGTGAAGTCCTTGAACAATCTATAGGTGAAAGTGGAAGTCGGCATCGGAGTATGACTATGCTGGCGCTCCGCGACATGCTCAAAAACTCCGGTCAAGATCTGTATCATGGTAGCTGCGTCAAAAGACGTCACCCCTGACTGTGGACTCTGTCCCATTGGAGCACCTCATGTGCCTTCGTTGGAGTTACCATTTCCATCATCCATCCTGTTTCATGAGAATAAGATACAAATTAGTACCACATACTGACATGTAAGAGCATACTGTGTAGACCTTACATGTGTCGCAGTGTTAATAGGCTTGCATGGGCCACCACAAAACCTGTCACACCCCAGTCACCCTAATACTCAAGGGAAGAGAATATTCTTCTCGATTCCACGAGACAAAAGGGAATGAGCCACGTAATGGGCCGCGGACTTAGTCCAAGTGTATAAATAAAAATTCTACAGGTCACTGCTCACACTGAAACAACACAGTAAAGTAAAAAGAAGGAAACTCTGACAATCACAGAAGTGCAACATCACATCACGAGTGGTACAAAAAGTAAAGCTGGAGAGTACAAGTAACTACAACAACACAGACTACAAGTGCTAGAGTCCACACATATATCCATATATAGAAGTCTGCTACAAAAGTATGAGTACAACTGCCCACTGGATACAAAAGTAATATGTACAACACGCCCAAAAGGCAACTCAAAAAGTACTACATATCATCTGACACAACTACTACAGAGGTACAACATAAAAAGAGTACATCCTCACGGCACCAGAGGAATGACTGAGAAAAGCCACTACAACCCTGTCAATAGAAGCTGCCACTACTACCAGCTCGTCCTCAACGACACCTGCATACATCTACATCGCCGTCTACCAACAACACCACCGCAGAAGAACTCTAACTCTGGTCCTACGGACCCTGCTCAGACCCTAAACCACGGAAAAGGGTCACGTCAGAGCGTGACCAGCAGAAGAACACTACACACCACAGGAGATCTAACACACAACAATTTATATAGTTATCACATTTGTGTTTGAGTTTGTTAATTTACAAGTGTTATGATGCTGTGGAAAGTTTGAGACCAAGATTCGAGTTTGAGAGCTACACCTCGTCCCTAGGTCGGGACGGAACAACTGCACCCGCCAGCCGGCCGGGGATCCCTACCCAACTCACGTGGCATGGGCTACCTGCTCCATAACATGATGTGAGGCTAACAACACAAAGATGGTGCATGGTCCATGTAGCAATGGCCACCACTCGGTGCGTAGTCAACGACCACCACCCAAACTAGTCTAGATCCAGTACTGTCATCTTTTCTCTACTTTCGCCCATACCCAACACCTGATTAGAGGGTCAGCTTGCTCTGTTCAAGTGAACACCCCTAGCATGACATTCTACCCTAGGGTTAGTTGCTCATTCAAAGGGGTTTCATGTTCAACTTTACTACAACACACTTTCATTTACCATAACCACATCACAACACCACTTGCTTAACCATAAACATAGACTGAGCAACTAAGCCTTGGGCAGCCATTATACAACTTAAAACATGCTTTAACATTATTCACAGCAACATTAGAGTACAACTAGCCACTTTACTTTCAGCAATAACCATGCACTTAACAATAAACACTTCACATTTGGGTACCTTTCAACATAACAACAACTTGCAGCCATGTTTCAGAGAATTAAAAGAACGTGTTTGCACAAACTAATTCCACAGGTTAAAGATCAATGTGTCTACCTTCCACAAACCAAATTTCAGATCTAAAAACCAAAAATTGGATTTTTCATGAATTAAATGCTAAAGAGGGTTCAGTCTGTTTTTAAACTGCAGATTTGGGCTGTAAAATGGGTGTTTAAGGCTGAATTAGAAAAATTCATAGCTAAATAAAATCAATATAAAGGTGTTAATTTCAAATGGGACTAGTTTCAATTCATTTGACGGTTTGAGGAAGAAAATACAGCTACACTTGTAAAGTGGTCGAAACTGAAAACAGTCTGTATTGTTTTGAAAGATGGAATTTTTAAAAATAGTAGCTGTCGAAATTAGGGTTTGGTCCAGAAGAAAAGTTGTAGAACTACTTGATGAATAACATATCAAAATTTGGGCTTAAAATACAAGGATTTGATAGGGTAATTGGTTAAAAACAAATCGGACAGCACCTCCCCGGAATTGGGCAGAATCTGTCCTGTTTTGTACAAGTTGAAAAAAATAACAAAAATCAAGATAAAATTATGAAAATTTGTATAAACCATACAAACATCATAATAAAGGTATGAGGCACAAAAAGATAACTAATTTATGGAGCTTGCAACAAAATCATACATCTAGCACAACAAATCATGAATTTTAGCCATAACTTGAACAAACTTAACAAATAACTAGAGAAATGAAACATGCACCCTAATTAACTTGTCTATCCTACTCCTATAGGTGTAGGACTTCTACTTGAACCTCTAGGAAGAAGAAGATGAAATCCCCTTGCTCAACTCCAAGGAATCCTTCAAGTTTGGCCCTCCAAGGAACTTTTATATTCTTCTTTGCACCACCTCTTGCAAACCCGAGCTCCAAACTCTAGTTCTTCTCCTTTCCTGGCCTATAGAACTCATCCACACTCTCACAAATCAGTTAGCCACGAAATTTCTGGTCTAAGGGTTAAATGGAAGGGATAAGGATGAGTGGTGAAGTGTTTGGATAAGGATAATGTGTGTAGAAAGCCCTAGGGGTAGATTTGTCATTTCACCTTCTCTACTTGCATGCCCATCAAATGCATGAGGGCCTCATCATTCTTAAACACCCAATAACACATACACGAAGACCCAAAAGCCCTCACTTGGTATTTTACACAAAACCTCCCTCCATTTTGTTTTTTTGCGAATATACCCAAAATTGGGTACAAATGAAAATGTGAGGGGTATTATTGCGAAACTCTCTAACCTCCAATGGACACCTTGCATAATTATTTCTAGGGTCCCATTTACATCTTAAGACGGTCATGATAGCCATGGGACATCTTTGCACTCACGCATCTCAATGTACGTGGTCAATCTCGATATCCGCGTGCACGATTTAAAGGACGAGTGTGCCCAAGGCTAACTCCTCCTTATGAATATTCATGGTGAGTCCACTCACCATATTCATGGTGGTGATGTATGTACGTGTCCATGCACGAAGTGTGCACGTGACTGAGCACACGTGTGCATGAAAATGACTAGTTGGTCGATCAACATACTCGGTCCAACTAGTTTACACCTTTTTTCCATAAACACACCACAACCTTCCGACATGCTTTCCAACATATGTGAGCCTCATTTGTCAGAAAGATCCTCCAAATGGGGCCCACTCTCTAATGATCCTACTCCACTACCTTCAATACGACATACATGGCTACAACACGTAACCATATCCCGTAGAATGGACTACAGAGGGTTACAGTTCTCCCCGCTACAGACTAGTTGCTGAGATTCACTTGCTGTTGAATAAGTTTCCTTTTATGTCATTTTTGTAGGGTATGTACCCAATTGTTGAATTCTGTTGTTGATGGCCATGCTTGGGGCCTCATTATTTTGTGTACTTCTTTTTGGATGTTGGCTTAAATTTATAGTTATCTCTGTTGTTCTGAATGCATGCAAGTTCCTGCATATGGTTTATATTCACAGACGCTTATTGGGTTTGACCTTCACCACTCCAACCTATGCGGGCCCACTCGTGTCTTCGCTCCCAAGTATAATGAGAAGCGAGGCCTGACAGCAGCTGACTCGGCCGAGTGAGACTTTCACTCGACTGAGTGAATCGATCACTCGACCTAAGGAAGAGAAGAAACATAACGCTGATTTTTGGAGTTTCTACAGGAGATCCCTCTCGACCGAGCAGGGAACCACACTCGACAAAGTGAGACGGCATCCAAAATTTGGAAAGTTAGTTATAACTCGGGATTTGGGTGATTGGGTTGGCATTTTCTTAGATTTTTGGACTACTATAAATAGAAAATAAGGTAGACATCGCTAGAAGAGGCGTGACGTCTAGAGTTCATGGAAAAAACTTGAATTTTATTTGCTTTTGATATTGATTAGTGAAGCTAGTTCTTAATTTTCTCTTGCTATTTTGAAGATTTGGAGAACATCGGGTTGTCTAAACTTTGATCTACTTGTTTTAATGAATATTTCTAGTTTGATCCTCTTTGTTTTGATGAATTCTATTGCTTCCATGAATCTTATCGCTTTGATCATGTTTATTAGTGAGTAGTCTCTTTACTCTAGGACAAAGGGATGAACCCTACAGATCTAGGGTTTGATATGTGAAATTAATTGAAACCCTTGTTGCTAAACTTGTTTTAAGATTAGATTATGGTCGATTGACTACTAATAGCTAGGGGTTTCTACTTATATCTTGAGAGCTCGAGAGAGGATCTTGATCTATAGGAAGTCCTGGATATTTGATTTAGACTTATAATTTGGATATCCTAGATTTAGTGCACGAGAGTGACCAAAGCTAGCATCTTTATTATATTTCTATGATTACATTCATATGTACAACGGTAAGATGAATACGAACCACCATAATCTAGATTCGAACTCATGTCACATGATAGTGGACTTGAGCGAGAGCTGAATTATATTGTTGATCTTAATGCTAATAATTGAACTAGGCTTGCGCGAGAGCGAGGCTCTAGCTTGAGTTATTTTAGACTTGTGTAGCACGAGAGCGTGCTCCGGTTCACAACACAGTTGCGACAATTTTCCCCTCAACCAAGAGTTAGTAACTAGGAGTTCATATTCTCATTGAAACTCGAAAATCTATAGTAGGGATTCCCTAGTCCTAGACATCTCTATTAATTGAATTACAACTGACATCTTTACACATTCGTGACATACATTCCTACACCAATATTCACAATCTTTGCTACATCTGGACAACCAAGATAATACCAACTGCCTCCCCGTGATTCGATACCCACTCATCACTTAACCGTACGTTTTCGGTAAAACTACATTGTATTCTGAGTACATATAGACACGATCAAGTTTTTGGCACCGTTACCGGGGAGGCAACAGTATTTTTCTTGGTTACTTTTTATTTTCCGCTATTGTGCTAACATTCTCTGTATGTTCTCTATCTCTATGCATGAACACATGCTCAATGGCCATTGACTACTTGATACACTTTGATCCAGAAATTGAGCGAACTGCAAGGAAACTAAAAGCAGAGAAGAGACATATTCTAGACGATAGCAATATGGAAGCCGAGAATAATGTTGCAATGAATGTCATCGTTATTTCTATTTGGGACCGGCTTACTCCAAACAACTCTGCAAGATCATTTATTCTTATGCCTGAAGTGCCAGCTGACAAGAATTTCGAACTGAAAACAGGATTAGTTGTGCTAATGCAACAAGATCCATTCTATGGGCATGCGCATGAGAATCCCCATTACCATATCGGGATGTTCTTGGCAAATTGTGCCACTTTCCAAGTTATCAACGTATTAGAGGATGCCATCCGTATGCGGCTCTTTCCTTTCACACTCAAGGATAAAGCTTTATATTGGCTAAGGTCATATTCAAGTAAATGGTTCTTTCACCATATGGGATGATCTTGTATGTGCATTCATTAATAAATTATATCCACCATCAAAGACCGTCAGTCTAAGGAATTCTTTGATGTCATTCAAGCAAGGAGCGCAAGAATCTTTATATGAAGCATGTGAGCGATTCAAAAATCTTTAACACTAATGAACCCACCACAGTATCAATGACAGGGAGTTGATTCATAGCTTTTACAATGGATTGAAACAATATACGAAAATGATTATAGATGCTACTGCTAATATGGAAATGATTATAGACGCTACCGCTAATGGGACGATCTTGGCAAAGACTCCAGAAGAAGCCATGGCATTACTTGAAGAAATGGCTTCTAATAATCAACAGTGGGTCGATGAGAGAGCCTAATCATCATCATCATCCAAGACGGCTAGTATCTATGAGGCCAAAGAAGCTCAAGGACCCCAGTAGCTTTAGAATTCCATGCACACTAGGCGGAGTCCCCCTACAGACGGCTTTAGTTTGGGGGAGAGTGTCAGTATTATGCCCTTTACCATGTTCAAGAAGTTGAATACAGGGACCGATCTGAAGCCAACCGACATGAAGATACAACTTACTGACGGACGCATTACTAGGTCGATTGGTATATCTGAAAACGTGGCATTACAGATACCGGGCGGACTTTGCATACCATGTGACTTCGTCATTATGGAGGTAACGGAAGTCGGTGATACATCGCTTATCTTGGATGGCCTTTCTTGGCCACAGTTGGAGTCATCGTCGATGTGCAGGAAGGAACTTTGTCACTTAGCGTTGGAAATATCGAAGTTGAATTCCATCTCCCACGGGCTATGAAGAACCGGTCAACAATTGAAGAGAATGTTTATATTGATCTCCTTGAAGAGTTTAGTGAAGAAGCCACGCCATATACAGCCAAGGCATTGCTTATGGAAAATTCTGATGGGGAGCCGATTTCTGAAGAGAGTACACATGCTGAAGACACCCCGAACTCTCTCACTGATGAAGAGAAGAATGAAGCTGACGTTGTTAGGATAAGAGAGCTTTGCAAACTCTCTTCTGGGAAGCATCCAAAGAAGCAAACACCACCGAAGAAGCCACAACAAACATCACCAAAGGAGAAGAACCTTTGAAGGCTAGAACTGAACTGGGAAGTAAAAAATCTAGCACTGTCAAATTATCCCACTCGATCGAGTGAAAATATCACTCGATCAAGTGGACCCCTGTAACAGAACCCGAGAGTTTCTTGCTCTGTGAAGTCTTCTCACTGGACATAGTGACTAGTCCACTCGGCCGACTGGGAGTCTGTAGCAGAAATCTAAAAAAGGGTTGTCCTGTTTCATATTTTGACTCGATCGAGTGACTCAACTCACTCGATCGAGTCACTCGACCAAGCTGAACCCTAAAATCACCAACTCCCATGTCGTTCTGAGTCACTCGATCGAGTGACTAACCGAGTGACTTAAGTCGACAGCCATATTATAAATGGGAGATGGAACTCGTTCGATCTCTTTCTCGAACTCGATCATAGCACAACTTTTCCCCTTCAACCATAAAGCACTCGGATGAGCCTTATCCGCACTCGACCGCAACCACCACCTTGCACCGCCGTCGACCACCATCCTCTACCGATCTCCGACCATCCTACCCCTCCATCAAGCCCTAATGTCCATCCTAACTCTTCTTCTATCCTTTGTAAGCCCTAATTCAACCCCAAATCCAAATTAACCCTATAAATCTCCAATTTTTCTCGATTTTTTCCATCTAAAATTTCATCGCTAATTCATATTCTTTGTTCAACAGGCAAGCTTGGGAAGATCCGTTGCAACAACTATGGAGAACTCACTTGGAGGATCGTTCTACACTGTGGGCAGTGATTAGGAGTCGCATCGATCACTTGGTACACTCATTCTGTTACATTTTTCTTGCGATCATATAAATGTATACTTTGTGTAGTGTGCTTGATCTTCACTGCATTACACTATGCCTCCACGGACTCGATCTAGCTCCAGGCAGCACGCTGCTACACACAGCACGCCAAATTTGAGAGGATCTCCAGACATCAGATCATACCCACTAGGTTCGCTTACATTCCTACACTAGAGAACCTAGAGCTATTCCAGGGCTTGCACCAGCTATACGATAAAATTGGTTGGGGCGATTTTCTGTCGGTGTCAGCGTACACCTATGTTCGACCTACACTAGAGATCTTGAGTTCTATACGTATGACTCATAGGGGTTATTCTTTCTGGTTCATGGACCGTGAGTGTGAGATTACTTACGATATGGTCCGTGCTTACTTTCACTGGCCTCCAGTTCCAGACCCTGACCGGGCATTTGGCCCTATTCATCACACACCCCCTCATCTTTTCTACTGGTGCATTTTGGGAGCAGATCATAGGCATCTCACACTTTGACCATAGTCGAGCAAAGGATTCATCGATAGTCCACCCTTGCCTACGCCTCGCACAGCACCTTTTGGCGACTAATTTATTTGGTTGGCTTGATGTAGGGACTATCTCTACACATGAGTTTTTCATCTTATGGGCTATGACACGGGAGATAGCATTCGAGGTCGACAGGGACATCATAGTGCCTGTCATGTCCATCGATGTCGCTAGTTGGTTCTTTGACCACATTCTTACCTCGATCGCCTCCACCAAGGCAATATGTTGTGGCAGTCTGATCACCCTTCTTGCCCCAATTTTCAATATTCAATTGACTGCTGAGCTGACCCTCGCTACGGGACATAGATCTCTTACCGACCGTGTCTTATCCTGTATGCTATGATCCGATCACATGGCCAGTGTCATTGGGTTTGGCTCCATGATCCCTTCCATGAATATTATATCGTGCTTCCAAACCTTATTCGGACTCACATGGGACCAGCAAGTGCTGAGTGGAGGTTCCATATGGATCTCCTCATTCCACCTGTTACGTGCTAGAGCTTGATGATGATCAGCAGCATCCCTCGAGCCACCTCCAGCTAAGATTCACGTAGTCTCGCCTGATTCTGAGTCTTTACCTGTTACCAGCACATCTGTCTCCACATCTGCTCGTGTTGAGGGTTCCACATCCACCACCATCCCTGAGATTTCCACTTCTATATCTGGTGCCATTCCTATTATTCCTGAGAGTGCTGAGCCTTCCATCCCTTTGAGCGATGAGTTGTCTATTCCTACATCACTTGAGATTACATTGTCTGGTGTGATCCTATCTCCTCCACCCCACACGTCGATATTCCTATCTCAGCTGCCGCCGTATTTTTCGAGAGTGTCGTGGTGTCTGTCACCGCATCTGTAGCCACGATTCTGTACCCTCATCTTCTTCTGTCGAGATTCCTAACATTTCTTCTGCACACCCGTGTCTGAGAGCATATATGTGTCTCAGCCTTACCTGGAGGCTGAGCATCTCCCTGTGAGCCCTGCTCTGTCCACACACCATATCTTAGTTCCACACAGTTTTGGAGGCCGAGGGAGTTCTGTCTGTACACGTCCCTCTTCTTCAACTACTGACGACAGTTCTTCGTGCTTACGCGCGGTAGAGTCTGCAGTACTTAGGATTAGAGTAGATTTTTGATCCCTCTCCCAGATTATTGCTATCATGCAGTGTCACGTTGCTGGCTTTCCTATTATTCAGTATATACTGAACCAGATTTTGGCCCTTTTGCAGCAGCAGCAGCATGCACCACACACCCCCACCCCCACCGCAGGGAAGTGATGGTGCTGAGACTGAGTAGGCCTCTGATTCTGATGCCTGATGTATTTTACTCCCTACTCTCTCCATATTTTTGTTTGCCCTGCTGTCTTCACTTTTTCAGGGCACCATATATTCTAGCTTGGGAAAGAGTATCTTTTGACCATTTTTGCATACATGCCATAATTTTGCAAGCTCGACTGGCATTTGGTTCTTAGTTGTCATGTCGATGCATTAGGATTTTATATTTATTATCATTTCTTTTATTTTGCATCATTTTAGCATCCACACCCACCCACCCATATCTTATATGTCCATGTGCCACAATTTGCACATTGAGGACAATGTGATGTTTAGCTTGGGGGAGTGAGTGTACTCACGCACTTTTATTTCTTTTATTCTACTTTTCCTTATTTTTCACTTATTTCCACTTCTTTTTCACTTATTATTTTCTTTTCACCATGCATCATATTTTCTTTACTTTTTGAGTGCTTGCATGTATATATAGTTAGTTTTTACTTTATCCATATTGCTTTTACTTTCTTTGCTAGAAATAAATTCGCTATAATGAATTAAGCTTGAAAATCACTTTACATATGCACAAATCCTTTCACCACACTATTGTCTTTAATTCTAATGACATTTACGATATGTTTGTATGCACTTGAGAAAAAGAACTTCCAATGTGACATTGAGTGTTTATGAAAGAATTTTA
Source organism: Scilla litardierei (assembly GCA_030789695.1). Classification (NCBI taxonomy): domain Eukaryota; kingdom Viridiplantae; phylum Streptophyta; class Magnoliopsida; order Asparagales; family Asparagaceae; genus Scilla; species Scilla litardierei. The sequence continues at coordinate 265,842,367 of CM061141.1, read as the reverse complement.
ATGTTGACATGGCTAGGAAATACTTTATTGTATGCTATTCATAAAACACACACCAAGACTCACGCATTGACTGCATTATATTTGGATTCATGCTTTCATATCTATATCACTTCTTATTTGCATGAATTATGAGTGAAATCTTCGGGTTGAATGAAAAAAATGTCACTTGATATGAGTAGGCAGTCTTCTTTTAGAAATTAACTGAGTAGAAGGCATTACCCTGCCAAAGTAGTTATGCACATACAAAGAGTGAACCGAGTGATATCATTTATTCTTTCTCCACATATCTTGAAAATATTCCTACACATACAATCATTAGAAATTCTCCTCTAGAGTGATTCTTACTTTAGCATCTTTCCCAATTCACCAAAAAGCCAAAAAGCTCCAAAATACCAAAAACACAAAAAAATTGCAAAGTAATGCGTCTTGTGTATATATGGATTAGAAAAAAAGAACAAAAAAGAAAGAAAGGAAAGAAAAAGAAAAAGAAAAAGAAAAAATACAAAAGAAAAAAGGGAGAAAAAGAAAGAAAAATAGAAAAGAAAAAAGGGAGAAAAAGAAAGAAAAAAATATGTATATAAATAAAGATATGCGTATATACACAAGCTCCTCTCTTGTAAATACCTTTTCTGTTCTTCTCTTCCACTTTTCTTTTTTGGAGCTACAATATTTGGGAAAAGCCATTTTCTTGATATTTGATGCCACTACACCTATAGATAAGCTTGGGGTGAGAAAATCCAATGGTGAGTGAGAGAGTGATTACTTATATGTGCATGACTACCGAAGCAAGGTAATCTCTAATACTTAGGGAGATGACTCTGAGTATGACGACACCTATAAGTTGAAAAATAGACATGAAATTCATACGACCATATCTTCCTATTCTTATTGTATGAATTGTGAAATGTTTCTTATACTCCAAGTAGAAGCAATCAATTGAAAAGTGTGTTGGCTATAAGTATGTATACCATTTTCTATGCCTTAGACGATGCTTAGCGTTAAAACGATTTCATATTTCACAAAATTCGCGTTGTTCTCAGTTTTAATATAAAGTGTGTCGAATATGAAATGATATTGAAATAAAAACGATAGTATGATTAAATTCTTTGTTTTTGCACTTTGGTAAGTGAATTCAAGTTCTGAGAAAATGATCTAGCAATCCCCTTCCTTTGCTTTCTTTTCTACTTTTTAACTTTCTTTATTTTTATTCACTGGGTTCGCTTTTTATTCATCCTCCTCGAGGATGAGTAAGAGGTAGGCTAGGGGGTTTGATATACTCATATTTTACACTTTATTCATTTTCATGTCATATTGATTGCCCATATTGCATATTTCAAGCCTAAATAACGATTTCTTAATGAATTTCACCATTTCTATGTTTTATTGGATTTTCAGGAAATATGGAGCAATCGGGAGCAAATTGGAGCTATGAGCATATATGCACGTGCCAGAGCATCAGTGGTTATGACGCTGAGGAGCTTATGGTGCTAGAAGAGAAGAAGAAGCAAGAGGAAGAGAGGAGAAAGAGGAAGAAAAGAAGAAGAAGAAGGAGAAAGAGTTGAAGCAGTAGCTCACTCGATCGAGTGGAGCGATCCACTCGAGCGAGTGAGGCTGACACCAACCCAGCCCAAGGAGCCTAGTGTATCAAAGCCACTCGATCAAGTGAGACAACTCACTCGATCGAGTGAGACAGTCGGCCAAACCCCGAGACTATCGGCCAAATCCACCTCCTCCCAGAGCAGCTGACTCGACCGAGTAAACTTTCACTCGACCGAGTGAATCGATCACTTGAGCGAGTGAAAAGAAGAAACAGAACACTGGTTTTTGAGTCTGTTGGAGATCCCACTCGACTGAGTAGGGAATCTCACTCGACCCAGTGAGACTACGGCCAGAATTTGGAAATTTAGTTATAACTCGGGATTTGGGTGATTGGGTTGGCTTTTTCTTAGGTTTTTGGACTAGTATAAATAGAAAATAAGGTAGTCATTGCTAGAAGAGGCACGACAGGTAGAGTTCAAGGAAAAAACATGATTTTTATTTGCTTTTGCTACTGATTGGAGAATCTAGTTCTTAATTTTCTCTTGCTATTTTGACGATTTGGAGAACATCGGTATGTCTAAACTTTGATCAACTTGTTTTAAATGAATATTTCTAGTTTGATCCTCTTTGCTATGATAAATTCTATTGCTTCCATGAATATTATCATTTTGATCATGTTTATTAGTGAGTAATCTCTTTGCTCTAGGGCAAAGGGATGCACCCTATGGATCTAAGGTTTGATATGTGAAATTAATTGAAACCATTGTTGCTAAACTTGTTTTAGGATTAGATTATGGTCGATTGACTACAAATAGCTAGGGATTTCTACTTAGATCTTGAGAGCTTGAGAGAGGATCTTGATCTATAGGAAGACCTAGATATTTGATTTAGACCTATAATTTGGATATCCTAGATTTGGTGCACGAGAGTGACCAAAGCTAGCATCTTTATTATATTTCTTTGATTATATTCATATGTACGATGGTAAGATGAATACGAACCACCAAAATCTAGATTCAAACTCACGTCGCCCGACAGTGGACTTGAGCGAGAATTGAATTATATTGTCGATCTCAATGCTAATAATTCAACTAGGCTTGCACGAGAGCGAGGATCTAGCTTGAGTTGTGTAGCATGAGAGCGTGCACCAGTTCACAACATAGTTGCGACAATTTCCTCCTAAACCAAGGGTTAGTAACTAGGAGTTCATATTTACATTGAAACTTGAAAATCTATAGTGGGGATTCCTAGTCTAGACATCTCTATTAATTGAATTACAACTGACATCTTTACACATTCATGACATCCATTCCTACACCAACATTCACAATCTTTGCTATATTTGGACACCCAAGATAATACCAATCGCCTCCCCGTAATTCGATACCCGCTCACCACTTAACCATGCGCTTGCGATAAAACTACTTTGTTTTCTGAGTACATCCAGACATGATCAGCCACTCACTTCTTCTCTCTTTTTGTGTTGCATGTGAGCATAGTACATTAATGTCGATTGTAACGACTGCTTTTCATGTATCTGGATTTATTATAATATAATATATGTTTTGGTGGATTTTCCGGGTTTGGGGCTTCACAGCTCCACTCTCGTGCGGACCTTTTCACGTCTCGCCTCCATTTTAGGGAAGCGGGTCGTGACATCGATGCTAGCCACTAACACCATTGCAGTCCTTGCAAGCAAGATGGATAACATTACACAATAGATAGCCCATTTGATAATGGGAGGAATCTCTTTCAGCCCAGTAGCATCGGTGACCTATGAAATGTGCAACACACAAGGACATTCATTCAGCCACCATCAATTCAGTACCCACACCTGCAGTTCATATCCTTATGCATATGATCGCAGTTGGACGGATCTCTCCACCTCTTTCTATCAAGAAACAGATCCCCATAATCCTCAATCTTACATGCCATCCACATCCTTGAAAATTCCAAGCCTTGAGGCACTCTTGGTGAATAGTCTAGCTGCGGAAAATATTTATGATGATCGAACCACCACCTTCTCCCTACATATAATATCTAGATTTGACCCAGCATGTCCCCAGGGTGAAGCATTCCATGTCGTTGAAACATGTTACCAGATTGATACATTCATGCCAACACCAAGGGAAGCTTCAACCTCAGGGAACATGATCTCCCATTGGTCTCATGCCCATGGCTTCTACAAGGAATATGTTGTATCGATGGAAGCAGTCTACGAAGCCCCAACACACCAGGATGATAAATATTTAGAGGGGATATCAAAACCAAAGGTAACAGAAAAGGAGAGTACTACACCTCATGAGGTAGAATTCAAGCCCCTTCCTCCAAATTTAAAGTATGCATATATAGGAAGGGACTCCACCTACCCAGTTATTGTGAATGCCTCTCTGACCGATGCCAAACTCAATAGCCTGTCAGCTGTCCTTAAAGAATACATGAGTGTCCTAAGGTACACTATAGGTGACATTAAGCGTCGTAGTCCAGGATTGTGAATACATAGGATTCTTCTCGAGTATGACCACGCCAACTCCATTGAGCCTCAAAGATGACTTAAACCTAACATAAAGGATGTAGTTAAAAAGAAGGTTTTGACATTACATGAGGTAGGAATAATTTCTGATAGCAAGTGGGTTAGCCCGGTCCAAGTAGTTCCAAAGAAGAGAGGCATGACGGTTGTTAAAAATGACAATTATGAACTCATACCCACTAGGACCGTCACCGATTAGTGTATGTGCATTGATTATAGAAAACTCAATAAATCCACCTGTAAGGACCATTTTCCCCTTCCGTTCATCGAGTAAATGCTTGAATGGCTAGATAAGCACTCATTTTTTGTTTATTTGATGGCTACTCTGGATTTTTCCAAATACCCATCCATCCGGATGACCAAGAGACCACCTTCACTTGTCCATATGGTACCTTCGCCTATCGAAGAATGCCATTTGGACTATGCAATGAACCTGCCACTTTCCAAAGATGCATGGCAGCTATATTTTCTGACTTTTAGAGGACATCATGGAAGTGTTTATGGATGATTTTCTGGTCTATGGCATGAGCTTTGACGCATGCTTAAAAAAACATAACCAAGGTTCTACAAAGATGTCAAAAAGTGAACCTGGTTGTAAATTGGGAGAAGTGCCATTTTATGGTGTAAGAAGGGGTAGTGCTAGGACACGTCATTTCCTTATGGGGCATTGAGATTGATAGATCCAAAATAGAAGTTATTGAGGGGCTACCAACCATATAGACATGAAGGGACTAAGAGCTTCCTTGGTCACATGGGCTTTTATCACACCTTCATCAAGGATTTCTCAAAATTGCATGACCTCTTACGGAGTTATTAGCCAAAGATGCCCTCTTTATTTTTACTGATGAGTGTCATGAAGCTTTTAATAGGTTGAAGAAAGAGCTCACCTCTGCACCCATCATTCAACCTCTAAATTGGAGCCTTCCCTTTGAGGTGATGTGTGACGCCAGTGATTACACGTTTTTTTTGTCAAAGGAAAGATAACAAGCTCCATGCTATATATCACACTAGCAAGACCCTTGATGAAGCTCAGAGAAATTACACCACAATAGAAAAGGAATTGCTAGCTGTGATCTTTGACATAGAGAAGTTCCGGTCGTACCTCGTATGATGGAAGGTCATTATTCACACGGACAATGCCGCCCTCTGATACCTACTTAGCAAGAAGGATGCTAAGCCACGTCTGATCTGATTGATCCTTTTGCTACGAGAATTCAAGTTGGAGATCATGGATAAAAGGGGGGTTGAGAACATGTTGGCAGACCATCTGTCTCGCCTTATCTATGAGGATCTGAATGCCTCTCTCCCGATCGATGACTCTTTTCTCGTCGACCAGTTGTCCACCATTGCCTTAATCTAAGACTGCATAGTTTGCAAATATTTTGAATTTCCTCGAATGTGGAATTATGACATATGCCATCACATCGCAGCAGCATAAGAAGTTCCTACATTATACCAAGAGTTACTTCTAGGATGACACACTCCTATACAAGAAGTGCAGCGACGAGATCATTAGAAGGTGCATTCCAGAAAATGAGGCAGTCTCTATTATGTCACAGTGCCATGATCTACCATGCAGAGGCCATGCGAGCGTAATGAAGACTGCAACAAAAATCCTCCAATGCTGATTTTATTGGCCATCCCTGTTCAAGTATTTGAATGGCTTTGTCAAGGAATGTGATAGATGCCAAAGAACGGGCAACTTCTCCCAGAAATGCCATTTAAAAACATCATAGAAGTGGAGATATTTGATATATGGGGAGTTGATTTCATGGGACCATTCCCATCTAGCCTCGGTAACCAATATATACCAGTTGTAGTGGACTACGTCTTCAAGTGGGTTGAAGCAATAGCATCACCACCAACGATACACGGATCGTCGCCAAGTTCTTCAAGAGAAATATATTCCTCAACTTTGGAGTACCAAGGGTGGTTATTAGTGACGGAGGGAGGCACTTCGTTGAAAACAAATTTGAATCCCTTCTGGAAAAAATACGGAGTGTATCACCATATCAGGCTTGCTTATCACCCTTAGACTAGCGGCCTAGTAGAAATTCTAACCGAGAGATCAAGAGCATTTTGGAGAAAACAGTCACCAACTCACGGAGAGGTTTGGGCCTTGAAGTTGGATGACGTATTATGAGCCTACCAGCCCTCTTTCAAACCACCAATTGGAACTTCCCCTTACCACGTGGTCTATGGAAAAGCATGCCACCTACCGGTGGAGTTGGAGCTACAGAGCTTATTTGGCAATCAAGCATTTAAACTACGATTGCAAGAGCATGGGAGAATGATGCCTTCTACAGCTAAGTGAGCTAGATGAATTCAGGCTCGATGCTTATGAAAGCTCCCACATCTAAAAAGAAAGAACGAAGCATTGGCACAACAAGCACATCATGAAGAGGGAGTTCAAGGAAGGCAACACTGTACATCTTTTCAACTCAAGGCCTTCCATGGGAAGCTCCGATCAAGATGGTCTGGCCCGTTTGAAGTCACACGAGTATTCCCTTATGAAGTAGTTAAGATAGCTGGAAGCAATGGCACCTTCAAGGTCAATAACCAATGACTGAAGCATTACATCACAGGTGAACCCATCGGAGACAAAGCGAGACACATGCTTTCTACCCCGGAGCCATCATGAAAACACCATTAGGGAGTCGAGCTCATGACTATAAATGAGTGCCTCTTGGGAGGTAACCCAAGTTCTAAAACCTTCCTTAGCCCTTATTTTTCTTTTCTTTAGTTATCTATCTTAGTTAGGAAAATAAAACCCCCACTAATTCCCAACATTTTTTGAAGCACATGAGATGATATACACGACCTCCCACACGACCATGCGGGATATCCCACACGACCGTGCAAGATATTTGATATGCTCATATTTTACACTTTATTTCTGTATTTTTTCATGCCATAATGATTGCTCGCCTGGCGATTTTAACGTTTAAACGATGATTTTACGATATATTTCACGACCTCTTTGTTTCGTTCGATTTCAGGAAATATGGAGCAATCAGGAGCAATATGTAGCTATGAGCACTCACACGCATGTCGGAGCATCAATTATGATGATATCAGAGAGCTAATGGTGTTGTATGATGAGTAGAAGATGAAGAAAGGCGAAAGAATCGAGAAGGAAGCGAGAAGAAGGAGAAAAGAGAAGAGAAACATGCTACTCAGCCGAGTGAAGCAGCTCACTCGACCGAGTGAAGCTGACACGACCAACTCTAGTCTGAAGAAAAGCATCAATGTACACGACCGAGTGGGAATTTCACTCGACTGAGTGAGAATCCCACTCGACCGAGTAGAGATATGAAATTCAAAGAAATTTATTGACATGTCTCTGTTTTTTGGGAGAATCTACAGTCGGTCTCACTCGACCGAGTGAGCAGACCACTCGAACGAGTGGTCTGAACTATCCAGAACACTAAAATCTCAGTGTTCAGCAGAGCTGTCACTCGACCGAGTGAGCAGTTCACTCGGCCGAGTGCGCCGTCAGCCCAGCTTTGAAACTAAGGTTTTACAGCGATCTGGTGGCAGATCTATCAGGATTTTTTGGACTTTTTGGGCAACTATAAATACCCAGTTTTGAGGGCAGCCCAAGGATAGACTCTTTTTAATTTTCTTAGAAACAATTTTAGTTTTAGTTTTCTTTGGGCGAAAGGATTAGAGAGAAAAATCTTAATTTTCTTATTCTTTGGAGCTTGAACTCAATTGGTTTATCTAAACTTTTGCAAGTTCATATTTGTATGATATATTTCTACTTAAATCTGATTTTTGTGATAAATTCTCTTGCACATCTTATTTCTATTGCTTTTTCTATGAAGAATTGTGAGTAGTCTCTTTGCTCTGGGGCAAAGGGATGAACTCTATGGATTTAAAGAATGATATGTGAGATCTATTGAATTTTCATGTTGCTAAGCTTGTTACGTGTTAGGTTGTGATTGATTTACTACGGATAGCTAGGGATCTATTGGATCTTGAGGCTCGAGAGAGGATCTTGATTTATGAGAAGCCCTAAATATTTGATTTTGATCTATAATCGAGATTCCCTAGAATTGGTGCGCGAGTGACCAAATTTAGCATCTTTATTATATTTCTATAATTATATTCGTTTGTACGACGGTAAAACGGATACGAACTATCGCGATCTAGATTCGAATTCAAGTTGCACAAGAGCGAGCTTGAGTTAGCACTGAATAATATTTTCGATCTTAATGCTAGTAGTTTGAATTAGGCTTGCGCAAGAGCGAAGCTCTAGTTTAGATTACTATAGACTTGTGTAGCGCGAGGGCATGCGTTGATTCACGACATAGTTAAGACAAGTTCACCCTAAACAAAGAGTACTAATATGGAGATTCATGTTTCACATTGATGCTTGAGATCTATAGTGGTGATTCCCAAGCCCTAGATAATTGAATCTACAAACAACACCTTACACGATTGTGACACCGACATTTCTTGACTATTATTTCTCCTCTGCTTAGTAATCTATGTAGATATCAATAGGTCCTTCCTGTGATTTGATACCCGCTCACTACTTAACCGTGCGCTTGCGTTAAAACTACATTGTTCCCAGAGTACATCCGAGCGCGACCAAGTTTTTGGCACCATTACCAGAGAGATAACTGTATTCTATATTTTTACTTAGCAATCTTTTTTTCTTTTATTCCTCTATTGTGCTGACACTTCTTTACAGATTCTCTTTCTCTGTACATGAACACACGATCGAGGGCTACAGAAGGAGCTATATTATTTGATCCCGAGATCGAGCGGACCGCAAGGAAACTAAGAGCAGAGAAGAGGCACACTTCAGAGGTAGATCTAATGGCGGAAGAAAATAACCAACCGAGGAATGTCAAGCTTATTTCCATCAGAGATAGGCTTATTTTGAACAACTCTGCTACTTCATCCACCCTTATGCCAGAGGTGCCGCCGGACAAGAATTTTGAGCTGAAGACAGGACTAGTTATGCTGATGCAACAAGATCCTTTCCATGGGAATACGCATGAGAATCTGCATTACCACATAAAGATGTTCTTAGCAAAGTGCGCCACCTTTCAGATCCCTAATGTACCATGGGACGCTATCCACCTGCATCTTTTTCCCTTAACCTTAGAGATAAAGCACAATATTGGTTGAGGACGCAAGCACATGTCACATCTACTACTTGGGGCGATCTTGCTAGCGCCTTCGTCAACAAGTTCTATCCACCATCAAAGACCATCAAGATACGGAATTCTTTGATGTCTTTCAGGCAGGGCCCACAGGAATCTTTGTATGAGGCATGGGAACGCTTCAAAGATCTTTAACATCAATACCATCACAAAAACATAGACGATTGGGAGCTAGTGCATAGCTTCTACAATGGTTTGAAAGCAGATACGAAGATGATCATTGACGCCACCGCTAATGGGATGATATTATCAAAGACACCTGAAGATGCTACGACACTATTAGAGGAGATGGCCTCTAACAATTAGCAGTGGGCTGATGAGAGGGGCCAAACATCATCATCTTTGAAGCCGGCAAGCATATATGAAGCGAAGGCACGGGCTGACTTGGCGGGTAATTTTGACTCTCTATCTAGAGTGGTGGAGAGACTTGAGAAGAAGTTGACTAAGCCATGTGGTGTGCCTGACACATCGACATCAAATAGGCACACAAATGATTGGCAAGACCAAGTCATGTACGTTGGCGGAGAGGCATATGAGGAACCTGTTGATCAGGTTCAGTATGTTTCTGATTACAAGCCAGGTGGAGAAAATAATGGGTCTTGGGTGAATCCGGCTCGGAAGACTCATCCCAGATTTTCATACGCAAACAATAATGGAGCCTTAACCCCTCCTCAACAACAACCACAATAACAACAGCAAGCCCGCCCGCCACCTCAGCAACAGTCCTACTAACCAAGGCCACCATAACAACTGTTTCAGCAGAGGCAACAAGCAGGGTCTTATAGACCCCCGGATACAATCAAGGTTGGAGGCCACAAACCCACCGTCGACGCCGTAAAGATCCAAACATGAGACAAGAGTTGAGGAGTTTATGGCTGAGCAAAAGAAGATTAATGCTAAACTATCGACGGGCCAAGATAGCCTCAACACCATAGTGGCGCAACTAGTGGCGCAAATCACCTTGCTAAATAAGGCCCAAAATCAATTGTCGGCTCAACTGGAGCCAAATCCAAGGAGCAACACCGGTCACATCAATGTGGTAGTGGCAGTGACTACTACATGCGGGAAGGACACTACTTCTGTCCATCGTTCAAACTCGTAGCCCAAGGGATGACATTCCGGTTGAGAAAGAGATAAGCAATGAAGAGGAGAAACCCACGGCGACGATAAATGAAGAGGAAATATTTGTAGTTGATGAGCCTCAAAAGGAGAGAGTATATATGCCACCGGTACCATTCCCACAATGGTTGGCAAAGGCTAAATTGGAGAAGATATTTGCTCGATTTTTGGAGTACTTGAGAGGGATAAGCTTAACCATCCCATTCCTTGATGCCATAATTGAAATCAAGACATACACAAAGTTCCTTAAAGACTTGATCACGGGAAGGAAAAGAACGGAGAAGATTATGCTTGCCGACCAAGGTACATGGTTCATCAAAGAAGATAAGTTGCTGAAGAAATTGAAGGACCCCAGAAGCTTTATAATTCTATGCACACTTGGCGGAGTCCCCCTACAAAAGGCTTTAGTTGATTTGGGTGCGAGCGTGAGTCTCATGCCTCTCACGATGTTCAAAAAACTAAATACGGGGACCGATCTCAAGCCCACCGACATGAAGATTCAACTCGCTGATGGACGTATCACTAGGCCGGGGGGATAGCTGAAAATGTGCCGCTACAAATACCGGGAGGACTTTGCGTGCCATGTGACTTCGTCATCATGGACATGAAAGAAGAAGGAAACACATCTCTTATACTTGGGTGCCCCTTCTTAGCCACTGTCGGAGTCATCGTGGACGTGAGAGAGAGAACATTGTCACTCAACGTTGGAAATATTGAAGTCGAATTCCATCTCCCACGCGCCATGAAGAATAGATCCTCGCTGGAAGAGAACGACTATATGGACCTACTTGACGAGGTCATCGACGAAGCTATGCCATACACCATTGGAGCTTTGCATGTGGATAGTCTTGACAGAGTGCCAAATTCTAAAAATGGCATTCAACATGGAGATACCCCATATCCTCTCACTAGTGAAGAGGAGAACGACGCTAACGTCGTGAGAATAAAAGAGCTCTGCAAGCTCTCTTCGGTGAATTAAAGAAAGCATGCGCCACCGACGAATACTTCATCACCGCCGGGAAAGAAGAAGGAAGACAAGAGCCAAAGCTTGGGGGAGTCATCCATCACCATCATTAGAGAGGAAGTGCATATAAAGGAGGCCAAACAAGAAGAAGCACAACATCTCAATCCTACCGGCCTCCTCACAAAATTTGATACACGCATCTCCTATGCACCGAACATCACACACTCAACGTAAAATCATAAGGGGTCGAGCTCAAGACCTTAACCGAGCTCTTATCGGGAGGCAACCCGATGTTTCTATCCTAGTTTTTAGTTGAATTTAGTTTTCTTTATTGTTTTATTTTTTATTAGTTTAGTGGGTCAAGAGTCTAGAAAAATTTGACAATGGGCAACATTTTTTATCGCAAGAAGAAGATATGAGGACGCCATTCGAATGGAGGGTAGCCATGACGATGGAGAGCAGCCCCAGGGACATGCTTAAATGATAAAGGAAGGAAGAAACTGAAGGAAGGGGAGAAACAGAAGACAGAGAAAAACAGTGAGAGCAGAGAGCTGAACAGACAGCTTACTCGGTCGAGTGATATTCTCACTCGACCGAGTGAAGAATTAACTCGACCAAGTGAAATACTGAATAGAGAAGTCTCAAAACTCTTTTTGAAATTTTTATACCACTCGACCGAGTGAACCCTGTCGCAAACAACTCAAATTTCATGCTCTACAAGGCCTCTTCACTCGGCCGAGTCATTAGTTCACTCGACCGAGTGACTAATTTTACTCGACCGAGTGGGAGACTACAGCAGAAACATCAAAATATCCCACTTTGTTTCGATTTCTCACTCGACCGAGTGGAACTTGTCACTCGCCCGAGTGACTTGCACCACTCGGTCGAGTCAGTTGACTCAGCTGAACATCAAAATTTCAAAACTTTTTGCCAGTCGGGCTACTCGACCGAGTGGCAATCGTCACTTGGCCGAGTGACTTAAGTCAGGCTGCCTATTTAAAACTGAAAGCGTACTCGCCCGAATCCCCAAACCCCCAAATCGATACCCCTCCTCCCGAATTCGCTTGCACTCACCCACAGCCTCGTCGACTCGCCCGAGCACCATCGTCGAATCGCCCGCGGCGCTGCCTCTGGCCATCTTCGGCAGCGAACCATCTCCGGTGATCTACACACATATTTAACCCTATTTCACACTCTATCTTCCCATATACATCTCGTAAGCCCAAATTCGACCCCCATCCTACTCAACCCTATTAATCTCCGATTTCTCTTGATCAATCCCAATTTTAATGAATTATTAACGCTAATTATCCATTTTTGTGCAATAGGAAAGCTTGGGAGAGATATTTTTCTGATTTGAAGCTTAGGGGAGCCACCTCACACTCATCCGCTTGCTTGGAGTCGCATCGTGCTTGGTACATTCGTTCCATATCCTATTTTGAGCATTTTATTAGCACATTGCTTAGTGTGCATCTCACGACATTCACCGATGCCCTCACGCCGTACTAGATCGAGCACTCGGGAGCCTGCTTCCAAGCAGAAGAAGACTGGCGACCCCGGTCCTTCTTCCTCTGGGACGGTGCCCCCCCATCGCATAGCGACCCCATAGCAGCACTCCCAGCGTCCACTGCACCTCGTGCACCACCACCAGCATAGCCTCCCCCACAGATCGAGATGTACGGGATCACTTTCAGAGATGACGCACATCACGTCAAATTTGAGAGGATATCCAGACGCCAGATCTTACCCATTAGGTTTGCCCACATCGATACACTTGAGCACCTAGGGGTATTTCAGGGGTTGCACCAGTTGTATGACAACGTAGGGTGGGGTAACTTCTTGTCTGTGTCAGCAAACACCTTTGTTCGTTCCATACTCGAGGTCTTGAGTTTTATCCGTAGGACTCCTAAGAGCTACTCATTCTGGCTCATGGACCAGGAGTGCGAGATCTCGCACGACATGGCCCAAGCATACTTCCATTGGCCCCTTGTCCCAGACCCCGATCGAGCTTATGGTCCCACACACCACACCCCCTCTGTCTTTGCAGTTGATGCATTTTGGGACACGATCACAGGCACACACCACTTCGACGCTAGTAAAGTGAAGGCCTCTTCTATTTTCCACCCCTGCCTGTGTCTTACATAGTGCCTTTTGGCTACCACCATACTAGCCAGGCCAGAGGTTGGGACCATATCTACACCCGAGCTGTTCATGCTCTGAGCAATGACCAGGGAGAGAGCCTTTGAGATTGGTGGGGACGTCTTAGTCCCCGTCATTTCTATTTATATTGCCGGATGGTATATTGACCGCATCTTTTCCACAATCGCCTCCACCAAGGCGATATGTTGTGGCAGTCTGATCACCCTCTCGGCACCTATTTTTGACATCCAGCTTCCCGTTGGCCTGTACCATGTTACGAGCCCTGCCTCCTTTTCTGCCGAAGTTTTCACCCGTATGCACATGATCCGTCCTCACAGACAGCGTCATTGGGTCTATTATATGGTCCATTCTTTGCAGACTATATAGTGCTTTTGAACCCTGTTCGGACCCACATTGGACCAGCTGGTGTGGAATGGAGGTTCCAGATGGACCTCCTCATCCCACCTATATATGTATAGACCCCGACGACGAGCAGCAGGAGCACCCTGTCGAGCCTCATGCACCTGAGATCCCGATTTCCGAGCCTGTATCTGATACACTCCCTAGGCCCAGCACACCTGTCTTCACTCCTGCTCATGCCGAGGGCTCTACTTTGTAGCTGTGTCTGATCCCACCCACACTGTGCCGTTGAGATTGACCCTATTTCTTACATAAGTTCTGAGAGCACTGTCCCCGCCATTTTTAAGAGAGCTGATCTGTCCTCCTCTACAACTGCAGAGGCCCTCGAAACACCTGATTTCTCGACTCCTGGTGTGTCATTATCTCCTAATTTCACAACTACCCCACCCGTCGACATTTCAGCCTCTGCGGCCGTCGTTTTTACCGAGAGTGTCGTGGTATCTGTCACCACATCTGTTGCCGTGACCTCTGCTCCTGCCTCATCCTCTGGTGATATTCCGATCACCTCCTCCGTTGCACACATTTCTGAGAGCATTTCTGCGTCTCAGCCTCACCTGGAGGCTAAGCATCATGTCTGAGCTCCGCTCCCCACACACACCCTATAGTGGCCTCACTAGTTTTTGGAGGCCGTGTGAGACCTGCTCGTACACCTCCACGTCCCTCTACCTCTGCCCCTGACGATGGAGAGCTGCGCCTCCGTGAAGTCGAGTCGGTAGTGGCTGGACTTAGAGTTGATTTTAGAGCTCTCACGGCAGCGATCACTGCCCAGCAGGCTCATATAGCCATGATTCCTGGTATTCAGCTAACACTGAACCAGATTCTTCAGCGCCTGTAGCAGCAGCCAGCCCTCAGCCACCACCGCCACCACCACAGGGAGGTGATGGCGATGCACCAGATTAGGCACGTCTCTTGATGCCTATCGTATTTTTGCTTCACATCTCACCCCATTATTTTTGCATGCCCATCTATCTTCACCGTTTTGCAGGGCACCATATATTTCAGCTTAGGGGGGAGTATGTATTTTTGGTCACCATCTTGCATCCATCCATCATTTTGCATGCTTGCTTTGCACACATCCTTTGCATATACCATCATATTTTATTTTTTTCTTATTTTCTTTTATTTCGCATCATATTGCATCCACACACACCCACCCCTATCTTATATGTCCTAGTGCCATACTTTGCACATTGAGGACAATGTGATGTTTAGCTTGGGAGAGTGAGTGTACTCACACACTTTTTATTTTCTTTATTTTTATCTTTATTTTTCACTTTTCTTTATTCTTCACTTATTTTCACGTTTTTCCATTTTTTTACCATGCATCATATCTTCCTTGCTTGTGGAGTGCTTACATGTGTATAGTTAGAGTTTAGTTTATCCTTACTTCTTTTACTTTTTTTTACTAGAAATGAATTCACCATGATGTATATAGCTTGGATTTCGCTTTACTCTTAAGCACATGTCTCTTGCCATACTATTGTTTTTATTTCTGATATCATCAGCGATGTATTTGCCGTGCACTTGAGAAAAAGAACTTCCAACGTGTTATTTTTTGTCTATGAATACATTTTAGCGTTGACTCGTCTGAGAATTACTTTATTGTATACTTTTTATAGAAAACACACCAAGATTCACGCATTGACTGCATTATACTTGGAGTACTGCTTTGATATCAATTTCACTTCTTATTGCATGAATCGTGTATTAAACTTCCAGGTTGAATGAATTGATTGGTGTTTGATATGAATAGACTAGTTTACTTTTAGAAATCAAATTGAGTAGTTGACATTACCCTGCTGAAGTAGTTATGCACATACAAAGAGTGAACCGAGCGATATCATATATTCTTTCTCCATATATCTTGAAAAATATTTCTATACATATTATCATTGGTGATTCTACCCTAAAGTTAATCTAATTATTGCATATTCCCCATGTTGGATACAATGTATGTTGGATACAACGATCGCTAACTTCGTGTTTGATGATAACAAACGTGTGTGAACATTCTAATGTGTGTGCTAAGTGTTTTCAGGAGTGGCACGCTTGTAAATCTTCAAAGTGATGACTAAGTCAATTGATGTAGGAATTGCTATTCACATAGCAAATTGGAAGATGAAGAAATTGCTATTCATATAGCAACTTGGACTTGGTCAATTGTGGATAGCCATGGTGAAATCAATTTGGATTGATTCAAATCAATTAAAGATATGATTCTTTTCCTAATCCCATTAGCATTGCAAATCAAATCCCATTCAAATCCCTAATCCTATTTGCATTGCAATTGGAGATGAAATCAAAGCTCAATCTCCTAGAATCATTTGATTCTTTCATTACCAAATAAACTCCCCTCCAATCCTATTTAAACCCTATTCCAAGACAGAGGGGGGATGCGGCAACACACAAAAAAGAGAGAAATCAAAGGATTCAGCCAGCCAAAAATTAAGAACCCTGGCTCTCCTATCCCATTGCGGCAAACATCCTCAAGTCAAATTCGTTTCTGCCGCAAGATCTCCCCAATGCCCAAGACAAGATCTCCTTGCTGCTAGTTTCTCCAAACTCTCCAAGCAACCATAAATATCCACTGCCGTATTTCTCAGCAAACAAAAAAAACCAACCTCAATCTTGTTTTTACTCCAAACAAATCACAAAGACAATCAAATTAAGTAGGTTTCTAAATTCTGTGTCCACTCACGCACACAAAACTTTGGCCATTGTTTTTCTTTTTGCTGGTGAAATAAATTAAAGGGCTTGACCGAATTTCGAAGTGAAATGGTTGGGTAACGGTGCAAACATCCTCTGATCTCAGCCAAGTACCAATTTCATCTTCTTCAAAGAGCACAAAGCTCATTGCCGCAGGCCATCATCTACAAGCCAAGAAGAATAGCTTGCTGCCGAGCCGTTCTCCTTGCCGTTGACATCATCTTCGGGTTGTTTTGCCGACGACATCCTCAAGCACAGAGTCTGCAAGTTGATGCCATCCTCAAGCTTTGTCGTCGATAAGTATCTCCCTGCCGTGAACATCCCTTGCTGTCGTGGTTCTTTGGTGCCATCAACACTGTGCTTCCGTCGATACCTCCTGGCTGCCAAGCTCTCTCTTTCAGCTGCCAAAATCTCCAGATTGCTGATCGGTCTCTGCCACCGTCAATGTCGACATATTCTACCGTCGATCATCTTCTTGCCGATGCGATCTCACCTTGCCGCTGTGAAAAAGCTCAACCTTGCCGCCACCAAAGTCTGTCAGGATCCTGCCGTTGCCATTGAGAGCTTCACGTTGCTACTGCCGGAGGAAGATCATTCTGTCGCCATCTTCATCATCTTCCTGCCGTTACGGTCGACCCTATCAAGTTGACGTGCCATCATCAAAGCAGAGAACTCTTCTCAGATCAAGAATTTTGAAGAGTTGAAGAAGCTCCTTAAGAAATTAATTCAAATGGTTGCTGCCACTTGATTTCTGGAAACAAAGAAAATCAACAGACTTCATCTCTAAACAACAGGCCATTCATTAATTAATAAGGGTGAAGGTGCAACACATTTATATATTGAATAATATGCTTTGGTTTGTTTTTTGCAGGAGAAAACTTCAAGTGCACACAGCTTTGCTTTGAGGACCTGCATTCATTGAAGAAAGCAAAAAGGCTGAACAGAAGAATAAAGTGGCACTACAATTGAGAAAGAGAGTGTGTGTGTTGAAAGAATTACTTTGCGCACCAACACTTCAGAATTGATTTGCACTGAAATTGCTATACACACAAACCAGCATGCATCTTCGAGTTCGTCAAGCCATATCTTAAAGATCCAGGGGTCAAATCGAGATACCTTTTGCGTCAGACTGAAGCTGACGAAATGCTGATTGACAAAGACTACATCATCACTGAGCTATTCTAAACTCATATTTATTATCTCTGTGACTGTAGTGTATTGATCTCTGTAGAAGAAAATTTACCGTATTTGTGACTTTTGGGGTCTTGTCTGGTGTGTGCTAGACAAGAGGGACTTGACTCGTTGGGACTAGTCAAGTGAGAGCATATACTAGGATTAGTTTTGTTGAGCACTTTGGTGAGTGCAGGTACTGAGAGCCAGGTGAGTGTAGAGTGGATGCTCTAGCTATAGGTTGTACCAGGTAACATTTCTAATATAGTATTTGCTTTTAGGGCTGGACGTAGGTCGTGGGTGCGACCGAACCAGTGTAAATCTGATGTGCATCTGTGATTGCTTATTGTTTACCCTGCATGTGATTATAACTGCGTGTGATTTCTCGTGGGTTGCGCGAGAATTTTTATAAGCATATTCACACACCCCCCTCTAGGATTAGATTCAGATCCAACACCCCATGTCTAAAAGAAATAAGCTCCATGATCCCAAAAACTCAAAAGAAAAGGAAAAATATATATCTTTGCATCTTTCATTGGAATTGTTCTTATGTATAAAAAATAGAGAAAAAAAGAAAGAAAAATAAAAATAAAGTTACATTGTATATACACAATCCCCTTCTTTGCTTCTTTCTTATTTTCCTTTTTCTATATGGAGCTACAAAAATTTGGGCAAAAGTTTATATAGTCTCTATTTGCTGTCAACATGCTTATAGAAAAGCTTGGGGGAATAGATCCAATGATGTGTGTGAGAGTGACTACTTATATATGCATGACGACCTAAGCTAGATAATTTCTAATACGTAGAGAGATTACTTTGAGTATAACGATATCTATGAATTGAAAAATTGATATGAAATTCTTGAAAACCATATCTTTCTTTTCTTATTGATTTGAATTGCGTGATATCTCTTATACTCCAAATAGAAGCAGTCAATTGAAAAGTGTGTTACCTATGATTATGTATATCGTTTTCTATGCCTTAGACGGTGTTTGATGCTAAAATGAATTCATATTTCAAATGATTCACGTTGTTCTTAGTTTTTTATCAAGTGTACCCATATGAAATGATATCGAAATAAAAGCTTTAGTGATGTTTATATTCATTGTTGGTGCAATTTGAGTAAGCGAACCCGAGTTCTGAGAGAATGATCTGGTATTTCCCCTCTTCATCTTCTTTTTCATCTATTTGATTTTTCTTTATTTTTATTCGCCAAGTACACTTTTACTTATCTTCCTCGAGGACAAGTAAGAGGTAAGCTTGAGGATTTTGATATGCTCATATTTTACACTTTATTTCTGCATTTTTTCCTGCCATAACTTATTCTCGTATCGCGATTTTAACGTTTAGATGACGATTTTACGATATATTTCACTATCTCTTTGTTTCGTCCGATTTCAAGAAATATGGAGCAATCGGGAGCAATATGGAGCTATGAGCGCTCACACGCATGCCATATCATCAATCACGACGATATCAGAGAGCTAATAGCACTGGATGATGAGTAGAAGAGGAAGAAAGGCGAAAGAATCGAGAAGGAAGCGAGAAGGAGAAAAGAGAAGAGAAACAGGCTACTCGGCCGAGTGAAGCTGATAGGTCCAATTTCAGCCTGAAGAAGAGAAACGATGTACATGGACGAGTGAGAATTCCACTCGATCGAGTGAGAATCCCACTCGACCGAGTGGAGATAGGAAATTCAAAGAAATTTATTGATAGATCTCTGTTTTTTGGGAGAATCTACAGTCGGTCTCACTCGACCGAGTGAGCAGACCACTCGACTGAGTGGTTTGAACTGTCCAGAACGCTAAAATCTCAGTTTTCCGGCAGAGCTGTCACTCAACCGAGTGAGCAGTTCACTCGGCCGAGTGCGCCATCAGCCTAGCTTTGAAACTAGGGGTTTGCAGGATTTTTTGGACTTTTTGGGCAACTATAAATATCTAGTTTTGAGGGCAGCCCAAGGAGAGACCCTTCTTAATTTTCTTAGAAACGATTTTAGTTTTAGTTTTCTTTGGGCGAAAGGATTGGAGAGCAAGATTTTAATTTTCTTATTCTTTGGAGGTTGAACTGAATTGGTTTGTCAAATTTTTATGATATATTTCTACTTATATCTGAGTTTTGTGATGAATTCTCTTGCATATCTTATTTCTATTTCTTTTTCTATGATGAATTGTGAGTAGTCTCTTTGCTCTGGGGTTAAGAGATGAACCCTATGGATTTAAAGTATGATATGTGAGATCTATTGAATTGACTTCTTGCTAAGCTTGTTAAGGGTTAGGTTGTGATTGATTTACTACGGATAGCTAGGGATTTCTATTGGATCTTGAGAGCTCGAGAGAGGATATTGATCTATGGGAAGCCCTAGATATTCGATTTAGATTTATAATCAAGATATCCTAGAATTGGTGCACGAGATCGACCAAAGCTAGCATCTTTATTATATTTCTATAATTATATTCGTTTGTACGATGGTAAAACGGATACGAACTATCACAATCTAGATTTGAATTCGAGTTGCGCGAGAGCGAGCTTGAGTTAGAATTGGATAATATTGTCGATCTTAATGCTAGTAGTTTTAACTAGGCTTGGTGAGAGCACGGCTCTAGTTTAGATTACTATAGACTTGCGTAGCACGAGAGCATGCGTTGGTTCATGACATGGTTACGACAAGTTCACCCTAAACCAAGAGTAGTAATATGGAGATTCATGTTTCACATTGATGCTTGAGATCTATAGTGTGGATTCCCAAGCCCTAGACATTATTATTAATTGAATTTACAAACAACAACTTACACGATTATGACACCAATATTTCTTGACTATTATTTCACCTCTGCCTAGTAAACTATATAGATACCAATAGTTCCTCCCTGTGATTCGATACCCGCTCATCACTTAACCATGCGCTTGAGATAAAACACATTGTTCTCGGAGTACATCCGGGAGCGACCAATATCCTACATGGTCGTGTGGGAGAGAGGCCAAGAAACCCAAGGAAGCAGATGAATGGAGCAGAATTACATGATCGTGTACAAGATTGGGAGAAAAAGTCCGAGCCCCAGGAGACTTTTAACACTGCAGCAACACGGCCAACCACACGATCTTGTTGCCATAGTCACCCAAAATTCCATACTGACTTTATTCCTCCCTTAAAGCCATATGCTCGTGTGACTTTTCACATGACCGTGTGACTCCAAGCCCCTACACATCAAATTTGACCAAATGTTTGCCTTGGAATACACGACCGTGTCGCCACATTGCTCACAGTCGTGTCGTCGCCCCCACTAGCCCCAGATTTACACGGTCAGCCCCAAAAATGACACGACTGTGTCGTTCGTTCATGTTGCTGCCCTATAAAAATCCCAACACCCGATGTAACCGAGACTCTTCGTCTCCTCTCAGCCATTTTCGAGCTCCCTCTCCCAAATTCTCTCAACTACGATCATCTCCGGCCCCAAAATTCTTCGGACCCTTCCGATTCCACCCTTTCTCTTCATATTACATCAATTGCTCCTCCACAATCATCCTTCACTATCGCCACCCCCAATCCAAGCCCTAGCTAACCATGTGCATACATTTTTTGGGGAATCTTGGCAACTTTGGGTGACTTGTGGCTACAATTGGAGCTTGAAGCAATCAATCAAAGTCTAGAGCACCTCATCACAACGAGGATCTTTGCGATTATTGGGTAAACTCGTTCCACTTTCACTTTTCATCATATCGCCTTAATTTTTCAAATTTTCACTATGTGCTCAATATCTTGGGGAATATATTTCGGTTGTCGTTTATCTTGTTGCCGCACACCATATTGCATCTCACTTTCGCACAATTTCACCATGCCCCCACGCATGAAACATTCGGCACCCAGACCACCACTATGCCAGAGGGCTACATGTGCACACACATCTGACACGCCCTTTACATCAAACAGCAACCCCCACTACATTTTCCTCCTCCCCGAGTTGATACCATTGGTACATTTTTAGATCTGAAGCTCAACAGGTCTGCTTCGACATCCACTCTAGAAGAATCCTAATTGCAACAAAATTTCCGAGCATACCTGCTCTTGATTCACTTGGGGTGGTCAAGGG
Source organism: Scilla litardierei (assembly GCA_030789695.1). Classification (NCBI taxonomy): domain Eukaryota; kingdom Viridiplantae; phylum Streptophyta; class Magnoliopsida; order Asparagales; family Asparagaceae; genus Scilla; species Scilla litardierei. The sequence continues at coordinate 265,820,515 of CM061141.1, read as the reverse complement.
CGTCCAAGCTTTATTTTATACAATACCTAGCCCTAGATTCCTTTTCAATCTATTTATTTCTCCATATTTTATACATACTCCACAAATCCTCATGTAGCTAACAACGGCCTAGGATTGAGGTAATACTCAATTACCCAACCTCCCTGCAGACGACCTATTAGCGCTTCGACGACAGCCGTGCGCTTGCGATTTATAAGTGTAAAACTCCTAACACCTTATAAGGGGATAGTCACATCTAAACCCTCTTTTGGCAAGAAATCAATGAAGATCATAAAGCCAAAGAGGAATCATGCATATTTGTATTCCGGTTATGTTGTTGTTAAGAAGCCCGTTCAAAAACAAATGCATGTGAACGCTTCTTCTTTTGTTGCTATGCATCATGTTTCTACACATAGCAATAATTTACATTGTTTGCATACTAGAATTGATCCAGCTCATTCTTTGCATGATTCACATGTTCCTATGCATGGTAGAAAATTTTCTCGTGTTAATGATTTGAATGAACACTTGCATGATTCACACACGGGGCATGCTCATGCTTATGTTCCACCTCACAAGCATGCACCCACACCTACTATTCATGCCACTACAAGACCTCTCCCAATGAAACCCAAAACTCTTTCTTTGTGGATTCCTAAAAATGTTTATACGACATCATACGCTTGCAGTAAATTTTGTAACTTCTCTCACACATGAACACGTTAATGACGACGTTGCCGGGGACACAAACGGATTGACTTTGCATTAGTGGAACGGTTAATAGATTGTGATCTTCTCTCTTTTTCTTATTTTTATTTCTTTTGGTACTAACCGATGCTACTGACGGTTTCTCTTGAATTTTGTCTCTCTTATGCATGGGAGAAGTCTTAGCTCAGGGGATATCATACCACTTGACCCTAAAATCGAGGCTACAATGAGAAGATTGAACAGAGAGGACGTAGAAGAGCACAACATGAAAGGATGGTGGGTGCACCAGAACCTCCAAAGTCCCTCATGGACTTTGTGATGCCTACAAGCAATCCAACTTCTAGCATTGTATGTCCCACCATCCAAGTAGCAAATTTTGAGCTGAAGCCCAGATTGATTCAATTTATACAGCAGGACCAGTTTAGTGGCAACCACATTGAGAGCCCCAATGAGCACTTGACCAACTTTTTGGATAAGTGCGACATAATCAAGCTTAACAATGTCACAGAAGATGCCATCAAAATGTGGTTGCTCCATTCTCGCTGAGGGATAAGGCGAAAGAATGGTTGAAGAGTATTGATGCCAACACATTTGCTACGTGGGACTCGTTGGCTAAGGCGTTTCTGAACAAGTTTTTACCACCAGGCAAGACAGTAAAGCTCCAAAATGAAATCACTTCCTTTGGGCAACATGATAAGGAGAGTTTATATGAAGCTTGGGAGCGCTATAAGGAGCTGCAGAGAAAGTGCGCACATCACGGCATACCGGAGTGGCTATTGATACAAATATTTTACAAAGAACTGAAGCACCAAGTGGAAAGTTCTATAAATGCCGCAGCTGGCGGTGCTATCAAGACCAAAACTCCGGAAGTGGCAAAGGTGTTGTTGGAAGAAATGGCCTCCAATAACTATCATTGGGAGAATGATAAAGAGTCCACCAAGAAGGGTGGCAGGCTAGATGTCGAAGTGATCACTCTCTTCGAGAGCAAATTTGATAGCCTAGCACAACAAATATCCCAGATTCGATCTGAGACCAAAGGACCCTCTTCTTCCTCTGGCGTGGTGGCAAATTGTGAAGTCTGCGGAACACAAGGACATCAAGCTATGTAATGCCATTTTGGAACCGCCCAAACACAAGGGATGTCAATAGAGCAAGCCAATGCTCTCTACAATTAAAGGCTGCAGGGAATTCCTTATTACCAAACTTTTAATCAAGGATGGTGGAACCACCCAAAATTTTCATATCAAAGTGGAAATTATCAAGACCCGCCCCCTCAGCAAGAAGGATTTCAGCAACAAAGACCGCTGTAAAATGCTCCACAACCACTGCAAAAGTCTTGCTTGGAGACTACCATGGAGAACTTCATAGCTATGCAAACCCAGAGGAACGACAGTTTCCAAAATACCTGTATGCAAGTTAATCAAAGGATGGACATGCTCATAACCTCCAACAAGATGTTAGAGACACAAATGGCCCAGCTAGGACAACAAGTAGGTGTAATGGAGAATAACCAAGGACATCTCCCGGAACAGCCTGAGCAGAACCTTGGAATGATCAACGCAGTAATGCTAAGAAGCGTGAAGTAACTATCGGGACCATCTGTCATCACTGGTACCCAAAATGCATGCACCATCCCCAAGAAGACATCACCGCTTAAGGGTCAAAGAAAGAGAGGAAGTTATGGAGCCAACACGTGTATATGTGCAACAAGATCCATTCCAATCAAGGCTCGCCAAGGCGAAGTTGAAAGAGAAGTACGGGAAATTCTCTGAAGCGCTAAGGTAGTTGAGCTTGAGCACACCATTTCTGGATGAGCAAACAGAAATCCTTTCATTCGGGCAATTTCTTAAGGACCTGTTAAAGAGTAAGAAGGTGTCCACGGTGACACTTCCAGAAGAATGCAGTGTAATACTTCAAAATAAAATTCCGGCAAAACTCGAATATCCAGGGAATTTCTCAGTTCCCTGCTTAATCAAAGTTATCTCTATTCTTTATGATTTGTGTGATTTAGGTGCGAGCGTAAGTATAATGCCATTGTCAATTTACAGGAAGCTAGAGATGGGAGACCCAGAGCCCACCATGATAACACTCCAGCTAGCAGATCGTTTAATTAAATATCCATCAGCACGTTGCACGATGTGACGATCCATGTGTACCATCCCCTATGACTTTGAAGTGATGGACATGGACGAAGACACACAGACGCCTATTATACTAGGGAGACCCTTTCTAGCGACAGCAGGTGCGTTAATTTACGTGAGGAACATCAACCTATCTTTTAGCATGGGGGATCACAAGATAGATTACAAATTTAGAAATAGCATGAAGGCATTCTCAACGCCCAAGGAATGCATTAGCATCAATGCTCTGAAATCCCCAAGGAGAAGTCGTTAGACAAGTCCACCAAGGGAGAACCCTATGACCCTAATTTTAACATGCCTTCACCTTTTAGTACTTGTTTACCTAATCTCATGTTGCCTAACCCTTTCTCATGTATGCAAGGCATCTTCAAGGCAAGCAAAGGGAAGCACCCGAGCACCACGCTAAGAACCGCCTCAAGGAAAAAATTAAAGACGAAGGATGCCTCTGAGAGAACCACGAAGAAGAAATTGCATCAACACCATAGTGACCTTGCCACTACAGAAAACACCCCCAAGAAGACTAAAGAGATCTACATTCCTCTGTTCCGATGGTCAGAACACGTTGAAGGGGAGTTCGCCAATCATATCGCACCAAACGGCTAAATCTTATGGACCGTAGAGCTAACGACATTAAACAAAGCGCTTCATGGGAGGCAACCCACATTTCGAGCCCTTCATTTTTATCCATTTTTGTTTTTATTTTGCTTAGTGTGTAGTTTTTGGATGATCCAAGGAACAATGTGCCTAAATATAGTTCAGTTCTTATGTGCCAGAGTTAAGCATGGCCATGATATGTGCATGCACGACCATGTCAATACACATACATTCATGACAAGAGGAAGCAGTAATGACACGACCGTGCTGCTATTCAGCACGACCGTGTCGGAAGATAGAACAGAGTACAATTATACAGCACGACTGCATTGCACAGCCGTGCGGATCAAAGAGGAAAAAGCCCAAGTCACGCATATGCTGACACGGTCGTACTAAAAAGTGGCACGGCCGTGTTGGCTACATGCATTATGTCAAACCCACAGACCAAGTGACACGGTCGTGTCGAAATCGAGCATGGCCGTGTGCCCCGAAAATTTCCAGCTTATAACCCCTTTGGCCCACCTTCTTTCCATTCGTGCTCTCTCTCATTTCAAAAATCAAACCCTAAAATTTCCTCCTACCCATCAGTCCAAAATCCCTCATCTTCCTTCGTCTACATCCCACAACCCCAAAACCTCCACAAATCTCTTCAAAATCCCAAGATCACACCTCCTCCACCAAACCCTAGCCCCATTTCAAACCACCTTCACCCAAAATCCAACCAAAGGGGCAACATCAAGGTTGAAGAAAAGCTTGGTTGAGCTTGATCTACTGCAAGGAGCCCACTGAAGGAGGAGATCCATCAAGTTTTCAACCACCCTATGTGAACTCCTTCCTCTTCCTCAATTTTTCAAACTTTGCATAGAATTTTTGTTGCTATTTCTCTTGTTATTACATTAGTGTGTGTCTTGCACCTCATTCATATCACCTCACACACTATGGGACCAAAGAGACCCACTCCACCCTCCACTGGTAGCCAACCCCATGCCCAAAGGGGCATGGAGCCACATCCACCTCCACCTGCTACACCACCTACGGTTGCACTACATAGGACAGTACTTAGGGATGCATGGCAGAGGACGACTTTTGCTACATTCCACCCTCGTTCCATGTCGACGACAACATTCACAAATCTTAACACCCTCTTGTCATTAAGGATTTTAGAGGGCGTTGAAACCCCATTCTGCAACATAGGTTGGATCGTCTTCCTGCACATGCATAACGAGACTTATATGTGCCCGACCCTAGAATTTTTGAGTTCACTCCACTGCACAAAAGATGACATTTCGTTTTGACGATGGAATGTGGATAGGGAACTCATGTTTGACCAGCTGGATGATATATTTGGTTGGCCCGTTGATGGTAGCATAAGTCCATACGAATGTTCACCCCCCACATATTAAATGTCAGGACATTTTGGCGACAGATTACGGGTTCGAGAGAGTACAACTCGAGGATGGCCCAGGCCTCCACCATTGTCCACCCATGTTTACGCATTACACATAGGGTCCTGGCTTGCACCATCTTTGCTAGGATCGATAGTGGGATGGTGACGTACACCGAGCTCCTCTTCCTATGGCTTAGACCCAGCCGCAGCAAAACGACCCATCCACTAGCCTTTCATCTCCCCATTACACAATCAGGAGTTCTAAGTGGTTGGTAGAGAAACTTATGAAGGTTGCCACCGCCCAGACTGGAGAGATCTATTGTGGCGGCCTCATCACTATCATTGTGCAGTACCCACCCTTCCACATAGCGATTCCCAACAACCTTCGCAGAGCCGATGGCCCAACGTCCTTAGATATTAGTGCACTCATTAGGATGTCCATGATTAGGACACAAGGAATAGAGGGGTATGTTCGGCTATATGGGCCAAGACACACTGATTATACCCACCTCCCTAACCCCATCTTCTCCCGAGTGGACGCGGCCACAAACTGGCTCTTTGATTTCGACATTGTCCAAGTGCAGCACCCCGCTACTATTGAGACTGAGATTCCTCATGTTCACCCCCACTTCACCCCACACATGCTTCAAGAAGGGCAGCCCTTCAGGCAACTCCTATGAGCCCACTTTTTATCCACTGCCCCTGAATTTCGACACTAGGTTTGGTCACGTGGAGAGTGTTCTTTAGAGCATGTTGCAATGGCTTATCAGTGAGCATCACTTTCACGACCCCAACATCCCCCAGCCTCCACCTAAGGGTGGAGACGAGTGATCCATCCCCACCTCATTCCATTTCCCTTTAGGCCTCACTTAGACACATTGAAGGCAATGTGTAGTATATGCTTGGGGAGACATTTCACTCTTGTCTCACCGTAGCTTGGGGGCGTCTGTCGGTTTTGCGTCGAAGTACCAGGGGCTTGTGCTTGTCATTATTGATGTGGCCTTTTTTTGGGTTGTTTGTCATTATTGATAATGATGATTACTATGTCTTCCAGTTGGTGTCGTTGTTTTGCCTATCCGCTAATAATAATAATTGATGATGTTATCATTCTGTCTACTTGATGTTGTTGTTGTTGCTTGATGATGATTGATAATGTTGTCGTTTGGTGTCGGTTCCATTTACCTCCTCGTTGTTATTGTGGTCGAGAGACGAATCCCCGTTCTTTTTCTTTTTCAGTTATTATGGTCGAGCGACCAATCTCCACTCTTTTTATTTTTCCCTCCACTCTTTTATTTTTCTTTATTAGTCATGCAACCATTTCTCCCATTTTCTTCTATTTCGTTTTTATCTTTATTTTCATCTTTCTTTTAACCTCCACTACCTTTTTTACCTTCATTTTCCACCATTTGTATAGTTCGATAATAGGATCCCTCTAGGAAAACCACGCTCTCACACTTGTTGTGTACAAGCTTAGTTAGGATCATTTTTCCCGCATATACCCTAGTTACCTTTTGGTGGCACGATTTCCACACTCCTTTATTCATTATTTCATTTTAAACCCCCATCTGTGAATTAGGGTAGCCACCATTTTTGCCTCCTATAGGGTAAGTTAGTCGGTTATTCAACTCTCCAAATACACAAATTTAGGCTTTTTTCTAGATGCATGGAGTAGACCCAAGCTCAATAAGGATTAGCCTTGAATATAGCTTAGTTTTCCACTTTAGCATGGTCCAATGACGTGATTCAAAAATGTATATAAAATAAGTGCACCATTCTCCCTATCTTATCGAGTAGCCAGGTCTTCGTGCCTCAGGAAGCATTGGAGATTCAAGTCGAAAGATAAGATTTGGGAGAGTGCATAAGAATGATGGGTTTTTAGGCGATCCTAGAGAGTAGGCCCGAGAAGTCCGTCATGGCCCAATGCCCTAGACTCGTCTGGGTCAGGAGTCATTGGCTGAAATCTCGTTACATGGATCGCCTAAGCCCCCAAAAAAGAAACTAAAAGAATAATACATATGTGTTTACGCATAATATTCATAAAAAATGTCTGTCGCCATAGTTCAGAGGAGCTAGCTTGACATAGCTGAACTTAGAGAGATTGGGATCATACGATATGCCACCAGGATTTTTGCCTTCACGCGTGTAGGATGAGAGTTGAATTCTACTAACCTAGCCCTTTCGAGAGGTTTTCTACGTGGCTATCACTTCTCACGGGTGTGTGTGTTAGACTTGACGTTGTGATGAGAGTAGTGTTCAAGTCCTCTACCACATTAGGTTGATATCATAGATAAGCTTAAAATGACCCTTGACTTCGTCATATACACAATGCATGCACATGAGTGGTTTGAGAGGGTGATATTCGAATTTCTTTAGCAAATTTCTCCCCGTGTTTCATTTCCTATCTTGCTCGAGGACGAGCAAGAGTTTAACTTGGGGAAATTTGTTGAGTATATTTTATATTTGTTTTTCCGCCCTTCTTCCCGTATTTTCTCCCTTTATTTTGTGCCATCATCATTATTTTAGTCGGTTTTACCATCTTTTCTCAACTCTAATGCTTGGGGTATGTCTTCTCCATGTTTCAGGTAATTGCACCCAAACAATGCATTCTCTGTGAAACAGAGACCGACGGAGGAACATGGCGGAGAGAAAGAGGCATGGTCAAGCATGGAGGCTAAAAGGAGAAGAAGGTGCAACACGGCCGTGCTGATGCATGCACAACCATATCAAAGAATCACTGGAGGAGGCAGCTTGTAGTTCAGCGGCACGGCTGTGCTACATGGCCGTGCTGGATTTATGACAGATTTAAGACTGACAACACGGCCGTGTTGTACAGCCTTGCACATAGAGCAGATGAATCTATTAAAGTCACAGAGGACCGATTGACACGGCCATGTCGATCGGTTGGCACGGTCGTGCAGATGATGGTGATGCATTGTAAACCTATGTTATTAGGGTTGACACGGTCGTACCACTTTTCGGCACGGCCGTGCGCTAGTTATTTCCAAGGTTGTAAAAAACGCTAGGCGCTAGGCGTTCGGATTGCTAGCGCCTAGCGCCCAGAGCATTAATCGGGGATTAATCGGGGATTAATCGGCCTAGGCGGATTTGCAGTTTTTAATTATTTTATTTATTTTTATATAATATATTTATGTTTATATATATATATATATATAATTTAAAATACATCAAATATTTAATACATACTAAATCAAATCCAGTTTACCTACTTTAGAGTATTTGTGTGCAACAAAATAAAATTTAAAAGATACTCTTGTACAATTAAGCCATTTACCAAAAACGTCCAGAAAACGCCCAGAAACCGCCTAGGAACCGCCCAGGAACCGCCCAGAGTGCCCAAACACCGTCCAGAACGCTTAGGCGGCCGATTAATCCCAAAAACGCCCAGATTGACCGCCCAGGCCATAATCGGGGCGTTTACTGGCCGCCTAGCGCCTAGGCGCCGCCTAGGCGGCCGCCCAGGCCGATTTTTAGAACACTGGTTATTTCTAACAAGTGCTATAAACGCTGAAATGAAGCTTGATTCGAACTTTTCCGTTTTTGGTCGTTTTTCTGGAGCTTGTCTGGGGTTTCTTCTTGTTGTTCTTTGTTGGATAATTGTAAGACCTCTTTAATCTTTCTTCTAATTAGTTGCCTTAGTTTTCAATCTCTATTGCTATTGTGATTGCTTGGATTGTTAATCTCAGCTCATTTTATAGTTAGCCCATCATGAATGCTTCTTTGTTGATTTCATTTATTAGCTCCATGATTAGTGAGTAGTCCTCTTAGCTAGGGCCATGTAGAGCCCTACTGTAGGGATTGAGCATGATGGATTGCCCCAAATATTGATCTAAATAAGATTATAGTCTAGGAATATGGTTGGATGAGAGCCTAATTCAACTCATCCCATTATTGAGCTACAAAATCTTAATCACCGATGACCCATCGGGGTTTGGGTTTAATGCCCTAAGTGGAGGTTTGACTATCTATTGCTAAGCACCGATGAACCACCGGGCACACTCACTAGAATCACTTTATATCGTAGTGACCGACGACCCATCGGGGCTACTATAGGGATCCAACCAATTCTCCGAGCCCTCTCTCACGGCTAGACGTCGATAGGACGAGGATTGAGACTCAGTCATCATCGATGACTATAATCCTTGGATTGAGAAGTTAGACCCACCTAGTTCAAGACCTACAATAGCGACAATACACCAGCCTTAGCTCTTTCTCATAACGGAATCCTCCACTTGCTCCACCGCTCTCTACTCCTAAGACATCGATTCCCGCAGCTATACAAAGCTTGACTCTAGTCATTGATTGAGCATTCGCCTCACTGTGTTCGACACCCGCTGAAAAATAATGTTTCAGAATTTAATAAGAAAAAAGTGCAATTAGATAATTTAATATGATCTCAGATAATCAAAAACAATAAAAATGGATTAGGTTACAACCCAAATGCAAACACTAGTAATGTTAGGACCCCTAAAATTCAATCTAAACAAACTAATTTTAGTAAGACAATATCCAACAATGCAAATCTTAATAAATGGAAAATGATTAAAATTTTGACCCCAAAAGGTTTAAATCAAAACATTGTTTCATGATTATGTAACTAAATGCAAACATGTTATTCATTGTTCACAGGAAAGTCAAACCAAATTGGATTTGGTTTCTAAAATGATAGCTTCAGTTCAAGCTAAGAGAGATATTATAATATAACCCTTGATATCTCACACATATATGGTTAATTAATTTGCATGTGTATACTTGGATTGTTTTGTACACGTAGGATAGTTTAGACCCCCTAAGAAGTGATTCGGGAGATATTCACTCATGTTTCTGGTTAATATAGTCGATCCGGTGAGTTTCAGGTTCACTAGCTAACCACTGTTATGTCACTGGTCGACCAACAACTGTGTTTTTAGGAATTACAGAACTCGCTCTGTTCTATTCTTTGATGGGTTATTAGGATTAATTTGAGCTTAACCGAACTATACACATTTCCTACTGTGTTCTTATGACTCAAACCCATTAAGGAGAGTTAATCCTAGACCTTAAATCTCATCCTATGGCTAAGATTACTCCGCTTCCACTCAAACCCCTAAATCTAACCCAAAATTTCCCATTTTCTCTCAAGAGCCCCTAAATTAAAATCAACCAAAATTTCTTTATTCCTATTGCTACAGCATCAGAATCTGAAGGATTTTAAGGGATTTCTAAAAGATTTTAATTCTGGATATGTACAATTTCATATCTCATCTCATTTCATTTGTGTGGCATTACATCATACTTTAGTTTGCAATCATATAGCTTTTGTAAATCACCATACACTCATTTTTCAAAAATGCATAGATGAGGTAGATACCTTGTAGTCAAGAAAAAGAGAACATCCTCTCCTCTCAACCATTATCCTCTCAACAATCTGAAGATACATGCATAGTTCAGTTTCTAAATAGACCTAAACTGATGAATACTTATTAGAGGAAATCCAAGCTAAAAATTGAACAAGAAAGAATTGTTAAATTTGATGACGGTGAATGTTATAAGATTAGGCTAGCCTTTGACTACGAAGGGATTGGAGACTTCTCTCTGTTGATAATGCTTGTAATTAATATTCTTGATTAGTTCATTTTATATACCAATATGATTATGGGTGCATCAAGTTTTTCTACTAGGGGGAAGAACACACACTTCAACATATCACCCACCATTATAGGAATTATATCAGTCATCATGTGCCAAGGAGTAATTCTTAGAGAGATAATATGAATGACAAAAAAATTTGGACCTTATATTCTCTAAGGTAATTCCTATAGGTCCAACATTACAACAAAGAAAAAGAGACCTCGAGTAAGAATCCATGCACGAATCATTTCCTACAACATTCTACAAAAATCTTGGAGCTATACCACTTTATCTGAGAACTTGACAAAATGTGTCTATGCTCTCATACCCCAGATAAAAGTAAATTGTGCAATTTTGATTTACAATAACTTCGTCCACATGCCTACATTATCATTACATCATGATCACTTCCGTACTCATATTTTCACACACTATAGCATTGATCTAAGCATAGAGACTTAAGTTATGTCTACTAAGGTTAGGTTTGATAAGATTGCATTAACTAGGATGAAACTTCATTAGAATCTCATAGACAATCCACCTGATTTTGCTACAGATTCATATGATGAAGAATCAGAGGGTGAGCCCATTCCACCATCTCCTCCTGAAGGCTCACTTAGTGCATCTGCTACTCCATCACCTTACATTCACGTGCTCCTTTACAGGCTGGATAAGTTAGAAACAAATTTGATACATGAAATAAATCTAAAGCTGGATCAACTCAAGCATTAATGGGAACAAGACTTCTATCAGAAGATATTATTGAGTACATGAATGGTAAAATTTATCAGGAGACCACGAAGATTAAAGCCAGACTGTATGGACATCCTCCTCCTGATGCATAGTTATTTTGAGAATGTTATGGTGTAGTACTTAATAATTGTTATGTATGTTTATGATGCTTGTCTGAACATTCTCTATGTTTTTATGTTTATGAGACGTATTTACTTTTATATTTTGGTTTGTATCCAAACATATTATCCTTGATGCAGTAACATTTTGATTTGTAATGCTTATATCACATATGTTCTTGAGCTTGTGATGAGAAATTATGATATATGATATATGACATATTGGACATATGATGGATATGCAATCTATTTTCTCCACTCTTAGCATAATGTTTAGATATTGAGCAAGATATTTAATTAAGATGACATCTTGTGATTACAATCTCATGAGATCGACATTCTTTTTTATGTATATCTTTTGGCTCATTATCTATGTCATAACATTTTATATCTTGAGCCTATTATATACACTATAATATGACACATCAAAAAAAAATTTGTCTCTCCTCTCACTTTTTGATATGACAAAGGGGAGAAAGATAAGAATTCAAATAAAATATGGTGTTGATTTTAACATTTATTAAAAGTTTGAACTCACACACACTCATTCGGTTTGAATTGCATATCTCGCACATGCTACTTATGAAATGAAAAATGAAATTATGCTTTAATCATTCTTATCCTATCATGCAAAGATGCACGAGGAATTTAAAGAATGCTTCTAACAACATGCATCAATGTATGGCGAGTAAGTATATTGCTTTTGAAATTTCATTTTTTTTTCATATTTTATACCTTTTGTTTTTCATCATCAAAAAGAAGAAGATTGTTAGATATTGAGACACCCCAAGTGTGATTTTGGCGATGATAAATAAAATAAAGTGTGCTATTGATATTTATGAGTATGTAGGTATTAAGAATATTCACAAAAGAATGAGTTCAAAGCTATTTACATTAAGACTAGAGGAGCTCACCTAAAGACATGAAGATATTCAAGCTAAGAGCATTTAGTCAAGATGAAGGTGTGCATGAATCTCAAGTAAGGGAACAAAGAATGCAAGATTCAAAGACATGAAGATGAATATCCAAGATTACATCAAAGCCACAGAGAGTGGTATTTTTTATGTATTTTAGGTCATGTCTTACGATTCTATGTAAGCCCTTCAATTGAAGCTTCACACACTTAGAAAAAGTAGTTTAATGTTTAAAAATACTTTGAAAATGATTTAAAATGATTAGAGAGAGAAAGTCCATGTTTTTTATGTGTGTCACATGTATCAAAACAATGGTCACCCAGTCAGAGAACTGTGGTCGACCAGCGAAAAACCTAACTATGTGGTTTATGTGGCCATGACTGCCAGTCGACCAGTGTTAGTCCACTAGTCGCCCAACAACCCACCAGTGAGTGTATTGTGATCAACCAGTGAAGCCACAACGGTCATATTTGACTTTCTCCCAACCATCTGTTAGAGAGACGTTGGAGAGCTGTTGAAGAGCATTTTGGAAAATCAGTTTTGTGTAGATTTCACCCCTACATATACAGGGTTACTGTGAGAGTTAAAAAAGAAAATTATAATCTATTTTAAAGCTTTCTAAGGTTTTTTTCTTGCTCTATCAAGCCCTAAAAGCGTTTTTTGCCCAAATGTTTTTAACATTCTTTCAAAACTTTTAATCAATTGTTTTACTTGGCCAAATTGATTTCAATCTCACAAGATCTTCATCTATTTTTTCCTTGAGATTAAATCAATTTTGTTTTTCATCTCCAAAGTATTAATCTTCAATATTCTTAAGATCAAAAGTATTCTGCCATATACATATACACACAAGCTTCAATTGGTGGCTATATGAGCAATTCTACCCATCTTCAAATGATTAAGTGAAATTCACACAAGGGTGTGGTGATGAGTAATTTGGATTCATTGTTGAAATTTTCAAACGTCTCACTTGTAATAGGTCCTCTTGTAAAGAGGTTAGTATTATTATTATACTTGGAAATCCTTGCTAGAGGCAATGTAATTATATTGACTCTCCAGTTGAGAGAGGGAGTTGTAGAAGTCCCCTTGTTGAGAGAGGGAGTTGTAGAAGTCCTCTAATTGAGAGAGACAATTAGTGAAACTCCAAGCATTACTTGGGACTGGACTAACCCAAAGGATGGTGAACCAATATATATCTTGGTTTTGCGATTGATCCATTCTCTCACTCTACATCTCTTTACTTGCATTGTGTTGTTTTATTCCGATGTACATTTACTCTCTATTGCAAGTATTTGAGTTAGTTGATTAAGATCCAAGTTAGGTAACACTAGTTGTAATTCATAGAAAGATTAATTTTAATTTTAATTTTAATTTAGTGATTATTTTTTATAACAATATTCACCCCCTAGTGTTTGTTTGCCATCTAAAAGATCCCCAACAAAATGTTCTTGGTAAGTGGAATACTAAGACATGACATTAATATTTTGATAAACTACTATGCACTGATCTTTACCATTAAGATGTTAATGGTTAGTCTTATAGCCATTCGATATAGAGACACTGTGATATAGTACACATGTGCTTGTTGAAGAACAAGTTCATAGAATAACTCACTAAAAAGCTTCTCTATGGTAACACATTTTAACTACCAATTGAAGCTCTTAAGTGGTAGCCAGTATTGGTTAATCTTTAGTCCTAAGACTTGTTAAGGAATCTTACATGTTGGAGTTCCACACTTTGGTCTTTACTGATCAATGATACTACAATCATTAAACGATGTTTCATGTGTATAGTTCAAAGCATGTGAACGGAGGTAATGATAAGATGAGATTCTTCTCCTATGGTATAAGAAGTTAGTGTTGTAATAGTTGGTACGGGATCATAGCAAATCGTTGGCCAAGATGGAATACATAAAGGTATTATAGTACTAAGATTGATTCATGGTAACTATAGTGTCACGTAATCAATTATTGACATTAATATGTTAATAAGGTTTTATAAATATCCATACAGTAGACATTTTAGTAACATAGTCATAACGAAGAGATTGGACTGTATGATAGTCGTCATTGACAAATACATTGTGTTAGATGAGATGCCAATCTCATCTAATGATATAATTATGATTCTAAAATGGGTAGTCTTCACACGTAGCTAGCATTAGTTTGTACCTATGACTTTATCATAAAGTATGATCAATCATTATTAAAGTAAGAACCAAGATTTTAAAGTCTCGCATATATGATGGATTCATCATGCTAAATGAATAAGAGTACTAAATATATATGTTATATACGTTGATCGAATAATCATAAGGAGTTGTGATCATTTTGATCATGAGAGGAACTCATCGAAGATGTAGGCGTAAAGTGTTCGTAAAGTGTTCGTAAAGAGTTACAAACTCTTGGTTCTAAAATAAGTCCTAATAAATCATATTTTAGATATAATCGAAGGCCAAAATGACATGCTAGGAACATCACCAATGACATAAGGATGTCACTGATGATCGTGCAGAACCACCAGTGTCTGACAGCCAGCTGATGCTACTGACTGTCTGACTACCAGCTGTAGGCTAGCTGAGCTGGTTGGTAGCCTGTGATCAATGATTAGGAAGCCACCCATAATCGGTGATAGCTGGTTGGGTGCCATGTGACGGTGACTAGCAATGGCCAATTGCTAACAACCAATAGTATGCTAATGGTAATGGTCATGGCTTTGGTAAGGGTTTTGGTCAAGTCTTATTGTGTTCAAGTTCAGAGGTTGGCTCAAACGTAAACCTAACTTGAACCTAGCTCAAACATGACTTAGGATGAGTCATGTTGGTTTATTAGGATAATTTTGTTAGATCCAGATGGATGGTCATTTAATCATTAAACAATGATTACTAGTGTTATGATAGATAACATTCAGATTTGTAGTAAAATACACAAGTTACTATAATTAGCAATAACCAAAGTCAAACCAGATAATGATCAATTGCAAACATAATAAATTTTATCCTACTTTTTTCCTCTAGACCTACTTCAGTCCCCAAGCATTTACTCTTAAGATTTTTTTACTATCTCCATCTTACAAATCAGTAAGAGTAAACCATACAACTTAATAACTTACTATTACCAATTGTACAATCAATTTCAATCTTAAACACCTTAAGATTAACCCCTCTCAATACCAGAAAGCAATTGATCGACCCTCAACACACCGATTTAAAATTTGCAGTAAATCAAGTAGTATAAGATCTCATATATCCTTGAGTGGATGTGCATGCGCATCAACTACGAAGGCTTTGGAGTGGGCTTTTGTTTAGGAAAATAGAAATGTGAAGAACAAAAATTAGGATAGAACTTTTTCAATAACTTGGCTCAAGTGATCAAAGAAACAATAATTTTGCAAAGGGCCAATAGTTCTAATCAAATAAAGGATGACTCCATATATATAGAGCTCGATACCAATGTGTAAAAAGTTTGAAAAGTGTACTTATTGTAACTGACACAATGGATATATCATGAATACCCACAAGGAAGAAAGTACTTGATTAGTCAACTAATATGTTAGTTGGTCAATTAATCATCAAACAGAATGGTATACAACGTCTATATTAGTTGACTAGTGCTTGCATTAGTCAACTAATAATTGACTGTCAAAAGCAAGTTTATGTTAGTCAACCAAGAAAATCTATTGGTTGATTAATAGAAAATGTTCAAGAAATGGTAGTCTATATTAGTTGATTAATATCATGTTCAGTCGACTAATTGTTTAAAGTCGGGAATTCACTAATCTGTGCTAGTCTACTGATGTTCTAAGTATTCAACTAAATTTTAATATGTATTAGTCAACTAGGAAGATGGTTAGTCGACTAATTATAAGACTAAATTTCTAAACATTCTAATCAAATTAGAATATTAAAATTAGTAAATTTCAAAAATTTAAGTCGTAGCACAAAAACCTAGAAAACTATAGAATGCATAAATTAAAGCTGATAAAAATCATACCATTTCATGGATATTCTTATGCGATATCCGATCTCCAAAACTTTGGTGAAGATCTTTGATCTTCTCACCAACTAGTGTGATAGAAGTTTCACCTTGAGTATGACACCCCTCATGATCCACGAGCTCCCCAACAGAACCCGAACTTGGTCTCAAACATTGATAGCATTTGAGAGAAAGAGAAAGTTGTTTTTCTTTGGAGAGAAATGTTCTACATTTGAGCCAGAGCTTAAGGTTATCTTTTCCCTTAATTTTTGGATGTCCTTGAAAGGAGGAAAGTGATTCTTTGTATAGTGCTAGGATCCCAAGCATTATCTTACCATATTAGATGTGGTATTAAAAGAAATATTCATAAAACCCACTTATAAAGGGTTCTAATTTGACTCAAAATCTATGTTTTAGTTTAATTCATGATCCATCCCTTGGAACTATACCAAACTAAATATGACCCAAACACCCCCCAAACTGAACCTGAACCTAGGTAACAGTTTGGTACTGACGCTCACCGTCAAACAGTAATCCCTGACTACCACTAACACTTGCAAGCCAGCTACCAGCTGGCTGGCTAGCCTGTCACTAGACAGCCAACAGCTAGCCAATAGGTTGCATGTGGCTAACCAGTTAGGGGTGGCAAATGGGTCAGGTCGGGTCGGGTCAGATTTGACCTGACCCAGATAGGGGTAAACCCGAACTCGATCTGGATTAAATTCGGGCAAATGTTCGGGAATCCATACCCGACCCGGTTGCAAACCGGGTCACCCGTACCCGACCCGGTTTATCTTGCAGGTCGGGTTCGGGTCAGGTATAGGTCTGGTTCAGGTTGAAGATAACAAGCAAAATTTTTTAATGAACAAATTCGCTGGGAGCAAGCCTCGAGCCCAGGTAGCCTACTTGCGTGCATTAAGACACAACCACCAAGCTAACATGGAATGTGTCTCATCTCTCACCTTTAATTTATTTAGACTTTGATTCAACCCTCTTATTTAAAATTTGAAAAAAAAGAGATTAAACAATCGCATTCACCCGGAATCGAACGGGGATTGAATGAACCAGCGAACAACCCAACAACCTGCGCTAACTGATCGGCCCAGAATTAACTCCGAAAACGATGTCGTTTTATCGCAAGCGCACGGTATAGCGGAAAGCAGGTATCGAACACGAGGAAGCAGTGCTATACTACCTATCTATTCCTAGGTTGGTTAAACTGTGAGTTTTATTGGTGGATATGAATTATGGAGTGTCATGATGGTGATGGATGTGAAGGCCGTGTCACTCAACGTCGCAAACTGACTCCACACACAGAAATGAATAAAATAAAGAAAAGACTAGGGCAATAGGAGTCACCACTAGGATTGTCGGATGTCAATGCTAGGTTAGAATTCTTACGCTGAATTGGCTTTATTAGGGAGAGATTGTCGCATCTAAAATGTAGAACTCATGGCCAACTATCGTTGTGCCACTCGTCTAACGTATCCCATGCTTAGCTCCACCATCGTAGATGGCCTCACACGTGATTCGTGCATTATGATCGACAACTATTCTCAATCTATACTCACGTCACTATCGTGGATAGAGCTTCAATCTATTATTTGGTGGCTCTTATTGACGCTACTATCGTAGTCATCAATTAGTAATATAAGATGTCGGTAATTCCCATCAAAGTGTGTGCCACTATCGTGGCCATAAACCCTAATTGGATTCACTAACATGCCTAGTTTAGTTCATAGGATACTCCTTAAGCATGTGTGCCACTGTCATGGTCACAATCCCAGTACGAGATCTCCTACAAACTTGGCTGGATCAACCAAAACACATCACTTTTATACCAACGCAACCTAAAAATCCTAACTTTACATCTAAATACTAAGATCCTAGGGCTAATCCATTAACCCTAGAAAAGACTACTCAAGCATAGCAATAGATATGAGAACGATAGAAAAATTTCATTGCATGCATCAAAGAGATATTCAATAAGCAATTACAAAGAAATAATAATGGAATTAAAGAGAACAAAAATACTTATCTTGATACAAGGGTGGGGCCTATGGCATAGCCTAACTCCAAAAGAAAGTCTCCAACAACAAAAGATAGATCTCTCCCCATAGGGGGGTTCGTCCCTCCTAATGACGGCTACAATACATATATATAGTCCCCTCAAACCCTAACAAATAACCCTAGAAAACCCTCTGAAATTTGGCCCAAATCTGTTTCTGGCCGCAACTTATAGGTGGACCCCGACAGCACTCAGACCGAGTAGAAACAGCATTCGGTCGAGTGCAGATTTCAGTGCAGCACCATCTTGCAGAAATTCCCCAAATTTCATCCCATCTCCGATTGATGTGTTCTTAGCGACGTTGGAACGTCATGAAGTCTACTATCCATAAAAATATGAGAAAAATACTTTATCAACTGAAATGATAGCAGATCTCAAAAGAGTGAAAGGCTGTCTGAAAATCTGGGCATCTCACCGCGCTCGACTGAGTGCGGTTGCACTCGGTCGAGCGGCCTTCGCGCTCGATCGAGCTACAGTGGGCTGGAAAAGTCCCTCAAAGTATTGCTCTGTAATGGATTCCACTCGGTTGAGTAGCTGTGGTACGTGGTCAAGTCGCTGATCT
This sequence comes from Scilla litardierei, assembly GCA_030789695.1. Taxonomy (NCBI): domain Eukaryota; kingdom Viridiplantae; phylum Streptophyta; class Magnoliopsida; order Asparagales; family Asparagaceae; genus Scilla; species Scilla litardierei. The sequence continues at coordinate 265,801,709 of CM061141.1, read as the reverse complement.
ACTCGGTCGAGCTACAGTAGGTTGGGAAAGCCTTCAAAATCATCGCTCTGTTTGGATTCAGCTGGACCGAGCGGCTGCAGTGCTCGATCGAGTGCCTTTGCTCTCTCCTTCTTCGATTTGGATTTGGAATTGAATTATCCAGCCGAGTTGATCTGACCAAGTAGTCTCTCTACTCGGTCTAGTGGAGCGTGCACATCAGCTGGGGAGCTCTTCTTTCGATCTGAATGTCGGCTCGGTTGAGTGCTGATGCACTCGACCGAGTAGACTAGAATTTCAGTGCATATCTCCATAGATCTCTCTTCCTCCTCCTCCTCATCCTCCTTCTCCTCAATTCTTCTCTTCCACCAGGTCAAGCACCTAGGAGACGACGCCATGGATACTCTGGCGACCTCGGATGTGTCCATAACCCCAATTTACTCCAAATCGCCTCAAAACTCCTGAAAATGAGAATAAATCTCCGAAAGTGATATAATACGATGAACAATCAGATGAGCGACAAATATATATTTTGGGCGACTAAAATGGCGTGAAATGATACGATAAATGTATGTAAAATATGGACACATCACTAACCAACATTCCTCTTTGTGTTGCCAAAATGATTTTGTATAATATTTTATATATAGTAGTAATATGTAAACGGGTGGAATTTGGGTCAACCGGGTTGACAGGTCAAACCCGTACCTGACCCGGATTTTATCCGGGTCGGTCGGGTTGATTCGAATTCGACCCGACCCGGTTTGGCCCCGACATATACCCGGCCCAAGAGGTCGGGTTCAGGTCAGGTCGGGTCCATTTTGTCACCCCTATAACCAGTGGTTGGTCATTGACCAATTGTAGATAGTCAATCATCTATTCGATCTCTGATGATGCCAACATGACGTCGATAATGGTCTAGGCTTAAATTGATGGTGGTGTTTATCCTTTCTTTTAGATATAGGTGAGGAGCTCCTCTGGTTAGCCACATGTAATCTTGTAAGGAGCTCATCCGATATCACTCTTTACAAATAATTTGTACTCACTTCACTTTGTGAGCTCCTCTCTCTCGGTAAAAATGATCACAACTCCTTGTGATTATTGACTTGTGTACATCTCAAATACATTATATTTTTTCATTCATCTATCGTAATGAGTCTATAATCATTGTGAGATTCTAAGAGCAAGATTCCTACTTTGGTAATAACTAATCGTACTTTACAATCATATAATAGATACAACAATGTGACATGCATTTATATTTCATATATTCACGGATGTCTTCTTTAGTGTTTTTCCGTTATTTTCCCCCGTCTCGTATCCGTTTTCTCGTATTTTCTTGTTTTCTTTCACTTCTCCGTGTTTTTACGTGTTTGCAAGAGTTTGCCAGCGTAGGGGACATATAACGACGATATCATGAGTCCCCGGAGCAACGGGAGGAGTCACGCGTGATCCAGGGGGTCAAACGACGAAGATCGCCATCTTTCAACCCCCACCCGATCGGTTGGACACAGCCAACCGATCGGGTGGTGCATGAAAAACACCCTAGAGGGGGGGTGAATAGGGTGTGTGGCACAAATTAAAAATAAATCGCAATCACAGAGATAATTAGACACAGATATTTTTTAACGGAGTGGCTCCCCGCCAAACTCCGACCCCAATACCTATGCGGATTTCACTCAATAAACCTGATCACACTTACGGGTAGTGATCTCACCGTACAAATATAGTTCAAGAGTTAAAGCGCAGAGATAGCTTCAGAGTAAAGCTATTCACAATACAATCTCACAACTAAAACAGATTCAAATAGTTTTACTACTGTGGTAAAAAATCAGAGAGATATCACCGTGATAAAGTTTGTAAGATCTTGGTCGCGTGGGCGCAAACGGTTCGCTGATCCGATGTCTGGATTGGAAGATATGGTCTTCGGAAGATGACTACACGAATCTGAATTCTGCAGTAGCTGATCTGTAGTAAAACGTCCGAACTGTATATAATTCTGAGAACTGAGCAAAGGAGTCTATCACCGTTGCGAAGGGCATGAAGATGTGGTCGCGTGAGCGCAAACGGCTCGTCTATCCGACGTCTGGATTAGGAGATATGTGCGTACGAAGTCGGATGCGCGAATCTGAAATCTGCAGTGATGAATCTGTAGAAAAACGCCCGAACGATGTATGATCCTGAGAACTGAGCGAAGAAGACTATCACCGTTGCGAATGGCATGAAGATGTGGTCACGTGAGCGCAAACGGCTCGTCTATCCGACGTCTGGATTAGGAGATATGTGCGTACGAAGTCGGATGCGCGAATCTGGAATCTGCACTTGAAATCTGCGACACCTTGAAAGAAGAAGAAGTTTTTGACAGAAGAAGACGCAACAAATAATCACCGAAAGAAGGCGTTTGCTTGCGTTGCTTGCAAGAGGAGGCGCCACACACAAAAAGAAAAATAGAGTGCAAAGAAATTTTCGTTCGTGCAAACGTTTGACAGAGGCCACACAAAAAAAATGATCACCAAAAAATTACGGCAGCTTCAGTTTCTCTTCAACAAAAAAAATGAACACCTCTGTTTTTTTTAATGTTCCCCAAGCCCTATATATATACTATGGCCTTATCTGTATTTTGTTTTTTTAAATCTCGTTTGAAAAAAAACAGAAGAGGACGCACTCTGTTGGTTTTCCAAGGGGATTTTTTTTTGATTTGATTTTATCTTTGATAGGAGGTGTACAAAAATAATAAATGATAAGAAGAATTGGCAGCTTCTTTTTTTTTGCGTTCCCCTCTTGCATATCTTTTTGAAAGATAACATTTGTGAGTTCCACTTACATTTTTTGAAGGCAATGCACACATTTTTGAAAAGTACAGCACTTTGAAAGATAAAATTAGTGCCCTTCCACTTATTTTCTTTTTGAAAGCAATGCAGACGTTTTTTTTGAAATGCACATCACTTTGAAAGATAAAATTTGAAGAATGCTGCTCCTAAAGGATTTGAATGAAGAGAATTTTTTTAAAAAACAGAGCCTCTTGTTTTTTTTGTTGCTTCTTTCACCTCTGCGTGATATTGCACTTTCCCCCTGAGATCACATAATGAAAGATGTTAGTCACACATGACTTGTTTGTCATCATCAAAATTAAATCGTACGACCTAGTCAGTAGGCTAACTAGGCCAACAATCTCCCCCTTTTTGATGATGGCAAACAAGTCTGGAAAAATTGAGAAATGATATTAAAGAGCAAGTCATATAATACACACGGTTATAAAGATAATATAAAGCTCTCCCTATCGATGTGCTCTCATGAAAAGTTGTGACAAGCTCCCCCTTAAAAAGTGCATCTCTCCCACATTATTTTTCTGCTATTTTTTCTACTTCTCCCCCTTTTGCCATTAATCGAAAAGATCACACAAATTGAAGAGGTTAATAATGAGACATGAAACAAGTTTAGCATATCGAAGAAACAAGAAATTGATGACGATGCTCATATTAATGCTTATTCCCCACGAACTTAAAGTATAACAAATATCATGAGCATTGAAAGCATACGGTCGTTGTAAGAAATATAACAGGAAGATGTGGTATTATGAAACACTTTGACAATATGAAGGGTGCTTAGAAACTAAGAAATCAAAATATAATATAATCTAATACAATTTGTGAGCCGATGTTGCTATGGAATACTCAATAAGTAATGTGTAGGGAGACACCAATCAAGGGATACCATGGTGTTAAATTTCGGGTCCTTTGGAATTGAGGTGCGCTAAGTGGTTACTTCATCTACCATATTTCATACGCATTGCTCAACAAACCCCCGAAATCCGGTTACTAGCCGCCGGTATCAAATGTAGTATATTTGAAGATGTTTTGCTATTCCCTTTTTCTTTTTCTATTTTTTAAATGCTTATTGCAATTTTTTTACAATGTTGGTGTCTCAGAATAGTGACGCATGAAGGCATCGACATACTCGACTCCTACTAAATAATTTTCCATAGAGATTTAAGCGCACAAAATTGTAAAGATAAAATATAAATTTAGAAACTTTAGAATCTAAGCACATTCAACTGTCTTCATAGTTTATAAGACTCAATCAATCTATTTGACTCCTACAATTTGGCATGCTTACAAGTTCCACTTTTTTTATTAATAATTCAAGCATGGGGATTTTACAATAATATGGTGCATCATCATCAAAAACAATTTAATGTTTCTAAGATGTCTAACAAGGTTCATATCAAATTCTCAACCAAAATCAATAATAGTGATGACGATCATGCAAGCATGCTAATGCTCAATTAGTTACATAATCCCCAACTCCCTTCGAATGAAGCAAAATTGTTTTTGGTTTAAGGGTTTGGTGAAAATGTCCGCTAATTGTTTTTCTGTATCAATATATCCTAAAGAGATATCTTTCTTATCAACGTGATCTCTAAGGAAGTGGTGACGAATATCAATATGTTTTGTTCTAGAGTGTAGAATAGGATTTTTAGATAGATTTATAGCACTCTTGTTGTCACACCAAATGGTTGTAGGTTGGAAAGTAAGATCGTAGTCTATGAGGGTTTGTCTCATCCATAGAATTTGAGCACAACAACAACCTGCTGAAACATATTCGGCTTCAGTTGTACTTAATGCTATGGAGTTTTGCTTCTTGGAGAACCATGAAACAAGAGACATACCTAGTAGTTGGCAAGTGCCCGTGGTACTCTTACGATCGGTCTTACTTCCCGCAAAATCCACATCACAATATCCTACAAGCTCAAATGATGTGGAACAAGGATACCATAAACCAAAATCTAAGGTTCCTTTAACATATCGAATTATTCGTTTAACATAAGAAAGATGGGACTCTTTTGGACAAGATTGAAACCTTGCACATAAACATACACTAAATATTATATCAGGCCTACTAGCTGTCAAGTATAATAGGCTACCAATCATACCTCGGTACAAGCGTTCATCCACTTTCTTTCCCTTTTCGTCTTTATCCATTGTTGCTGTCGTTGCCATGGGAGTAGAGCATTCCTTAGCATTTTCAAGTCCAAACTTCTTCACTAACTCCTTTGCATATTTTGCTTGATTGATGAAAATTCCGTCCTCACATTGTTTGATTTGCAAACCAAGCATGAATGTAAGTTCGCCCATCAGGCTCATCTCAAATTCCCTAGACATACATGAAGCAAATTCCTCACACAGTAGATTGTTAGTAGCACCAAAAACGATATCATCAACATATATTTGTACTACAAGTAGATCTTTATTTTGATGTTTAATAAAAAGAGTTTTATCCGCCTTTCCCATGGAAAAATTATTTTCAAGCAAAAATTTACTAAGTCGCTCATACCAAGCTCTAGGAGCTTGTTTGAGCCCATATAAAGCACGTTTAAGCTTGAAAACATAGTCCGGGTGGATGGAGTCTTCAAACCCTGGAGGTTGTTTGACATAGACTTCCTCAGATAAAACTCCATTCAAAAAGGCACTCTTGACGTCCATTTGAAAGAGTTTGAATTTCATGAAACTAGCGAATGCTAATAGCATCCTAATTGCTTCCAATCTTGCGACGGGAGCAAATGTTTCATCAAAATCAATCCATTCCTCTTGGTTATAACCTTGTGCAACTAATCTTGCTTTATTACGCACAACATGTCCCATTTCGTCAAGTTTGTTTCTAAATACCCATTTAGTGCCTATAATTGTTTGATTTTTTGGTTTAGGAACAAGTTCCCAAACTTGATTCCTATCAAATTGTGACAATTCCTCCTGCATTGCCATAATCCAATATGAATCTTCTAAAGCACTATCAACATTTTTAGGCTCCAAAATGGATATAAATGCAAAGTTAACCATCAAATTAAAGCTACTTCTAGTACGTATACCTTCCATCGTGTCTCCAAGGATTTGATTCTTTGGATGATCATTCTTAAAGCGCCAATCCTTAGAGAGATCTTGTGATGACGTAGTAGCTTCTGCTTCTTTTGGTACACCATCATTGTTATTCTCTTGCTCATTGGAATTGCTAGTGTTTATCTCCAGTCCATCCAAACCACCTGTAATATCTGTAGATTCTGCAGCACTAGAAGACTCATTAATAGCACTTTTCTCGTCAAATTTCACATGCACAGTTTCTTGAATAGTAAGAGTTCTTTTGTTAAATACTCGATACGATTTGCTATGTGGTGAGTAGCCAACAAAAATACCCTCATCGGATTTAGCATCAAATTTATCCAGATTTTCGCCAACTTTCAGAATATAGCATTTGCATCCAAATGGTTTTAAATGTGATAAGTTGGGAGTCAACTCTCTATAAAGCTCATAAGGTGTTTTCTTCAAAATGGGTCTAATGGACACACGATTTAAAATATAGCAAGAAGTATGTATAGCTTCAGCCCAAAAATATAAAGGCAATTTGTAATCATGAATCATGGTCCTAGCCATTTCTTGCAAAGTACGGTTTTTCCTCTCAACCACCCCATTTTGTTGTGGTGTCCTCGGGGCGGAAAAATTATGTGAATAACCTTTTGAAATGCAAAAATCATCAAAGCTAGTATTAACAAATTCTCCTCCATGATCACTTCTAACTTTGACAATTGAAAAACCTTTTTCATTTTCAACCTTTTTACAAAACATTTTGAAAACATCAAAAGTTTCATATTTGTGTGTCAAAAAATAAACCCAGGTGAAACGTGAAAAGTCATCGACAATAACAAAGCAATAATGCATACCACCTAAACTAGCAACCTTTGTGGGTCCAAATAAATCCAAATGTATCAGTTGCAATGGCTTAGAAGTAGTTACAACATTTTTAGGATTGAAACTACTTTTATGTTGTTTACCTAGTTGACATGCATCACAAAGCTTATCCCGATCAAAGCTAATTTGAGGTAAACCTCTCACTAATTTCTTTCGAGCAAGCTTTGAGATTAGGTCCATACCGGCATGGCCTAATCTTTGATGCCAAAGCCAACTAGTCTCATGTGATGCAACTAAACATTTTAGATTATTTGAATCACTAAGTTTGATAGTATAGATGTTATTATAAGATGTACCCTTGAAAAGAATATCATCACCTTTTAAGATATATACTTTGTCATTTTCGAAATGAACCTTAAGGCCTATAGAGCATAGCTGACTCACACTTAACAAGTTATGTGCTAAACCATCAACAAGATTAACATTTTCAATGACCACAAGAGGATGCTTACCAATGTTACCTTTACCCAAAATTTTGCACTTCTTTCCATCTCCAAGAATAACCGTCCCTCCATCTTTCCTTGATAGCGTCGTGAAGAGGGATTCGTTGCCCGTCATGTGATTCGAACAACCGCTATCAAGGTACCAAATGCTGTCATTTTCCACTTGTAGATGCACCTGCAAAAGAAGATGCACCCTTTGGTAACCAAATTTTGGATCCACAATTGTTAGTACGATGCTTTGGAACCCATATAAAATGTGCAGGATAATATTTGGCCAAGCAATCATACATAACATGCCCATTTTTGTTGCAATAAAAACATGTAACATTGAAATGCATATTAGTAGATGACATATGAGTTTTGTGCATGCAATGTTCAAAGCTCATGTCTCTTGCAAAATTCTTTTCAATGATCTTCCTAGTTTTTTTCTTAGGTTGTTTTTTCTGAAAGCCAAGACCATGTTTACTAGATTGTTCATTAAGCCCATTTATCATCTTATTAAAGCTTTCTTGGCTATTTGTGTATTTCTTTAATGTCAAGCTAAGATTTTGATTTTCATTCTCAAGTTCACTAATCTTAGTCTCATACCTTTTTTCTTTTTCACTAGTTTCAGAATCGATGGCTATATGTTTTCCTTTTATTAAATTAGATTTTTCTTTTTCAAGCTCTTCCAATTTTTCTTCATAGCTAGCCACTTTTAGGTTCAATAATTTTATTTCAGAATCTTTAGAACTAAGAATACTAATTTTCTCTTTTAATTCTTTAGCGAGATTAACATGGTCAACCTCTAACGTAGCCAATTTTTTATTAGTATTTTCTAGCTCTAAGGTTTTTGTTTCAAGTTGGGTTTCATCAAAATTATATATTATTTCCTTTTGTTCTTTCCACTTAACAAATAGCTCATCTCTCTCTCTTGTCATGCTCCCTAGTTCATCTTTTAATGAATCACGAACCTTTTTTAGTTTAAGGAATTTAGGACCCATTTCTTGAAGGAGTTCTACAAGAAATTCATAAGCTTCCTCCATGCTAGAAAACATATCATCACTAATATTCATTTCATCATCAAAGCTTTGAACAAGAGAGCTAATTTTTACCTTTTCGTTTCCAGCCATAAAGCAAGTTCCAGTGTTGTCGTTCCAGTCATCATCTGAGGAGAGCTCTTCTGCGTCACTTTCTCCCCACGTAGCCACCATTCCTCGCTTTGATGTTCTCTTTTCTCCATCACCAGTCTTTTCCTTTCCTTTTCCTTTCAGGAGTGGACATTCTGCTTTCATGTGCCCTCTCTTATTGCATCTGAAACACTGAGGTGCAGAACTTTCTCCATCATTTTCTTCATTTTTCTTGGCTCCCCAAATGCTTCCCGTCCTTCTTTTGTTGTTTTTCATGAATTTCACAAATTTCCTTGTAACAAGAGCCATGCTTTCATCATCTGATTCATTCATCTCCTCCTTGAGCATTTTGGAGATTTGAAAAGCTAAATTCTTTTCCTTTGTTTCCTCCTTCTTAGGTTTCTCTTCCGTCTTTGGTGTGCTGTCATTGGCCATCTTCAATTGAACCTTATAAGCCATTAATTTTCCCATTAACTTCTCGAAACTGATATCTGCCAAATCATATGCTTCTTCGATCGCCGTCCTCTTTTGAATCCAATCGCCAGATAAGGAGTATAAAATCTTTCCGACCAGATCTTCCTCTGGGATGTCCTTCCCTAAGGATTTCAGTGGATTGACGATATCTGCAAAACGAGAAAACATAGCATCAATAGACTCATTAGGCATCATAGCAAAATTTTCATATTTCTGTAATAACATTCTAATACGAGTTTTCTTAACTTCACTAGTTCCCTCATGAGTAACTTCAAGTCTCGTCCAAATATCCTTAGCAGTAGAACAAGAACTAATGCGGTTAAATTCAGTTTTACTAAGCCCACAATACAAGATGCTCATGGCCTTACAATTTAGATTTTCTAACCGATCATTTTCTTTTTGCAGCTCAGGAGTGGGTTTATCAAACAGTGTAAATCCTTCACTGATTATTTTCCATAATGCCATATCGATACCTTTGATGTGTATGGACATACGCTGTTTCCAATAACTATAGTCCGTACCATCAAATAGAGGAGATCTGAGATACGACTGGCCTTCTCTTTGACTGTGCGTGTCATATGAGTATGTGTGCGGAATTTGTGCCATAAGATCGAAATTCCACTAGACTTTGAGTCTAAAAGGAATCCTGCTCTGATACCAATTGAAAAACACCCTAGAGGGGGGGTGAATAGGGTGTGTGGCACAAATTAAAAATAAATCACAATCACAGAGATAATTAGACACAGATATTTTTTAACGGAGTGGCTCCCCGCCAAACTCCGACCCCAATACCTATGAGGATTTCACTCAATAAACCTGATCACACTTACGGGTAGTGATCTCACCGTACAAATATAGTTCAAGAGTTAAAGCGCAGAGATAGCTTCAGAGTAAAGCTATTCACAATACAATCTCACAACTAAAACAGATTCAAATAGTTTTAATATTGTGGTAAAAAATCAGAGAGATATCACCGTGATAAAGTTTGTGAGATCGTGGTCGCGTGGGCGCGAACGGTTCGCTGATCCGATGTCTGGATTGGAAGATATGGTCTTCGGAAGATGACTACGCGAATCTGAATTCTGCAGTAGCTGATCTGTAGTAAAACGTCCGAACTGTATATAATTCTGAGAACTGAGCAAAGGAGTCTATCACCGTTGCGAAGGGCATGAAGATGTGGTCGTGTGAGCGCAAACGGCTCGTCTATCCGACGTCTGGATTAGGAGATATGTGCGTACGAAGTCGGATGCGCGAATCTGAAATCTGCAGTGATGAATCTGTAGAAAAACGCCCGAACGATGTATGATCCTGAGAACTGAGCGAAGAAGACTATCACCGTTGCGAATGGCATGAAGATGTGGTCACGTGAGCGCAAACGGCTCGTCTATCCGACGTCTGGATTAGGAGATATGTGCGTACGAAGTCGGATGCGCGAATCTGGAATCTGCACTTGAAATCTGCGACACCTTGAAAGAAGAAGAAGTTTTTGACAGAAGAAGACGCAACAAATAATCACCGAAAGAAGGCGTTTGCTTGCGTTGCTTGCAAGAGGAGGCGCCACACACAAAAAGAAAAATAGAGTGCAAAGAAATTTTCGTTCGTGCAAACGTTTGACAGAGGCCACACAAAAAAAATGATCACCAAAAAATTACGGCAGCTTCAGTTTCTCTTCAACAAAAAAATGAACACCTCTGTTTTTTTTAATGTTCCCCAAGCCCTATATATATACTATGGCCTTATCTGTATTTTGTTTTTTTAAATCTCGTTTGAAAAAAAAACAGAAGAGGACGCACTCTGTTGGTTTTCCAAGGGGATTTTTTTTTTGATTTGATTTTATCTTTGATAGGAGGTGTACAAAAATAATAAATGATAAGAAGAATTGGCAGCTTTTTTTTTTTGCGTTCCCCTCTTGCATATCTTTTTGAAAGATAACATTTGTGAGTTCCACTTACATTTTTTGAAGGCAATGCACACATTTTTGAAAAGTACAGCACTTTGAAAGATAAAATTAGTGCCCTTCCACTTATTTTCTTTTTGAAAGCAATGCACACATTTTTTTGAAATGCACATCACTTTGAAAGATAAAATTTGAAGAATGCTGCTCCTAAAGGATTTGAATGAAGAGAATTTTTTTTTAAAAAAAAACAGAGCCTCTTGTTTTTTTTGTTGCTTCTTTCACCTCTGCGTGATATTGCACTTTCCCCCTGAGATCACATAATGAAAGATGTTAGTCACACATGACTTGTTTGTCATCATCAAAATTAAATCGTACGACCTAGTCAGTAGGCTAACTAGGCCAACAGTGCACACGTGCACCACCCGGACAGCAGCTGAGGCTACGAGAGCATCTACCGATCGGATCGCCCACCGGTTCAACCCGACTGTTCTCTCTGGAAAATGGAGCTGAAATCCAACCGATCGGGTGATCTTCACCCAATCGGTTCAACTGTAGCCGTTTCCTCGAAGAGATGCCCCGGACAGCTCACCCGACCGTCAGCAGACCATACCAAAACGTCCGAAGTTACTGTCTTTTGGGCGACAATTCCAACCGATCGGTTGATTTATCAACCGATCGGTTCACCCGATGAGCTCAAGATCCAAACGACGAGCAGCTTTCGCCAACCGACCGTGTCGCCTGACCGGGTGAAATTCTGAAGATTGCTGCCAAAGTTCGCAGCAGGTCACCCGATCGGGTGATTCTTCACCCGATCGGGTGATGTCGTTTTCTATAAATAGAGACCCTAGGTTTCCAGAAAACGGGAGTTGTTATTTTTTACGGTTTTTTCTCTCTTATGACGGCTGTAATTTTCTACTTATTTGTAAGTCTTCTGATCTTTACCAAACTTTGATATTATCTTAATTGCATTACTACTACCGCATTTCTATTGCCCGATTACGTTTTTAACGGTCGATTTTCGTTTAGATTGCTTTTTAGTAAATATGTGTGAGTAGTTCCCAAATCTGGGATTTTGGTGGAAACCCCTTCGTGGGTTCTCCCCGATGCGTCCATAGGACTAGGAAATCGATAGGGATTAGGAATCTATCGGTTACGTGGGATGTTTCATTGTCATCGGTGGGAAAAAGACCGCCTTTGACCGTTGGGCCAAAGGGGAATAAACTTGGCGGTTGACTCCCTAGCCATAACTCACGCCCTTAGCGTAGACGTCGAATCCTAGCGCGCGCGAGCGGTAGGATGAGATGTTGGGAGTTATCGTTGCGAGACTAGTGCTCCCGGAGTCGGTCAGTGTTAATGGACATGGGAATGCCTACTGACCGAACCCGAGCAGTCCGACGTATCATCCTGGGCACCGACCGGAATATCAGACACATGGGACGCTGGTATCACTCTTAGAGGCAACGTCTCACCATTAGACTCTAATTTCGATCGTTATCCCATCCGCCGGTCATATTGGCGAGAATCGCATGATAGGGTGGAAACCGAAGCCCTGGGGTTCCCTTTATATTGTTTATCCCTCGCATTCTATTTTCTGTGACAACCCATCTACCGATTTGGGCTAGCTCACCCATGGGGTGAATCCAGTCCTTTCTGACACAAGCATAACCACGCCTCCCTGAGTTCGACCCCCAAGCCACACTACAACACCGTGCGCTTGCGGTTATAAATATTTAAATCTCACACCCCCAATCATATATCATTGCACACTTGCATGCACCAAACACCGGGACGTCACGCTTTATGGCGCCGTTGCCGGGGAGGCAACGTGCTTGTTATTTTAGGATCTCATGAACCCTTGAGTCTAGCTCTCATCTCTATCTCGCGATAATTTTCGCATTCTTCTTTTTCGTTTTTATTTTCTTATTTTTGTTTTATATTTTATCTGTTTCTTTTCCACTTTTCGATTCACGGGTGTTTGTTGCTTTTCATGCGCAGGAGTTCAAGGAGTCTCGACGAATTGATTCCTGATGATCTAGAGATAAACGCCACCCTAAGGCGTTTAGCCGCAGAGAAGCGAAGAAGAGAAGAGCCCAAAGACATGGGGGAGAACACCCCACCTCACAAGTCCCTGTTGGAGTACTCGATGCCATCCATCGAGTCCACCTCCGCCATCCGTCCTCCTGCAATTACGGCGTAAAGCTTCGAGCTTAAGCCGTCTTTGGTGACGTGGATCCAGCATGATCAATTCTTGGGGGCACCCATAGAGAGCCCCATCGAACATTTGGACTCCTTCTTGGAGCAATGTGACACCTTCTGGATAAATGGTGTCACAACAGAGGCGATCTGTCTGAAGCTATTCCCCTTCTCTCTGCGGATAAGGCCAAGCTGTGGATTAGGGGGAAGGACCCAAATACGTTCAACACTTGGGAGAAGCTTTCAAACGCTTTTCTGACGAAGTTCTTTCCTCTGGGGAATACCATGAAGTTGAGGAGTGAAATCTCCTCCTTCTCCCAGGCCAGCCACGAGTCCCTGCTTGAAGCTTGGATAAGATTTAAAGACATGCAGCGAAGATGCCCTCATCACGAGCTTCCCAAGTGGCAGATAATTAATCTGTTCTATAACGGATTGAGGGATGATTTAAAATCTTCGATGGACGCCGCGGCTGGGGGGTCCTTCATGTCCAGAAGTGAAGAAGATGCCGGACAAATTCTAGAAAATATGGCATCAAACAATGAGATGTGGTGTGACGAGAGAGCCACACCTAGATCTGGGGGCATCCACAGGGTCGAGGACGTCGACTAATTATTCAGCAAGTTTGACTTGTTGTCGACCCAGATCTCCGCATTGATGGTAGGAGCCGGAGGTGCCGGTGGTGCCGGTACACAACATATTGCGACGGTGGAAGCAGAAGTCATGGGGGACTTCGAGGGTGGTGACATCTCATCACCGTTGGACCAAGCGAGCGCACTATTCTACAATCCTATGGGAAATACGCCGCATCCACCATGGACTAGCTCCAACCCGGCCTACTCTCCAAACAACCGGAATCACCGCAACCTTAGCTATCGGGGGCCATATCAGCAGCCGCCCCCTCAACAGCAGCAGCAGTTAGTATATCAGCCGCCCAGGCAACAACAACAGCAACATTTTCAGCAGCAGTTTCAGCAGCAGACACCGCCACAACAATATCAGCAATATCCTCCAAGGAACCAGCAACCCATTCAGCAGCAACAGCAGCAGCAGTATGGCCAACAAAGGGCTATCTCTCCGGTTGAGTCCCTCTTGACACAATACATTACCAACCAGGAGAAGATAAATTTGAAGTTAGAAATGGGACACCTGGCTCTGACGGACCAAGTAACCCAGTTGGGGGTACAGGTGGCGAACCTTTCAAGGTCGCAAAATCTATTGCCGCCACAACCTGAAGTGAACCCGAGGGGAGCAAACCAAACTTTGGCACTCACGCACGAGCATGCGAATGTGTCTGCTATCGTGTTGAGGAGCGGAACACAAATCCCCACAAGAGTGCCCCCAAAGAAACTGGAAGCACCGTTGGTCGTAGAGCGACTGATTGAAGAATTGAAAGACAACGGTGCTTCGTCGCCAAAGCCGACGACTCCGGAGGGAGTCCCTGAGAGGAGAAGAAGAAAAACGAGGAAGGGAGCCCCAAAGTGTTCAAGCCCGTTGTGCCTTTTCCACAACGGTTAGCCCAAGCCAAAATAGACGAAAAGTATGGCAAATTCTTTGCCATGGTCAAGGATCTAAGCTTGCAAATCCCCTTCCTTGAAGCTATCGAGACAATCCCCTCCTACGCAAAATTTCTAAAGGATTTGATGACAAAAGGGTCGAGAAAGGAGAAGGTCGTATTGACGGCAGAATGCAGCGCTCTCATTCAGAGAGCAAATCCGCCTAAGCTTAAAGACCCGGGGAGCTTCTCTATCCCTTGCGCGATCGGGGAGGTAAAGATCCATCGTGCGCTCATCGATCTTGGAGCGAGCGTCAGTCTGATGCCCCTGTCGCTGTATAAGAGGATAGGGATGGGCGACTTGGAGCCCATCGGTATGACCCTACAGCTTGCAGACCGTTCGGTCAAATATCCGGTGGGGTTTGTTGATGACCTCCCTGTCAACGTAAGTGGGGTGCATGTGCTGGTGGACTTCGTCGTCATGGACATGCCTGAAGATGCGCACACCCCCATCATCCTTGGACGGCCTTTCATGGCCACTGCCGACATTTTAATAGATGTGAGGAATGGGAAGCTTTCCCTTAACGTCGGCAACGAAAAAGTCGAATTTGACTTGGGGTTGTCAATGAAGCACCCCAACCCCCCGGATGATCCAAGATGCAATGTGCTGGAGTTAGAAGAAGAGAGTTTTGTGGAAGCAGCAGCCTGGGAGATTCTTTCAAGAAATCCCCCCGATAGCTTGGGGGACTTAGAAAAACCAGTCGGCTTAAAGAAAAATGATGTTGCTGGGGAAGCGGATGCGGCACATACGGTCCCTCCCGGATTTCTAAAGGCTCCTCTGACAAGGCGGAAATGGAAAGAGCCCATGGGGCTCACCGGTAACGAGATCCGAATCCTGAAACGAGTTGCGGTGGACGCCAACATAAGGGAGAAGCCCCCGGATCCCGTCAACAAAGGGAGGGTCGTCGAGCAAGTTTTTTTCTCACCGCCGACGACACCGAAGGCCGCCAACTCTGAATCCGAAGCGATGCCGATTTTAAGGCATCACCCCCGTCCGCCTTGAGTATCATCCACGGGCGTCGAGCAAATGACGTTAAACAAAAGCGCTTCATGGGAGGCAACCCATGCTCTAAACTTTTATCTTCGTTTTTAGGATTTTTATTATCTTTATTTTTTCTATTTTAATAATTAAATTCAGCCGCGGGATCATCCGTCAAGAAACTTAGGCCATTTGTGAATTTTTGCAGGAAACAAGCCTTTCAACCGATCGGGTGACCAATCAACCGATCGGGTGAGACGTATCAGATGATGGACGTATCTGTTCTCCAACGAACCGGTCGGGTGAAGCAATGTGAGACCGGGTGGCAGACCCTGTGAGCTGGGCCAAAGTCTCGGAAAATTTTGGAGATTGATCAACCGATCGGTTGATACAAAGCGTGGTCGGGTGACTGACCGGGTGAGTTGTACTAACTTTCAGGGAAAAGTGTGAAGCGGCCGGGTCGCCTGTAGCCTCTTTTCGGCAAATTTTTCGACCTAAAAATCAGCCGATTGGGTGACATTTCACCCGATCGGTTCGACTTAAACCCTATAAATAACCCAACTCCACCCGTTCATTTCCCCTTCGCCCGATCTCGATTCTCATCGCCGTTTCGACTTCCCATCCCTCCAACTGGCCTCCTCCTTCACTCAACCGACCGAAACCCCCTCCCAATCGATCTCTCGCCTCTCTTTTTCCATCTCTCCATCGATCTCTCCCCCTTTCTCTTCGATTTCACCCGCATCAAAACCCTAATTTTTGCCCATTTCCCCCATTTTCAAAAATTTGCTGGAAGTAGTTGCCACGGCTTCACACTTGTTCCAATTGCGTTACGTTGGGACATCTACGAGCAAGGATCTTCATCTCGCTTGGGTAACTTTGCTTTTTAGCTTGATTTTATATTTTGCCCTAGAATTTCAATTTGCTCGATTGCTTGTGTTAGTGTGCATTCATCGCATTTTGCACTCACTCATACACACACTCTCTCACATGGCCCGGGACCAAGATAAGGGTAAGGGTGTCATGCGAGAGGAGGGGCCGTCTCGCAAGAGATGCAAGACCACACGTCCACCACACACACGCCCTCCTCCCGCACAGCCTGCACAGCCACAACCCCAACCCCAACATGTCGTCCCAGTTGAGGACCCACTGATGGGCCCGCATGGCTACCGCTTTAGGAACCAGGAGCACAAGGATTTCGATCATAGACTTGATGCTCGGGGGCATCTATCGACCAAATTTGCCCACACCCAATTGCTTATCGATCTCGGTGTATTCACCGAGGTCGAGAATCTCTTTGCAAATTTAGGTTGGTTAGCTTTCCTGAACGCTAGTGTCGTGTCCTACCCCGCACTCACACTCGAATTTTTATCCACACTTGTCTGTGAGTCGGGGTCGATCGTCATATTTCGGGTCCGTAATCGAACCATTCGTACCCACCTAGATATCATCAACGACATCTTTGGTTTCCCCATCCTTGGGGACGACGCTATCCGCCCCTCCGAGTATCCCCCCGAATTTGACGTCGATCAGTTTTGGTTCCGCCTCACCCTTCACCCTGACTATCCCCGAGGTAAGGCCAAGGCCTCCTCCATCATTCACCCCATCTTCCGTCTGGCCCACCGAATTATTTCTTCCACGTTTTTCCCCAGGGATGAGTCAGGTACCGTGACCATCCCTGATCTCTTCATTCTTTGGGCCATGACCTTTCCCTTCGTTCGGGGTGATGACGGGATTTCTTTTAGGGCCCCTACCGTTCCCGTCCATGCCGGTGCTTGGCTTGTTTCCAAGCTTCTGGAGATTAGCCGTGCCGGCAAGGGCAAGCTTTGTTGCGGGGGCCTTATCACGATCATAGCTTCTGCTCCCCGATTTAACATTGTCATCCCCCGAGATCTTCCCACTGCCGCAGGACCCTCACGTCTAGATCTCGACGTCATGCGGCATATTCACAAGATTAAGCCCCGCCCCGATGGCCGCTTCACCTTCCATTACGGACACCCCCCATCTCCCTATACCATTCTGCCCAACCCCGCTCGTTTGACTATTGCTTTGGCGGCAGATTGGACATTTCCTCCCGATCCCGAGTTTATGGAGGGGCTCCATCTTCCATTCCTTCCCCAGGGTGCTCCGAGACCACCTTCCCCTGTCGCCCACTTAGGCGTGCAGGATATCCCTGCGTCCCGGGGAGATTCCGGGGCTGGTCCTAGTCATGCCATCCCGGCTTCTGTCCCGATCACCACCGTCGCCACCCCTCCGGTCCGTACTACCTCCTCCCCCTCCTTTCATCGAGCCACTTCCGCTCGTCTCACTCTCGAGACTGAGCTGGCATCGCTTCACGCTATCGTCTCGTCCTCCACCCCCTCGGACCCATCCCCTTCGATTTTCCCTCACCCACGCTTCCTCGCACTTGAGAGGGACGCGGCCACCATCCTCCGCATTCTCACTTACGTCCACGGACCACCACCACCCACACCACACCCCCCCACCTTCACCACCTCGACGATCGTCACCTCCCCCATCACATTCTTCACCTCCACCATCACCCCCTAGGTGACCATCCCCTCCTATCACTACTTCCATCCCCACTACCTCATCTACTCCCACCATTTCCATTCCCTCCACTGTCGCCCCCACAGCTCCACCACCCTCCACTTCCGTCACTACATATGTGTGTCGCAAGAAATTGCAGGTGCGTTCTCGATCACTTCCCCCACCATCCTCACCTACCCCCATCCCCCCTTCATCCTCACATACCCCCGTACCTCCACCACCCACCACCACATTGGTCGCCATTTCACTCCCACTCACCGTCATCACCTCCACAACACCCATCGTCCACACTTCCTCCACACCCACCGATCCATCACCTCGACCACTTTCTCCCCTTCTCCGCACACCAGTCACCTCACCCACCCACACCGCATCCCCCACTTCTTCCACCGAGGAGGATGATGATGATTCCTCTCCTGCTTTTTGATTTCACTTTGTTTTCTGACCTCCTCCTTGCATATCTCTGCATTTTCATGATCACATCATATCGCTAGCATTGTCACGTCTAGCTTGGGGGAAGTCATTTTATCTTTGTGCTGTCGTGTGATGTTTTCTTTGTGTATTTGTTATATATGTTGTGTCGTGTGATTTTCTATTTTTATTTTCTGTTTATATGTCATGTGGTGTGATTTTTATTTTTATTCTTCTTTTCAGTTTCGTTTGTGTGTTTTTCTTGTCTTTCATGTCTTTTTGTGTCGGTGCGTATTCCCCCCCCCCCCCATTTTCATTGCCCTCCCGTATTTAATTCTATTGCATTGAGGGCAATGCAAGTTTCAGCTTGGGCGAGTCGCACTTCGTGCGTCATTTGTCTCTTTTTCTTCGTTTTTGAGTCGTTTTCATCGTGTTTTTATTTTTTTTCTTTTCTTCTTTTTATCTCTTTCTCCTAGAGATGAACCCTATGATGAATTGCCACAAAAATCACACACACACCTAGCATGGCTTCGATAATCACATTCACTAACCCTAGGAAGTTGAGTCCTCTTGCATTTCATGCATCCTGGGTCCATTTTGCTTTTTTGTGAGTCGTGTGTCGTGCCTAGCTATTTGGTGTGCTTCTGCTTTGTGATTGTGTTTTATATACCTGTCCAGGAATGACCCCTAGACTATCATGCTTCGATTTGAATATGCGGTATTTGCCTCTCTTATCTGCTTCTGTATGCATGAATATATATATCGTATGCTTCATTTCGCATGTGTCGGGATTCCACGGTTAGGACTAGGATAACCCATTTTGGCCTATGCTCTGATTAGCGAAATATCTCCCTTGTCCAAGTGTTTAGAATCCGACTTCATTTTTAGTTTACTTGGTGCAAATCCCCTCGTCGTGTATCGTTCTCCCACTTGGGAGAGTACCCACGTGTATATACCCCAAAATCCAAAAATCCAAAAGAAAAAAATACATATGTATAGCCAAAAATCCGAAAAATACATATATCCAAAACCCAAAAAAAAATGTGTGTGAATATTTCCCTACCTATCAAGAATAAAGGGAAGGCGAGAATTTGCACCGAGTGTTCTACTCCACATCATCTCAACCCCCATCGCTTTCGAAAACACTTGGAATAGGGAATTTCTAGCTATTATCTAGGTGATACTGTGGTGATGTCCGAGTCCCTAGCTGTGGAGTCCTTGACACATGATGTGTTTCTATTCTCATACTCTTCTCGTGCATGCTTGAGCTATATATTCACCGCTATTTCTGAATCGAATCAATATATGGGTCATTTCTTGGATTTGTGTATATGGAGCTTATAGCACAATGTAGATAGCGACACCGTCTGCTAGCACACGACCACACTCACTCGTGCTTCACTGTGTGGGCCCACGGCACTTGTCTGGACTCGTATTCCTTGGTTTAGTGATGTGATTTGGCGTTTGCTTGCTTGGTGTGTCGTTTTTGATTTTGTTGGCCCTGAAGGGCGATTTAGGATTTAGAGTCCTCTTTTTCTCTCTGTCTCTCTATTTTCTCCCTCCGAGCTCCTACTCTCACTCGTCTTTCTCGAGGACGAGGAAGGGTTCAGCTTGGGGGATTTTGACGTGCGTTTATATTTCATATATTCACGCACGTCTTCTTTTGTGTTTTTCCGTTATTTTTGTAGGAAGATATATGCCCATAAGGCAATTTATCTTAATTATACGTCTTGTTCATACCGTATATGGTACGTATTATTCTAAGTATAAAAACATTTGTATTAATATACTTAGATAATATCCATAGACTTATAGTTAGGTCCTTACATATCTAGATGAGATCTCGATTATGAGTAAGTAAGCGACCGAATAGAAACGTAAGTCTTAAACGGTTCGTGATCATAGATGTGTCGAGAACTGGATATCGACACATCGGATAGATCACTGTGTCTTCGTCTTACCTTCGGGTAATGATGATCTCATAGTCATTCGACTTGGTGAAGTCGGAGACGAGACACAGGTGCTCATTGGAGAATGAGTTCACTGAACGACCAAGTTAGAGTTATTAAATGGTTAACTTTAATGATCTGTCTTTAATAACTCTAGGGTGATGATAGGTTAGTTGATCCTTAAGACCTGAAGTCATCTGTACCGACCTGTGAGCGAACGGTGTAGCTTAGACCCATGATCTAGCTTCGAGGACAAGTCCTGATGAAAGATCTTAGGTTGGGCTGCACCTGAAGCTCTCGAGGTGAGTAAGTGACTAAGATGGGATTCGTCACTTCCATTAAAGGGAAGTTAGTGTTACAGGCTCAGTACGGTCTTTATGTTAATCCTCGGCCGGGGTACGTTGTAAGTAGTACAACGTGTATACAATAAAGACCGCCATATACTGACCAATGTTGTCTAATAGGGTTGACATAAAACCATACCCTAGGCCAACAATAGCACAGTCTTGACGAAGGGATTTTAGCTAACAGAATTCATCACTGACACAGCCAATGCAAACCCTATGATACTTTTGTCAAGGGTTGATCATGTTATGATGACTCTGAAACAAGGACGACAGCTACTGCTCGTAGTGACCGTCGTCTAGGGGTTTCGAGCCCCAACCTATAGTAAGGTCAGGCTGTAGGGTCTCACACCGAGTAGTGTTCGTGTCTTAGTAATAGGAATATAGAATAGAGAGAAATATCATTTGATGATATTCACAAGTTAAGTTGTGAAAGTTAGTCGCATTAGCAATAGGGACACAACGTTGCATTAGATGCTAACTTTGACTAAACGTGTTGTAAATTAGTTACGACAAATTTAGTAGGAACAAACTTGTTGGAAAGGGTTACCTGGATGACGGGATCGTCCCGGTCTAAACACAGGTTCAAACCGCGTCCAAATCGGAGCTCAAACGAGTCCAGAAACGCAGAAATAGTTCAAGGAGAAGTGGGTTAGACCCACTGGGCCAAAAGGCCAATGTGCAAAGGCAAAACAGGCGCCGCCCGCTGGCTGCAACGGGCGCACACCCGCTGCGGCAGCGGGCGCGGCCCGCTGCGGCAGCGGGCGCCCGCCCGCTGCTTGCAGCGGGCGGGCGGCCCGCCCTTGCTCCCTTGGGCGGGCGCGCCCGCAACTTAAGTCAAATTAGGGTTTTTTGAAACCCCTAATGACGGCTACGAATTTTGAGAAATTGCTAAACTTTGAGCAATTGTTTGAGGGGTCAAACGAAGTCGAAATTCGTCGCCGTCAGTTCCTACGCGTTCACCATTCCAACTCTTCTGATTGATAGCTTGTTTGGTGTCTGAAGTTTAGTATGAAAGGAGAATTAATTCGTTAAAGTTTGACTTTGTGAAAGGCTAACTTTAAAGTTGAAATTAAGCCAAATGGCTTAATTGAGTTTTTCTCTTCATGGGAATTGTCCCACATTGCCCGCAACAAGAGGTTGAGTGCTCACTCCCTATATAAATAGGGGTGCACTCTCCTCGTTGAAATACACACCAGTCAATGATCGGGTAGCTCCAGAATTTTAGAGCAAGCTCGATCCACGACTAAACTCTCTCTCTATTTTCCTGTTCTCCGGAGTAGTCCTAGCACGACTACAAAGGGGGTTTGGATCTGATCCGGACGTCTAAGACGCGGGTTTCTTCTCAAGTGAAACTTTCTACCGCGTGTGATCGGCTCGGAGGCGAAAGCAGCTCGGGCAGATCGGTGCGAGGGTGCGAGGCGGCTCAGGCAGATCGAGTCAACGCGGCTCGGCTACGTGGAGCTTCTCAAGACGGTGCGGTACATCTTGCCTGCTCCAGGGCCAAGATTCCGGGTATGTGGTTAAACATTTTAGTGCAGATTTTATTAGTCGCTTTAGTGTAGATCCTTCTTGGGGTGGTCAGATCCACCCCAAGTTGGCATAGATCGGGCTATGTTCTGGCTCCCCATAGCCTAGCTAAATAGTTTAGCTAGTGTAGAAATTTTGATTTCTGGTTTTTCCGCTGCGCTTTTGTGCCTCCGTGGTCCATCCGACTTAGGACGGATACGGATCCGAGCTCTGGGGGTCCGCCAAAACCCCAACAATTTTCCACCGTCTCGTATCCGTTTTCTCGTATTTTCTTGTTTTCTTTCACTTTTCCGTGTTTTTACGTGTTTGCAGGAGTTTGCCAGCGTAAGGGACATATAACGACGATATCATGAGTCCCCGGAGCAACAGGAGGAGTCACGCGTGATCCAGGGGGTCAAACGACGAAGATCGCCATCTTTCAACCCCTACCCGATCGGTTGGACACAGCCAACTGATCGGGTGGTGCACGCGTGCACCACCCGGACAGCAGCTGAGGCTACGAGAGCATCAACCGATCGGATCGCCGACCGGTTCAACCCGACTGTTCTCTCTGGAAAATGGAGCTGAAATCCAACCGATCGGGTGATCTTCACCCGATCGGTTCATCTGTAGCTGTTTCCTCGAAGAGATGACCCGGACAGCTCACCCGACCGTCAGCAGACCGTGCCAAAACGTCCGAAGTTACTGTCTTTTGGGCGACAATTCCAACCGATCGGTTGATTTATCAACCGATCGGTTCACCCGATGAGCTCAAGATCCAAACGATGAGCAGCTTCCGCCAACCAACCGTGTCGCCTGATCGGGTGAAATTCTAAAGATTGCTGCCGAAGTTCGCAGCAGGTCACCCCATCGGGTGATTCTTCACCCGATCGGGTGATGTCGTTTTCTATAAATAGAGACCCTAGGTTTCCAGAAAACTGGAGTTGTTATTTTTTACTGTTTTTTCTCTCTTGTGACGGCTGTAATTTTCTAGTTATTTGTAAGTCTTCTGATCTGTACCAAACTTTGATATTATCTTAATTGCATTACTACTACCGCATTTCTATTGCCCGATTATGTTTTTAACGGTCGATTTTCGTTTAGATTACTTTTTAGTAAATATGTGTGAGTAGTTCCCAAATCTGAGATTTTGGTGGAAACCCCTTCGTGGGTTCTCCCCGATGCGTCCATAGGACTAGGAAATCGATAGGGATTAGGAATCTATCGGTTACGCGGGGTGTTTCATTGTCATCGGCGGGAAAAAGACCGCCTTTGACCGTTGGGCCAAAGGGGAATAAACTTGGCGGTTGACTCCCTAGCCATAGCTCACGCCCTTAGCGTAGACGTCGAATCCTAGCGCGCTGGAGTGGCAGAATGATATGTTGGAAGTTATCATTGCGAGCCTAGTGCTCCCGGAGTCGGTCAGTGTTAATGGACATGGGAATGCCCACTGACCGAACCCGGGTAGTCCGGCGTATCATCCTGGGCACCGACCGGAATATCAGGCCCATGTGACGCTGGTATCACTCTTAGAGGCAACGTCTCACCGTTAGACTCTAATTTCGATCGTTATCCCATCCGCCGGTCGTATTGGCAAGAATCGCACGATAGGGTGGAAACCGAAGCCCCTGGTTTCCCTTTATATTGTTTATCCCTCGCATTCTATTTTATGTGACAACCCATCTACCGATTCGGGCTAGCTCACCCATGGGGTGAATCCGGTCCTTTCTGACACAAGCACAACCATGCCTCCCTGAGTTCGACCCCCAAGCCACACTACAACACCGTGCGCTTGCGGTTATAAATATTTAAATCTCACTCCCCCAATCATATATCATTGCACACTTGCATGCACCAAACGCCGGGACATCACAATGACAATAGATGTATACAAAAATCATCTATTTTAGAATCATACTTATCTGGTTTTTATGAGACTGGACTCTGTCCAACACAAATCAAGGCATATCAGTGATAACTATCATACAGTCTGGTCTCTTTATTCAAACTATATTGCTAAGATGTCTAAAGATGTCTAGAATATAAAATTCTGTCAAATCCAATATTTTCTTAATATCATAAGCCATGTATGTGATGCCATAGTTACCATGGAGCAAAATTATGACTCTAATAAGTTTTCTACTTTGGCCAATGATTTATTATGGATCTATACTAAATTCCTATTACACTAACCTCCTATACTGAATGAGGCAAATCACTTCTTGACTGACACTTATCTTTGCATGCTTTGGATTACACCCAACGAGTACCTAGAAATGAGTGCATCATTATTGGTCAGTTAAAGCCCAAGTGTACCCTCCAACGTGCAATGTTTTTTAGTGTATCTCAGGTCCAAAGACTAACATACAACATCCACCACTTGAGAGCTTATATTAATAATGAGTATATGTTACCGTGTAGAAGACTCTATTGGTTATTAGATTCCCCCAATACAAGTTTTTGGGATGAGTAAATATAATATATTAGTCTAATGAATTTGTATATTATGAAATGAACTAAAAGACCAACTATAGATTGCTCAAGCATATTGGATGACAACTCAAGGATCATAAAGCAAAGCGTGATTAGTTTACATGATGGTATGGAAAGCCAAGGCCACACGATGAACATGAAGATTTCTAGGGCAAAGAGATGATCAAATGCTACATCAATCAAGAGTTTGAAGACATTCTTAGGTAATATTCCTCTGATTCCTCGGGAATTGAGGAGAATGCAAGAGGATATAAGCTCTAACACCCTTAAAACAATGATGTTTAAGACTTTGCCCAATTCGTATGAATCGGTCTCGCTAAAGAAGAAAGCTTCACGCAAAATATCTCTTCATCTTGTTCTAGTTTCATCATTCAGGACACATTTTGCGTCGTGTTCCAAGGCACATTTTGATTTACCCACTAGTGCTTGTTTTACTTTGATGACTTGACTTTGCATAAATATTTTTGGAGGATTTCTTTCGTATGGGCAATTACTTTGACAGCATTGGTATGGTTCATGTTTGACTACATACAAATGGTGGCTTCATCTGGATATCAATATCGATCATACAAGAAACATGGAGACACTCCCACTGTGATGCCCACATGCAGTGAGCGATGAAATGAGTGGCAAGTGTTGTGCATGGATACCCCAATGAGCCCAAAACGTAGAAGCCCATTTGGGAACAATAAGCAAGGCTCTAGCCTGCTTGGATAGCCCATGATAGAAAAGATTGGATTGATGTAGAGGGTTGCAACCCATGCAAGACATGTACATAGGGTTACGACCTATGTTTGGAAGCTTTGGCTCTATTTAGGGTAAAGCTTGGCTCATCTTGTCATAGATGACATCAATATGAAATAGGCAGTTCTATGTGGAACAAGATGAGAAAAGGTAGGCATGCAATTCAATACATTGAGACTATTTTTGACATATGGATCTGACTTATGTGTCAAAGGGTTTAAGGTCAGTAGCCACCCCAACCTCCTCATGACAAATTCTTGGTTATGTTGTGATAATCCATGGAGAATCAATCCCATCAGCATAAAGGTAACCATAATTTATCCTCTTAACTTATTGTTTGTGATACATCTATCTTTAGATATTATCTATCTCTAGATATTTTGTGTTTCAACACCTCCCCATGCCAATATATGCAAACATGTAAATCCTACCCACATCCCTAATAGAAAATAAGAAACACAAGGTCAACACGATTGGATTGACACAATGCAAGCACAAATGAGCTAACCTAATATCGTAAGTAAGATGACGTAGTATCCAATAAATTGGTAGATAAATCCGAATGTTTAGAATCATATGAGCTTTGTGTCTTGCATGGACCAAAATAATTTGTGCTGGTCATATTTGACTGTAGAAAATCATGGTATGGCATGTCCCAAATCCAACATAAAATATTTTTTCCTATCATCTGCCTTAAAAATTATAAGATGACATATATCTCCCATATCAATGTTTTATGGACCATGTTATCATCTGCCTTAAAAATTATAAGACGCCATCTATCTCCCATATCAATGTTTTATGGAACATGTTTGAATAATATTGGCTGTGGGTCATTGCATGTCATGTTTGGCCATGTTTGAACATGGGCCATACAAACTTATATAAATGAAGGTATGACGCAATGCCATATAGGCATAGATCTATGAATCTATGCATAGATCTATTGGATATTGGACTGACCCATGTGTTATGCTAATCTGACACTTTCATGATTGTATCGTATTTCCCATCTATACTAAATTTGGTTTCCTTATTTCATATCATGTTTTGAAATTATCCCTAATGAACTAACCTAACTTTAATAAAACTATTTTTCATAGTTTGTATAAAGAATTATGAACTACAAAAATTAAAAATTACCATAAAATTATTTGATTGTTTTGCAAGATGGGATTAGTTTGCTACCATTAAATAAAATTAACAAATAAGTGCATGGTAATTTAAAATCATTATGAGAAAACTTGAATTCAAATGTACGGGAAAGAGCAAGACAAATGAATTATGTTTAAAGAATTTGTTTGAATAGACATGTATTTAGTTTTATTTTCTAAAGTTTTGAATATAATAAGTTTTTAATATATTTAGATACATAAATAGAATAGAGAGATTGTATTTGGGCTTTTAAGATGCTAAGAATTGATGTGTTTATATATTGTATCTATCTGTTAGGAATAAAATAAAATAAAGGAATGAAGACATTATATGCTTTTAAAACTACATCAAATTAATTAATAAGAGTAAATCAATAACCATAGGACTAACTAGATAGTCATATAGCCATATGCATCTAAGTAGACTCATTATTTTAAGTGATCAGCAATTATATTCGTAAGTTACTAACCTTTAGGCACGTGCGATGCACGTGATGAAATTTTAACAAACACAAATAGAATAAAAATTTATTAATTCATTTATAAGTTAGTGCTGTAACAAGATGATAAATTAATTTTAATTTACAAATCTAAATTTAGTTAAGTAACCCCAGTTAAATAAAAAATTCATAAATAATATGAAATCCTAATCAAATAAGGATTTCATTAATTAGACTAATTATAAAAATAAATTAAAGCGATTTTCTCTTTGGTAGTTCTGTTTTTAAAAATCTTATTGTTACATAAATTATAATTAATTGGTTTTCTTATAAAGCTAGAATTCATAGAAGGTTGATCCTAATTTGCAACTCTTGGTTACATTTAAAAGGATATTGGATAAAGTTTCAAATTCATTAATTTATCACGAAATTTTCGTTAACAATAAAAAAATTTCATTATTATCTTTAAATTACCATGAAATTTCTAAATTCCTATAACCCCTTAAACTTTTAAGTTTCCTATAAGCTACCAAACAATGGGTTAATTGCATAAAAATACCCTCACTTTTGGGCCATTTTTAAGTAAATACCCTGAGGTTCATTTTGTGACAAATTGATACCATGTGACAGATTATGGACTGACGGTGTTAAATTAGACCGTTTTGCCACTCCTCCCATCTCTCTCTCTCTCTCTCTCTCTCTCTGGGGTGGGGTGGTGCATGGGGTGGGTGAGTGGGTGTGTGTACGTGGGGTGGGTGGGTTGTGTGCGTGGGGTGGGTGGGTTGTGTGTGTGGGGTGTGTGTGCATTGGGGTGTGTGTGCATGGAGTGTGTGTGCGTGGGTGCGTGGGGTGGGTGGGGTGGGTGGGTGGGTGGGTGTGTGTGTGTGTGTGTGTGTGTGTGTGTGTGTGTGTGTGGTGTGTGTGTGTGTGAATTGGGGGGGGTGTGTGCATGGAGTGTGTGGGTGTGGGTGTGTGTGTGTGTTGTGGGGGGGGGGTTGTGTGTGTGTGTGTGTGTGTTGTGGGGGGGTTGTGTGTGTGCGCGCGCGTGGGGGGTGTGTGCATGGTGTGTGTGTGTGTGTGTGTGTGTGTGTGTGTGTGTGTGTGTGTGCGCATCGGTGTGTGTGTGTGTGTGTGTGTATGGGGTGTGTGCATGGGGGTTAGGGGGTGTGTATGCATTGTAAGGATCCTGTCTATGGAGAAAACACTAGAATGGGGGTTGAATAGTGTTTAAGAAATTTAGAACGATAGTTACACCAAATTAAAATGCTAACCAACAATATAGTGCGGAATTAGAATTAAACCCAAATAAGAAACAAATACAAACAAAATTATGTTTCTAGGGTTCGGATTGCCCAAGTCACTTCCTGACTTGTTCCCGATAATCCTACGTCCCTTCCATCCGGATACCTCCGGATACTCAAGTTAGAACCCTAACTTGAGGTTTCCTTAAACCCACTTGTAGCGACCCTACAAGTGAAATCGAATACAATCGATGTCCTTGACTCCCACAACTTGGGAGCAAGCAAACCGCTCTCATAACCCGAGAGCAAATTCAATTTACGAAAGTAATGAAATATGAAAGCAACACTTACAATCACCTATGCCTTGAAGTAGAACTTGAAGGAGAAGTGTGATGTGTGTTGTAGACTCTCTTGGAAGAGAGGAGAAAGCCCTTTCTCTTGACTGCACCAAATACCTAGAGGATCACTCTTTGGTTCTAGGTTGGAGAGCAAGAGATCAAAGATTGGAATTCTTAGGGCTTTGGATTTGAGAGCTTTAAACTTTAGAAATGAAAGCTTAAGAGATTTTGCAATATCTTAGGTAACCTTTCAATGGAACAATAGCAGCCCATTATGTAGGTTTCTCAAATCCACAAAACAGTTTTGGCAAAAACCCTTTTGGAATCCATGAGAAAATTCTCAACGGATAGAAACTGAACTCGTGACAGTCGACTGTTGAAGAAACCACAGTCGACTGTTGCATAGTCAGCATGGGTAGGTAAGAATTCATAACGGTAACTTACCACGTGGACAGTCGATTGATGAAGCAAAGACAGTCGACTGTTGAACCAACAGGCGACTGTAATTACTTCTACAGGCGACTGGCCCAAAGAATGGTAAGTTGAAGAAATCTGGAAATCATGTAAGATAACAGGACAAACGACTAATGAGGATAATACAGTCGACTGTTAATCAGAGCAGGCTACTGTAAATCCTTACACAGACGACTGTCAAATGTAATGCCCTGATAGCTACTACACAAGTACTAGAGGGGGGTGAATAGTACTTTAAAATATTAAGAAGATAATTCCTAATTATCTTGCAAACTCAACCAACAATGCGGAAATGTAAAAGTGACAACAATAAAAACACAATCAGAAACAAACGATATAACGGGTTCGGATCCACCCAAGTCTCCCCGACTTGTTCCGGGTGATCCTACGTCCCAAACACCCGGATCCCCTCTGGATACTTGAGTTAGAAACCTCTAACTCAAATTTGCACTATGAAATACTTGTAGAAAACCTCTACAAGATCAAATCATACACAAATGAAATTGTGACTCCCACAAACCGGGATCACAAACAAACTCTCACAACCGAGAGTCAAACTTGCAATATTTAAAGTAAATTGAAATAAGAAATTCTTACCAACGAAATCCTATGCCTTGAGTAAACTTACGAATTAGGGCAAGAAGGATTCTGGGGAAGATGAAGGCACCAAACTCTAGCTCCAAGATGTAGATCAGCAATGGGAGCCTAGGAAGATGTTGGTGACCTTGGATCAAGCTCTTGGCTTGAATGGCTCACAATCAATTGAATCTCTCTTTGGAAATAAGAGTGAGAGAGAGATTCTTGAGAAATGAATGAGCTTGGAAATGAGAATTAATGCTTCTCTTTGATTCTCTAAACTTCAATAAATATCAGCCTTGAATGCTATGAAAGAAGCCCTTCAAGTATATATAGGATAGAGGAAAGAGAGATCGTGGCATTTAATACTCCAACGGCTCTATTCTGAAGCAGACTAGTCGGTCAAAGAAGGATCACTGACCGACTAGTTCATCAACTAGTCGGTCGGTGATTCAACATGAACCGACTAACTGAAGAACAACCAAAGGAGAAGTTCAGGGAATATAGAACTACTCGGTCTAAGAAGACTTGCTAACCGACTAGTTTCACAACTAGTCGGTCGGTGAGTGTTCTTTGACCGACTAACAGATGAAATCAAAGTGGCTGAATCCAAAGACAGCTAGTTGGTTTAAGAACAACTTCTAACCGACTAGTTTCTCAACTAGTCGGTCGGTCGTTGTGCTTTGACCGACTAACTGTAAACAGTAAGTTAGGCTGAACAGTGGAAGCTCAACTAGTCGGTCTAAGAAGGATTCCTAACCGACTAGTTTCACAACTAGTCTGTCGGTGAACCTTCTTGAACCGACTAACTATAAACAGTAAGTGAGCTGAAATTGAGAAGGCATTCTAGTCGGTTCAAGAAGCATTGTCGACCGACTAGATTGCCATCTAGTCGGTTGGTTCTTCTTCTTGAACCAACTAACATGCACAAGAAGCCGTGATAAGAAGCGTTAAGCTTCGGGAAAGATTCTATGGGCTTCTAAGATAATCCTAGCTCTAAGATATGAGCGTTAAGAAGATTAAAACGTAAGACCTACTCAAGGCTTAACATTCTACGAAAAGAAGCTAGAAGACTATAAATAAAACTTGACGAACCGTCTTCAAAAGCTTCAATCGAATCTTCTTGACTTCAATAATGGTCCTTGAGCTTCAACAAAGCTTCTGGCACACGATCACGTGCTTTGAGAAGTCTTGAGACGTCACATTTGATGTTCATAGAAATTTGGCGACGATCTCCATAACTGCGCTCACAAAGAGTTAGTTCACGATATTTATGTTTGTTCATCATCAAAACCAAATCCGGAGAATCAATACTCAACATTCTCCCCCTTTTTGGTGATGAAAAACCAACATAAATAATAATAAAAAATAATGAATCAAAAGAAATTTACTTACTCCCCCCTGCATTGATGACACGTTAATTCCAAAATAAATAATAATCATACGCATCAAGCAGTCGAGTAACGTATAAAATGAGAATTCAATTATTGAAATATCGGATTTGAAATCCATTTTTATATCTTAACTCCCCCTGAATCTAACATATCAAACTAAATTCACGGTAAATTGCTTTGAATTATCATGTAGCACATCGTCATTATTAATTCTCTCACCCGTTGGCATTAGCAAAAAGAGCGGGAGGAGATCAACGACAACAACAATGGCTAAAATATAAAAGCACGGGAGTCGAAGAATACGACCACGATCCAAATGACACCAAAGGAAAATACGAAGTAAATCAAAGCGTGACAACAAGACCATAGTCGATAATCGAAAATTAAAATCATCAAAACTTAAATCAAGTTCACGTATTGAGTTATGGAACATACTCTCCAATATCAACATTCTTGATGAATTAAGTGCATGGAAAACAATTCTATGTTTTCATAGAAATAATTTCTTTTAAATCAAATGTAATCGTCGAGCGACGAAGTCAACATCAAAGACAATAATATAATGTGCACACAGAAATGAATGGCAACACGATGTATATATATATATATATATATATATATATATATATATATATATATATATATATATATATATATATATATATATATATATATATATATATATATATATATATATAGTATATAGATATATAGATATATATATAGCCAAAATTATATATATATATATATATGATATGTATATATATATAAACATGTATAACGGTTTACAAGCTGCCTGTAAATGTAACAAAATTGGAACGGGTTGATCCATAGGATTTTGGGGTTTATAATCTCTAATTTTTTTAGGGTATAGATCTATCGACATGCTCTTGAAGATGAACGGTGCCGATCGTTAATTGGTGTTGCCGATTGTGCTAGCTCACGATAAGGATTTGAGCTCACCATCTCATAATAGCATTACTATATATATATATATATATATATAAACATGGATACATCAAAAGTATACATCTGCCAACATACATATAAGCGATCCTCAGATCGAAGCACATCATACAACATATATCACAACAGATATCGAAGTATCACAAAACATACAAAAATCCATCCAAAAAGACATCAAAATACATCAAAATGCATCACCACCCAACTATCCTACCCCACTCTCTCACAACAAAGATATCATCTAATGTGCACAGGGAGAGTCCTCCAACGCAAGCTCAGGAGGCGGAGGGAGGATCAGTAGTAGCAGCAGGCTCTGCAGAAGGTGTGATGGTCTCAGGAACGACCGGAGTGTCAACTGATGGGAGAGTGGCAACGGGAGTGGTCTCGGGAGCACCAACAGACGAAGTATCCACTGGAGGAATGGTGGCAGCAGGTGTGCTATCGGGATCACCAGCAGAAGTAGCAGCAGCACGAGCAGACGTTGTAGGATCCTATCAAAACAACGACGTTAGGATCGAATAATAAAGTAGAGACTTACGTTTGCGTACGCGGCACCGTAATTTCGGAACTTTTCCCTCGGATTCGCCACAACGGTCGATACTTCGTCACGGAGGATCGAAGCAGAGTTTCACCGTCTAAATCTCTATTTAGAAGAGGATTTTAATTGAAGGGAGAAGAAGAACATAAGATGCCTTTTGCAAACTTATGGCATGGAAAGTGTAATATGAATGCCTTACCCTTGGGTCCTATTTATAGGCTTTAGGGGTAGTTATTGTAGGAAATAACTAAATATAAGCTTATTAGCCTATATTAGCACATTCATTTATCCTCTTCTTCATTCACTTATCAAGTGCCTTTATGCACTTATAAAGTGACTTTTTCCACTTATCGAGTGGCTTTTTCCACTTATCGAGTGGTCCTTTTCACATGAGAAAAGGTTCCCTCCGCGCACGCTTTCATACACGCGACATCTGAGGTCCGTATACTCTCATACATCCCCTCATGGGCGTATTCATGTCGTCCATATCCAACATCTCCCACTCACACTTGAGGGGATTGTAAGGAAACATCTTTTCCTTTAACTCTTCTGTTTATCATACCGAGAAATAGACTGTGTGACCGTCATGCGCATAGAGTCCGCTGTTGTGCACTTGTTAGAGATACACAACACTCCTCGAGGTGCAAAGTTGAGTAGATCAACGCATGCTTTACCCTAGATTATTTCTTCACATTTCTTATACTTTATATTCAACAATTGAATCCCATCTGGATTACAATTGGCTGGTCAGCTTTGAATCTCTAAAGTCCAAATGTGAATATGAAATTAATCTTCCTCTTCTTGCGATCCTTTTGATCTTGACTTGACTTGCTTTTCTAACATGCCCCGCCGGACCGAATTGACCATAGTCCATAAGCAACATGCTAAGATAGCAATCACCTAGTCAAATCTAAAGGAACCAATTAGAGTCCATAAGGGTAATGAGTTAAGACCCATGTGGTCTTTGGGTCTCACATAATAGTAAACACAATTACTATTCTAACCCAATGGTCAAAATGCATACGTAGTATGAATACGTATTACAACATCACTCCTTTCCCAGGGAGCGTATGTCTTAATGATGTTGTAAGGATGATGATCAGACACTACAATGTCTGACTTTGAGTCCCTTTTACTACTCAAATGATCTTCTGGACCCACATCCCGCATAAGACAGATAGGATTTAAGAATCCTCTTAGATCTTTTGTAAGCATCCATATGATGCAGATCTTTCATATGACCATTTTGTTTAAGTCATGACTCTAAATCATCCGTCTGACGATTTTGACTTTGAAAAGGTCTCATCTTTATTTTATCCGTCTGATATAATAAAGGTGGTTGCTCATGTGAGAGAGCCAAACTTAATCTGTCCGACATACTAGAAAACCAGCTGAGATTTAAAAAATGTACACAAACATTTTCAAGAAATTCATATGCAATGTTAAAAAGAACTTATTCTTTTATTAAATTTGATCTTTTACAGACATGGGAATTTACATTGGTACAACTCAGCTCTTACGCAATCCTTGAGATGATAAGTGTTTGTAAAACACATCTCTGGGGATCGCCTTTGTAAGCGGATCCGCTATCATCTCATGCGTAGATATGTACCTTATGTCTACCTTCTTGGTCTTATCATAGTCTTTTGCAAAATTGTCATCTTAACCGCTTTTCAGTGTGTTTGCCCTGGATTGGATTGGTAACGATTTACCATTCCAAAAGCAAAAACAGATGTCCGTTCTTGTACACATCATAGCGTATATAAGACTACCAACTGCACTGAAATATGGAACTGTTTCCATACTTTCCTTTTCCCGTTTGGTTCTTAGGACACATCTTCAGACATAAATTATCGCATTTTCTTTATTGGAGTATCAATGGACTTACAGTCCTGCATATTCAAACGTTCTAGAACCTTCTTTATATAAGTCTCTTGTGAAAGAGAAAGATGTTTCTTCGAACGATTCCTTGAAATCTTAATTCCAAGGATATATGCGGCTTCTCCCATGTCTTTCATCTCAAAAACTGATGAAAGCCAAGCCTTGATATCCATCACAAAGCCCTTGTCATTTCCGGCTATTAAAATGTCATCTACATATAGAGACATAATAACGTACTTGCTCTTAATCCTCTTGATATATACACAATTGTCTTCATCAAGCATGGAAAAACCATTTGATAAGACAACTTCTTGAAATCGTATATACCATTGCCTCGAGGATTGTTTAAGACCATATATGGACTTACGAAGTTTACAAACCTTATGTTCGTTTCCTTCTTTTACAAACCCTGTAGGTTGTTCCATATAGATCTCCTCATCCAATTCTCCATTGAGAAAGGCAGTCTTTACATCCATCTGATGTAATTCGAGGTCTAAGCAAGCTACCATAGCCAGAATCAGGCGAATCGAGGTAAAACGTACAATAGGTGAGAAGGTCTCTTCGTAGTCTATCCCTTCCTGTTGCGTAAAACCTTTCGCGACAAGGCGAGATTTATATCTGTCTATAGAGCCATCAGCCTTATGCTTGATCTTGAGGACCCATTTGTTCCCAATAGCTCTACGTCCTCTGGGTAAGTCAACTAAGTCCTGGACTTGGTTAACTTTCATGGATTCCAACTCTTCCTTCATCGCTTCCATCCATTTGTCTTTTGCAGGGCATGATACGGCCTGTTTGAAAGTAGCAGGCTCGTCATCATCTTGTAGTAAAGTCATAAAGGTTTGCGAAAATTCATCCTCAAATCTTAGAGGAGCCAACCTTGTACGACTACTACGTCGTATTTGAGATTCTTCACGTCCTTGTTGACTTGAATTTAGATCAATTCTAATATCACTCCCACTTGGAATGTCGTTAGAAATGCTCCCACTTGGATCATTATTCCCGTATGGAATAGGATTAGCGTCATTCGTATCATCCATTGGTGAAGTTTGAAACGTATTTTCGTCTTCACCAAGAATTCTCCCACTCGAATGAGGTAATCCTTCTTGATCATTAATCTCAAATAGAGATAAGTCCTGACTTATCTCGCCCTGTCTTGGAAACTCATTTTCCAAGACAATGACATCCCTCGACTCAAATTCAATTAGACCTCCATTGTTTTCCTGACCAATGAAAACATAACCTTTGGAGTTTTCTACGTATCGTATAAAGATACATTTCCTTCACCGTGGCCCAAGTTTGCCATACTTATGGGAGGAAATATGTGCGTAGGATGCACATCCCCAAGGTTTTAAAATGTTTAAGTCAGGAGACCTTTGGTTCCACAACTCATAAGGAGTGGAGGTAACTGACTTCGAGGGTACGCGGTTCAAGATGAAAGCGGCCGTCAATAATGCATCACCCCAAAATATGATTGGCAAGTTAGCTTGCACCATCATTGAACGGACCATTTCCATTAAAGTCCTATTTCTCCTTTCTGCAACACCATTTTGTTGCGGAGTATAAGGCATAGTTACCTGATGAACTATGCCATTTTCATCACAAAGTTCCTTAAAACTTGCTGATTGATATTCACCGCCCATATCGGTTCGCAAGACCTTAATCTTGTGATCTAATTGATTTTCCACTAAACTCATATAGTTTTTAAAGCAGGTTAATGCTTCACTTTTGTGGGATATCAAATAGATATGTCCGAATCGGGTGAAGTCATCAATAAAAGTGATGAAATAGGACTTCCCGCGTCTTGTATTGACATTCATCGGACCACATATGTCCGAATGGATGAGCTGTAATGGAACCTCGGCCCTTGTGCCGGTTCCAAACGGCTTGCGACAAGATTTTCCTACAAGGCAATGTTCGCAAGTCGACATTTCGACCTTTGAAACATTGGATAGAAGGCCACTTTTGGCAAGTCTATCCATTCGTGTTGGTCCAATGTGACCAAGCC
Source organism: Scilla litardierei (assembly GCA_030789695.1). Lineage (NCBI taxonomy): Eukaryota > Viridiplantae > Streptophyta > Magnoliopsida > Asparagales > Asparagaceae > Scilla > Scilla litardierei. The sequence continues at coordinate 265,765,342 of CM061141.1, read as the reverse complement.
TTGCGTGCCAACAAATTATATCAGACTCATAAGTCGAAGAATTTGTAATAAGGAAATTTTCATTACAAAATGAAGAGTCATACATTGTATTTAATACAATAAATCCTTTGAATACATACCCAGTACCAATTAAGGAATTATTACAAAACAAGTCCACTTTACAATCATGAAAAAACCAGCTATAACCAAGACCCATTAACACGACCACAGATATAATATTCCTTCGAATATCTGGAGCGAAGAGGACATCAGGTAGTAAGATAGTGCAGCCGTTGTCCAAGACAAGCTTGCAAGTCCCAACGCCTTTCACTTCAACACGTGTGTTGTTTCCTACATAAATCCACTTTGTTCCTTGGGGTATCCGATGATACTCCACGAAGGACCGTCTGTCCTTTGCTATGTGGTCGGTGGCACCTGAATCAATTATCCAAAATGGATTAGATTCCACAAGAAATATTGAACTAGAAACACATATGTAACTAGCATAATTACAAGTTACCTCGTCGCTTCCACTCGTACACGAACGAGCATAGTGACCGAACTTGTTGCACTTGAAGCACTTGATCTTCTTCAAGTCTTTCTTCTTGTGCCATTTCTTGTGCCCACCCTTATGTTTGGGTTTCTTGGTAGACTCAGGTTGCTTATTACGTTCATTAGTAGACTTCGAACGATCTTTATGTTTCTTTCCCCCGTGTGAGGAACTAGCAACCATGTGCACTTCTGCACTTGGCTTGGCAGCCGCAAGCCGCTCTTCCTCTAACTCGAGGTGCTTGGAAACATCGCTGAAGGTCTTGATGCTCTCATTATGAGTGAGATGCATCTTCATTTGGTCCCACCCATTTGGTAGGGAACGTATGACTGCTTGGATTTGTTGCTCATCTGTGAGCACATGACCTGCATCCTTTAACTCTGAGATTAGATTCGCCATATGTCGCAGATGTTTCCCCATGGAATGATCTGGACGTTTCTTGTATGAATCAAATCTTATAGTTAAAGTGTAATGCCCTACCAGCTACTGCACAAGTACTAGAGGGGGGGGTGAATAGTACTTTAAAATAATAAGGAGTATAATTCCAAATTAAATTGCAATCAACTACCAAATCAATTTGCGGAAGCTTAAATTGAACGACGACAACGAAAATAACAATGCTAACAAACGATGTTAATGGGTTCGGATCCACCCAAGTCTCCCCGACTTGTTCCCGGTGATCCTACGTCCCAACCACCCGGATCCCCTCCGGATACTTGAGTTAGAAACCCTAACTCAAGATTTCCACTATGAATATCTTGTGAAAAACCTTCACAAGATCAAATCATACATGCAATAGCAAACGTGAATCCCACAACCCGGGATCACAACCTTCTCTCACAACCGAGAGAATCACAAAGCAATATTAAAGAGTTTAATATGAAATAAACAATCTTACCACAAAATCCTATACCTTGAGTTTTTCTTACCCAATAGGTGGAATGAAGGATTTGAGGAAGATGAAGTTACCAAACCCTAGCACCAAGGAAATGAGCAGCAATGGGTGCCTAGGGAAGATTTGGAAACTTGAATCAAGCAATAGCTTGAAGAGCTCACCAAGAACAAGCTTCTCTCTAGATCTAGAAATGAGAGAGAATGGGTTTCTTGTGAGGAAGAGAGCTTTAGATTTGAGGGAGAATGGCTATCTCTTTAGAACTCAATGAATCTCTTAATGGCAGCTCTCTTGAAGATAGAAATGACCTAGGTTCGTATTTATAGGGTCCCATAAAAACAAGTTAGGTCATTCTCCAACGGATAGAAATCTGTGAGAATTAGTCGGTCAAAGAACAATCACTGACCGACTAGTTCATCAACTAGTCGGTCAGTCAAACAGCATGGACCGACTAAGAGCAGATCTGAGAAGAGATAGAATTTCAGACCTAGAAAACTAGTCGGTCCAAGAAGACTTTCTGACCGACTAGTTTCACAACTAGTCGGTCATCCAATGAACGTAGACCGACTAAGAGGCAAAACAACATAGTCTGAAGGCAAGTTGACTTAGTCGGTCCAAGAACAAAAGTTGACCGACTAGATTGTCAACTAGTCGGTCATCAAACGTTCTTAGACCGACTAACGGTAAACAGTAGCTTAGGAGAATTTTAGAGTGAACAGTAAGTCACAACTAGTCGGTCAAAGAAGCATCACTGACCGACTAGTTCACAAACTAGTCGGTCGGTGAGTCAACGTAGACCGACTAACTGTAAACAGTAAAGTCCAAGAAATTAACTGACAGAAACTAGTCGGTCCAAGAACAGTGGCCGACCGACTAGATCACCATCTAGTCGGTCAGTACTTGTTCTTGTACCAACTAACATGCACAACAAAGTCCGAATCGAAGCGCGACGCTTCGAGGAAGTTAGAGTGAACTTGTGCAAGAATCCTAGAGCTACGAAATGAGCGTAATGAAGATAGAAACGTAAGATATACTCAAGGCTTAACATTCTATCAATCGAAACTAAAAGACTATAAATAAAACCTTAATAAACGGTCTTCAATAGCTTCGATTGAATCTTCATATTTTCCAAAGCGTCGCAAGAGCTTCAACGAAGCTTTAGGCATGAATATGAGCTTTGGAAAGTGTTGAGATGTCGCTTTGAATGTTCACGTGAAATTGGCGACGATCTCCAATACTGCGCTCACAAATTGTTAGTTTATGAATTATTTATGTTTGCTCATCATCCAAAACCAAATCCGGGGAGTCCAATATTCAACATTCTCCCCCTTTTTGGTGATGACAAACCAACATAAATAATAATCAAAAATAGTAATTCAAATGAAAAATACTTACTCCCCCTGCATTGATGACACGTTAATTCCAAATTGAATATAAATGAAATGCATCAAGCAGACGAGTAAGATAAACAGAGTGAATTGATTTTTGAAATATCGGATTTTGAAAAATCCTTATATGTATCTTAACTCCCCCTGAATCTAACATATCAAACTAGATTCTTGGAAATTGAGTTAAATTTTCATTTGCGCTATTTATTATCATTATCTCTCCCCCTTTGGCATTATCCCAAAAATGGGGGGCATATAACGACAACAATTAGGAAATGTAAAATCCAACATCGGGAGTCGTAGACAAAGACAATGGACCAACTTGACACCAAGGGAAAATTGTGGAAATCAAAATAAGGTGTGCCAAATTTTCCATTATCAATAAAAATCAATGATAAGCAAAATCATCAAAAATACCAAATGTTTATTCATTTCTTGAATAAAGAAACATACTCTTCAATATTCAATATTCTTGGTTAATATTCAATTATAGAATTTAAATCTATTTAACCAAGTTTTTATGCGTCGAGCGACGAAGTAACATTTCAAATGAATTCAACGAATATTCAAATTTGCACGACGAATAAAAGACAAAGTGAACGATGATGAACATATATATATAGAGACAACATGAGTACATCCAAAAAATATCACATCGAATATATGAGATACATCATATCAAGCGCTACAGATCATCAAAAAGAAATACATCATCATCATCATAAAATCCAACACCGACAACCAGAAAGCACAAAAAAAAATACATCAAAGCATCTCTGAACCCCATCCTAACCCAAAACACTCTCACTAAACATATATCATCCAGAATGCAGTGGAGAGTCCTCGGAACAGACGATCACGAGGAGGAGGCAGGATCTGCAGCGTCCGTGGGTCCAGTCGACGGAGTGGACTCAGGCTCTGCAGGGAGAAGAGGTGTCTCAACTGATGGAATCGTCGGGGCAGGAGTCGAGATCTCAGCAACAGGCACAACAGCAGCATGAGTCTCGACAGAAGCAGCAGCAGCAAATACATGAGCAGGCTCGGAAACTGGGTCAGCAGCAGGCTCAGAAGGTGAAGAGCTGCAGCAGATGGCTCTGGAACACCGGAAGAGGTGGCAACTCCAGGAGCCGAAGAGGAAGTACCAGCAGCAGCAGTACCAGCAGAAGTGCCCTCGGGGGCACGAGTCGAAGCACGACAGAGCTCCTCAATGTCCTCCTCAGCCATCTCATCAAACTCCTCATCCTCAGACACGGAAGGAGGAAGCTCAACACCCATCTGACGAGCCATACGGCAGACTACCTCCTCGGTACGAGCCAAGCGGGACTCGTGACGACGAAGTATCCGTAGGACATCATCAAGGGTGGCAACGGGAGTGGCAGAGGCACTGGCAGAGGCAGGGACAGATGCAGAAGGTGTCGTCCTCTGAACGTGACGAAGAGCCGCAAGAGATTTCTTGACGGCCGTCGCATTCAGGGGAGGACCAAGGGGACGCTCATCGTCACGAGGCAACGTGACACGAAAATGACGAAACACGAGGGTCAACATGCATGGGAATGGGATATGAGCTGATTTATTGGACTTTCGAATACACTCGAAAGAGTCAATCTTATCGAGTATAATTCGAGCCCAATTAATCGAGCTCCCCATGAAGATCGCATAGATAAGCTTCAAAAATGGCTGGGAAGGTAAAGATGAGGAGCCGTACTTGGGAAGCAAGCACGACTTCAGAATCAGATTGAGGACCCACGCATTAGGCTTGAAAGATTTAGAAGGCACGCCAATCATGGCAGGAGGGATCTGATGGAAAATCTCTGAAAGCATAGCCTGATCAAGAGAAGAAATATCATCTATCGAAATATCAGAAGGAAGAAGGCCAGACGAAGAGATACCCAAAATCTCTCCTAAGATTTCCGCAGTGAGGACTATAGGAGTCCCCAAAACGATCGTCTCAACAGAGTGGGTCTGATCGTACTGACCCCGGATCCTATTCGCATAGAAAAGCTTCACTAATCTAGGGTAGGGGTGAGGATTCGCCTTCGGGTCATATCGAAGGTAATCGAGAAGACCCGACGACGACAGAAGATCAGCTAACCCTATGAAGTCACTAAACTGGACGAAATGCTCCAGAAGCAGCGGGCAATGTTCGATACGGTTATACGCCGCGAGACACAAAGGGTCATCGCGACATAAGGAAATATCGACACCGCCCACCGGCATCGGACCCTTTCCCTTAGGCTTACGGGTAGACGTACGAGGGTGGGTGCTAGACTCGGGATGAGTAGGAGGAGAGGGTTCCCTATGAGTCTCGGTCTCGGGGTTATACTCCGTATCGGAATCGGTAGGAGTATGGAACGAAGATGCAGAAGCAAGAATTTTGGCCTTGGGCTTAGGCTTGGGTTTGGGTTTCGGTTGACCTGTAGATTTAGCGGTCGTCGTCCTCTTCTTCTTGAGAGGAGGCGAAGACGACGAAGGATGGGTGGTCTTGGCTCTACGCTTCGGAGGGGTTGGATGCTCGGGATCCGAAGAGATTGGATCAACGGTCATCGGAGAGGGGCTAGAGGGAGTGATCGGAATGCTTGTTCTTGCCATAGTCGAAGCAAGACACGGGACAAGGAGATCAAGCCCTAGCCGAAAAAGCCCTAGCCCTAGCCGAAAAAAAATAAACCCTAAGAACCCTAAGAACCCGAGCAAGCCCTAGCTCTAGGAAATGAAATCTAACCCTAGGAGGAGAGGAGATCACCTAGAATGAGGGGCCGACGGAGGAGATCGACGGAGATGGCCGGAAAAATGGCCGGAGATCGATCGGAAGTCGAAGGGTTTCGAGGGAGGTCGGGGTTTTGAGCGGAGAGAGAAGAGATTTCGATCGATTAGAATGAAAATCGATCGACTAAACTGAGTTTAAGTCGGTCGATTTCGCAAAAGACCAAACAGCCCCTGGCACAACTAGTCGGTCACAGTTCAAGCACTGACCGACTAGATCACGATCTAGTCGGTCGGTCAATGAGCTTGAACCGACTAGTTGCTAACAGTGGCTGAATCCAAGAGTTACTGACAAGATTTAGTCGGTCTGTGTTCATTTACTGACCGACTAGATCTCAATCTAGTCGGTCGGTCACTGAGCATGAACCGACTAAAGAGTTCAAGATGGAAAGGAAACTCAATAAGCTTGAGTTAGTCGGTGTAAGTTCTTCTACTAACCGACTAGATGAACATCTAGTCGGTTGGTGGTTGAACTGATACCGACTAACAAAGTCCAAAAAGTGATAATCAAGTTCTCTCCTCAAAACACTTGGACGATATATCGCAAAACTCTCAATACTCATCTAAACTACCCCATTAAACGTCGAAATCTTAAATAGACATTGAGATACGATTTCGATCATAAATTCAAACAAATCACATAAAATTCTCAAAAATTCTATAAATCTATCATGATTGAAATAACGCGAAATATAGAAGCATGCAAGATAATTGAATGAAATATGAATCCTATATCTCGGATTCACCCATAATCCCCAATTCTCGACGCAACCGCACAAAGGAGTCCTCCTTTAGGGGTTTCGTGAAAATATCGGCGATTTGCTTTTGGGTTTCAACGTACACTAAAATGATGTCCTTTTTAGCAACATGATCATCTAAGAAATGGTGTCGGACATCTATGTGTTTCGATCGGGAATGGTGCACCAGATTCTTTGAAAGACAAATAGCACTTTGGTTATCCACCATGATAGGGCTAGTATCACAATGAATACCAAAATCCTTCAATGTGTGTCTCATCCAAAGAACCTGGGCACAAGCGGCACCGGCGGCAATATATTCCGCCTCGGTGGTTGAAAGTGAAACCGAATTTTGCTTCTTGGAAAACCAAGAGACAAGAGAATTTCCTAGAAAATGGCAAGTGCCACTAGTACTTTTCCTGTCGGATTTGCATCCCGCATAATCAGCGTCACTATATGAGACTAACTCATATGAGCTAGATCTCGGATAAAGTAATCCAAAATCTAATGTGTAACTTAGATAGCGAAAAATACGCTTTACCGCTACTAAGTGAGACTCCTTAGGTTGAGACTGATAACGAGCACATATACATACGGCAAACATAATATCGGGCCTACTTGCGGTAAGATAAAGCAAACTACCTATCATACCTCGATATAGACGAATGTCTACATCCTTACCGCCCGTATCCTTGTCAAGATGCGTAGTCGTGCTCATCGGAGTCTTTTTCCCGGAGGCATTCTCCATTCCAAATCGCTTTAGCAACTCCACCGTGTACTTCGTTTGGTGGATGAAGATTGCATCATTCATTTGGCGAATTTGGAGACCTAAGAAATATTTGAGTTCGCCCATGTGGCTCATCTCAAATTGTTCCTTCATAACATTAGAAAACTCTTCGCAAAGAGTGAAGTTAGTAGCACCGAAAATGATATCATCAACATAAATTTGAACTAATAATATATCATTATTCGCATGCTTAATAAAAAGTGTTGAATCGGCTTCACCCATTTTAAAATTCAAATCCAAAAGAAAATTCTTTAGGCGATCATACCAAGCTCGAGGAGCTTGTCTCAAACCATAAAGAGCTTTCTTTAGTTTAAAAACGTGATTCGGAAATTTTTCATTTACGAAGTCCGGAGGTTGAGAAACGTAAACTTCCTCAACGACATCTCCGTTTAAAAATGCACTTTTAACATCCATTTGAAATAATTTAAAATTCTTATGGCATGCAAAAGACAAAAGTAATCTAATTGATTCTAATCTAGCTACCGGAGCGAAAGATTCTTCGAAATCGATACCTTCCTCTTGACGATAGCCTTGAGCAACTAACCGAGCTTTGTTCCGGACGACGACTTGGTTTTCGTCGGTTTTGTTCTTGAAGATCCACTTTGTCCCTATGACGGTGTGGTTCTTCGATGGCAATGGAACGAGCTCCCATACCTCATTCCTCTCGAATTGAATGAGCTCCTCCTCCATGGCTAAGATCCAAGCGCTATCTTCGCATGCTTCATTAATATTCTTTGGCTCTTGAGCACAACACCTATGATGGTTCCGCTCTCGTTGCCTCCAAATACGACGCGGTTTCCATTCGCAATGGGAACCACTCCGGAGAGCAAACGTGCGTCACCCGTCATGTGTTTGGAACACCCGCTATCGAGTATCCAATTCCCTTTGGAGCTAAATTTAAATTTGTTGCTCCTTCCCTTTTTCTTTTCCTTGAGTACCTAAAGATAGAAACTTCCATATCATGGTACCCAAGGTCATTGGGTCCAAGGGTTTAGACCTTTGGAAGCCAAGTCCAAGTGGACTTAGACTTCCCCACATAATTCTTACTATGCACAACATCCGAAAAATAAGCATTCATGTACATTTGTTTTTCGTCCATGCTTGTGTCCTTTGGGCTCCAAATAATGAATATTTTGGGAGCCATCATCCTATTGGGTGCATGCATGCGACGTTGATTTCTACGTGATGCATGTTGTGGATAGGCATACGGGACATGATGGAATGGTGCACGATGAGAATTATTCATATGATGCGGTGTGTGATCATAAGCATGTGTGGGAACACGTGCGTGAGGGTGTCTCACATGGTGTGCACGTGCCCGAGAATGTGTTGCATAAAAATCATCATATGTGTGAGATGGTGGAGTAGGACGTGTGTTCCTACGTGGCATGGTATTGGTGTACATATAAGCATGCCCCTTCTTTGGAGGTCCACCCAAAGTGGGTTTCTTTCCAAAAGAGGGCGTGGACGAAATGGAAGCATCATTGGTAGATGAACTATCAATAGAGTGTTTGCTACCACTCGTAGAGTCACCGGAAGTTGGCCTAACAAAAGTAGTGGCCGCTTTGGATGGACATCCCATCGTATACCCCAAACCAATGTGGTGATTGGCCGGAAGTAAGTCACTTAGGATTTTATCCAAATGGTCCTTACCTTTGTTGAATTTGTTAATTCGGCCCAATGTATTCTCATATTTCTCTTTGAGAGAACGCATAGAAGTATCCAAATTGGATACTTGCGATGTGAGCACAAAAACACGAGATTTAAGATTCTCGTTCTCAATACTCAAAGTCGAGTTTTGAGAAGTTAAATCCGCTATCCTATGTTCTTCCGGATCCTCGATGCTAACATGTTCAAGTTTAGATTTGAGATTAACAATCTCATTTCTTAACTCTTCAACAACGGTGTCGTTGTTGGTGATGATAGTCTTAGGCGATGTTTGAATGCTAGCTAGGTCATCTTTTACCTTAGTATATCTATTTACTAACTTAGTGTATTTTGACCAAAGTTGAGAGTTAGCATTTCTAAGATCATCCATTGTTACCTCATCGCTTTCGTCATTACTATCATCGGAAGAGGAGGATCCTTGATCGTTCTCCTCTCTTGCCATGAAGCACATATGTGCTTGCTCCACTTTCTCATCATCCGACTCTCCGCTTGAGGAATCCTCGGAGTCGGTGAATGTTGCTCCGACAAGTCCTTTCTTGTACCCCTTTTTGTATTTCTTGGACTTATCGAATTTTGGCGCCTTCCACTTCTCCTTTTGTTTGTTGAGAGGACACTCCGCTTTCATGTGTCCTGGCTTATTGCACTTGAAACACAAAGGAGAGGAAGAGGCGTTAGAAGAACCAAATTTACCTTTGGTCTTGAAGTTACCTTTCCGGAAGAAACGGTTGAACTTCTTGGCCATGAGTGCCATGGACTCCAAGTCCAACTCGTTTTCCGAGTCTTCATCATCGGAAGATGTGGATGAAGCCGCCTTGAATGCAATCGCCTTTTTCTTAGGCGCATCTAGGTTCAAATATGACTTCATCTTTTCTTGTAGCTTTACCTTGCTATCTTTGCGTACCTCGTATGACATCAAAGTACCCATTAGTTGAACTACGGTATATTTGTTCATGTCATTACCTTCCTCGATGGCGAAGGTACGTTTTTCCCAAGAAGATGGAAGTCCTTCAATAAGCTTTAGGCACTTCTCCTTTTGAGTGTAGATCTTGCCGAGGGCCTCTAACTCGTTTATTATGTCAACGAAGCGAGCGTAATATTCTTTCATCTTCTCGCCCTGTTGCATATGAAACATTTCGTAATCTTTTGTTACGACTACGAGTTTAGAGTCTCTTACCCGACTCGTCCCTTCATGTAGTATGAGGAGAGAGTTCCAAATTTGATATGCACTCTTACATGTGCATATCTTATTGAAGTCCTCGGGCTCCAATGCGCATTGCAAGGCGTTCATTGCCTTGGCATTGCTTACCTCCGCGGCGACCTCCGCGGTAGTCCATTTCTCAAAATCTTCTTCTTCGGGCTCAGTGTACTCCTTCATTGTAGTCCTCCATAAAGATGCACTTCGGAGGAAGGTTTCCATCCGACATTTCCAGTACCCGTAGTTGGTACCGTTGAAGAATGGAGGCCTTGTAGAGGAATGTCCTTCCATCACCGATGACGCTCCTTCACGGTTCCTGAAGGTGTCATAGTTGGAAGGTGGAGGCACGGTCTTGTTGTCGTTGGCAGACATAGCTGAGTATCTGGCTCCGATACCAAATGTAATGCCCTACCAGCTACTGCACAAGTACTAGAGGGGGGGGGGTGAATAGTACTTTAAAATAATAAGGAGTATAATTCCAAATTAAATTGCAATCAACTACCAAATCAATTTGCGGAAGCTTAAATTGAACGACGACAACGAAAATAACAATGCTAACAAACGATGTTAATGGGTTCGGATCCACCCAAGTCTCCCCGACTTGTTCCCGGTGATCCTACGTCCCAACCACCCGGATCCCCTCCGGATACTTGAGTTAGAAACCCTAACTCAAGATTTCCACTATGAATATCTTGTGAAAAACCTTCACAAGATCAAATCATACATGCAATAGCAAACGTGAATCCCACAACCCGGGATCACAACCTTCTCTCACAACCGAGAGAATCACAAAGCAATATTAAAGAGTTTAATATGAAATAAACAATCTTACCACAAAATCCTATACCTTGAGTTTTTCTTACCCAATAGGTGGAATGAAGGATTTGAGGAAGATGAAGTTACCAAACCCTAGCACCAAGGAAATGAGCAGCAATGGGTGCCTAGGGAAGATTTGGAAACTTGAATCAAGCAATAGCTTGAAGAGCTCACCAAGAACAAGCTTCTCTCTAGATCTAGAAATGAGAGAGAATGGGTTTCTTGTGAGGAAGAGAGCTTTAGATTTGAGGGAGAATGGCTATCTCTTTAGAACTCAATGAATCTCTTAATGGCAGCTCTCTTGAAGATAGAAATGACCTAGGTTCGTATTTATAGGGTCCCATAAAAACAAGTTAGGTCATTCTCCAACGGATAGAAATCTGTGAGAATTAGTCGGTCAAAGAACAATCACTGACCGACTAGTTCATCAACTAGTCGGTCAGTCAAACAGCATGGACCGACTAAGAGCAGATCTGAGAAGAGATAGAATTTCAGACCTAGAAAACTAGTCGGTCCAAGAAGACTTTCTGACCGACTAGTTTCACAACTAGTCGGTCATCCAATGAACGTAGACCGACTAAGAGGCAAAACAACATAGTCTGAAGGCAAGTTGACTTAGTCGGTCCAAGAACAAAAGTTGACCGACTAGATTGTCAACTAGTCGGTCATCAAACGTTCTTAGACCGACTAACGGTAAACAGTAGCTTAGGAGAATTTTAGAGTGAACAGTAAGTCACAACTAGTCGGTCAAAGAAGCATCACTGACCGACTAGTTCACAAACTAGTCGGTCGGTGAGTCAACGTAGACCGACTAACTGTAAACAGTAAAGTCCAAGAAATTAACTGACAGAAACTAGTCGGTCCAAGAACAGTGGCCGACCGACTAGATCACCATCTAGTCGGTCAGTACTTGTTCTTGTACCAACTAACATGCACAACAAAGTCCGAATCGAAGCGCGACGCTTCGAGGAAGTTAGAGTGAACTTGTGCAAGAATCCTAGAGCTACGAAATGAGCGTAATGAAGATAGAAACGTAAGATATACTCAAGGCTTAACATTCTATCAATCGAAACTAAAAGACTATAAATAAAACCTTAATAACCGGTCTTCAATAGCTTCGATTGAATCTTCATATTTTCCAAAGCGTCGCAAGAGCTTCAACGAAGCTTTAGGCATGAATATGAGCTTTGGAAAGTGTTGAGATGTCGCTTTGAATGTTCACGTGAAATTGGCGACGATCTCCAATACTGCGCTCACAAATTGTTAGTTTATGAATTATTTATGTTTGCTCATCATCCAAAACCAAATCCGGGGAGTCCAATATTCAACATAAAGAACGAAGTTTAGACACCGATGTGCCACCAAACTTCTCCTCAAGCTTGGACCATATGTCCATGGCTAAGTCATACTCTCGGAAGTGCACATTATGTCATCGGCCATACTGCTCAATAACGTAATGCGAGCTATCTTGTTCTTCCGATACCAAGCATCAAAAGCTTCCTTGTCTCGTCTGTGTTGGGCCGTAGTGCCCAACTCGGGTTCAATCATTATGTTCTTTAGAGTTTCGAGCACTTCTTGTTCCTCTAGAACGTATTGTATCTTGATGGACCATAGTTTGTAATTATCGCCGTTGAGTTTTTCACCTCTGTTTAACTCAGCGACGATATTCTTTGAAGCGGAAGACATTTTACTTTTAAAATGATGCAAAAGACACAAAACCGAAGGTTTGATCAAAAACATTGCATTAAAAATTCTTAAAATATAATTCCCACTTGAAATGATAATAGAATATCCCATTTGGATAGTTCTAATTTCAACTCCCACTTGGAATGATATTTTTAATTTGATAAGTTACTTTCGAAAAATATTGAAGATGTTACTCTAGAAGCGGAAAGGTCACTACGTTTCCAATCACCATCTAGAATAACTTTCAATATTTCCCCATCACTTTATCAAATAATAGTACTCTTATAGTACTTTGCATCGGAAAAGCGTTTTTGAAAACGTATTTTTCAAAACGTGTATTTTAATCTAGTACCCTTATGATACTAACGAAATATTCGGCAATCCCTGGCCATTACCGGGATTGAGCCGTAGCTGTGCCAAGGCCGGATCCCCACTGAGGGGATTTTTCTGCAAGCCATCGTCGCCGGCTCCCGTATGGATCCAGGCGCTTCACCTCTATAGGAGAATTTTGCCACAGACGACTGCCGTTGGCCCCGTATGGGCTAGCCATGCATGTCACATTCATGCAAGCCCCCCCCAAAAAAAAACAGGGTCAACCGGGGCTCGGCACTGGCTGAGGCCGGCCAATGCCGGCCAAAAGTTCCCCACTGGTCGGCCAGGGCCTCTGCCCTGGCCGGCCAGGGGCCCTGGCCCCCTCGGCCAGGGCCTCTGTCCTGGCTGAGGCCTGCCAGGGCCGGCCAGGGCCAGCCAGTGCCTGGCCCTGGCCTCTGCCAGGGCCGGCCATGGCCCTGGCAGGGGCCAGGGCCGGCCAGGCCCTGGCCTGAGGCCAGGGCGCCGGCCCTGGCCTCTGCCAGGGCCGGCAGGGCCCTGGCCGGGCCCTGGCTCCCGGCCAGGGCCGGCCTGGCCCTGGCCTGGCCGAGGCCGGCCTGGCCAGGGCCCCCTGGCCATGGCCCTTTGGCCTTGGCCGGCCATGGCCCTTTGGCCTTGGCCGGCCATGGCCCTTTGGCCTTGGCCGGCCATGGCCCTTTGGCCTTGGCCGGCCATGGCCCATATGGCCTTGGCCGGCCACCCCCTTGCATGGGGTTGGCCGCACACCCCGCCGGAGGGGTGGCCGTGGTTGTTATTGGCCGTAGCCAACCCCCTCCGCATGTGGAGGGGGGATGCATTGCCTCCATAGCCCATATGGCTATGGCGATTATGCACCAAAAGTCATCTTCTCCGATGAGAATAACCACCATCTTCTTCTCCGATGAGACACCCGTTCGTCGAGAAAGTAGTTATTGTCTAATGGCCGTGTGCCAAAATGAAAAATAACATACTCTAAAGTTCGCAAACTACATGCTCCACATGAAGAGAGCACCCATTCCCAATTGAATGGAGACTCAGCATCCATGAAGAGTGCGAGCTTGGCGATATGAACGGTCAGTTCTTCCCGTCACGGAGAGTTCCTGCCATATCCGTAATGGTAGAAGACCTTAACGTGAAAAGAACAACCGATGCGTTCTCTCCGTCACGAAGCATTCCTACCATATCTATAATGGTTGGATACCCATTTGTGAAAAAGACAACGCCTCGTTCATCGGTTCGACGGGGCGACGGTTTGACCGGGGCGAACCCGTATGGCTCTGATACCAATGTAGGATCCGGTCAAAACAACGACGTTAGGATCGAATAATAAAGTAGAGACTTACGTTTGCGTACGCGACACCGTAATCTCTGAACTTTGCCCTCGGATTCGCCACAACGGTCGATACTTCGTCACGGAGGATCGAAGCAGAGTTTCACCGTCTAAATCTCTATTTAGAAGAGGATTTTAATTGAAGGGAGAAGAAGAACATAAGATGCCTTTTGCAAACTTATGGCATGGAAAGTGTAGTATGAATGCCTTACCCTTGGGTCCTATTTATAGGCTTTAGGGGTAGTTATTGTAGGAAATAACTAAATATAAGCTTATTAGCCTATATTAGCACATTCGTTTATCCTCTTCTTCATTCACTTATCAAGTGCCTTTATGCACTTATAAAGTGACTTTTTCCACTTATCGAGTGGCTTTTTCCACTTATCGAGTGGTCCTTTTCACACGAGAAAAGGTTCCCTCCGCGCACGCTTTCGTGCACGCGACATCTGAGGTCCGTATACCCTCATACATCCCCTCATGGGCGTATTCATGTCGTCCATATCCAACAGACGTACCCTCAGGGGCACGTGCAGCAGATCCAACAAGCTCCTGAAGCTCAGCCTCATCCATCTCCTCGTCGTCAGAAACCGACGGAGGAACCTCAATCCCCAAGTGAGTGCAGATGTGAGCAAGCATCTCCTCAGAACGAGAGACACGAGACTCAACATGTCGCAGGGAAACTGCAAACTCAGTGAGCGATGGAGTAGAAGAAGGAGCAGGAGCTGCTGAAGCAGAAGCTGAAGGGGTCGTCCTCTGAACGTGACGAAGCGCTGCAAGAGACTTCTTGACTGCCGTCACATTCAGGGGAGGACCAAGAGGACGCTCATCATCGGGAGGGAGAGGGACACCGAAACGACGGAAAACGAGAGTCATTAGGCACGGATATGGAATGTGGGCTGACTTGGCGGACTTTCGAATACATTCGAAGGAGTCCATCTTGTCAAGAATAATCCGTGCCCAATTGATCTCGCTCCCCAAGAAAAGAGCGTAGATGAGTTTAAGAAATGGCTGGGAGGGTAAGCTAGATGAGCCGTACTTCGGAAGGAGGCACGACTTCAAGATAAGGTTAAGAACCCAGGCATTCGGCTTAAACGATTTTGATGGGACGTCAATCATGGCGGGAGGGATGACATGAAACATTTCGGCAAGCATCGCCTGGTCAAGATCAGAAATATCATCAACGGAGATATCGGCAGGGAGAAAGCCAGAGGATGACACACCTATCAACTCCCCTAAGATTTCTACCGTGAGGAAAATAGGTGTCCCCAAGACAGTCGTCTCAATGGAGTGGGTGTCGTCATACTGACCGCGAACATGATTCGCATAGAAAAGCTTGATAAGACGGGGGTACGGGTGAGGGTTCGCCTTGGGGTCATGGCGAAGATAATCTATGAGGCCGCTATGAGAAAGAAGATCGGCGAGATGTGGGAAGTCGAAGAACTGAACGAAGTGCTCCAATAGCAATGGACAGTGCTCAATACAGTTGTAAGCCGCGAGACACAACAGGTCATCGTGACACAATGATATATCGACACCGCCCAATGGCATGGGAGCCTTCCCATTAGACGGACGAGTGCTAGATCGAGGTGGAGGAGTAGGATCCCTAGCGGTATGCTCGGACTCCAGAATATACTCAGTGTCGGAGTCAGAAGCGGGAGGAGTGGGTGCACAAAATGAAGATGGGGACACAGTCTGCTTCCTAGGCTTGGGTTGAGATATGGCTCTAGGCTTCGCGATCGTCGTCCTCTTCTACTTAAGAGGAGGCGAAGAAGACGATGGATGGGTCGATTTGGAACGGCGTTTGGTTTGAGGGGGGTCCGTAGGAGGAGACTCGACAGTCAAGGGTGACGGACGTGAGGGTTCGATGGGGATGTGTGTCTTCGCCATAATCGAGACGAGACACGCGCAATCGACGCACGAGATCGACACAAACGAAATCGAAATAGACCTAGATCGAAACCCTAATACGAATGAACACGAAAATTGGCCTAGACTCAAACCCTAGAAACGAGAGAGAGATAGGGAGAGAGTTACCCTAGGAGGAGGAGAGATCGACGGGTAGGGTCGGAGATGGCCGGAAAACGATGCAAACGACGGAGGAGATGAAGAGTCGAAAGGGGTTTTTGGGGGTTTAGGGGGTCTGAGAGGAGATAGGCACCGATTAGAGTGAGATATAATCGGTGCAAGGAGTTTAAATCGACTGGGAAGACCAAAAGACGCAACAGCCCCTGAAGCATTTAGTCGGTCACAGTTCAAGCGCTGACCGACTAGATGACGATCTAGTCGGTCGGCCAATGAGCTTGAACCGACTAAGTGCAAACATTAACTGAAGCCAAAATTAGGGCTTGAGTTAGTCGGTCTGCGTTCATTCACTGACCGACTAGATTCACATCTAGTCGGTCGGCCAATTAACTTGGACCGACTAAGAGAGTCCAAAAATTTGAAAATTAAAAATTTTGAGTTCTCTCCTAATCGCACTTGGACGATACATCGAAATACTCTCATATATCATTATACTACCCCATAAAACATCAAAAATCTTAAATACGACGTTCATGAATATTTCGAGCATAAATTCCGAAAATTCAACCAAAAATCCAGAAAATATCAACAATTCTAGCATGAGCATATATAAACGAAATTTATTATCATGCAAGATTATTGAACAAAATATGAATCCTAAATCTCGGATTCACCCATAATCTCCGATTTTCGACGCAACCGCACAAAAGAGTCTTCCTTGAGTGGTTTCGTGAAAATATCGGCGATTTGCTTCTGGGTTTCAACGTACACTAAAATGATGTCATTTTTAGCAACATGATCATCAAGGAAATGGTGTCGGACATCTATGTGTTTCGAACGGGAATGGTGTACCGGATTCTTAGAGAGACATATTGCACTTTGGTTGTCCACCATGATAGGGCAAGTATCACAGTTTATACCAAAGTCTTTAAGAGTGTGTCTCATCCAAAGAACCTGAGCACACGCAGCACCGGCGACAATATATTCCGCCTCGGTGGTTGAAAGTGATACGGAATTCTGCTTCTTGGAAAACCAAGAGACAAGAGAATTTCCTATAAAATGGCAAGTGCCACTAGTACTTTTCCTGTCGGATTTGCATCCCGCATAATCTGCGTCACTATATGAGATTAACTCATATGTGCTAGACTTTGGATAAAGTAATCCAAAGTCAAGTGTGTAACTTAAATAACGGAAAATACGTTTTACTGCTACTAAGTGAGATTCCTTAGGTTGAGACTGATAACGAGCACATACACATACGGAAAACATAATATCGGGCCTACTAGCAGTAAGATATAATAAACTACCTATCATGCCTCGATATAGACGAATGTCTGCATCTTTGCCGCCCGTATCTTTATCAAGATGTGTAGTAGTGCTCATTGGAGTCTTCTTGCCTGAGGCATTCTCCATCCCAAATCGCTTTAGCAACTCCACCGTGTATTTGGTTTGGTGGATGAAGATTGCATCGTTCATTTGGCGAATTTGGAGACCTAAGAAATACTTGAGCACACCCATGTGGCTCATCTCAAATTGATCCTTCATAACATTAGAAAACTCTTCGCAAAGAGTGAAGTTAGTAGCACCGAAAATGATATCATCAACATAAATTTGAACTAAAATAATATCATTATTCGAATACTTAACAAATAATGTAGAATCAACTTCACCCATTTTAAAATCTAAATCCAAAAGAAAATTCTTTAGACGGTCATACCAAGCTCGAGGAGCTTGTCTCAAACCGTAAAGTGCTTTCTTAAGTTTGAAAACATGATTTGGAAATTTGTCATTTATAGAACCCGGAGGTTGAGAAACATAAACTTCCTCAACAACATCTCCGTTTAAAAACGCACTTTTTACATCCATTTGAAAGAGTTTAAAATCTTTATGGCATGCAAAAGATAACAATAATCTAATAGATTCTAATCAAGCTACCGGAGCAAAGGATTCTTCGAAATCTATACCTTCCTCTTGCCGATAGCCTTGAGCTACTAACCGAGCTTTGTTCCGGACGACGATTTGATTTTCATCGGTCTTGTTCTTGAAAATCCACTTCGTTCCTATAACGGCGTGGTTCTTCGATGGCAATGCAACAAGCTCACAAACCTCATTCCTCTCGAATTGAAAGAGTTCCTCCTCCATGGCTAGGATCCAAGCATTATCTTCGCACGCTTCGTTAATATTCTTTGGCTCTATTGAGGAGGCAAAGGCACAATGAGCGAAGTAGTTGACTTGAGATCTCGTCTTGACACTATCAAGGATGTTGCCAATAACTTGCTCATGGGGATGGTCACGAACTGTATGAAGCCGTTTGGGAATTTCCTGATCACTAGGAACATTCTCAAAAGACTCATTAGTAGGGTTAGTATCATTAGAATCAATAGAATTAGAATTACCAATAGAATCACATAAGACATCCATGGAGTCATCATCATTAGTAATTCTAGTAGGGACAAAACCTTCATTGAATGAAACATGAAGTGATTCCTCGATCGTTGAGGTTCGTTTGTTGTATATCAGGTAGGCTTTGCTACGGGAGGAGTATCCAACAAATATCCCCTCATCGGATCTTGGATCACATTTGTCCAAACTACCATACGTGTTTTTAATAAAATATTTTGCACCGAAAACTCGAAAATGTTTAACTTGAGGCAATCTACCAAACAACAATTCATAACAAGTTTGTTTGGTGTCGGGCCTCAAAAGTATTCTATTAAACACATAGCAAGCGGTATGTACCGCTTCCGCCCAAAATTGATGGCCAAGTTGGCTATCATCAAGCATAGTGCGAGCACATTCCACTAGCGTCCTATTCTTTCTCTCAACAACACCATTTTGAGGAGGTGCGAGAGAGAAGGAAAAGGTGTGAGTAATACCAACTTCATCACAAAAATTTGAGAAATACTCATTCTCAAATTCCCCTCCATGATCACTACGAATAGTGACAATGGTGGTTCCAATGAGATTTTGTACTTTCTTAACAAATATTGTGAAGTTTTCAAAAGCATCATTTTATTACTTAAGGAAAATACCCAAGTAAATCTAGAAAAGTCATCAACGATGACAAGTCCATATCGAGCATTCCCTAATGAAGCAACTCTAGTTGGCCCAAAAAGATCTAGATGTAAAAGCTCTAGAGGCCGCTTAGATGAAATGCTTTTCTTAGGTTTAAATGACAATTTTGGAAGCTTGCCTCGTTGACACGAGTCACAAAAGCTTTTCTTTTGAAAGACAAGCTTAGGAAATCCTTTAATAGAATTTAACTTGGAAAGCTTAGAAAGTGTTCCAAAGTTCACATGACCTAAACGTCGATGCCATAAGTGTTGTTCACTTGTGTTGGCAATGAGACATTGTTCATGTGATTTTGGGATCTAATATATAAATATCATTATGGCGTGTGCCAGAAAATAACAAATCATCATTATCTTTTCTCAAAATATGGCACATTCCTTTCGCAAAGCTAACTTTGTAACCTTTGTCACAAAGTTGACTTATTGAAATAAGATTGTGGTTTAATCCTTTAACAAGGTAAACATCACTTATTAGTGGTTTAGAAGGATTACCAACTTTACCAACTCCTATGATGGTTCCGCTCCCGTTGCCTCCAAAGACAACTCGGTTTCCATTTGCAATGGGCACCACTCCGGAGAGCAATTGAGCATCACCCGTTGTCACGCCCTGCTTCCCAAAACGACGGAGGCGAAGCGTGACTAGGCCCGCTCGGGCCGGAGCTGAGAAGCTCGGACCCAATAAGCGTCTGTAGGGGTACCATTTTAAAAGTTTTTCAGGTTCTTGCATTTTTATAGTTCGAAACAACAAAAGTACAGAAAAGAAATTTGCATTCATTAAATTAGAGATATGATATCCAACAAGTACAAAGTCTAAAAAGGAGCCTAAGCGTGGCAACAAACTATCTAAAAGAAAACTGAAAGTAGTAACCTCTGAAAGTGGCGACTAAAAAGACCTCAAGGTCTGGTCCTCGTCAGGCACGTGCTCTGGGTCGACGTCCTCGGCTCCTCGTACTCCAGCGAGTCTGCCTCGCCCACGATCTCTGGCTGAACACCTGACGTACAACACCCAAGAAAAGGAACTGTACGTCAGGTAAAGTCTACAAGAAGGGTTAGACTTTACTGCAAGTGCACCGAACTTTAAACAACGGTTTACTGGTTGATTAGCATGCTGAGGTTCTTTTACACAACAGTTTACTGGTTGATTAGCATGCTGTGGTTATAACAGAGTAACACGACAGGAAGTAATGCAGCAGGAAAGTAAAACGCGACAAGTAGTAGTCGTAGCGTGTGCTACCAACTACGGGACTAACCTACTACGGGACTAACCTACAGGTGTCAAGACAAGACGGGACGTGACGGAGACAAGGCAGGACAAGACAAGTGAGACACGAAAGGGTTCACGCCTTACGGTTCGAGGGGGATCAGACCCTCTTGCCGTGCGCACGCTCAACCCAACCCCAAACCCTAAGACAAGACATTGACATGACACCAGTACAAGGGATCACTCGCTCTAGCTTGGCGAGTGCCCTATTGCCCGCAGGCTGAGAATCAGTACAAGGTATCACTCTCTCTAGCTTGGAGAGTGCCCTATTGCCCTCGGGCTGTGTATCAGTATAAGGGATCACCCTCTCAACTTGGAGAGTGCCCTATTGCCCGCAGGCTAGGAATCAGTACAAGGGATCACTCGGCGAGTGCCCTATTGCCCAGCGGGCTGTGCAAGACGGGACGGGACGTGACAAGACGGGAAGGGTTATTCTAGGGTGTCCACACACACGCACACACATGATAGCCCTATGATGTCAAAAATTGTTGTTGTCGGGCTCAGACTTCGTCGTCAAGTCTGAGCCGTCAGGAGTCGTCCCGGGCGCTATCATTTCACGTCCGGTTCTATACATTCACAGTCGAACAGTTCTAGCAATCTAAGACCAAAGCACGGTCAAAAACGCAAGTGGGTACACTTGCCTGCGATGGCGAGTGTGTCGTCCTCGTCCAAGCGTCTCGTCCAAGCGTCTCGTCTGCAGAAGTCCGTCTGAAATATCGCCACGGCGACGGTGTCAGGTCTCAATTCATCAAATCCTATTATGGTTCGTTTCTAGATTTTCGGGACTATCCTATTCGTCAAAAGTCACTTTTTGATGTTTCAGCCTAATCGACGATCTATCCTATGTGCACAGTCAACAAAGTCCATTCGTCGATTTTCTATGTTCGTACAACGTTTTACAGGAGCTGGAAAGTAAATTTAGTTCGAGTTGACGGTTTTTAGTTTAGGGTTCAGTCAGCTATTGTAGTGGTTTCTACGAGTTTCGGGGAACCAACCTGAACCGGAGTTTGTCGTAGAATGGATGTCGTGTCTGATCGGAGAACTCCTCAGCTTCAGATCTGGTCCTCGCACGATTCTCCAAAAGTCTGAACTTGCGACGAAGGCCGACGACGTGTCGCAACGTCGTAGACGGCAAATCCACGAAGTGGCACGTCCAAGTGGGGCCCACAGCAGTGCTAGGGGTCCAAGGGGGCCCACAACACCTCAGGAGCACTTGGGGGGCCCACCACAGGAGTTGGTGTGGGAGAAACCAACTTGCGTCGAAGTTCGGTCGGTCGTACACTGCCGTTGCGGAGGGTTCTCTCGGTCAGACCGAGAGGAGCTCTCGGTCGGCGCTGATGCAGCACAGCGGGGTCGGGGCGTGGTGCGGTGCGAGGGATTCCCTCGGTCAGACCGAGGGATTCCCTCGGTCAGACCGAGGGATCCAGTCGGTCGCAGCGGGGCGGCCAAGCTGCAGCGTTGCAGCTTGCAACGAAGCGGAGCAGCGCGGTTGTTCTCTCGGTCGGTGCGGGGAGCGGCTTCGGTCAGGCGCTTGGCGATGCGGAGCGGAGCGGAGCGGTGGCAACGAAGCGGGGTGCGGAGCGGGCGCTCGGTCTGACCGAGCGGTGCTCTCGGTCGGAGCGGGCGACAGTGGGGGCGCTTGCAGCGGAGCGTTGCAAGCGGCGCTGCGGAGCGGAGCGCCGGTCGTGCACTAGGATGTACGGGGGCGGCCGTCGGTCGTGCACTGGGCGATCGTCGCAACGTTGCGACGAACGTCGGGAGGGTGTTTTTGACGGCTAGGGTTTTTGTGATGCGAAAATAATTTATCCTAGGGCTAATATAAATAGGTTAGAGCTAGGATTAGGGTTAGGGTTCGGAAAAACGTAATTAAAATAATTTAAAATAATTAATTTAGTTAAAATTACTCTCCTCTCTCTCACGCAAAATGGGTGCGGCCAAAAATTCTAAAATTTTAGCTAAAAATTCTTTAATACGTTATTATAATATAGAAATTTTATTGTAATTAAAACTCTTATAAAAATAGGTTTTAAAATTATTTAAAACTTTTAAAAAAATGGAAAATAGATCAAATTAAGTCCAAAAATTGTAAAATAATTCGGGGGTGTTCGGGACGACTAAAGAAAGAGCGTGGAGAAGACGGATCTAAATTTCGACGTCGAGGGACGAAACTAAAAATAGAAACGTCTCGTGTCAAAACAGAAAGTCGCGACGTCACGTCAAATAAGTTAGTATCGCGGAAGAACGACTCGAGATATATCGTTCCAAAGTTGTTCCACAATCTAATACTTTCAGAGACGATCACGACGGCATATCACACAAAAACGTTCAAAAACAAATAAAGTCTAAAATAAACACGTGCACGATCAAAAGCACGTGCACGAAGAAGGAAGATAGAAACAGGCCGTTACATTCTACCCACCTTAGAAATGATTCCGCCCTCGGAATCACTCACACTAGTTATAATTACCCATATAACCTTATACCCGCAACTATCATATCTACTCATAAAGATTTCTAATCCTGTAACTTCGAACAACGTTCCTCAATAATCCATCCTAGTCCATCTTTTCACTGGGCAAGCCACGACTAAACTCTCTTCCTATTACTTAACTATAGACCCATCACTACTGCTCAAATTCCCAACTCCAAGTTCTCATAAAAATAATAATCATCTTCTGATATCGTACCACTTCACTAAACATCATCATCACTCATTAATATCTTTTGAATTTCTAAATCTTTTCCCAACATTAATAAATCTCCAGAAAGAGATTCTAGCCATCCACCAATCCAAGACAAAAACATTTGTTTATCCTATAATACCTTCACCAATCAGCAATCGTCGTGTCTTCAATACTTTCTCATCATATCTCCCCATAAATTCATCCACCAAATAATTGATCTGTCAGAATTACCCCTCATCCTACTCACTATAACTAACCCCTACCAATATTAAGTCCGACTTCCTAAACATCCATTTATCTCGACACGTCGTATCATTCTCAAAGCCTTCTCACGTCAACTTGACAACCAAGTCTTGGTGCTCACAAAGCTCTACTAATTCTCGTGGTCATCCTGACTCATACTATTCCCCGCAGTTACTCCTATCTACTACCCGTCTAAGCCTCAAGTCTGATGAGTCATCATCTCCTCGCATTTAATTTCATCCGGCCAGAATTTCCCATTGAGTCCGTCTCACATCGGTATTATAAATAGGTCTTGGACAGTCCATTCTTTTCATCCTAAAGACATTCTAATCCATCATCCTAATGTTCCCAAAATCAATTAATCATTGACATACTAAAACTCATCTCACTCCAAGCCTACCCGCAAACAAATTCCTATAACGATAATAGCTAGGCCCAATTAATATAACAACCATAAACACGAAAATTTTGGTTAAGGGAGAAAGAAGAGAAGAGAAAGAGAGACTTAAGGCCAAAGAAATATTTTAAAACATTTGGAAAAAAAACGTGTGGTGTTGCGGTAATGGATGAGGGAGGTCAAGTGATTTGTGATCTTGTGAGCTAGTTTTAAAACTTTAAAGATTTGGTTTAAAGAAAACAAAGTTTCGATATGATTCACATACAACCAAGATAAACCATTCATTAAGACTAAAACTAAATCTAAGGATCTGCCTGCGATGACGCCATTCTTATAAGTATGAATACCGTCATTCAGACAACTTCCCGCATACCATGGTTGACACTGAGTACACATTCAAGACACAGGAGACAAACATCAGGATCCTAAAGATGACACACTCCTACAGGTCTACACACTCTACCTATACTCAGGCACTGCAACGACATCACCTACCAAAGGGCCTACTCCTAACTGGAGATAGCATGGATAACTGCAAGATCTAATGTCTAGATAAAAGAAGGAAAGAAAACTAAATCAAAAGCGGAACGAAATAAGATCGGAAAAAAACGAGCTCAAAATAAGACGGAGTGTAAGGAGATAGTTGGTTGGATGAGACAAAATATTCTTCAAAATAATTAGATTGATGACAGGAGAATTACATGTAGAATACGGTATCATATACTTATATATATATATAAAAATGTAGGAGGGAGTGAGCAGATGGTAGAATTTTTAAAATTTTGGAAAAGTAAGACGAAGGAAGGATGGGTAGGGTGGAATAACGATTGTTTTGCACATGAAAATAAGTTTACACAAAGATTTTGAAATGTGGTCACGAGGAACATAGAACAGATATGATAATAATAATAAAATAATTGAAGTCCCCCTAGTTTAGAAAATATTTTAAAAGTATGCACTGTAAGTGATTTAGAAATAGATCTGGTAGCCCAGAAAAATTTAAATTGAATTACCTAAATGTTAACACGGTTTTAAAAATGAAAATATGACAGATACCGATTTGAAATAATTTCCAGATAGTAACTTGAAAAAAATTGACGACCAAGGAGATTTCAAAATCTCAGAAGGAAACTTTCATCCGAAAAGCAAGAAATTTTAAATATATATATACTAAAGGGTTTTCAAGGGAGTTAAACTGAGCGAAAAATTTAGTAATGAGTTTCGAAAACAAGAAATAAAAGAAATAAAAGTAGGATGATGTAGCGATTGTTTTGCAAATGAAATTGAATTTAAACAAAGGTTCTTGAAGTATGAGCACGATGAACATAGAGATGTTTATATGTAAAGAAATTTAAAATCCCCCTTTGTTTTAGAAAAATATTCTAAAGTACGTACGTAAATGGTTAAAAATAAATTTCGTAGGTAGAAAAATGATATATTGAATTCCCGAAATGGTAACTAAGTTTTAAAACTAAAATACGATGGATACTGATTCGAAAATAAGTACGAGGCCGTAACTTAAAACTTTTACGACCGAAAGGTTTCAAAATTTGCGAAAGAATTTTTAACTCAACCGAAAGTAAGAAATTTTAAATAATTAATAAAAGTTTTCAAAGAAGTCAAATTGGGCGGAGAATTTAATAATGAATTTTGAAAATGCTTTTAAAGGAAGCAGGTTTTGGGAAAGGGAAAAAATTCGAAAATAAGTACAAGATAGTAGAAATAAATTGTGTAGTTTATAAAAGTAATATATATATATTAGAAACAAGGCAAATAAAAACTGAATTTGAGGAATAATGATTTAAAACGAGTGCGAGATATTGACTTAAAATTTTTTACGTCCAAGAAAGCTCCAAGTCAATTAAAAGTTTTAACTCGGTCCAAAACAACAAATTTTAAATATATAATATAGGGGTTTTCAAAGAAATCAAGCCAGAGCGAAAACTTAATAAGGAAAGTCGAAAATAATTTTAGAGGAGGTAGAATTGGTCAAGGAAGGAATTCGAAGGATCGATGATAATCGTCAGGAAACGATCACGAGAATCGAGAGAAAGGAAAAATGATCGTATGAAGAGTACGCGTAAGATATGAATCATGAAGAGCTACGATGGGACTCTATGGTCGATAGCACAAAATTTGCAAGGACCAGAGGGATGCTAGAGGACAAGGGTTCTAATCATCGAGTCGTCTAAAGATTTAGGATAACTCAGCTCTAAGACTTCCTAATGAGCTAGAATATAATCATGATCTAAAGAGAAGGTTCCTAAGAGAATCGAGGTTACGTTCTGCTGGGCCCGAAGTCGATGGAGCTGGGCGAGCGACTAGACTTAAAGAAGGACTCTAAATATCTAATATAATCAGGATCAAATGGGGATGCTAAAATAGTCTAGGACAAGGACGACTAAGTCTTAACCAAGGCATCCGACTATCAACCTAGGACGTCTACCTAAGTCTTCCTACTATCTAAGACGGGGAAACTAATTCAGACTTGTACATGGATATCAAATGAATGCGATACTTTTATTGTTCTGAACTTTTGCAGGACCTGCATGGGCCACCACTAAAACCTGTCACGTCCCGCTTCCCAAAACGACGGAGGCGAAGCGTGACTAGGCCCGCTCGGGCCGGAGCTGAGAAGCTCGGACCCAATAAGCGTCTGTAGGGGTACCATTTTAAAAGTTTTTCAGGTTCTTGCATTTTTATAGTTCGAAACAACAAAAGTACAGAAAAGAAATTTGCATTCATTAAATTAGAGATATGATATCCAACAAGTACAAAGTCTAAAAAGGAGCCTAAGCGTGGCAACAAACTATCTAAAAGAAAACTGAAAGTAGTAACCTCTGAAAGTGGCGACTAAAAAGACCTCAAGGTCTGGTCCTCGTCAGGCACGTGCTCTGGGTCGACGTCCTCGGCTCCTCGTACTCCAGCGAGTCTGCCTCGCCCACGATCTCTGGCTGAACACCTGACGTACAACACCCAAGAAAAGGAACTGTACGTCAGGTAAAGTCTACAAGAAGGGTTAGACTTTACTGCAAGTGCACCGAACTTTAAACAACGGTTTACTGGTTGATTAGCATGCTGAGGTTCTTTTACACAACAGTTTACTGGTTGATTAGCATGCTGTGGTTATAACAGAGTAACACGACAGGAAGTAACGCAGCAGGAAAATAAACCGCGACAAGTAGTAGTCGTAGCGTGTTCTACCAACTACGGGACTAACCTACAGGTGTCAAGACAAGACGGGACATGACGGAGACAAGGCAGGACAAGACAAGTGAGACACGAAAGGGTTCACGCCTTACGGTTCGAGGGGGATCAGACCCTCTTGCCGTGCGCACGCTCAACCCAACCCCAAACCCCAAGACAAGACATGACATGACACCAGTACAAGGGATCACTCGCTCTAGCTTGGCGAGTGCCCTATTGCCCACAGGCTGAGAATCAGTACAAGGGATCACTCTCTCTAGCTTGGATAGTGCCCTATTGCCCTCGGGCTATGTATCAGTACAAGGGATCACCCTCTCAACTTGGAGAGTGCCCTATTGCCCGCAGGCTGTGAATCAGTACAAGGGATCGCTCGGCGAGTGCCCTATTGCCCAGCGGGCTGTGCAAGACGGGACGTGACGTGACAAGATGGGAAGGGTTATTCTAGGGTGTCCACACACACGCACACACATGATAGCCCTATGATGTCAAAAATTGTTGTTGTCGGGCTCAGACTTCGTCGTCAAGTCTGAGCCGTCAGGAGTCGTCCCGGGCGCTATCATTTCACGTCCGGTTCTATACATTCACAGTCTAACAGTTCTAGCAATCTAAGACCAAAGCACGGTCAAAAACGCAAGTGGGTACACTTGCCTGCGATGGCGAGTGTGTCGTCCTCTCGAAACGTCTCGTCCAAGCGTCTCATCCAAGCGTCTCGTCCAAGCGTCTCGTCTGCAGAAGTCCGTCTGAAATATCGCCACGGCGACGGTGTCAGGTCTCAATTCATCAAATCCTATTATGGTTCGTTTCTAGATTTTCGGGACTATCCTATTCGTCAAAAGTCACTTTTTGATGTTTCAGCCTAATCGAAGATCTATCCTATGTGCACAGTCAACAAAGTCCATTCGTCGATTTTCTATGTTCGTACAACGTTTTACAGGAGCTGGAAAGTAAATTTAGTTCGAGTTGACGGTTTTTAGTTTAGAGTTCAGTCAGCTATTGTGGGGGTTTCTACGAGTTTCGGGGAACCAACCTGAACCGGAGTTTGTCGTAGAATGGATGTCGTGTCTGATCGGAGAACTCCTCAGCTTCAGATCTGGTCCTCGCACGATTCTCCAAAAGTCTGAACTTGCGACGAAGGCCGACGACGTGTCGCAACGTCGTAGACGGCAAATCCGCGAAGTGGCACGTCCAAGTGGGGCCTACAGCAGTGCTAGGGGTCCAAGGGGGCCCACAACACCTCAGGAGCACTTGGGGGGCCCACCACAGGAGTTGGTGTGGGAGAAACCAACTTGCGACGAAGTTCGGTCGGTCGTACACTGCCGTTGCGGAGGGTTCTCTCGGTCAGACCGAGAGGAGCTCTCGGTCGGCGCTGATGCAGCACAGTGGGGTCGGGGCGTGGTGCGGTGCGAGGGATTCCCTCGGTCAGACCGAGGGATCCCGTCGGTCGCAGCGGGGCGGCCAAGCTGCAGCGTTGCAGCTTGCAACGAAGCGGAGCAGCGCGGCTGTTCTCTCGGTCGGTGCGGGGAGCGGCTTCGGTCAGGCGCTTGGCGATGCGGAGCGGAGCGGAGCGGAGCGGAGCGGTGGCAACGAAGCGGGGTGCGGAGCGGGCGCTCGGTCTGACCGAGCGGTGCTCTCGGTCAGAGCGGGCGACAGCGGGGGCGCTTGCAGCGGAGCGTTGCAAGCGGCGTTGCGGAGCGGAGCGCCGGTCGTGCACTAGGATGTGCGGGGGCGGCCGTCGGTCGTGCACTGGGCGATCGTCGCAACGTTGCGACGAACGTCGGGAGGGTGTTTTTGACGGCTAGGGTTTTTGTGATGCGAAAATAATTTATCCTAGGGCTAATATAAATAGGTTAGAGCTAGGGTTAGGGTTAGGGTTCGGAAAAACGTAATTAAAATAATTTAAAATAATTAATTTAGTTAAAATTACTCTCCTCTCCCTCACGCAAAATGGGTGCGGCCAAAAATTCTAAAATTTTGCCTAAAAATTATTTAATACGTTATTATAATACAGAAATTTTATTGTAATTAAAACTCTTATAAAAATAGGTTTTAAAATTATTTAAAACTTTCAAAAAAATGGAAAATAGGTCAAATTAAGTCCAAAATTTGTAAAATAATTCTGGGGTGTTCGGGACGACTAAAGAAAGAGCGTGGAGAAGACGGATCTAAATTTCGACGTCGAGGGACGAAACTAAAAATAGAAACGTCTCACGTCAAAACAGAAAGTCGCGACGTCACGTCAAATAAGTTAGTATCGCGGAAGAACGACTCGAGATATATCGTTCCAAAGTTGTTCCACAATCTAATACTTTCAGAGACGATCACGACGGCATATCACACAAAAACGTTCAAAAACAAATAAAGTCTAAAATAAACACGTGCACGATCAAAAGCACGTGCACGAAGAAGGTACGATAGAAACAGGCCGTTACACCCGTCATGTGTTTTGAACACCCGCTATCGAGTATCCAATTATTCATGGAGCTAAATTTGGATTTGTTGCTCCGTTTCTTTTTCTTGAGTACCTAAAGATAGAAATATCATTCCATGGTACCCAAGGTCATTGGGTCCTAAAAGATTAGACCTTTAGAAGCCAAGTCCAATTAAACTTAAACTTCCCCACATAATCATCATTATGCACTACATTCATGAAATAAGAATTCATGTAAGCTTGTTTTTCATGCATATTTGTGTCCTTCGGGCTCCAAATAGTGAAGATTTTGGGAGCCATATTCCTATTGGGAGCATGCATACGTTGTTGATTTCTACGTGATGCATGTCGTGGATAGGCATATGGCACATGATGAAATGGTGCATGATGATAATTGTTCATATGATGGTGTGGATGAACATATGCATGTGGAGGAACACGTGCGTGAGGGTGTCTCACATGGTAGTGCACGTGCCCGTGGATGTGGTGCATAGAAATCATCATATGTGTGAACATGTGGAGTAGGATGTGTGTTCATACGTGGCATGGTATTGGTGTACATATAAGCATGACCCTTCTTTGGAGGTCCACCCAAAGAGGGTTTCTTTCCAAACGAAGGTGTGTACAATGTGGAAGCACCATTGGTAGATGAACTACCAATGGAGTGTTTGCTACCACTCGTTGAGGCATCGAAAGTTGGCCTTACAAAGGTAGTTGACGACCTGGATGAATTTCCCATCTTATACCCCTAGCCAATGTGGTGATTGGCTGGAAGTAAGTCATTTAGGATTTTATCCAAATGATCCTTACCTTTATTGAATTTATTAATTCGGCCTAATGTGCACTCATACTTCTCGGTGAGAGAACGCATAGAAGCATCCAAGGTGGACACTTGCGATGTGAGCACATAAACACGAGATTTGAGATTCTCATTCTCAATACTCAAAGTTGAGTTTTGAGAAGTCAAATCCGCTATCTTGTGTTCCTCCGAATCCTCAATATGAACATGCTCAAGTTGAGATTTGAGATTTACAATCTCATTTCTCAAGTCTTCAACAACGGTGTCGTTGTTGATGACGATAGGCTTAGGTGAGGTTTGGAGACTAATTAACTCATCTTTGGTCTTAGTATATCTATTTACTAATTTAGAATATTTAGACCAAATTTGCTCGTTAGCTAGTCTAAAGTCATCCATAGTTACCTCATCGCCTTCATCCTTGCTATCATCGGAGGAAGATCCTTGATCATGTTCCTCTCTTGCCATGAAACACATGTGTGCTTGCTCCACTTGCTCATCATCCGACTCTCCACTTGAGGAATCCTCGTCGGAGTCGGTGAATGTCCCGACAAGCCCTTTCTCGTACCCTTTCTTGTACTTCTTTGACTTGTCGAACTTTGGCGCCTTCCACTTCTCCTTTTGCTTGTTTTGAGGACAATCCGCTTTCATGTGTCCTGGCTTATTGTATTTAAAGCACAAAGGAGCGGAGGCGTTAGAAGAACTAAATTTAGATTTGTTCTTGAAATTACCTTTCTGGAAGAATCGGTTGAACTTCTTTTCCATGAGGGCAATGGATTCCAAGTCCAACTCGTCTTCCGAATCTTCATCATCGGTAGATGTAGATGTAGATGGAGCGGCCTTGAACGCAATCGCCTTTTTATTTGGCTCGTCTTGCTTCAAGTAAGACTTCATCTTGTCCTGCAACTTTAGTTTGCTATCCTTGCGTACCTCATAAGACATCAAGGTACCCATTAGTTAAATGACAGTATATTTACTCATATCATTACCTTCCTCGATGGCGAAGGTACGTTTTTCCCAACAAGAAGGAAGTCCGTCAATGATCTTTGAGACTTTCTCCTTTTGGGTGTAGGTTTTTCCAAGAGCCTCCAATTCGTTGGTGATGTCAACGAAGCGAGCATAGTACTCCTTCATCTTCTCACCCTGTTGCATATGAAATAATTTGTAATCTTTATTCATAACAACGAGTTTGGAGTCTCTTACCCTACTCGTTCCTTCATGCAAGATGAGGAGGGAGTTCCAGATTTGATATGCACTCTTACATGTGCATATCTTGTTGAAGTCTTCGGGCTCCAAAGCACATTGCAAGGCATTCATTGCCTTGGCATTGCTTACCTCCGCGGTGACCTCCGCGGTAGTCCACTTAGCGAAATCTTCTTCTTCGGGCTCGACGTACTCCGTCAACGTGGCTCTCTATAGTGAAGCGCTCCGGAGGAACGTTTCCATCTGGCATTTCCAGTACCCATAGTTGGTACCGTTGAAGAAGGGAGGCCTAGTCGAGGAGTGTCCTTCCATCACCGAAGAAGCTCCTTCACGGTTCCTGAAGGTGCTGTAGTCTGAAGCTGGACGAACGGTTTTGTTGTCGTTGGAAGACATAGCTATGAACTTGGCTTTGATACCAAATGTAATGCCCTGATAGCTACTGCACAAGTACTAGAGGGGGGTGAATAGTACTTTAAAATAATTAAGAAGATAATTCCTAATATCTTGCAAACTCAACCAACAATGCGGAAATGTAAAAGTGACAACAATAAAAACACAATCGCAAACAAACGATATAACGGGTTCGGATCCACCCAAGTCTCACCGACTTGTTCCCGGTGATCCTACGTCCCAAACACCCGGATCCCCTCCGGATACTTGAGTTAGAAACCTCTAACTCAAATTTGCACTATGAAATACTTGTAGAAAACCTCTACAAGATCAAATCATACACAAATGAAATTGTGACTCCCACAACCCGGGATCACAAACAAACTCTCACAACCGAGAGTCAAACTTGCAATATTCAAAGTAAATTGAAATAAGAAATTCTTACCAACAAAATCCTATGCCTTGAGTAAACTTACGAATTAGGGCAAGAAGGATTCTGGGGAAGATGAAGGCACCAAACCCTAGCTTCAAGATGTAGATCAGCAATAGGAGCCTAGGAAGATGTTGGTGACCTTGGATCAAGCTCTTGGCTTGAATGGCTCACAATCAATGTGAATCTCTCTTTGGAAATAAGAGTGAGAGAGAGATTCTTGAGAAATGAATGAGCTTGGAAATGAGAATTAATGCTTCTCTTTGATTCTCTAAACTTCAATAAATATCAGCCTTGAATGCTATGAAAGAAGCCCTTCAAGTATATATAGGACAGAGGAAAGAGAGAGCAAAAATCGTGGCATTTAATGCTCCAACGGCTCTATTCTGAAGCAGACTAGTCGGTCAAAGAAGGATCACTGACCGACTAGTTCCTCAACTAGTCGATCGGTGATTCAACATGAACCGACTAACTGAAGAACAGCCAAAGGAGAAGTTCAGGGAATATAGAACTAGTCGGTCTAAGAAGACTTGCCAACCGACTAGTTTCACAACTAGTCGGTCGGTGAGTGTTCTTTGACCGACTAACAGATGAAATCAAAGTGGCTGAATCCAAAGACAGCTAGTCGGTTTAAGAACAACTTCTAACCGACTAGTTTCTCAACTAGTTGGTCGGTCGTTGTGCTTTGACCGACTAACTGTAAACAGTAAGTTAGGCTGAACAGTGGAAGCTCAACTAGTCGGTCTAAGAAGGAATCCTAACCGACTAGTTTCACAACTAGTCGGTCGGTGAACCTTCTTGGACCGACTAACTGTAAACAGTAAGTGAGCTGAAATTGAGAAGGCATTCTAGTCGGTTCAAGAAGCATTGCCGACCGACTAGATTGCCATCTAGTCGGTTGGTTCTTCTTCTTGAACCAACTAACATGCACAAGAAGCCGCGATAAGAAGCGTTAAGCTTCGAGAAAGATTCTATGGGCTTCTAAGATAATCCTAGCTCTAAGATATGAGCGTTAAGAAGATTAAAACGTAAGACCTACTCAAGGCTTAACATTCTACGAAAAGAAGCTAGAAGACTATAAATAAAACTTGACGAACCGTCTTCAAAAGCTTCAATCGAATCTTCTTGACTTCAATAATGGTCCTTGAGCTTCAACGAAGCTTCAGGCACACGATCACGCGCTTTGAGAAGTCTTGAGATGTCGCATTTGATGTTCATAGAAATTTGGCGACGATCTCCATAACTGCGCTCACAAAGAGTTAGTTCACGATATTTATGTTTGTTCATCATCAAAACCAAATCCGGGGAATCAATACTCAACATCAAATACCCTTAGAATTTACAGATAGCTGAGTCAATAAATTGGCTCACAGACAGACGACTGTTGCAGCATACACAGTCGACTGATCCAAGGGACAGTCAACTGTATATTCAACATTAATCGACTGGCCATAAAAGTCACATCAACAAAGTTTGGGCAGAAGGATAGGCAGGCGACTGATTTACAAAACACAGTCGACTGTCACTTGGACAGGCGCCTGTGAATCGTTCATCAATTTCCTGTGCGAAATAAACAGAAAGGCCCAAAACTAGATTGCAAAAGTTTGTGCATAACAGGCGACTGTAGAACAAAACACAGTCGACTGTTTTTGAGACAGACGACTGTAAAATGTTCAGCAGTCGACTGTTATAAACAATCCAAGCACAATCACAAAGAAATGAATTGGGGTCAAAGGACAATTGATCTAATGATGTCCTAAGACTGAAATGAAGATGTGTGTGAGTGCTCCATCAAAGTTCTACTTCTAAGCTACATACTAGAAGAGATAAAAGAAATTTACATTCATGAAATCTCTCTTCTATCCATCGCATGAGCTTGAAGTCTTCATGGAGCTTCAATCAACATCTACATTCATCCAATCCATTTTCATTTGCCTTCAATGAACTTTGAGAGTCATCCATTGCTAGTAGATCTTCATAAATAGCTTAGGCAATGGATTAACTACAAAATAGGGGATTAGTCACAAGTATTTATGTTTGCTCATCATTAACACCAAGTATGGAGAAGTCCAATACTCAACATTCTCCCCCTTTTTGATGATGACAAACAAACATAAACAAAAGATAAATAATTGTGCGTAATGAAAACTTACTCCCCCTACATAGATGTCAATCAAGTTAGTCAACAAATAATAGGGCATCTACATATCAATTGAAGCAAATGAGTAAGATACGCATGAATTTAATTCAAGAAATCCAGGAATTAAAATCACTATTCATTGTAATCTTACTCCTCCTGAATCTAAGGCAACTTCAATCTTAGATTCAAAGTGTTAGAACATACTTAGCACATTCGTTATAAATCTTGTATGTTTATTTCTCTCCCCCTATGGCATTATCCAAAAAGGTGGGAGTAAATAACAACAACAATAATCGTGCTAAATACTAACTAACAATAATCAAGGAGTATAAAGATATAGAGAATCAAAAACTCATAAAAGCACATCATAAACTTATGTGAATAGAGTAATTAAAGTCCAATATCAACATTTTAGATATACGAAACAAAAATAGTTTCAAAAAAATGCATCACATCAGAGATAGCATGAATAATCCAAAATCAAATTCTATATTGTCTCAAAACATATCAGAAGAGAATAAATCATTCATGGAGACAATATGACAAACATCACATAGATAAGATAATCAATTATACATGGTGTGACATAAGATTAAACAGCAACATCACACACACACACACACACACACACACACACACACACACACACACACACACACACACACACACACACACACACATATATATATCAAAGGAGATGAGTACATGGCAGATGGACATCAACATGTCCAACAAAAATACATACATCATGATCCCAAAAAAATACATCATGATACCATCGTACATCATCATACAAAATATCCAAACATCGTGAAAAATGGAGAAGAGCTGACAGCGCTGGAAATTTTTCCAGCGCTGTCCGCATTTTGGGCAACCTAAAAGTATTTTTTTTGAAAATTTTTTTGCAGTAGTTAGATATACGTGTTAGGAAGCTCCCCACATAATTTCATCTCGATCCGACACCGTTTGAGCCTCCGTTCATCGATTTCAAAAACGTTATGCAAAACTGTGGACAGATTTGCGTAACGTTTTTGAAATCGATGAACGGAGGCTCAAACGGTGTCGGATTGACCTGAAATTTTGTGGGGAGCTTCCTAACACGTATATCTAACTACTGCAAAAAGAAATTTAAAAAAAAAATATTTTTATCTCTCCTAAAATGCGGACAGCGCTGGAAAAATTTCCAGCGCTGTCAGCATTGGCCCATTAACCTCATATATATATATATATATATATATATATATATATATATATATATATATATATATATATATATATATATATATCAAAGGAGATGAGTACATGGCAGATGGACATCAACATGTCCAACAAAAATACATACATCATGATCCCAAAAAAATACATCATGATACCATCGTACATCATCATACAAAATATCCAAACATCAAAACACATAAACTCCAACAGACACCACTCAAAAACTAAAACACAATCTATGAGTGAGTGTCGCCAAGTGCTGTAGAGGAAGAACAAGGCTCTGTGACAGCAGGGGTATCCTCTGGAGGAGGGTCAGCAGCAGTAACAGCAGCAGCATCATCATCAGCATCCTGAGTAGAGGCTCCACCAGGATGCTCAATGACATCAGTGACGATGGGTTGCGGAGGCTCATGAGTCTGAGGAGGAACGAAGCGTCTCAGATGCTCAGGGAAGGGTATTCCCTGATGCTGGAATGATATAGAGGCCAACTCAAAAAGACCTGACACCATCTTAAGAAGAGTGTCAAAAACGGGAGGAGCAGATGAAGATGGCAGGTCAGCTGGAGGAACAGTGGAGGAAGATGGGGCTGAAGTGGATTTCCTCTTCTTTGATGCAGACTGCAGAGCCGAAGAGGACTTCGACTTCGCAGAAGCATCAATGAGAGGAGCAAAAGGCATGGGCTCGTAGCGAGATAGATCAATACCAAAATGTCGAAAGACAAGAGTCAAAAGACCACCTTATGGAATGTGAGCTGAGGAAGAAGTAAACTCGACCATGTCCATCCTGTCAATGAGGACACCGGCCCAGTTCACGGACATCCCAGAGAAAATCGCATGCATACACTTCAGAATATCCTGGGAAGGCTGGTCAGATGATCCATACCTGGGCAGGATGTTGGACTTCACCACTAGGTGAACTCCCCAACCTCTAGCCGAAAACATAGATGACCTGATACCAGAATCCAGGGCTAAAGGTATCTCACGAAACATATCTCGAAGGACAGACAGGTCAAGCTCGTCAATATCAGAAATGGAAATATCTGAAGGAAGAGAACCGGTAGAGGGAATCCTAAGAATGGTCCCTAAGAGTGTGTGATTAATCTGAATGTGGGTTCCCTGAACAATGGTGTCAAGAACTCTGGTGGAGGAATACTCACCGCGAACGCGGTTAGCATAGAAGGGCTTCACCAGAAATGGATAGGCTCGAGGGGACTCGCTCTGAGAGAAGCGAAAAAGATCGGCCAAGTGGGTAGCAGATAAGATGTCAGAAAGTCTCTCAGCAGTAAAGGCGGGAAAAGCAATGTACCGCTCCCTAAGAAGTTTGATCCCTAAGAGAGTGATATTTTGCCAAGCAAAGATCATCTCAGCAAATTGGAACAAGGGGATCAGTATGGGGCACTACGGGAGACACTTCTGCAGAACTCGAAGCAGAAGCAGACAAATGGGGAGCGTCAGCAGTAGGCTCATTGATGGTAACACCAATGCGCTTCCGCTGATGCTTGATCAGGGGCTGAGCATCGGAAGAAGACGCTGAAGGAGAATACCCCTGTGAAGCAGAGTGAGAGGGAGATTTGACATGTTTGGTACGGGCTTTGTAGGGCTTCTTGTTCTTGGCTATAGGTTTCCTAGGAGCCCTAGGATTCTTAGAACCCATGATCTTCCCCTTACCCTTGGTCTTGGGTGCCATGGAGTCAGTCAATCGAAAGAGAGAGAAACGACAGGCGATGAAATCGAAGGACAAAAATCGAACGATAGACTCGAGAAAGAAAGACAAACCAAGTCGAGAAGACACGAAGACGCAACGACGAAAAAATCGACTTGCAGGGAGGAGGATATCGACGGCGACGGCTGAGGAAAAGAGCGGGAAGTCGAAGCGGTTCAATCGGATGAGAGAGAAACGATGTGGGGAAAGAACCGTCTCGAAGTATATATGAAATAGGGAATAAATCTGGGCCGTTGGATCAAAGAATCGACGGCTCAGATCGAAACAGCGAACTGTCACAACAGTGGACAGTCGACTGATGAACAAAAGTCAGTCGAATGGATTAAGTGATAAGAATTAATCTCAGGAAGACAGACAGTCGACTGTTGGGTAACATACAGTCGCCTGTCCGAGGGACAGTCGACTGAACTTAACACAGCAGTCGACTGACCGAGAATCAATAAACTTCATCAAAAATACAGAGAGCTCTGTAAAAAAATTGACAGAGAGAACAGTCGCCTCATGACTAAAATTCAGTCGCCTGTTAAAATAACAGTCAAATGGAAAACAGTCATCAGTCGGCTGTGCGAAAGATACAAATTCTCAGACTGAGGAGATAGAGTAGGGCAGTCGACTGTCGAAGGAAAGACAGTCGTCTGTCCTGGTCCAAAAATGCACAGTGAGATACAAATCCAGAGAATAAGAACACTCACCCTAGGACCTATACTCTAATCACAAACTCATCATAAAAACAATGTAATAAGATAAATCAATTGAAACACAAATCTCTAAAATCAATCTCAAAGAAATCAGGAAATCACATAAGTCTCAATGGTCTTTCTTAAACACATATATAGCATATATCAAAAGAAGAAAGACAATATGATGACATGAGCTTAAAAGGTGTTATAACATGTAAGTTGAGCTCCTAGATTTCAGATTCACCCATAATTCCTAATTCTCCACGCAACCTCACAAATGAATCTTCTTTAAGAGGTTTTGTGAAGATGTCGGCAATTTGTTTTTGGGCTTCAATGTACTCTAAGATGATGTCCTTCTTAGCTACATGACCATTTATAAAATGGTGTCTCGCATCTATGTGTTTGGTACGAGAGTGGTGTACCGGATTCTTGAAAAGACATATGGCACTTTGGTTATCAACCATGATCGGTCAAGTATAACAGTTGACACCATAGTCCATAAGAGTAAGAGTGTGTCTCATCCAAAGAACTTGTGCACATGCAAGACCCGCGGCAATATATTCCGCTTCAGTCGTGGACAATGACACCGAATTCTGTTTCTTAGAAAACCAAGAAACTAGGGAATTTCCTAGAAAATGGCAAGTGCCACTAGTACTTTTCCTGTTGGACTTGCATCCGGCAAAGTCGGTATCACTATATGAGATTAACTCATATGAGCTAGATTTAGGGTAAAGTAATCCAAAATCTAGAGACTGATTGAGATAACGAAATATTCGTTTAACCGCAATCAAGTGTGACTCCTTAGGTCTAGCTTGATATCTAGCACACAAGCATACGAAAAATATGATATCGGGCCTACTAGCGGTTAAGTAAAGTAAGCTACCGATCATACCTCGATATAGACGAACGTCTACATCTTTTCCGCTTTCATCCTTGTGTAGATGGGTAGTAGTACTTATGAGAGTGTAACGGTCGGTTTCCGATCGTACTTTCTTTGTGCACGTGCTCTTGATTGTGCATGTGCTTATTTTTGACTTTATTTGATTTTGAACATTATTGTGTGATATATCGACATGATCGTCTCTGGAAGTATTAGATTGTGGAATAACTTTGTAACAACATATCTCGATTCGTTCTTCAGCGATACTATCTTATTTGACGTGACGTCGCGACTTTCTGTTTTGACCCGAGACGTTACGAATTTTAGTTTCGTCTCTCGACATCAAAATTTAGATCCTTCTTCTCCACTCTCTTTCTTTAGTCATCCCGAACACCCCATAATTATTTTACAATTTTTGGGCTTAATTTGACCTATTTTCCATTTTTTTGAAAGTTTTAAATAATTTTAAAACCTATTTTTATAAGATTTTTAATTACAATAAAATTCCTATATTATAATAACGTATTAAAGAATTTTTAGGCAAAATTTTAGAATTTTTGGCCGCACCCATTTTGCGTGAGGGAGAGGAGAGTAATTTTAACTAAATTAATTATTTTAAATTATTTTAATTACGTTTTTCCGAACCCTAACCCTAACCCTAGCTCTAACCTATTTAAATTAGCCCTAGGCAAAGTTTTTTCGTCATTGCTCAAAACCCTAGCCGCCGTTTCCTCTCCCAAAGCTTCGTCGCAACGTTGCGACGATCGCCCAGTGCACGACCGGAGCTCACCCCCGCAAATCCTAGCGCACGACCGGAGCAGCCCCCCGCATCACCGCTTGCAGCGCACCGCTGCATCGCACCCCGCTGTCGCCCCGCTCCGACCGAGGCTCTCTCTCGGTCTGACCGAGAGACTTCCTCGCACAGCCGCCCGCACCGCTCCGCTCCGCATCGCCAAGCGCCCGACCGACCCGCCTTGTCGGTCTGACCGAGACGCCGCCCCGCTGCATCGCCCCCTTCGTTTCGCCCGCACCCGCAGCACACGACCGACGGGATCTGTCGGTCTGACCGACGATTTCCCTCGCACCGCCGCTGCGACCGACCCCGCCGCATCGCAGCTCGCACGACCGAGAGCCCCTCTCGGTCTGACCGAGAGGAACCACCGCACCGACCAAGCCCGACCGACAGAACTTCATCGCAAGTTGGTTTCTCCCACACCAACTTCTGTGGTGGGCCCCCCAAGTGCTTGATCGCTCCGGGACGTAACCCAAAAGAACGGTTGTAGTTTTACCGCAAGTGCACGGTGTAGCAACGAGCGGGTTATCGAACACAGGGAGGACGAATGACCGTGCTTGTTCCGATCAACATGGCTATTTAAGGAGAGAGAAATTTGCCTTTGGCGATCCTGTCACAATCGTCAGACAAAGTATGGAAATATCAAATCAAATAAAGAACGTCTAGGGAATGGGGAATTCCCGCTACTCACCGTATTTTGTAAAAGTGGTTCATCGGTATCAAAGTTGCTAGAATAAGATTTTGGATGAACTAGTTGCAACTGAATGTAGAACCAAGCTCACGCTCTCGCGCTGTTGCCGGTCTATAGCTATCCTAGGTTCGGGTCCAATCTCTTGCAAACCCTAGCCTAGGGAAGCTAGCATTAGGATCAACATCATCGTTCAATCGTGCACCGAGCCCAATCTCTTGCAAACTCGGTCCACGACCTAGATTGGGATAGTTCCTACCCGTCCAATCTCTTGCAAACGGGTATTGGCGCGGAATTGGAACCGGAAACCCTAGTATCGGTCCAATCTCTTGCAAACCGACACTACGGAAATTCGATTCCAACCCAATTCGGATTTCTAGGGTTTCCTATCGAATTGGGATCCAATCTCTTGCAAATCCCAATCGATGTGAATTCCTAGCCATCCGTAGTAAATTGATCCAAATCTAATCTCTAATAGCAATTCTAACAAAATTCCTACCAATTCATCACAATTATGAAATAGGGCTTGTAGGGTTCATCCCCACGCCCTAAGACGTGGCGACTACTCACAATTCATAGCAAGATCACAAAAATAATCAATGAAATAAGCAATAGAATTCATCACAATATTGAAATATGCAATAAAAATAGAATTTTTAGAGAAGAGAAAAGCAAACCAATGGAGTTCTTCAATTAATCCAACAAAAATCCAATTTTGTCTCCTCTCCAATCTCAAGAAATAAACTAAAAAGCTAATCTAAAAAACTGCAAAAAATCTAAGAGAGAGGCTCCCAAAACTAGGGTAGAAACAGGGGTTAAATAGCCCCCAAAATCGTCCAAACACTGTGACCAAAATACCCCTGCGCAGCCTGTTTTCCGCAATTTTCGCTACAGGCAGCGCGTCGCACTCGGCCGAGTGACAAAAGTCGCTCGGCCGAGTGAAAACCCTGTAATTTTCCAGTAAGTATCGATCTTCAGGGTTCTTCACTTGGGGGCGGCTCGGCCGAGTGAGTTGTCGTCACTCGGCCGATGGCTTCATGGCACTCGGGCGGACGGGATTATCCACTCGGCCGAGTGGGTCTTCTGAAGCTCAGGCAGCCGAAAAACAGTAACATGGGGATTTTTGAAGGGCTTCGTCTGGGCGCCACTCGGGCGGACGGTGTCTCGTCACTCGGCCGATGTGGTCTCCGTCGCTCAGCCGAGTGCACATATGAATCGTGTCTGCTCTGGTCGGCCGAGCGGTGTCTCGCTGGTCGGCCAAGTGACTCCTTCACTCGGCCGAGTGGGACACAAAACATGCCCAAACTGCTTGTTTTGGCCTCCTCATCGCTCCTGCGACGTCCGTTCTTCTTCCGCTCCTCTCCAACAGCAAAATACCCCTCGGGGAGGTCGTCGGTGACCCTCTGGAGTAAGCGCATCTCGAGATCACTCTAAATCGCGCCAAATCGCCTGAAATGCGACAAAAACAACAAATCGTGAAAAGCATCGCAATATCATCGATATATCGTGAAAAACATGATTTGGGCGATCTAAATGGCATGCAAACATGCGGGAAAAAGGTGTAAAATAAGGAGTGATCAAAATCCCCCAAGCTTGCCTCTTACTCGTACTCGAGGAAGATAAGTGAAAGGCTAACCCGGTGGATTCGGAAAACGAAAACGGCGAAAAATGAAGAATGAAAAACGGAGAAGAATGAAATAAAAATAAAGAAGAAAGAAAGAAGCGAAGAGGTAAGCTGCTAGATCATTTTCTCAGGACGTGGGTTCCACTTACTCATATAGCATGCACTGAACGAGAAACACATGTCAAAGAATTTTATTTTGATATCATAGTATAATAGTGCAAATAGAAATAGAAAACCCACGAACAACAATATAATCATGAAAAACGGAATAATTTTATAATTAACATCGTCTGAATCATTTAAAGCGGTATACAAATCACAGATCACACACTTTTTAATTAAATGCTTCCTATCCGGAGTATAAGAGTATCACACTATAGAATAGAGAGAATAGAAAAGTATGGATTTCATGAAATGAGTGCTAGGCTTAGATTTCTGGATTTCGTAAAGCTAAAAATAATCTCACCGAGTATAGAATATTACTTAGCCTAGGTTGTCGTGCAACGTCAAGTAGTCACTCTCTCACACATCAATGGATCCCCTC
Source organism: Scilla litardierei (assembly GCA_030789695.1). Classification (NCBI taxonomy): domain Eukaryota; kingdom Viridiplantae; phylum Streptophyta; class Magnoliopsida; order Asparagales; family Asparagaceae; genus Scilla; species Scilla litardierei. Next base: position 265,722,785 of record CM061141.1, on the reverse strand, counting down.
CCCCAAGCTTATCTATAAGCGTGGTGGCATAAAAAATATTTACATCCCCATTTTTATAAAGCTCCAAAAGCAATGAAAAGAGAAGAGAAAGAAAGAAAGTGAGATGGGATCTTTTATTGAGGATTTTTCCTCTTTTCTTTTTTTTTTTGATTTTTTTTGATGCAAAAGCATATATACACAATGATCCCAACTCAAAGAGAGATAATGATATACAGGAATATTTTCTCTTTTTTTTCTCTCTTTTTTTTGAATAAAAAATTTGGAGCTAGGAATTAATAGCGGGGGAAATGCCATATAATAGAATCGCTAAGGGGAGATTCACCAATGAATTTAAAAGTAGAGAAATGATGTTCAAGATTTGTGGAGAAAGAAATAAATATATCACTCGGTTCACTCTATAAGACATGCACGACAACTTCAACAGGGTAATCTAATCTACTCAGTTTCGATCACAAAAAAGCTAACTAATCCAGATTTATCATAGCTAACATCATTCAATCATCCTGAAGTGAAATGTACAGTTCATGCATATAGAAGTGATATAGGAAAAGAAATCAGTACTCCAGATATAGGCATTCAATGCGTGAATCTTGGTGTGTTTTCTGTGATAGCATACATATGAATATTCAGACTCAGCTAATAATAAAATTTCATCCATTTTCATGTGGAAAAAGTGTGGGTTACTATCTCTAGATGCAAGGCAAGTCATAGCATATGATATCAGAAATAAAATCTAAGACATGACAAATATAGCATGCATATAGAGTAAGCTAACTCCACGTCATCATCATCACAGAAAAGTCATCTCTAGCATGAGATGAAAAAGAAAGAAATAAGGATAAAGGGAAAATAGAACTATTTACAATGCGGCACACAGAAAAATAAGAAAAACGTGATGTATGGCAAAATAAAAGAAAAATGATGAAAATAAGTGCAAAAGCGAAAAATGGCGTGAAAAACTAAAAATAAAGGCGGCAAACCGAAAAAGATCGTGAGAACTCACTCCCCCAAGCTAAATGGCACAGTGTCCTCAATGTGCAAAGTGTGGCACACCGAGAGACAAGTAAAGGGAGGGGTAAGTGAGGGTGCATGCATGATGGAAAAAAAATGAAAATAAAAGAAAGAAAATAAAGAAAGAAAATATGATGCGGACATGATGCATGCAGGTATGGAGTGATACAGACATAAAGGTGGGGCACCAAAAACTCTCCCTCTCTCCCAAAAAAGATATATAAAGATATGGTCTGAATGAGTAACCCAAAATAAGTGAGGGGAGGGGGGTGGGGAAAAAAATGCAGGAATAATGCAACAGGACCCAGCAGAAACGGGCAGCACAACGGTAGGAATAATCGATGGCATCAAGGGTGCCTAAGAAGGTGGTGCTGCGCCGTCTCCGTCCTGAGGCGGAAGTGGTGGTGGTGGCTGGACAGGCCGCTGAGCGGGTGTGGGTGTGGAAGTGGTAGCAGGCTGAGTGTGTGTGGAAGTGTGGGTGGGAACCTGCTGGGTGGGTGGTGGTACACGGGGGAGACGCTCAAGGACCTGGGTAAGACAGTAGTGAATCTGGGGGATCAGGTCAAAGCGGCTAGCCATCGCAGAGACGGTGGAGGACATATTCCTAAGGTCGCCTCTGAGGCCACTCACCGCCCCCTCTAGAGCACGAATGCTCTGAAGTACAGTGTCGGGGGGAGGTGGTGCAGAGGGACGCACCGGGCGGGGCTGTGCAGGGCGGGGCTGGCGTACTCGGGTCGCGTATGTGACGGGCTCAGCGGGGAAGGGAACAAAAGGTGTTGCGCTCGCAAATGTGGGCCTGGCCTCAGTGTGAGGCCGGGGCACCGGCTGGTGAGAAGTAGAGGCAGCAGCAGCGAAAGAAGAGTACAAAAGAGGCAGCGAGGCGGCCAGAGAGGTCAGTGGCACAGAAGTGTGGACAGACGCCACGACACTCTCGGAAAATACAGCAGCAGTGGAGACAGAGGGCTCTCCGCACTCAACTACGGTCGGCGGGTGCTCGGGTGGGGCAGAGGAAACATGCTCAGCAGACAGAGGGCCAGTGGGGGTGGTGACGACAGCCGCGGGAGTGGTGGCGGTGGGCTCAGCTAAGGTACTCCCGACACCGACAGAGGTGTGGACAGAGGTGTCAGGAGCAGCGGAAACATCAGGTGTAGACTGAGGGGCCACAGGGTCAACATGGGCGGCAGGCTCGGCAGGTGCAACAGGATCTGCGGGGGCAGCGTGGGCAGCGTGGGCCTGCTCGGCCTCCTCGGCCTCGAGCACGTAAGCAGCGGGGATGAGAACATCCATCACAGGGAGCCAGTCAACGTGGGCTGGTGCAATCTGAGTCCGAGCTAGGCTCGGAAGAATCATGTAATCGGCACCGTAAGGGCCGTGCAACCAGACCCAGTGACGCTCACCGTGCGGACGAAGCATCTTCATCCGGGCCATAACATCGATTGACAAAGAAGTGGGGCCCGGTACTCGTCGCAAGTCGTCAGGGAAGTCCTCGCCGGTCATAAGGGCAAGCAATGTGATCAGGCCGCCGCAGCATATCGGTGAGCGAGCGCCCACCGATACAATGATGCGGTCCAAAAACCAAGCCGCGACATCAATCACGACGGCGGGGACCAGCTCATCGCCATCCCTAGATAGAGCTCTGGGACGTGTCATCACATAGAGCATGTAGAGCTCTGGCGTAGACATCGTGCCCAGCTCATATCTGGCCAAAAAGGTCGTCGCCATCAGGCGCTGAGCAATACGGAGGCAGGGATGGACAATGGCCGAGGCCTTGGCCCTACTAGGGTCAAAGGCAGCGTGAAGACCCGTAATCCGGGCCCAGAAGGTATCGGCGTCGAAGGAAGGTGGGGGATATGGGTGGGGCCGTAACCGCGATCGGCTCCGGGGACAGCGGGCTACGAGAAAAATGCTCGCATCATGTCGAGAGTGACCTGGCACTCCCGGTCCATGAACCGAAACGAGCATCCCTCGTCGGTCCGGGCGATCGAACTAAGAATCTCAAGTGTCGGGCGGGTAAACGTGTCCGCCGACACCTGGAAGAAATCTTGCCAGCCCACGTTGTCGTACAACGTGAGCATCCCCTCGAGTACCCCCAGGCGTCCTAGGTCGGCAAGGTGTGCAAACCTGGAGGGTACGATCAAGCGCTGGGAGATACGCTCGAAGACGGCGCGGTGTGCGTCGTCTCGGAACGTAATCCCGAGCGGCCCGACCAGTGGAGCCGGAGGTGGTGGCTGTGGAGCGGCGGGGAGTGGCTGTGCGGGCTGTGCGGGCTGTGTGGGCGCTGCAGGCTGTGCGGGGTGTGCAGGCTGTACTGGGGGGATGGGGTGTGTGGGAGAAGGTGGAGGAGAGTCCTCCAGCTCGTGGGAGGGGCCGGCATCATCCGGCCGCTTCCGCTTGGCGGAAGCTCTCTTCGACCGCGGCCGTGTCCGGGGTGGCATATCGGCCCCGAGCGCGCGCCGAAAAGTGTAAAAAGTGCGGCGTGTGCAAAAGAATGGAAGGAGTATACCCAATCACGCCGCGAGTGCAAGATAATGGAAGCGTGCGAAGTCAGCACCTCCGCGAAGCCCAAATCAGTCCGTAGAAGCTCCCCTGGGCTCCCCTAAGCTCCCAAAAACAACCTGCGTATGAAATGGAGATATCAGCGGGTAATATTCAAAACGTATGGAGCATTAGGGGTATAATAGATAGATATAGAAATTGATTAGGGTTTGGGGTTCGTTTAATACATGGATCCTCGAAAAACACACAAAAAGAGGAGAAATAGGGCGAATCAGGCGATACCGGAGGTGGTCAGAGCGGCGGCCACCGGCGGCGACTCGGGCGAGGCGCGGCGGTGCTCGGCCGGCGGTGGCGGACCGAACGGCGGTGCGGCGATGGTCGACCGGGCGAGTGAGGGTACGAGCGAGTGAGGGTCGGGCGAGGGAGCTGAGGGGTCGGGCGTTTGGGAATTTTTTGCGTTTTGAAAAACGTGCCCCCTCGGCCCCTTATATAGTGAAAGTTACGACTCGGCCGAGTGAATAGGTCACTCGGCCGAGCGATATCAATGGAAAATTCCTCCTCGCTTTCGCTTCGGCCGAGTGGCTTTGCCAGCCTCGGCCGAGTGGAGTAAGTCCATTCGGCCGAGTGGCTCAAGCTACTCGGCAAGACTCGCCCTAGGAGCGTATCCGTTTTACTCGGCCGAGTGAAAATATATACTCGGCCGAGTAGCAGTTATACTGAAATCAAGAAAATAAACAGAGAGTTGGGTACAGCAGACTTCCCTCGTTCGTGAGCGGCTCGGCCGGACGAACTTGTGTACTCGGCCGAGTGACTAGTATACTCGGCCGAGTGAGCCTTGTGTTCTGCTGTTTGTCTTCGTTTGGGCTCTAAACTCCGTCTTTCTACCTCCAGTCGATTTCATCTTACTCCTAAGCATCGAGCGTCTTCCTGGGGCGCTCCTTGTCGTCTCGTTCATCCTCCTCATGATGGATTTACCTATCTCCTCTCCTGTCAAGAAAAATAGGACCCGTTATAACAAAAATTTTGGGCGAACGACTCAAAACACTAAAAATTTCTAAAACAAAAATAAAGAAAAAGTAAAAATAAAGCAATAACCGTCGGGTTGCCTCCCGACAAGTGCTCGTTTAAGGTCGTGAGCTCGACCCCCTATGATTTTCAATTAATGCGGGATGTTTGGTGCATATGAGATGCACCCATCAAACTTTCCGGGGAGAACGCTTGGATTCGGAAGTTGCGGCGGCGTGTTCTCCCGCGGTGGTCTCTCGTCTCGAATAGTGTTGGGGGGAGGCTCCCCCAAGCTAGCGTTTGCTCCGGTCAACGGCTTCACCGGTGACGCCGATTTTCGTAGCGGCGGAGCTTTCTTCGGAGACTTTTGTTTCGAGTGCTTGCAGAGCTCTCGAATCCTTGCGACATCAGCGTCGCCTTCATCATTTTCAGCGGAGAGGTCGGGGGAATCATCTATCTTCTCATCTTGGCCTAAATCCGGGCCTTCCTCGAAATCTTCATCGAATAGAGCGCCAATCGAGTGGGGGATCGCCTCTTCTATTACCTCATCAAGGAGGTCCATGTAGTCAAGTTCCTCGTGGTAAGGCATGTGTTTCATAGCCTTAGGAATGTGAAGCTCCACCTCGATGTTGCCGACATTCAAAGTTAGGGTACCTTCTCACACGTCGACAATCACTCCGGCGGTGGCGAGGAACGGGCGTCCAAGTATCAATGAAGTATCTCCCTCCTCCTTAATGTCCATGATCACGAAGTCACATGGCAAGCATATTCCCCCCGGGACTTGTAGCGGGATGTCTTCGGCTATCCCTACCGGCCTTGTTATTCGCCCATCGGCCAATTGTATCCGCATGTCGGTAGGTTTCAACTTCGTCCCGGTGTTTAGCCTTAAGAACATGGAGAGAGGCATGAGGCTCACACTAGCCCCTAGATCAACCAACACCTTTTGAAGAGGGACGCCGCCCAACGTGCAAGGAATCCGAAAACTCCCCGGGTCTTTAAATTTGGCCTGCTCCTTCTCTCTCTTGGTGAACCAAGAGCCCTCCTCGGCTAGCATAATCTTCTCCTTCCTCTTTCTCCCCGAAATCAAGTCTTTTAAGAATTTAGCATATGTGGGGATCTCCACGATGGCGTCGAGGAAGGGAATGTTGAGGCTAACTCCTCCAAGATACTCGAGAAACTTTGCTAGCCTTTTCTCCATTTTCGCTCTAGCAAGCCTTTGGGGAAATGGGACCGGTGGCATGAAGCGTCTTTCCTCAATCAATTGCTCCGCTCTAGATTTCTCCTTTTCTTGTGGCTCTTTCTCCTTATCATCTTCAACTACCGGCTCAATTGGCTCCAAACTTTCCTCCACGGGCTCCTCGGTAGGAATCATGGCGGGGGAGGTATCCTTCCCGCCTCTAGTAGTAACGGCAACTACGTCATTGATGTGGCCGGTGTTGCCCCGTGGGTTTTCTCGGGTTGCGCCGGCAATCGTTGAGTGTTCCGATTGAGCAACGCCAATTGCTCCGATATTTGAGCCACAACGGTATTGAGGGAGTCTTGCCCCGCCTTCAAGGTAGCATTGACCTTATTTTGCTCGACCATAAACGCCTCCACTCTAGCTTCGAAGTCGGATCGTTGTTGAGCTTGTGGAGGGTTTTGATTTTGATTCCTCCACCCTTGATTGTATCCGGGCGGCCTATATGGTGGAACTTGTTGCTTCGGTTGGAAATTTTGTTGTGGAGGTCCCCTCGGCAGATACTGTTGTTGTTGGGGTGGTGGTGGTCGAGCTTGTTGAGGTGGTTGTTGTGGCGGGTTCAAAGCTCCTTCATTGTTGGCGTAAGAGAATCCGGGATGATTTCTTGTGGCCAGATTGGCCAATATCCTTGATTCCCCGTGACATATTGTACTTGCTCCAAGGATCCTTCTCCTTGCTCTCCTCCCGCATACATGGCTTGAGATTGGTCTTGCCAATCACACATTTGGTTCGTTGGAGCGGAGGTGGAAAGGGTTCCTTGGGGCTCCGTGATAAACTTCTCCAGTCTCTCCACTACCTTGTGGAGAGAATCAAACTTGCTTGTAAGCTCCGCTACGGCCTTCGCCTCATAGATACTAGTTGGCTTTAAGGAGGACGTAGAGTGTCCTCGCTCATCGCCCCATTGTTGGTTGTTTGAGGCCATCTCCTCAATTAGGGCCGTAGCTTCCTCGGGAGTCTTTGACAAGATAGCACCATTCGCCGCGGCATCAATAATTTGTTTGGTCCCCGGTTGGAGACCGTTGTAGAAGCTATGAACTAGCTCCCAATCTTCAATGCTATGGTGCGGGCATTGGTGCTGCAGATCTTTAAAATGCTCCCAAGCCTCATAGAGCGTCTCCTGGTGTCCTTGCTTGAAGGACATGAGAGCGCTCCGGATCTTCACTGTCTTGGATGGCGGATAGAACTTGTCAATGAATGCACTTGCCAACTCGTCCCAAGAGGTGAAGATTCCGTCAGCCTGCGTCCTCAACCAATAGAGTGCCTTGTCCTTTAGCGTGAAGGGGAAGAGACGCAGTCTGATGGCATCGATGGAGACCCCCGGCATCTGAAATGTGGCGCACTTCGACAAGAACAATTGGATGTGGTAGTGAGGATTTTCATGGGCATTCCCATGAAATGGATCCTGCTGCATCAGAACCACTAGTCCAGTCTTTAGCTCGAAGTTCTTGTCAGCCGCCAACTCCGGCATGGCAATGGATGAGGTCGTAGAAGAGGTTTTAGGCCGAAGCCTATCTCGAATAGAAATTATCCTCACCATCCTTGCCGCTAATTGGTCCGCAGTTTCCGGGTTGGTCATAAACCTCCCTTCCGGATTTTGTCTCCTTTCCGCTCTAAGTCTCCGCGCGGTACGTTCGATCTCGGGATCAAATAATATAGCTTCAGGGTCCGCCGTAGATCTCGTGTACATACACAGGGAAAACAGAGTTTCAAAGAAATGATTAGTACCGTGGAAGGGTTAGGTAAAAATGAAGGAATGGAAATAATAATAATAATAATAAAAGAAATAGCTAGGGTGGTAAGATCAAACGCAATCGCCTCCCCGGCAGCGGCGCCAAAAACTTGATCGCTCCGGGACGTAACCCAAAAGAACGGTTGTAGTTTTACCGCAAGTGCACGGTGTAGCAGCGAGCGGGTTATCGAACACAGGGAGGACGAATGACCGTGCTTGTTCCGATCAACCTGGCTATTTAAGAGAAGAGAAATTTGCCTTTGGCGATCCTGTCACAATTGTCAGACAAAGTACGGAAATATCAAATCAAATAAAGAACGTCTAGGGAATGGGGAATTCCCGCTACTCACCGTATTTCGTAAAAGTGGTTCATCGGTATCAAAGTTGCTAGAATAAGATTTTGGATGAACTAGTTGCAACTGAATGTAGAACCAAGCTCACGCTCTCGCGCTGTTGCCGGTCTATAGCTATCCTAGGTTCGGGTCCAATCTCTTGCAAACCCTAGCCTAGGGAAGCTAGCATTAGGATCAACATCATCGTTCAATCGCGCACCGAGCCCAATCTCTTGCAAACTCGGTCCACGACCTAGATTGGGATAGTTCCTACCCGTCCAATCTCTTGTAAACGAGTATTGGCGCGGAATTGGAACCGGAAACCCTAGTATCGGTCCAATCTCTTGCAAACCGACACTACGGAAATTCGATTCCAACCCAATTCGGATTTCTAGGGTTTCCTATCGAATTGGGATCCAATCTCTTGCAAATCCCAATCGATGTGAATTCCTAGCCATCCGTAGTAAATTGATCCAAATCTAATCTCTAATAGCAATTCTAACAAAATTCCTACCAATTCATCACAATTATGAAATAGGGCTTGTAGGGTTCATCCCCACGCCCTAAGACGTGGCGACTACTCACAATTCATAGCAAGATCACAAAAATAATCAATGAAATAAGCAATAGAATTCATCACAATATTGAAATATGCAATAAAAATAGAATTTTTAGAGAAGAGAAAAGCAAACCAATGGAGTTCTTCAATTAATCCAACAAAAATCCAATTTTGTCTCCTCTCCAATCTCAAGAAATAAACTAAAAAGCTAATCTAAAAAGCTGTAAAAAATCTAAGAGAGAGGCTCCCAAAACTAGGGTAAAAACAGGGGTTAAATAGCCCCCAAAATCGTCCAAAAACTGTGACCAAAATACCCCTGCGCAGCCTGTTTTCCGCAATTTTCGCTACAGGCAGCGCGTCGCACTCGGCCGAGTGACAAAAGTCGCTCGGCCGAGTGAAAACCCTGTAATTTTCCAGTAAGTATCGATCTTCAGGGTTCTTCACTTAGGGGGCGGCTCGGCCGAGTGAGTTGTCGTCACTCGGCCGATGGCTTCATGGCACTCGGGCGGACGGGATTATCCACTCGGCCGAGTGGGTCTTCTGAAGCTCAGGCAGCCGAAAAACAGTAACATGGCGATTTTTGAAGGGCTTCGTCTGGGCGCCACTCGGGCGGACGGGGTCTCGTCACTCGGCCGATGTGGTCTCCGTCGCTTGGCCGAGTGCACGTATGAATCGTGTCTGCTCTGGTCGGCCGAGCGGTGTCTCGCTGGTCGGCCGAGTGACTCCTTCACTCGGCCGAGTGGGACACAAAACATGCCCAAACTGCTTGTTTTGGCCTCCTCGTCGCTTCTGCGACGTCCGTTCTTCTTCCGCTCCTCTCCAACAGCAAAATACCCCTCGGGGAGGTCGTCGGTGACCCTCTGGAGTAAGCGCATCTCGAGATCACTCTAAATCACGCCAAATCGCCTGAAATGCGACAAAAACAACAAATCGTGAAAAGCATCGCAATATCGTCGATATATCGTGAAAAACATGATTTGGGCGATCTAAATGGCATGCAAACATGCGGGAAAAAGGTGTAAAATAAGGAGTGATCAGTGCTCCTGAGGTGTTGTGGGCCCCCTTGGACCCCTAGCACTGCTGTGGGCCCCACTTGGACGTGCTACTTCGCGGATTTGCCGTCTACGACGTTGCAACACGTCGTAGGCCTTCGTCGCAAGTTCGAACTTTTGGAGAGACGTGCGAGGACCAGATCTGAAGCTGAGGAGTTCTCCGATCAGACCCGACATCCAATCTACAGCAAACTCCGGTTCAGGTTGGTTCCCCGAAACTCGTAGAAACCCCCACAATAGCTGACTGAACCCTAAACTAAAAACCGTCAACTTGAACTAAATTTACTTTCCAGCTCCTGTAAAATGGTGTTCGAACATAGAAAATCGACGAACGGACTTTGTTGACTGTGCACATAGGATAGATCGTCGATTAGGCTGAAACATCAAAAAGTGACTTTTGACGAATAGGATAGTCCCGAAAACCTAGAAACGAAACCTAATAGGATTTGATGAATTTGAGACCTGACATCGTCGCCGTGGAGATATTTCAGACGGACTTCCGCGGACGAGACGCCTGGACGGGACGCTTCGAGAGGACGACACACTCGCCATCGCAGGCAAGTGTATCCACTTGCACTTTTGGCCGTGCTTAGGCCTTAGTTGGTTAGAACTGTTAACTGTGAACAAATAGAACCGGACGTGAAATGATAGCGTCCGGGACGACTCCTGACGGCTCAGACTTGACAACGAAGTCTGAGCCTGACAACAACAACTTTTGATGCTGTAGGGCTATCATGTGTGTGCGTGTGTGTGGACACCCTAGAATAACTCTCCCGTACACTGGACGTGTCTTGTCACTGTTATCCACACTGGTCGTGTCTTGTCACTATGTTACAAAAATCCTTCGGGCGTTTCAGATGCTTCCCGAGCAGAAGTGATCTCCGTGTTACAAAAAGCCTTCGGGCGTTTCAGATGCTTCCCGAGCGGAAGTGATCTCCGTGTTACAAAAAGCCTTCGGGCGTTTCAGATGCTCTCCTTGCGGGAGTGATCTCCGTGTTACAAAAAAGCCTTCGGGCGTTTCAGATGCTCTCCTTGCGGGAGTGATCTCCGTGTTACAAAAAAGCCTTCGGGCGTTTCAGGTGCTTTCCTTGCGAAAGTGATCTCCGTGCTTCCTGTCCTGAGTTCTGGGGTTTTGGGGTAGGGTTGAGCGTGCGCACGGGGAGAGGGTCTGATCCCCCTCAACCCGTAAGGCGTGAACCCTTCGTGTCGTGTCGTGTCGTGTCGTGACGTGTCATGTCCTACTTGTCTTGTCTGTCTTCGTCTTGTTCTGACACCTTTAGGTTAGTCCCGTAGTCGTAGCACACGCTACGACTACCGCCTGCTACGTTTTTACTTTCCCTGCTACGTTACTTCTCTTATACTTGTTGTAACCCCAGCATGCTAATCAACCAGTAAAACGTTGTCTAAAAGTTGATACACTTGCAGTTTGGTCTAACCCTTTTTGTAGACCTGACCTGACGTACAGTTCCTTCTTTTGGTGCTGTACGTCAGGTGTTGAGCCAGAGTACGTTGTCGAGGCGGACTTGCCAGCTGACGGAGAGCCGGAGGACGTTGATCCGGAGTACGACCCGGAGGAGGACCAGAGTTAGAGGCCACTTGTTGCTGATCCAGATTCCTGTTCCAGTTTAGTTTGGGTGGGTAGCACCTGTTATTTTTTTTCCCTTGTCGAGGTTGGGTGCTTGCACCAGTAGTTTTCTTTTCTGCAGTTGTAGCCTTCGGGCGTTTTAGACTCTCAGTACTTTTGGATGCTTTATTTGGAATAAAATGAAATGATATCTGTTTTCAATACTTTGTTGTTTCCGTACTAACTTGCAGGGACCTGTTTTCCTTCGTTTGGAAAATCACAGACGCTTATTGGGTCTGGGCTCTTTGCCCTGGCCTAAGCGGGCCTTAGTCACGCTTCGCCTCCGACCTTTTTCGGAAGCGGGGCGTGACAGGTTTTAGTGGTGGCCCATGCAGGTCCCCTCTTTCTGCGAATACGGAACAATCGAAGTATTGAAATTCATTTTATTATCATCCAATAATTGTACGAGTCTAACCTCTGTGTTTCTGTCAATAGGATGGCCGGACGACGTGTTACCCGATCGGGGAACTTAGGCGATGGAGTTCCGGAGGACCAGAGCGGAGACTTCCGTCAGTTTCTGGGTGTGATGAGGGAGATGATGGATGTTCAGCATCAGTTGGTTCAGCAGTCCCAGCGTGCTGCCCAGGCTGTTCCAGTTGCACCACCACCACCACCACCTGCCCCTCGAGCTGCTCCAGGAGTGAAGCAGTTCAACGAGCACCAGCCAAAGACATTTTCGGGGAAGGAGGGACCCCTAGCTGAGCACGGAGGAGAAGTTAGTTGCTACGAAGATTCCTGATGATACCCGTGTGGAGATAGCAAAGATGCAACTGACGGAGAATGCGAGGAACTGGTGGCGCATCGAGGAGAGGCGTCTTGAGAAGCCAGTGGGATGGAATACCTTCAGGTCTATGTTCAAGGATAAGTACTTCACCAAGTCTGCTAGGAGGGAGCTGCTGAGCAGGTTTATAGATCTGAAGCAGGAGAACATGACCGTCGAGGAGTACGAGGCGGAGTTTGAGATGCTGAGTCGCTTTGCTTCGCACATGGTGAAGAAGGAGGAGAAGCGAGCTGATCGTTTTCGTCAGGGGCTGCGTCCAAAGATTCAGGCTTCGATGTCTTCGGCGAGTTTCTCGACTATGAGGGAGGTACTTGATGCTGCGAAGAATCATGAGCTCATAGCTCTTCTGCCTGACCCTCCAGCTGATAAGGGGAAGCGTCCCATGGAGCAGTACCGGCCACCTGCTAGGCCGGCGATGAGGCCAGTTCAGACAGTACCATTCAAGAGGCCTGGAGCACCAGTTCAGATTCAGAGTAAGGGACCATGCCATTACTGCGGGAAGACAGGACATATTCAGAAGGATTGTAGGAGGAAGCTGGGACTGTGTTTAGTTTGTGGAGATGCCTCGCATGCTGCGAAGGATTGTCCGAGGGCTCGTCAAGCTGTGGTTGGAGCGCCAGCCCCGCTGCAGATGAGAGCGCCTGCTCCAGTTCAGAGAGGACCTGCTGCTCGTGGACCACCCTTGTCGCCTCAGAGGCAGATGTATCAGAGAGCAGCACAGCCCCAGAGGCCGGCGTATACCATGACTGCTGTTGAGACTGAGGAGCTGGATGGAGTTATAGCAGGTAACTCTTGATCCTAGTTTTTCATTGCATAGTTTAGATCTTGTTATTAGTGTTGCTTGCTTGACTTGTTGTTAGAGTAGTTGATTTGACCGTAGTTCCCTTATATCTTAGGCACCATTCTAGTGTCCTCTCACCCAGCCTTGGCTTTGTTCGACTCCGGTGCATCTATGTGCATCATATCCCGGAGGTTTGCAACAAAGCACTCTATCCCCACCCATACACTCCCTAAGTGTTGGGACATTACCACAGGGAACGGAGTGGTGACGGTAAATTTGGGATGTCGATCAATTTCTTTAGTGATCATTGGACACGAGCTCTTTGCAGATTTCATTGTCCACGATCTGCCACATTTCGATGTCGTTCTTGGCATCGATTGGTTGGGAGATTTCCATGCCTCGATCGACTGTCACAGCAAGAGGGTGGTGTTCCGGATTCCAGGTCATCCGGAGTTCGAGTTCCGCAGCAGGGACGAGTCGCTTGGGCCCATCAGATTTCGGGCCAAGCTGGCGGTGCCGATTGTTACAGCCATGCAGATGGAGATGGAGATCAAGAGACCAGCAGTCGTCAGAGACTTCGACGACGTCTTCCCGGAGGATATCTCAGGTTTACCACCCGACAGAGCTTTAGAGTTTGGAATTGATCTTATGCCGGGAGCGCAACCGATATCGAAGGCGCCGTACCGTATGGCCCCCGCTGAGCTCGAGGAGCTGCGGAAGCAGTTGGATGAGTTGCTGCAGAAGGGTTTCATCCACCCTAGTGTGTCACCGTGGGGTGCACCTGTTTTGCTTGTAAAGAAGAAGGATGGGTCCCGCAGGATGTGCGTGGACTATCAAGGATTGAATGATGTCACCGTAAAGAATAAGTATCCGCTGTCGCGCATCGATGATATCTTTGACCAGCTTGGAGGTTCGAGAGTCTTCTCGAAGTTGGACTTGAGGAGTGGATACCACCAGTTGAAGGTAAAGAAGGACGATGTTCAGAAAACGGCTTTCCGGACGAAGTACGGACATTATGAGTTCGTGGTCATGCCGTTTGGCGTGACCAATGCTCCGGCTGTGTTCATGAATTTGATGAATTTAATATTCTACGACTTCCTGGACAAGTTTGTTGTCATCTTCATTGATGACATTCTTATTTATTCGAAGTCTGAGGAGGAGCACAGCTGTCATCTGAGGACAGTGCTGGAGACGCTAAGGAGACATAAGCTTTATGCCAAGTATAGCAAGTGCGAGTTCTGGCTGGACAGAGTCGCATTCCTGGGACATGTGGTGTCCGGTGACGGCATATCTGTGGATCCGGAGAAGGTTAGAGCAGTCAGAGATTGGCCGACTCCGCAGTCAGCGTCCGACATCAGGCGCTTCCTTGGTTTAGCAGGCTATTATCGGCGGTTCATCAAAGATTTCTTGAAGATTGCAGAGCCGATGACGAAGCTGACGAGGAAGGACGAGGAGTTTATTTGGTCAGATGCTTGTGAGGAGGCCTTCAGTATCTTGAAGGCGAGATTGACCACGGCACCGGTGTTGGCAGTACCGGATCGAAGCGGAGGCTTCGAAGTTTATTATGATGCATTAGGGAAGGGCCTCGGATGCGTCTTGCATCAGCATGGCCACGTGGTCGCGTACGCTTCTCGTCAGTTGATGACTCATGAGAAGAATTACCCGACGCATGATCTGGAGTTGGCAGCAGTGATTTTTGCACTGAAGATTTGGAGGCACTTCTTGCTAGGTGAGAGTGTGAAGATTTTCACCGATCACAAGAGCTTGAAGTACATCTTTACACAGAAGGAGCTCAACATGCGTCAGAGGCGATGGTTAGAGCTCATGGCTGACTACGAGATTGAGTTGCAGTATCATCCGGGTATGGTGAACATAGTGCCGGATGCCTTGAGTAGACTTCCTACTACGATGATGCTTGCAGCAGACTGGAGGATTCAGCAGGAGCTGAGGGAGATGGATTTGGAGGTTGTCCTACCTGGTGTGGTTCGTTTGTTCATGAATTTGCAGATTCAGTCCACGATCGTGGATCGGATCAAGGCAGCACAGGCAGGAGATCCGAAGCTGCAGAGGATCAGGAGGCAGGTTGAAGCTGGACTACGGACGGAGTTCGTGATTCATGAGGATGGTTCGCTGCGGTACGGCAGTAGACTCTGTGTACCTGCAGGTGATGTTCGCGAGGAGCTGTTGAGCGAGGCTCATAACTCGCCATATTCTATACATCCTGGAGGCACCAAGATGTATAAGGACTTCCGTCTGAATTATTGGTGGATTGGCATGAAGAGGAGTGTGGCACGGAGCGTTGCCAAGTGTTTGATATGCCAACAGGTGAAGGCTGAGCACCATCGTACTGCTGGGTTGTTGCAACCGCTTCCCATTCCGGAGTGGAAGTGGCAACATATTACGATGGACTTCGTGACTGGTTTACCTCGGACCCCGAGGCAGAACGACGCAGTTTGGGTGATCGTGGATCGGTTGACCAAGTCTGCGCACTTTATCCCTTTCTGAGTGGGCCAGTCTACGGAAGCTTTGGCGAGGAAATATCTGGAGGTAAAGTTCCGATCTACTTTTACTTCTATTTTGATTTTCTCTTTGAAATAGTCGTGACATAGACCGTGTACGTGCAGGAGATTGTACGCTTACATGGAGTCCCCGTGAGCATTGTGTCTGACCGAGACACGAGGTTCACATCTCAGTTCTGGAGAAGTCTGCAGGAGCATTTGGGTTCAAGTCTGAGTTTCAGCACGGCGTACCACCCGCAGACTGATGGCCAGTCCGAGAGGACTATTCAGATTCTGGAGGATATGTAGCGAGCTTGTGCGCTCGATTTGAAGGGATCATGGGAGGACCATCTCCACTTGGTGGAGTTTTCATATAACAACAGCTACCAGGCGAGCATTGGCATGGCGCCGTTTGCTGACTTATATGGAAGGAAATGTCGATCGCCACTGAGCTGGGATGACATCGGAGATCGGGAACTGTTGGGTCCGGAGATGATAGTTGAAGCTGTGGATGTCGTGAGGGACATCAGGGAGAAGCTTAGAGTTGCACAGGATCGCTTCAAGCATTGGGCAGATGCCAAGAGGAGACCTTTGGAGTTCCAGCCTGGAGATCACGTCTTCCTGAAGATTTCTCCGAACCGTGGAGTTATTCGTTTTGGGAAGAAGGGAAAGCTGAGTCCGAGGTTTATTGGGCCATTTGATGTGCTAGAGCGTGTGGGAGCAGTGGCCTACCGCCTTGCTCTGCCACCATCTTTGGAGGGTGTTCACGACGTATTCCACGTATCTCAGCTACGTCGGTACGTCAGTGATCCGTCACACACGGTCAATTTCTCGGAGATTACGGTTCGACCGGACCTGACATATGACCAGCAGCCTGTGCAGATCTTGGACCGTCGACAGAAGCAGTTGAGGAATAAGATAGTCGACCTGGTGAGAGTGATGTGGCGTCACGGATCGCCTGGAGAGTCCACCTGGGAGCGTGAGGATGATATGAGAGGGCGCTTCCCGCATCTTTTTCCCGGCAATGCTTGATGTTGATTCCGAGGACGGAATCATTTCTAAGTTGGGGAGGATGTAACGGTCGGTTTCCGATCGTACTTTCTTTGTGCACGTGCTCTTGATTGTGCACGTGCTTATTTTTGACTTTATTTGATTTTGAACATTATTGTGTGATATATCGACGTGATCGTCTCTGGAAGTATTAGATTGTGGAATAACTTTGTAACAACATATCTCGAGTCGTTCTTCAGCGATACTATCTTATTTGACGTGACGTCGCGACTTTCTGTTTTGACGCGAGACGTTACGAATTTTAGTTTCGTCTCTCGACATCAAAATTTAGATCCGTCTTCTCCACTCTCTTTCTTTAGTCATCCCGAACACCCCATAATTATTTGACAATTTTTGGGCTTAATTTGACCTATTTTCCATTTTTTGAAAGTTTTAAATAATTTTAAAACCTATTTTTATAAGAGTTTTAATTACAATAAAATTCCTATATTATAATAACGTATTAAAGAATTTTTAGGCAAAATTTTAGAATTTTTGGCCGCACCCATTTTGCGTGAGGGAGAGGAGAGTAATTTTAACTAAATTAATTATTTTAAATTATTTTAATTACGTTTTTCCGAACCCTAACCCTAACCCTAGCTCTAACCTATTTAAATTAGCCCTAGGCAAAGTTTTTTCGTCATTGCTCAAAACCCTAGCCGCCGTTTCCTCTCCCAAAGCTTCGTCGCAACGTTGCGACGATCGCCCAGTGCACGACCGGAGCTCACCCCCGCAAATCCTAGCGCACGACCGGAGCAGCCCCCCGCATCGCCGCTTGCAGCGCACCGCTGCATCGCACCCCGCTGTCGCCCCGCTCCAACCGAGGCTCTCTCTCGGTCTGACCGAGAGACTTCCTCGCACAGCCGCCCGCACCGCTCCGCTCCGCATCGCCAAGCGCCCGACCGACCCGCCTTGTCGGTCTGACCGAGATGCCGCCCCGCTGCATCGCCCCCTTCGTTTCACCCGCACCCGCAGCGCACGACCGACGGGATCTGTCGGTCTGACCGACGATTTCCCTCGCACCGCCGCTGCGACCGACCCCGCCGCATCGCAGCTCGCACGACCGAGAGCCCCTCTCGGTCTGACCGAGAGGAACCACCGCATCGACCAAGCCTGACCGACAGAACTTCGTCGCAAGTTGGTTTCTCACACACCAACTTCTGTGGTGGGCCCCCCAAGTGCTCCTGAGGTGTTGTGGGCCCCCTTGGACCCCTAGCACTGCTGTGGGCCCCACTTGGACGTGCTACTTCGCGGATTTGCCGTCTACGACGTTGCGACACGTCGTAGGCCTTCGTCACAAGTTCGAACTTTTGGAGAGACGTGCGAGGACCAGATCTGAAGCTGAGGAGTTCTCCGATCAGACCCGACATCCAATCTACAGCAAACTCCGGTTCAGGTTGGTTCCCTGAAACTCGTAGAAACCCCCACAATAGCTGACTGAACCCTAAACTAAAAACCGTCAACTTGAACTAAATTTACTTTCCAGCTCCTGTAAAATGTTGTTCGAACATAGAAAATCGACGAACGGACTTTGTTGACTGTGCACATAGGATAGATCGTCGATTAGGCTGAAACATCAAAAAGTGACTTTTGACGAATAGGATAGTCCCGAAAACCTAGAAACGAAACCTAATAGGATTTGATGAATTTGAGACCTGACATCGTCGCCGTGGCGATATTTCAGACGGACTTCCGCGGACGAGACGCCTGGACGGGACGCTTCGAGAGGACGACACACTCGCCATCGCAGGGAAGTGTATCCACTTGCACTTTTGGCCGTGCTTAGGCCTTAGTTGGTTAGAACTGTTAACTGTGAACAAATAGAACCGGACGTGAAATGATAGCGTCTGGGACGACTCCTGACGGCTCAGACTTGACAACGAAGTCTGAGCCTGACAACAACAACTTTTGATGCTGTAGGGCTATCATGTGTGTGCGTGTGTGTGGACACCCTAGAATAACTCTCCCGTACACTGGTCGTGTCTTGTCACTGTTATCCACACTGGTCGTGTCTTGTCACTGTGTTACAAAAAGCCTTCGGGCGTTTCAGATGCTTCCCGAGCGGAAGTGATCTCCATGTTACAAAAAGCCTTCGGGCGTTTCAGATGCTTCCCGAGCGGAAGTGATCTCCGTGTTACAAAAAGCCTTCGGGCGTTTCAGATGCTCTCCTTACGGGAGTGATCTCCGTGTTACAAAAAAGCCTTCGGGCGTTTCAGATGCTCTCCTTGCGGGAGTGATCTCCGTGTTACAAAAAAGCCTTCGGGCGTTTCAGATGCTCTCCTTGCGGGAGTGATCTCCGTGTTACAAAAAAGCCTTCGGGCGTTTCAGGTGCTTTCCTTGCGAAAGTGATCTCCGTGCTTCCTGTCCTGAGTTCTGGGGTTTTGGGGTAGGGTTGAGCGTGCGCACGGGGAGAGGGTCTGATCCCCCTCAACCCGTAAGGCGTGAACCCTTCGTGTCGTGTCGTTTCGTGACGTGTCGTGTCCTACTTGTCTTGTCTGTCTTCGTCTTGTTCTGACACCTTTAGGTTAGTCCCGTAGTCGTAGCACACACTACGACTACCGCCTGCTACGTTTTTACTTTCCCTGCTACGTTACTTCTCTTGTACTTGTTATAACCCCAGCATGCTAATCAACCAGTAAAACGTTGTCTAAAAGTTGATACACTTGCAGTTTGGTCTAACCCTTTTTTTAGACCTGACCTGACGTACAGTTCCTTCTTTTGGTGTTGTACGTCAGGTGTTGAGCCAGAGTACGTTGTCGAGGCGGACTTGCCAGCTGACGGAGAGCCGGAGGACGTTGATCCGGAGGACGACCCGGAGGAGGACCAGAGTTAGAGGCCACTTGTTGCTGATCCAGATTCCTGTTCCAGTTTAGTTTGGGTGGGTAGCACCTGTTATTTTTTTTCCCTTGTCAAGGTTGGGTGCTTGCACCAGTAGTTTTCTTTTCTGCAGTTGTAGCCTTCGGGCGTTTTAGACTCTCAGTACTTTTGGATGCTTTATTTGGAATAAAATGAAATGATATCTCTTTTCAATACTTTGTTGTTTCCGTACTAACTTGCAGGGACCTGTTTTCCTTCGTTTGGAAAATCACAGACGCTTATTGGGTCTGGGCTCTTTGCCCTGGCCTAAGCGGGCCTTAGTCACGCTTCGCCTCCGACCTTTTTGGGAAGCGGGGCGTGACAGAGAGTCCTTTTGTTTGAAGACGATTCCATCCCGAATCGCTTGATAAGCTCCCCTGTGTACTTTATCTGATGTATGAAGGTGCCATTCTCCATTTGTCGAATTTGCAGTCCAAGGAAATAAGTGAGCTCTCCCATGTAGCTCATCTCGAATTCATCCTTCATTGACTTAGAAAATTCTTGATAAAGATTAAAGTTAGTAGAACCAAAAATAATATCATCTACATAAACTTGAATCAAAAGAATGTCATTTTCATAATCTTTAATGAAGAGAGTAGAATCAACCTCTCCCATTTTAAAACCTAAATTCAAAAGAAAGGTCTTAAGTCGATCATACCAAGCTCTAGGAGCTTGTCTCAACCCATACAACGCTTTCTTAAGTTTGAAAACATGGTTTGGAAATTTTTCATGAATAAAACCGGGAGGTTGAGAAACATATACTTCTTCATTGACAATCCCATTTAAAAATGCACTTTTAACATCCATTTGAAATAGTTTAAAATTCTTATGGGATGCAAAAGATAAAAGTAATCTAATAGCTTCTAATCTAGCTAGGGGGAAAAGGTTCTTCGAAATCAATACCTTCCTCTTGCCGGTAGCCTTGAGCTACTAACCTTGCTTTGTTCCTTATGATCACCTCGTTCTCATTTGTCTTGTTCTTGAAGATCCATTTGGTCCCAATGACTTGGTGACCACATGGAAGAGGAACGAGTTCCCAAACTTCATTTCTCTCGAACTGCATTAGTTCTTCTTCCATTGCCACTATCTAAGAGCTATCCTCACAAGCTTCTTAGATTTTCTTTGGCTCAATGGTAGAGACAAATACGCAATGAGATAATTCTTCAATCCTCGACCTCGTTCGAACACCCACACCAATATCTCCAATAATTTGGTAATGGGGATGGTTGCGAACGGTCGGGTAAGCTTTGGGTATTCCTGCATCACTAGGAACATCTTCAACAAATTCGTTAGTAGTGTTAGTATCAATAATCGAATCATTAATCTTAACATTACTAAGAGGATCACACAAAACATCTACACCATCATCATCAACACGAGGAAAATCTAAATCTTCATTAAATGATACGTGTAGTGATTCCTCAATCGTTGAAAAAGTTTTGTTGTATATCCGGTAGGCTTTGCTACGTGTGGAATATCCAACAAAAATTCCTTCATCGGATCTTGGCTCAAATTTATCTAGATTACCGAAAGTGTTCTTAATTAAACATTTTGAACCAAAAACACGAAAATATTTTACTTGAGGCTTTTTGTCATAAAACAACTCAAAACAAGTTTTGTTCGTTCGGGTCTCACTAGGATCCTATTGAGCACATAACATGTCGTGTGCACCGCCTCTGCCCAAAATTGTAGTCCTAGATGACTATCATGGAGCATAGTGCGAGCACACTCAATAAGATTCATATTCTTTCTCTCTACAACACCATTTTGTGGTGGTGCCCGAGGGAAGGAAAAATTATGAGTTATCCCGGTGTCATCACAAAACTTAGTAAAATATTCATTCTCAAATTCTCCTCCATGATCACTACGGATAGTGATAATGGTGGATCCTAAGAGATTCTGAATCTTCTTTGCAAATTTGGTAAACTCTTCATAAGCTTCATTCTTATTAGTTAAGAATGAAACCCAAGTAAATCTAGAGAAGTCGTCTACGACAACTAATCCATAATGAGCATTGCCTAAAGAAGCGGTTCTAGTTGGCCCAAACAAATCTAAATGAAGAAGTTCTATGGGCCTCTTAGAAGTAATCCCTTCTTTAAGCTTAAAGGATGATTTACTAAGTTTACCTCTTTGACAAGAATCACAAAAGTTTTTCTTATTAAAAGCGATTTTAGGAAAACCTTTGACTAGATCATGCTTAGCTAACTTATATAAGTGCTTGAAGTGAACATGACCAAAACGGCGATGCCATAATAGTTTTTCACTTGTGTTAGCAACTAAGCAATGTTCTACGGTTTTAGGCAAGCTCAAATAATAAATATTTTTACGCCTAATACCGGAAAATAAAACATTTGAATCAGAATCAACAATTGTACACAATCCTTCTCCAAAGTTAACCTTGTAACCTTTGTCACAAAGTTGACTAATGGAAATGAGATTGTGACACAAACCACTCACAAGATAAACGTTAGTAATTAAGGGTTTTGAAGGAATACCAACGATACCTACTCCAATGATGGTTCCCTTTTGATTACCTCCAAAAGTGACCGTTGCACCATCCTTGATGCTAATCACTTCGGAGAGCATTGAGGGATCTCCCGTCATATGTTTGAAGCAACCACTATCGAGAATCCATCCTTTCCCTTTAGAGCTAATATGACTTTTATTGCTCTTCTTCTTTCTCTTGGGTACCTATATAATATACCATAAGCTCATGGTACCCAATGTTTGTTGGGTCCAAGGGGATTAACCCTTTGGAAGCCAAGTCGAAGTGGACTTCCGCTTCCCAACATAATTACTATTCATAATAACGTCATGAAAATAGAAATCAACATAGGCATTCCTATCATTTAGGCTAGTGTTCTTAGGACCCCAAATGGTGTATGTTTTGGGAGTCCTTTTCCTAGTTGCATGCATATTTGTTAAATTTCTATGTGGTGCATGCTTATTAGGAACATGGTTTCTAGCATTAACATGAGGTAGTGGATATGCATATGACATACGAGAGTGATATGTATGCTTAGGAACATGCATGTTGTATGAAGCATATGGGTTATGCATGACATGCGGAGGATGTGCATACATATAAGTATGATGCGTATGTGCATACGGGTGTATAGGAGCACGTACATGAGTATTTCTCAAGTGTGGATTTGTATGTGTCCATGGGTGTGGAGCATAAAAAGTGTCATGATTATCCACTTGTGAAGTAAGAGGTTTCCTACGTGGATGAGTGTTAGTGTACATGTAAGCATGGCATTGCTTTTGGTTTCCACCCTTAGTGGGTTTTTTGCCAAAAGGAAGAGAAGGTGAAGTGGTGACTTTCTTGGTAGGTTTGCTACCTATAGTGTCTTTGACACCACTTGTGGATGCACCGGAGGATGGCCTCACAAAGTCTATATTGACACCACTATAGGAGGTACGAGCATTGGATGCATTCGCATTCACAAACCCAAGACCAACACGATGTGTGGCCGAAAATTGGTTTGCTAGCAAATCATCCAATTGTCCTTTTTCCTTATTGAATCTCACAATACGGGAGGACATGAGCTCATATTTCTCCTTTAGAGAAGAAATGTTGGTATCCAAGGTGGACACCCGTGCTTTGAGCTCGTGCACTTGGGTTTTAAGGAAATCATTCTCTAAACCCAATTGTGTGTGACGTGTAACTAGATCACTATTATCCTTGGGATGTGTTTGATCTAGTTGAGATTTGAGGTTATTCACCTCATCTCTCAAAGTGACATTTTGAGAAACTAAATTTGCTTTCTCAAGAGTTAAAGTATCAACAATGGTGTCATTGTTGCTAATGCATGGAATGGATGACTTGCTAACATTTGATTTCCTTAAGCTAGTATATCTAAGCATTAAAGATTGATATTTAGCAAATAATTCTTCATTTGCAATACGAAGTTCATCCATTGTTACCTCGATATCATCCGTGTCGAAATCACTCTCATCGGAGAGTAGATCGTCTCGTGCCATGAAACACATGTGGGCGCTCTCACCCATCTCACCATCGGAATCACTTGATGATTCTTCACTAGAGTCATCGAATGTACCTACGAGTCCTTTCTTCTTGTCTCTCTTGTTCTTGTCGGACTTGTGGTACTTCGGAGCCTTCCACTTCTCTTTGTTTCTTAGCATTAGGCAATCCCTCTTGATGTGCCCTGGCTTATTACACTTAAAGCAAAGAAAGGAAGAAGCATTAGTAGACTCAAAACGTTTGTTTGAGGAAAATTTACCTTTGCGAAAGAAGCGTTGGAACTTCTTCGCCATTTGGGCCATTTCACCCAAATCCATCTCATCTTCTGAATCTTCGCTATCGGAGGATGATGAATATGTGTTGAATGCCAAAGCTTTCTTCTTGGCCTCCGAAGGATTCATCATAGCTCGAATCTTTAATTGGTACTTCCGTCTTACTTCGTAAGACATGAGAGTCCCGATAAAATTCACAACTGTGTAATTCTTCAAATCATTGACCTCCTCGATGGCGATTGCTCTTCTTTCCCATTTGGAGGTCATTCCCATGATGATCTTCCTTACCTTATCAAGTTCGGTGTATATTTGGCCAAGGGCTTCCAATTCATTAATGATGTCGGTAAAACGTCCGTACATCGATGCAATGCTCTCATTTTCCTACATATGAAACAAATCGAAGTTTTGCATGGCAACATATAACTTTGAAAGTTTTACCTTGTTCGTTCCCTCATGGGTAACGATGAGATGGTTCCAAATTTGATATGCACTCTTACATGTGCATATCTTGTTGAAATCATTCGGGTCCAACGCACAATGAAGAGCGTTCATTGCTTTAGCGTTGTTGACTTCGGCGGACTTCTCGAAAGTCGTCCATTTTTCGAAATCCTCTTCGGTGGGCTCGACGTATTCCTTGTGGAGGGTTCTCCAAAGCGAAGCGCTCCTTAGAAACGTCTCCATCCTACACTTCCAATAGCCAAAGTTAGTGCCATTGAAACGCGGAGGATGCACCGTTGATTGACCTTTGAAAAGTGTGGATGCTCCATCACGGTCGTGATTGTTGTACGAAGTCGGTGGAGGAACGTTGTTGTTGTTGGATGCCATAGCTATAACCTTGCACTTTGATACCAATTGTAAGGATCCTGTATATGGAGAAAACACTAGAAGGGGTGTTGAATAGTGTTTAAGCAATTTAAAAGGATAGTTACACCAAATTAAAATGCTAACCAACAATATAGTGCGAAATTAGAATTAAACCCACATAAGAAACAAATGCAAACACAATTATGTTTCTAGGGTTCGGGTTACCCAAGTCACTTCCCGACTTGTTCCCGATAATCCTACGTCCCTTCCACCCGGATACCTCCGGATACTCAAGTTAAAACCCTAACTTGAGGTTTCCTTAAAACCCACTTGTAGCAACCCTACAAGTGAAATCGAATATAATCGATGTCCTTGACTCCCACAACTTGGGAGCAAGCAAACCGCTCTCACAACCCGAGAGCAAATTCAATTTACGAAAGTAATGAAATATGAAAGCAACACTTACAATCACATATGCCTTGAAGTAGAACTTGAAGGAGAAGTGTGATATGTGTTGTAGACTCTCTTGGAAGAGAGGAGAAAGCCCTTTCTCTTGACTGCACCAAATACCTAGAGGATCACTCTTTGGTTCTAGGTTGGAGAGCAAGAGATCAAAGATTTGAATTCTTAGGGCTTTGGATTTGAGAGCTTTAAACTTTAGAAATGAAAGCTTTAGAGATTTTTGCAATAGCTTAGGTAACCTTTCAATGGAACAGTAGCAGCCCATTATATAGGTTTCTCAAATCCACAAAACAGTTTAGGCAAAAACCCTTTTGGAATCCGTGAGAAAATTCTCAACGGATAGAAACTGAACTCGCGACAGTCGACTGTTGAAGAAACCACAGTCGACTGTTGCACAGTCAGCATGGGTAGGTAAGAATTCATAACGGAAACTTACCATGTGGACAGTCGACTGATGAAGCAAAGACAGTCGACTGTTGAACCAACAGGCGACTGTAATTACTTCTACAGGCGACTGACGGAAAGAACGGTAAGTTGAAGAAATCTGGAAATCCTGTAAGATAACAGGATAAACGAGTGATGAGGATAATACAGTCGACTGTTAATCAGAACATGCGACTGTAAATCCTTATACAGACGACTGTCAAATACCTTGAGAATTTCCAGAGAGCTGAGTCAATAAATTGGCTCACAGACAGACGACTATTGCAGCATACACAGTCGACTGATCCAAGGGACAGTCGACTGTATATTCAACATTAGTCGACTGGCCGTAAAATTCAGATCAACAAAGTTTGGGCAGAAGGATAGACAGGCGACTGATTTACAAAACACAGTCGACTGTCACTTGGACAGGCGCCTGGGAATCGTTCATCAGTTGCCGGTGCGAAATAAACAGAAAGGCCCAAAACTAGATTGCAAAAGTTTGTGCATAACAGGCGACTGTAAAACAAAACACAGTCGACTGTTTTTGAGATAGACGACTGTAAAATGTTCAGCAGTCGACTGTTATAAACAATACAAGCACAATCACAAAGAAATGAATTGGGGTCAAAGGACAATTGATCTAATGATGTCCTAAGACTGAAATGAAGATGTGTGTGAGTGCTCCATCAAAGTTCTACTTCTAAGCTACATACTAGAAGAGATAAAAGAAATTTACATTCACGAAATCTCTCTTCTATCCATCGCATGAGCTTGAAGTCTTCATGGAGCTTCAATCAACATCTACATTTACCCAATCCATTTTCATTTGCCTTCAATGAACTTTGAGAGTCATCCATTGCTAGTAGATCTTCATAAATAGCTTAGGCAATAGATTAACTGCAAAATAGGGGATTAGTCACAAGTATTTATGTTTGCTCATCATTAACACCAAGTAGGGAGAAGTCCAATACTCAACATGCATGAAGTGGGTGGGTGAGTGGGTGTGTGTACATTGGTGTGTGTGTGTGTGTGTGTGTGTGTGTGCACGTGCATTAGGGGTGGGTGCTTGCATGGGTGGGTTGGTGGGTTGGTGTGTGAGTATTGGTGGGTGGGTGTGTGTGTGCATTGGGGTGGGTGTGTGCATGGGTGGGGTGGGTCACCCACACGCACACGCACATGCATGCACGCATACACACACACCAATACACACCCACCCACCCCAAGCATACATCGATGCACACACACATGCACATACCCATGCACACACCCTAACCCTAACACACACCTCGCACGCACGCACGCGCACACACCCATGCAAGCACCCACACCCCATGCACATACCCATCCACACCAATGCACGCACACACACACTCCCCACGCACACACCCCATCCCCACCCATGCACACACATCCCCCCATGTAACCCACACCCCACGTGTGCGCGAACGCACACACACCCCCATGCGAGTACCACACACACACACACATGCAAGCACCCACCCCACATGCATTCACCGACCCACCCATGCACACACCCACCCCCACGCGTGCACACACACACACTAACGCACCCCCCATGCACTCACACCCATGCACCCACCAGCGCACACACCTCATGCACACACACACCCACTCCAAGCACACACGCCCCGTGCACGCGTGCGCACACACCCCCCATGCACACACACCCACCCATCCATGCACCCACCCACCCCATGCACACACACACCCAAGAGAGAGAGAGAGAGAGAGAGAGAGAGAGAGAGAGAGAGAATTGGGGGGTCAGAGAGAGAGAGAGAGAGAGAGAGAGAGAGAGAGAGAGAGAGAGAATCGGTAGAGAGAGGATGTGTGGAGAGAGTGTGTGTGAGTGAATGAGTGAGAGAGTTTCTGTGAGAGAGAGAGGGTTGGAATGAGGGGAGTGGTATTTCCGTCCAAATTTATTGTTCTTTGGACGGAAAATTTAAAAAGGTATCAACTAGAAATCGGAGCCAAACATTTGGGTATTAAAATTGATCAAAGTGAACCTAAGCATATTTACTTTAAAATGGCCCAAACGTGAGGGTATTTTTATGCAATTTACCCACCAAACCATTAACAGCAATTAAAAATGGCATTTTCGTCCTTGACATACATGAAATTGATTTATTAACCCCATAAAAAATTAAAATATATTTCCAAAAACTATCATGTGGGTATAAAATATAACTAAGAAATTTAACAAAAAAATAAAACATATGTAATGCATGTGTTAATTTTTTTTCTTTTTTCGAAATGGTATAATTTTTGTCAGAAAAAACTACATGATTATTCATTGACGGAATGTAGTTTACAAAATTTTTTAAAGAAAGTTTAAATGGTGTTAAGAGAATCGAACGTTCATGGTAGTTTCAAGATAATCGATTAAAGCCTTTTGGTAACAAAAACTTGAACTTCTTATTTAGTCTTAATTTGTTACAATTACACCTAATATTTTAGCAACTCAAAATAAAGTTTAACTTCTTAATTAATATTAATATTTAGACACGTACATTGTACATGGTGAAATTTTAACAAAAACAATAAATAGTAATTATTGTCATCATGCTACGATAACCATGGCAAAACTAAAAATAAATTTTGGACAGGTGTATAATATTTCAACAAATATAAGACATGGATAATAAGCTATTGCCCTAAAGATAACAATGATGGTTACTTAATTACGATCCATATTTAATTAATTAACCTAAATTAAATAATATTTTTCAATGAAAAGGTAATCAATCCTTACAAAATAAGTATTTCATTAATAAAAATAATCATAAATATTTTTAATTAGATTATTTTTTTAATTAGTAAAAAGTTCTTAATTAATTATATTTTTAAAATACTTCAAAAGGATCCTTATTTCACTTAACTTCTAATTGATAGGTTTCAGTCACAAGTTCAAAAGGATAACTTTTTGACTTCATTAACATATTACCATCAAATATGATATTTTATCAATCCAAATGAGATGAGACTTTTAATTAAAATTCATATATAATTAGATTAGTTTCATTTTCAACAATAAATATATTGAAAATAAATAAATATTTTTTAAAACAGTATAGTTAGTTAGTTACGTGTCATTTGCAGATTATGCTGTAAAATGAATTTATGACACTAGAAATTTCATGTTATTTCAGTTATCTAAAATAATAACTTGATCTTAGGAAATATTTAGATTTAATATTAAGGTGTTATTTGATAGGATTTTGAGCCAATTAGAAATTTATGATGTGCTCTAAATGGATTTTATGATGCTGTAAATGTCATATTAGTTTAGTAATCAAAAGTAATTATTGGAAAATGATCTATTATACAATTCAGAAGTTTGTCCTACGTGGCAGTTTTGTCCCACGTGGCAGTTTTGCCCCAGTCATATTTTTAGTTGCTGACTGGGACGCCACGTGGGGGTTGGGTGTGGTTCTGGACTTGGGTTTGGGATGGGTTTTTGGTGATTTTTTTTGCGTTTTAGTCCCTGCTTTTCCTCTTTTTGCCCCCGACCCTCCTCACACACACCCACACGTTTTTCACTTTGGCGACCACTTCTCTCCGCATTTGCGCACGGACGAAGACTGCCTCCGTGCCCTCCGGGCACGGGTTATGACTAGTACAATGATAAAATGAGATGGTGAGATGAGATCTTTATATCTTGATTTAGCCAACTCTATTTTTCAAATCAATAATCAAGTGACCTTTATGTATCAAAAATCTTGTTGTTTGGAGATTTTTATCAAATGCATCAAGTGTATACAAGATGGACGGCTTGTAAGCTGCCTACAAATGTAATCAAATTAGAATGTATTGATCCATTAGATAAAATATCTAATTTTTTAAGGTATAGATCTATCAACATGTTCTCAAGATAAATGTTCTCAAGATAAACAGTGTTGATTGTTGATTGATGTTGTGGAATGTACTAGCTAACGATAAAGATCTTAGCTCACCATCTCACCATATCATTACCCAGTAATTAATTAATCTTTGGCAAACAATAGGGTTAATATTAGTTTTTTATTTGATATCTCTTAGAGCTGATTAGGAATTCACAATTCGTTAATCCATTCGAATCAAGAAAAATATCATTCAGTAATCCTCCTAATCAAATTACAACTCAACTTAAAAGTTTTTTTCATAAATTAGTTTAAAATTAGTTATTAAATTCTAGTCAATTAAAATTGTTAATTGTGTAGTTAGACTTGAATTCTACTTAATAAGATCAAATATGTTATGAGCGGGCTTTTGTAGGCCCGTATGGTACCCATTAGTGTATTGGGTATCCACCCATTAGTGTATTGGGTATCCACCCATTATGTAACCTTATTCTATAAATACAGGGCTACGGGTTCCATAGCCAATAAGCTCATAACACGTTATCAGCACGCTCATCAGCTGAGCCGAACCCCTGCAGATGGACAGATCGCTACGCGAACGGGCTTCCTTCACCGAACTTCGCTAGATCCTGAGGGTAGGATCTAGAGATAATCATCCAAACCCACTAGATCTCAAATTTTATGTGCATATGATTAGATCTATATTTGTTTAATTAGATCTAGATTTTTATCGTAGATCTATATGATTGGATCAATGTTTGCTTAGATTAGATAGACTTTTTATCTCAGATCTATAGCTAAATCAACATTTGAATTATAACTCGGCATTTTTATCAATAAAAATCAAATTTTTACGATTAAAACGCTGATTTGAAGACTAAAAATAGCTTTTTTTTATAAAAAAACCTGTTTTTATGCTCTTCTTCTCCAATTTTTCAAACCCTAGAGGGGTTTCTTCTTCGACACGTGGCCGGCAGCCACGCGCGCGCGAAAAGCCCCCCCCCCCCCCACACACGATCTACCCGTCGCCAGAAGCGGCGGCGTGCCGCGGCCGCTCCGGCGGCGGCCGGCGCTGCCGCCAGGGGCGGCCGCAGCCACCTAACTGCCTGAAGCGGCGGCGGCCAAACCCCTCCCCTGGTGGCCAAACCCTAGCCGCTAGAAGCTACGGCCCACGTGACGCAAACCCTAGCCTTTTGCACGGGATCGCACGGCAGATCGCCTCCAAAAACCCTAACTAGGGTTTTTCCCCAAAAATCTTTTTTAACAAATTTTATATTTCAGATATTAATTAATATTTCCTCTTCTTTAATCCTGATTAATTATATGCATAAATCATCGTCGCATCTTTTATTGGATTATTCGATTATTTTCTACGTTTAATAATTAGGAAGATCATGTGACCGCCCTGCCGTTAGTCAGCTAACCTAACGGTGTATGACGTTGCCCAGTGGTCCAATAATTATTAAACAAAAATATTTCATTGCATTATAAATGCCTATGATGTTGCATATTTTTCATTGCATGTAGCATGAATTAGCATTTAAAAATATTACATGCATGTGATGATTAAATGCATGCGATGAATAAATGCATGTGATGACTAAATGCTTGCTGCATTTTCTACGACGTATGTTGATATTCTGTTGTGGTTTTGGATCGGCTATCTGTCACCATTCTCGCATTTTTTCATTTTAAGAGAAATTGTAGTGAGAATTTAATTGTATAAATTCCACTGGCGCTCGTCTCATGAAGATGAAGATCTATTTCCAGAAGAATAGGGGGCCCATAAGGGTTCTCGAGTTGTATTTTCTATTTTATGGGACTGTATATGGACTTTATTTCTTTTAAAATGGTGACTAGCCGATCCACACAACAAATATATGTGTCTGAAATGCATAATTACTTGTTTTCTAATATCTAATTATTGCTCATTTTAACATGCTTAGATAAATGGCAAAAATAGCGAGCGTTGACTTCGACGAATTGGATGCTACAGGTAAGAACTATCTGAACTGGCAGATGGATATCAAATTGCACCTGCACTCACATGGATTGGGTCATGCCATTGCTATAGGCGATACGGTTTCTGACATAGATAAAGGGAAAGCAATTAGCTATATCAGACGCCATATTGATCGGACCCTGATGGCCGAGTACCTCACTATGGAAGACTCTTACGAGTTATGGACCGCTCTCGAGGATCGATACAAACATCAAAAAGATGTTATCCTTTCTCGAGCATGATATGAATGGGAGAACCTCTGTTTACAGGACTTTAAGTCCATCGCCGAGTACAACTCGGCACTTTTCAGTATCACCTCACGCCTAAAGTTGTGTGGTGAAAAAGTGACGGAGGAACGCATGTTGGAGAAAACTTATACATCCTTCAACGAGAAGGAAGTCATACTCATGCAACAGTACCGTGAACGAAAGTTCAAGAAATACTCAGAGCTTCTCTCATGCCTTCTGATGGCAGAACAGAATAGAGACCTCTTACTGGCCAGCCATAACTTGTGCCCTGTCGGCACTGCACCTACGCCTGAAGCGCACAACATCTCCTCCCAGAAGAAGAAGAAGCTCAACTTCAGAGGAAAACCCCAGAAGGGAAAGGCAATGAAGAAGCAGGCGAGAGGACCCCCTACAAAGACCTACAAGTGGAAGAGGAAAAATGTGTGGAAGAAGAAAGACAACGGCCAGACATCTGCCCCCAGGAAAGACTGGGAAGACAAATGCCACAGATGTGGTATGACTGGACACTGGTCCAGAAACTGTCGCACTCCACGCTACTTCCAGGACTGGTATAAAGCTAGCCATGACGTGTGTTCATATTTCACCTTTTGCACACGCTCTTCGTTGTGTATTCATATGTGTTTCATCTCATTTCATGTTGTACATATCGCAGTTTGGTTCATATTGACTATTGGATGTATTGTTTGTATTTCAGGTAAATGTCAACGTTTCAGAGTCTTCTGTAGTCGACCTTGCATGTCAGGACCAAAGCGCGCTTATACGGCAAAGATCCGACGGCCAAAGATGAGGATTTGAAGTTTTGGAGCTTCAACCGATCGGGTGGACAGACCCAACCGATCGGTTCGTGCACACGTATCTGACCCGATGAGGAGCAAGCAAAGAAGCGAGCCCCAACCGATCGGTTCAGTGATCGGTTGGGTGTGACAGTGCTCTCTGTCTTTGAGAGAGCCTCCCAACCGATCGGTTCATCCCCTCGGGTCATTTTGGGGAAGAACTCACCCGACCGGTTGACACTTCAACCGATCGGGTGGCCTTTTCTTCCCCTTTCGTGTACTGCTTCTCATTCATTGAAGATCTGCTATCATTCTAGTGGGATTTGGGTGATATCTTATTTTTTTAGCGTCGGCATCGTCGTTAGCTTTCCAACGATAGGTCGCATGCCCAAATCCGATTTTTCTACATTTTTCTGGAATTTTCTGAGCGCAGCTGGGTGCTGAAATTGGGAGCTGTTTGGAATTGAACTTCAACCGATCGGTTGGGAGTCCAACCGATTGGTTCTGCTCAATTTCAGAAGTTCTGAGTTTTTGTTTGTTTCCACCTGATCGGTTGAACTTCTAACCGATCGGGTGGCCCTGTTTTAGCATTTTTAGTGGGTTTTTGGACCCGAACTATTAGGATTTTGTGGGGGCTTATAAATATAAGATGTTGGACGACTTGTAAGGGGTTCTCCCCTATTTTTTCAGCAGCTTTCTCCCCCTTTCATGGGAGCTTTAGGTTAGGTTAGATTAGGCTTTATCGTCCAATAATTCTTGTAATGGATTGATGGATTCAAATGCAAGATAAGTATTTTTCTCTAAAATAAAAAAATAAAAAAAATGGTTTCGTTCCCACTGGAATGATAGCAGATCTTCAATGAATGAGCAGCAGTACACGAAAGGGGAAGAAAAGGCCACTCGATCGGTTGAAGTTTTGAAGTGTCAACCGGTCGGGTGAGTTCTTCCCCAAAATGACCCGAGGGGATGAACCAATCAGCTGGGAGGCTCTCTCAAAGACAGAGAGCACTGTCACACCTAACCGATCACTAAACCGATCGGTTGGGGCTCACTTCTTTGCTTGCTCCTCGTCGGGTCAGATACGTGTGCACGAACCGATCGGTTGGGTCTGTCCACCCGATCGGTTGAACCTCCAAAACTTCAAATCTTCATCTTTGGCCGTCAGATCTTTGCCGTATAAGCGCGCTTTGGTCCTGACATGCAAGGTCGACTACAGAAGACTCTGAAACACCGACATTTACCTGAAATACAAACAATACACCCAATAGTCAATATGAACCAAAATGCGATATATACAACATGAAATGAGATGAAACGCATATGAATACACGACGAAGAGCGTGTGCAAAAGGTGAAATATGAACACGCGTCAAGCCCCCAAGCTAAACTCTTCCTCGTCCCGAGGAAGACGAGTTGGAATGAAGATCGGGTGCGAGAGCAAGAAAGGAAAGCGAAGAATCCTTGATCACCCTCTCCAAACCACAAATGTAATCACCAACACAATTAAGCACAAGGAAAAAGCATATCACAATCTAAATCAAGAATTCAATCTCATAATATAGCATCATGGGTTCATATCAATAGAGCACAAAAGAGATAGAAGCGTGACATTGGCAAAGGCATAGCTATCATAGCATGTTATAGTAGATAATATGCCCAAATATGAGGAAGCTCAAAATTCAAATCAAATCTTCCAAACGGTGAATACGAGATACCCGAAGTAAGAAAGAATATATATGAATCATGGAAATAACTATCGATCTCTAGGACGTAAGGAATCACCACACACACTTGTTGTTTTTTGATTTTTGAAACACTTTCTTGCCTTACTTGTATTTTCAAAAGGAGATGGAGAAGATGTGGAAAGATCACTTTGTACAAACTCTCGCCTTCCCTATATACATTGGTGCTCTCAAATATAGGAAATGTGGAGAGCGAAGGAAAAGGGGAGAATGTGGCATATATACATATTTTTGGTTTTTTGGTTTGTTTTTGTTGGTTTTGATTTGAATATTTTTGTCTTGCAAACTCGTGGAATCGCAATGGAATGCAAGGGTGTCCTACGCATCCCAAGCCAGATGGCTTTAGGGCGTCGGGTTACGAAGAACCCCGAAGGACCATTATACAAAAATATGTACAAAAGTGTGCACTCCCCAAATGGGAGAACGATGCACGACGAAGGGGAATGTACAGAGTAAAACAAACGAGAGTTTTTGAGAAATCCAATCATGGCAAGAAAATCCTCCATGAATTATAGCAGGGAACAAAGGTGTGGTTATCCTAATCCCGTTGAAAGGTAGCTAACACATGCGATAAGAGTACACATATAGTATTTCTTGCAAGAGTTAGAAGCACGGGGGTGTATGATGGTAAAATAACCGTTTTTTTTAATGAAGCGCGAAAATCTAGGAACTTCAAATAGAGGGGCATATTAAAATACGATATAAAGCTAGAAGCATGCCTTAAACACAATCATAACCAACAATCTCGAAATATAGCAAATAAACCCAAAAGATGGCAACACATATATGAGCATTGAATAATCAAAGAAATAGCGTGATGGAAAAAAGGTGCTCAAATGCGAAAAGTGAAGCATGAGTGGCAAATTATCATTGAGGGTGCATCTCTAGAAAGAGGCAAGAATGAAATGGAGAAAGAAAAATGCATGATGGGAATGATGCATAAAAATGAAATGAAAAATTTTTTGATGCATGAAAAAGGTGAAAAATGGTAGAAAATAAAGGAAACATGCATGAAATGCAACTCCCCCAAGCTAAAGCTTGCATTGCACTCAATGCATTAAGATCACTCATGAGAGGGCAAAGATAAAATGGGAGGGAAAATGCATCAAAAATGACAAAAATGACAATGGGTGATACTCTCCCCCAAGCTAATATAAGCTATGCCCAAAAGATATGAAAATCTGATACGGGGCATAAAAGATAAAGGGGAGAGTGAACAATAGGCAAAACAGGCATCACCACCCTTTGGAGGTGGTAGGGGTCTCATGGAGAACAATGATAACGGGGCCAAGAAAAGTGCTAAAAGAACAAGGATAGGGTGATGGGGGTGAAATGATAGAAGGGCACAACATGATGGGTTATTATGATGCAAAAGTAAACCCTAGATACGCTTCCCTCGCTAATGAGAGGAGACAAGATTATTCTAATCTAAATTAGAAAGCGGTAAATATTTACACTACTAGATTAGGATACACCTGAGCATAGGCGGATCCAAAATCTGGAGTAGGGCAGGTAGCTGCTCTTTCTATGGCTCCACCAGAAGCGTCGTGCCATGTGTGCCAATGGACCCAAGAAATGCACCTCTAAGCATCCCTCGTAGGTGTTCACCTATAACCTGCAAGGGATGAGGTGCATTAGCCCGTGGCAAGAAATCATTTCCCAAAATAAATGTATCCCATAGATAATCGTCAAAATAAGATGGAAAAATAATAAAAGGGTGACAAATACTCCCTAAGAATGGGTCGCTATCCTCTGTACTAGTGACGACCAAATCCTCGCTCTCCATGAGAAGTGGCTCTCCAGGTGGTGACGCACCGCAGCATACCTCAAGGGAAATAGATCATGTGTCTTGCGAGAGATATGGTGTGTCAAAAATATATGAGTCTAAAGAAATATGAAGTGAAAAGAGAGACTCAAAAGTGGAGTGCGAGTGAGTATAAAAATCCCCATGAATAGGGGCAATATGCTTAAGTAGATGCTCAGCCGCAGAAGGAGTAGAGAGTGACGGTAGAGGTAGATGTGACTCGGGCTCCATGAAGTGGACCATCGTATCCAAGCCCTCATGTACATTCTCCTCGACGATATGCTCATGCTCCACCATCTGCCCGATGTCCTGAATGACATCATCGTGGTTGACCACAGACCAAGGAAGAAACAGCGACAGAGATGGTTATGGAGGTGGATGTGGTGCAGACCACTCGTATGTGGTCGTGGTGTCCTCATCCTCATGCACATCCTCCTCGTCGGTATGCATAAGCTCTGTAGCCTCCTCAGTGCTCTCGTAGGACTCATGTGGGGTATCCAAATCAAGATGAGAAGCCTCTACCACAGATCCTAGAGAAATCATCTCATCCTCACTATCATCATGAAAAAATGCTTCGTCATCCAAGTGGTAGTGTGGGAAAACTGGGACGTCGGCATGAGATGTGTCTATGGTGGCTGATAGCATGGTGGTCTCAACCATAAAAGTGGGTATATCCTCTCCTCCATCTCCTCTCCTCGGTGTAGGCTCGGTGATTAGTACCATAAATTTTTGTAATATTTGGCCTTGGTTAAACATGGCACTTTCAAGGAGAGACACGATGCTTGATTTTTCTTGTGTTGGTGGAGGGATATAGGGTTGAGGAAATTGATGGGAGGTGTTTGGGCTAAGATTGTGGGAAAATGTTTGGCCTTGGTTTAGAATGAGGCTCTCAGGCGTAAATGGGCAATAATTATGCACGTGCCCTGCCATCCCACAAATCTCACAAACCACAAATGAATAAGTATCATAGCCTCCCATCTGAGCATCGAAATTTGGCCTCCACATTGTTATACCAAAGATACCTGGACAACAAAAATAAGAAAACTAGAGAGGAGCGTCAATAGTACAAGAGAATAACAAAAAGATAATATAATGGTGGGAGAAAAATTTCTTGGTTATTGTATTTTTTTACGTAGTCTAACGAACCCAAGCTAAGCTAATATCAAACCGAACGCCTCCCCGGAAACGGTGCCAAAAACTTGACCAGCGCCCCGTTTACGGTTTGGGCGCGGTGTCGTTTTACCGCAAGTGCACGGTTAGTGTAGGGTGCGGGTTTATCGAACACAAGGAGGTGGATGGATTGAATGCTACGAGCCTCGCCTAGGTTATGTGAGAGCTACGCAGATGATATGAGTGAGTAGTGAAGAAATAAAAGAAAGAAATAAAAAAGACAAGAAATGAATCCCCGCTAACACGGGCTAGAGCACTCATGACACTTGGCATTCGACTTGACCCAGGGTGAGACATTGCCCCTAAAGGTGGTACCTAGCGTCCCATGGGCCTGATATTCCGATCGATGCCCAGGATGATACGCTAGGTCTACCCGGTTTCGGACGGTGGGCATTCACATGTCCAACACCCTCCGCAACCGGAAGCATTAAGGCCACAATAATAACTCCCAACATTTCGTCCAAGCCGTTCCCACGCGCGAGGACTCGATGTCTACACTAAGGGTGTGAGTTGTGGCTAGGGGATCAAACGCCAATTTTATTTCCCCTTGGTCCGACGGTCAGAGGTGGTCTTTCTCCCGCCAATGACAATAAAACGCCCCCGTGTAACCCTAATGGCCAAATAGGTCAACTTTGATTCCTAGCAATACATCAAGCGGATCTTGACGGGACAAGAATTCGGAGGCCAACCCCCAACACATCTAGTGTGTTGCCATACGGATTGATCTCAGATTTGCTAGACATCCCCATTGACACATTCCATCAAACACTTGCCATGCAATCAAGTCAAATGTAAAATCCCAAGCATCAATTCTACTCTAACCCATATTAGGGTTCATCAAGAACTACTCAATGATGAAGAACATGATAGCAAGCAATAAATCCAAACAAACATTCATCATCAAGCTAAATGAAAATAACACAAAACAATGGAAATAAGAGAAAAAATACTTATCTTGCATTTGAATCCATCAATCCATTACAAGAATTATTGGAAGACAAAACCTAATCTAACCTAACCTAAAGCTCCCATGAAAGGGGGAGAAAGCTGCTGAAAAAATAGGGGAGAACCCCTTACAAGTCGTCCAACATCTTATATTTATATGCCCCCACAAAACCCTAACAGTTCGGGTCCAAAAACCCACTAAAACTGCTAAAACAGGGCCACCCGATCGGTTGGAAGTTCAACCGATCGGATGGAAACAAACAGAAACTTAGAGCTTCTGAAATTGAGCAGAACCGATCGGTTGGACTCCAAACCGATTGGTTGGACTCCCAACCGATCGGTTGAAGTTCAATTCCAGACAGCTCCCAATTTCAGCACCCAGCTGCGCTCAGAAAATTCCAGAAAAATGTAGAAAAATCGGATGTAGGCATGCGACCTATCATTGGAAAGCTACCGACGATGCCGACGTAGAAAAATAAGAGATCACCCAAACTCCCACTAGAATGATAGCTGATCTTCAATGAATGAGCAGCAGTACACGAAAGGAGAAGAAAAGGCCACCCGATCTGTTGAAGTGTCAAGCCAGAAGTTAGCCGAAACAAACTTGGTGGAATATGAAGACCTGGCACCAATCAGGTTCATCGCAGAGGACTTCTCGAATGATGACCTGATCGACTGATGCCTTATCTATTTTATTTCTGCAATCATTGTAGTTGAAACAATTTACTTTCTAGTTGTTTGTTTTTCAACATGTTAGTTAATTTTCAGACTTTGAATGAAATTTAGTTATGTTTGTGTCTTATACTGCTATGCTTTTTCTCTCTTGCTATAGATAGATAATAAATGCCTAGTGGACAGTGCTTCTACGCACACGATCCTTCAAGATATTTGCTTTTTTTAAAGCATACACAAATACGATGGAACCGTGAATACTATTTCCGGTCCATCATGAATAATAGAAGTATCAGGGGAAGCACACTTTCTGCTCCCCAATAAAACATAACTATTAATAAAAGATGCTCTTTTCTCTTCAAGCTTGAACAGAAACTTGCTAAGTTTCAAAGATATCCGTTTAAACGGATACCACCTAGAAAAGGTGAACAAACAAGACAAAGAATACTTGTATATAACGACTCTTAACGGTGCTAAAACCATCGTTGAGCGTTTCGAGGGACTCCCGTCGGATCTCTACAATACAAATATTCGAGCAATGGAAGCTAATACAATTGAGCACCAGAAGTGCAAGAATCAACCAGAATTCCAACTCTGGCATAATAGACTCGGACACCCTGGATCGGTAATGATGCACCACATCATATCCCAATCTCGTGGCATTAACTCGAAGAGCCTGAAGCTACTTCAAAAGGGTGTGTTTTCTTGTCCCCTTGTTACAAAAGGAAATTGATTACGAGACCATCTCCACTTAAAGTGGACTCGGAGTCTCCAAGCTTCCTAGAGAGAATACATGGAGACATTTGCGGGCATATTCAGCCCCCAAGTGGTCTATTTCGGTACTACATGGTACTGATAGATGCATCTTCTAAATGGTCATGTGTGTGCCTCTTGTCCACCCGCAACGTAGCCTTTGCAAAGCTACTTGCACAAATCATTAAGTTGCAGGCACATTTCCCAGACAACCAAATTAAGAAATTACGTCTGGACAATGCTTGGGAATTCACATCACAAGTCTTTCTAGACTACTGCCAAGCAACTGGCATTGAAGTTGAACATCATGTAGCACATGTTCACACCCAGAACATGTTAGTTGAATCTCTTATAAAGAGACTACAATGGATTGCTCGTCCATTGTTAATGCAATCTCAGTTGCATGTGACTGCATGGGGACATGCCATCTTGCATGCTGCATCGCTAATAAAATTACGACCATCTGGTAGTCAATCTTATTCTCCGATGCAACTCACATATGGAACTCCACCAATATCTCTCACTTGCAGATATTTGGATGCGCAGTTTATGTTCCCATCACACCACCGCAGATGACCAAGATGGGTCTCAACGTCGTCTTGGTATCTAAATAGGACTCGACTCACCATCGATCATTAGATACCTGGAACCCCTAACGAGCGACGACTTTAAGGCACGTCTAGAAGACTGTGAGTTTGACGAAAGTGCCTTTCCCAAACTAGGCATAAACACAGAGAAGCCAGAAGCTTCAAAGACCATTTCATGAGATACCAAAACTTTATCCCACTTTGATCCGCGTGTAAACCAATATGAAGAGGAGATCCTGAAGATTCTCCAAATACAGAATATAGTTCAAATTTTACCAGAGAAATTCACTGACAACCAGAAGATTGTCAGATCACACGTCCCTACTGCAAACACGCCAGCTAGGATGGACATACCCAAAAATGGATTCAATCCACCTGCAGCAGAAGAGGTCGTACCTCAACAAAAGAGAGGACGACCCCCAGGCTCCAATGATAAATTCCCTCGAAAGAGGAGAAATCCTGGAGAAACTATAACGATACCACCACAAGATGCTGAGCTCAGCCCAGATACCTCTCCCCTCCTAAAACCCCCTGAAGAGGAAAATATAGGAGAAATGTCATTAAACTATGTACGTACTAGGAAGGTACTGGACAGAAAAAGCACAATCATCGATGATAACTTTGTTGAGTATTGATGTTTCATACCAATATTATTTTGATGATAATCACAATATTATGTTGTTGCTAATGACTCTCATGTTTTAGTCTCTCAGTTTATTTTAAAAATATCTTTCTTGGAGACTAATCACTTGGTGTAAGGATGGACATCATGTGAAGAAGGGCCAAAGCTTGGACTCAAGGAGTGACAAAGCTTAGAGATGATGGAGAGCAATCAAGGCATC
The DNA here is from genome assembly GCA_030789695.1 of Scilla litardierei. NCBI lineage: Eukaryota > Viridiplantae > Streptophyta > Magnoliopsida > Asparagales > Asparagaceae > Scilla > Scilla litardierei. The sequence continues at coordinate 265,682,430 of CM061141.1, read as the reverse complement.
ATGATTGAAGACTTAGACTCTAAGAAAAGCATTGTAATCCATGTAATTTACTTTATTGCTTTCTCTCTCTTTTGAGTCTAGGATTAATGTAATGACTTGTTAGATGGTTTACTCATTCATGCATATGTATTTAACCATCTTAGTGAGCCTTGGATTATCATAAAATCCAACCCAATAGGTTCACTCTGTCCAAAGACTCATTTGGAGTCTCTGGCTTTCCATCAGTCGCCTGATGAAGGAAACACAGTCGACTGGGTGATTTCCAGTCGCCTGTAGATCCTTCTACAGTCGCCTGATATGCACAGCTCAAGTCAACATTTCAATTGACTCAAACTTGAGCTTTACGCACAGTCGACTACTGGTCAGTTTACAGTCTCCTGTATCTTTACAGTCGCCTGTAGATTGGTCATCAGTCGCCTGAGTAGCGTAAGTGCATTCTCTGCATCTCTCTGTCTTTTCTCCATCTTATTCAGCAGACGACTGATTAAGGTTTTACAGTCGCCTGACTAATAGACAGTCGACTGTATTATTGACATCATTCGCATGTGCGATAAACTGGAGAAAGAGTGCAGCTCTCTGTTTTATTCCATCCCCTGCAGCAGTCGCCTGCTGAAGGATTTACAGGCGCATGTCCTGTTCTCAGTCGACTGTAATGTCTTCATCAGTCGACTGTCCTGGCTCAGATTATAGCCGTTGGATATTTTCTAGCCGTTGATCAGTCGATTGTCTTTTGATCATCAGTCGACTGTTCCTGTCGTTTTCGCACAGTTTCTAGCCGTTGCAGAATTGATTCTTTTACTGTTTTCTTGGGTTTTGGGGTTTGATATAGAGTTCATATATATATGAGTGGGCTGCCATCTCGTATACTTCTTGATGCTATTGAATATCTCAAGAGATTTATAAGCCACTCTCAAACTCCCTCAATTACCTCTCAAGAGCTCTCATTCATCTTCATGCATTGAAGTCCAGCTCAAAGGAATTCATCCAAGTGCTATCAAGCATATCTCAACACTTGGAGATTCTCTTCCATGCCTTGCATCCATTCATGAATAAGCATCTCAAGGCATAGGTAAGAGTATTTATTTACTTGGTGTAATTGTTGTCTCTAATTCTCTTTGTGGGAATTAGTGTTTCTCTCTTTGTGGGAGGTTGTCTCTTTGTGGGACTAAGTATATTCTCTTTGTGGGAGGTTGTCTCTTTGTGGGACTAAGGATATTCTCTTTGTGGGAATAACTCTTTTTGTGGGAGTAACTCTTTGTGTGGGAGTTTAGTGTCCTAGTGTAGGACTAACCATAATTCTCTGAGTGGGAGTTAGTGATTCTCTGTGTGGGAGTCTTGATCCTCGTGTAGGATTGGTTGGGTCCTTGTGTAGGGCATAAATCCTCTTGGTGGGGTATCTCTTTGTGAGATTTGTATTCACTTCTCTGAGTGGGATTATAGTGGATATTGGTATGGCTGGATGTACCCAAGTTTGGGGAACCAGGGTAATTCCTTGTGTTAGCGTTTGAATTGATTGTGCCTTTTAATTCCTCTTGCATTTATAATTCCGCATTTGCAAGTTTAATTTTAATTGGACAATTTATTGACATTACACTATTCACCCCCTCCTCTAGTGTGTGTTGTTAGTATTGCAAGGGTTAGACGATCCCTACAATTGGTATCAGAGCGAGGTTAAAGCATACTGCAACAATGGCATTCATCGCTACATCCGCGCCTCATGAAGAAGGTCACTCAACCGTTCGACCCCCGCTCTTCAACGAAACCAACTACCCGAGTTGGAAGATCAGGATGATGGTCTACTTGAAGAGTCACGACCGTTGGGACATCACAGAGTCACCTTTCGAGGAGCCTACTTCATCCGCAGCCTTGAGAACTAAAGCGGAGAAGGACTTGATCAGAGTCAATGCTAGGGCTATGTGTGTTCTTCATTGCACCCTCACTCCGGATGAGTTCAACCGTATCTCCATGTGCAAATCGGCCAATGGAATTTGGCATACATTGGAGATCTCTCATGAAGTGCTACTTCAACATAAGGAAGAGGTTCAACCACTTAAGCCCGAGAAGAAAAAGGGGGTTGCACTACATGTTGAGAAGGAGTCATTCAAGTGGAGAAAGAACTCCCAATGGGAAGCTTCGAGTGGAGATGGTGATGGAGATGATGTTAGCGACAATGACTACATTGAGCTTGCCAAGAAATTCAAGAATTTCGAGGCATTCCTTATGGACAAACAAGGTATATCTTCGTCAAAGTTTGCCTCCCAGTCTAACAAGCTTGTTTGTTTCAATTGTGGAGGAAAAGGTTATCTTGCTACTGAATGTCCTTCCGAACCCACCAAAGATACCTATAAGGGTAAATGGAAGAAAGTTTGGAAAGCCAAGTCCGAGGTCAAGAATTAAAAGAAGGGACTTATTGGCACATTTGCTGATTCCGATGTGGACACATCAAATGATGAAGAAGAGGATGACAAGGAGCACGATCACCGGTGTTTCGTTGCTTTTGATTATTCTTCATCAACTTCTTCTAACTCAAGCGATGAAGAGATAGAGACATGGCTCAACTCCAAAGAAGAAAGTTGCTTCATGGCTAATGGGGAAGAGTCTTCGTCTAGCTCAAGCGAGGAGGAAAGCGATGAGGAAGTCAAGGAGGAAAGTGATGAGGAAGCTGAGGAGGAAAAGCCATCCTATGAGGAGCTCGAATACCGCCTAAATGTGGCCTCCAATTTGGCTGGCAAGTGCATCGACTCATACGATAAAATGAAAGCTAAACTTGATAATGCCTTGAGTAGAGTGCATGATTTAGAATCGTCTAGTGTAATTCATGATGAAATGCATGTTTGCGACACTAGTGTAAGAGACACACTTCTCTCTCAAGTTAAGGAATTGAGCCTTACAAATGAAAATCATGTTGCTCAAAACCTTAGCTTAGGTTCTCACATTCAACAACTTACGTTGAAATGTGAAGAGGAATTCCGGAAGCTCAAAAGCTTTTGTGTATTTTAGGGATTCACTCCACGATTTGTTGGAAAAACAACATCCGGCAAATCATAGAGGAGGTTTGGGTTATATTCCAAATGTGGTACCCAAACACACCTCTAATTCCTCTTATGGTGCAAATACAAGAAATATTGCTAAAGCACCTAAGAAGAATCATCATGCTTTCTTGTACAACAAGAACATCAACAAGAAGCATGTAAATCACGAGGTAATGAGGAAGAATGAAAAACCTTCATTTTTTGCTAAGAAGCAAAATCCTCATTATTTGCATGCTAAGAAATTCGTCTCTACACCTAAGCATGCCACATCCATCCCTCTTGCAAAGGCAAAACCCTTGCCTAGGAAATCCTTGAGATTATGGATTCCCACTAAGATTAGTGTGCAAGAGAGGGATAGTTACATCAACTCTCTAGTTAGGGATGTGATCACCTTGTGTGATTATGTTAGGAAGTCAAACTCATCTTGGGTTTGGTTCCCTAATGTTTAGGTTCTCCTCACACATTTGCATATTGCATGGGTATTGTGCTTAATGTTATATTTTTGCATACCCATTGGTAGTGTGTGTGTTTCATGATTTTGAAAATACTTTCAAATGTATGTATTTTTCATGAAAATGGGAATCTTGGGATTTTATTGACATGCATGCACTTTTGATCCATGTGTATGTCAATAGGGGAGTTAATATGTTATATATTTAAAATATTTTAAAACATGTTTTTGACTCTGATTTTGAGGATGTTTGATATCATTATTTTACAATTGGTTATTGTTGGTCTCAAACCAAACCTCTTTGATATTGCCAAGTTGTTTCATGGTATAACTCTTTTGGCATTATCATTGTGTATCATTGAAGCTTGATTTTTCCATATCAATTGCTTTGATACATTTAAGGCACATGGCTCCATTTATTGTATAATTGGTATTAGGTCCTAGAAGTCAAAACTTGACCATTTCTATGATCTAGGGGGGGCATGGGATAGTGAATTGATACACACTAAATTTTTAAATTTGGTATCATACATCTCTTTCTTTTCTTGCATATTATCACATCTTAGTGAAGATGACAAAGGGGGATATATTTGATATCCACCTTTTTGACGATGTCAAGGGGGAAAGATATATGCATTATGTAATTATATATGGGGAGATATATACATATGCATATGAGGAGAGATATATGGGATTTGATAAACCTTTCATGTTTGCATGATATTGTCTTTTGCAATTGGTTTATGTAATCCTTGCCTATTATATGTCACCATGATATTATTTGGTATAATGAGTATTTACTATTGTGTAGCTCATTATTTAATTGGTGCATATAAGTAGGGGGAGCTCATTAGCATCGTGCTTTAACTCTTTGTAATTTACATAATGTGTGTCATCATCAAAAAGGGGGAGAATATTGAGTATTGGTGTTTCATACCAATCTTATTTTGATGATGATCACAACATTATGTTGTTGCTAATGACTCTCATGTTTTAGTCTCTCAGTTTATTTCAAGAATATCTTTCTTGGAGACTAATCACTTGGTGTAAGGATGGACATCATGTGAAGAAGGGCCAAAGCTTGGACTCAAGGAGTGCCAAAGCTTGGAGATGATGGAGAGCAATCAAGGCAGCATGATTGAAGACTTAGACTCTAAGGAAAGCATTGTAATACATGTAATTTACTTTATTGCTTTCTCTCTCTTTTGAGTCTAGGATTAATGTAATGCCTTGGTAGATGGTTTACTCATTCATGCATATGCATTTAACCATCTTAGTGAGCCTTGGATTATCATAGAATCCAACCCAATAGGTTCACTCTGTCCAAAGACTCATTTGGAGTCTCTGCCTTTCCATCAGTCGCCTGATGAAGGAAACACAATCGACTAGGTGATTTCCAGTCGCCTGTAGATCCTTCTACAGTCGTCTGATATGCACAGCTCAAGTCAACATTTCAATTGACTCAAACTTGAGCTTTACGCACAATCGACTACTGGTCAGTTTACAGTCGCATGTATCTTTACAGTCGCCTGTAGATTGGTCATCAGTCGCCTGAGTAGCGTAAGTGCATTCACTGCATCTCTCTGTCTTTTCTCCATCTTATTCAGCAGACGACTGATTAAGGTTTTACAGTCGCCCGACTAATAGACAGTCGACTGTATTATTGACATCAGTCGCATGTGTGATAAACTGGAGAAAGAGTGCAGCTCTCTGTTTTATTCCATCCCCTTCAACAGTCGGCTGCTGAAGGATTTACAGGCGCCTGTCCTGTTCTCAATCGACTGTAATGTCTTCATCAGTCGACTTTCCTGGCTCAGATTATAGCCGTTGGATATTTTCTAGCCGTTGATCAGTCGACTGTCTTTTGATCATCAGTCGACTGTTCCTGTCGTTTTCGCCCAGTTTCTAGCCGTTGCAAAATTGATTCTTTGGCTGTTTTCTTGGGTTTTGGGGTTTGATATAGAGTTCCTATATATATGAGTGGGCTGCCATCTCTTATACTTCTTGATGCTATTGAATATCTTAAGAGATTTATAAGCCACTCTCAAACTCCCTCAATTCCCTCTCAAGAGCTCTCATTCATCTTCATGCATTGAAGTCCAGCTCAAGGGAATTCATCCAAGTGCTATCAAGCATATCTCAACACTTGGAGATCCTCTTCCATGCCTTGCATCCATTCATGAGTAAGCATCTCAAGGCATAGGTAAGAGTATTTATTTTACTTGGTGTAATTGTTGTCTCTAATTCTCTTTGTGGGAATTAGTGTCTCTCTCTTTGTGGGAGGTTGTCTCTTTGTGGGACTAAGGATATTCTCTTTGTGGGAATAACTCTCTTTGTGTGAGTAACTCTCTGTGTGGGAGTTTAGTGTCCTAGTGTAGGACTAACCCTAATTCTCTGAGTGGGAGTTAGTGATTCTCTGTATGGGAGTCTTGATCCTCGTGTAGGATTGGTTGGGTCCTTGTGTAGGGCATAAATCCTCTTGGTGGGGTATCTCCTTGTAAGATTTGTATTCACTTCTCTGTGTGGGATTATAGTGGATATTGATGTGGCTGGATGTACCCAAGTTTGGAGAACCAGGGTAATTCCTTGTGTTAGCGTTTGAATTGATTGTGCCTTTTAATTCCTCTTGCATTTATAATTCCGCATTTGCAAGTTTAATTTTAATTGGACAATTTATTGCCATTACACTATTCACCCCCCTCCCCCCCCCCTCTAGTGTGTGTTGTTAGTATTGCAAGGGTTAGACGATCCCTACAAACTTCGCGTTCGTTATTGCTAATCACGTCACTGAATATGACGATGATATCGATCCATGCTCTCTAGCAGAATGTAAACGCAGAGAGGATTGGCCAAAGTGGAACGAGGCAATAGGAGTAGAGCTAGACTCACTCTCGAAACGCAAAGTTTTTGGACCTATAGTCCTAACACCAAAGGGTGTTAAACCTGTGGGATATAAATGGGTATTCGTAAGAAATAGAAATGAAAATAATAAGATCGTATGCTACAAAACGCGCCTTGTTGCACAAGGCTTTTTCCAACGACCAGGAATAGACTAAGATGATACATATTCTTCGGTCATGGATGCGATCACTTTCCGGTTCATAATTAGCCTAACAGCTACGGAAGGCCTGGATATGCAGCTCATGGACGTTGTGACTGCATACCTATATGGCAATATAGAAAGGACATCTATATGAGACTTCCAGACGAATATAAACTTCCAACAAAAATGACAGAAAGACCTCGAGACGTCTATTCTGTCAAACTCCAAAGATCACTGTATGGTCTGAAACAATCGGGAAGAATGTGGTATAACAGACTCAGTGAATTCATCGTGCAACAAGGATTCACAACCAATGAAGTCTGCCCTTGCATCTTTATAAGAGCAAAGGGAACATGATTCGTAATAATTGTCGTCTACGTAGACGACTTAAACCTCATCGGATCTGCTGAAGAGATAACTGAGATATCCAAGAGACTTACACAGACTTTTGAGATGAAAAACCTTGGCAAAACCAAATTCTGCCTTGGCTTACAAATTGAACACCTCAGCGGAGGAATCATGTTACATCAATCCACCTACACAAGGAAAGTGCTGAAAACTTTCTTAAGAACAAATGCCACCTGCTGAGTACACCAATGGTCGTCAGATCATTGGATGTGGATAAGGACCCCTTCGGGCCGCTGGAAGAGGGGGAGGAAACACTGGGTCACGAAGTACCCTACCTAAGTGCAATTGGAGCACTGCTTTATCTGGCAAACTGCACGCATCCCGATATAGCGTTCGCAGTTAACCTACTAGCCAGATACAGTTCAGTGCCCACAAAGCGCCACTGGAACAGAGTGAAGAACCTTCTGTGCTACCTCCAAGGGTCAGTTGATCGTGCCCGGGTGTACACCCTAAAGAGCGACCGTGTAGTCTTACCGCAAGCGCACGGTGTAGCGGCGAGCGGGTATCGAACACAGGGAGGACGTATGATAGTGCCTTCTCCAAACAACCTGGCTATGGGGACAGAAAAGTAGGAAATTGCCTTTCGACGATGTTGCCACAATCGTCAAACAATGTAAAGAGATATAAAATCAAATAAAGACGCATAGGGAATAGGGAATCCCCGCTACTCACCGTATCTCGTCATTGTGATTCATCGGTTTCACAATTGCTAGGGTAGAATGTCGGGTGAACTAGTTGCAACTGAATGTAAAACCTAACTCACGCTCTCGCGTTGTTGCCGGTCTATATTAAACCTAGGCTTGGTTCCAATCTCTTGCAAACCCTAGCCTAGGCAAGCTAGCATTAGGATCAACGTCATCGTTCAATCGCATCCCGAGCCCACTCTCGTGCAAACTCGGGCTACGACCTAGGTTGGGATAGTTCCTACCCGTCCAATCTCTTGCAAACGGGTATCGGTATAGAATTGCAACTGAGAATCCTAGTATCGGTCCAATCTCTTGCAAACCGATACTAAGGAAACTCAATTTCAACCCAATTCGGATTTCTAGGGCTTCCTATCGAATTGGGATCCAATCTCTTGCAAATCCCAATCGATATGAACACCTAGCTATCCGTATTATATCAATCCCAAACTAGCCCTAATGAATTCTAGCAATAGTTCTACCAAATCGTCACAAATCAGAAATTGGGCTCGTAGGGTTCATCCCCACGCCCTAAGACGTTAAAACTACTCACAAATCATATTGCTAATGGAAGAATAATCAATAGAAACAGCAATGGAATTCATAGCAATATTCAAAATAGCAATAAAAATAGGATTTTTAATAGAGAGGGAGACAAACCAATGCAGCTTTCCAAGAATCCAACAAAATAACCCTTTTCTCTCCTCTCCAATCACAAGAATTAAACTCTAAAAATCTAAACTAAAAAGGCTGCCAAAAGCAATAGAAAAGGCCCCCTAAACTAGGTTAGAATCTGGGGTTAAATACCCCCCAAAACTGCCCAAAAATTCGTGACCAAACTGCCCCTGCGCAGCTCCAAAATCGTGATTTCCGCTACAGGCAGCGCTGCTCACTCGGCCGAGTGACAAAGGTCACTCGGCCGAGTGAGGGACCCTGACGGATTCCAGTAACTCTGGGGTCTTGGGGGTCGTCATATCGGGCGTCACTCGGCCGAGTGAGTTGTCGTCACTCGGCCGATGGGCTATCTTCACTCGGGCGGACGGCAATTGCCACTCGGCCGAGTCTGGCTTTTGCTGCTCAGACTGACGGATTACAGTAAGTTGGCTCTTTTTGATGGCCGTCGTTTGGGTGCCACTCGGGCGGACGGGATACGTCACTCGGCCGAGTCGGCTTCTGATGCTCGGCCGAGTGCACGCAGATATACTGCTTGGATCGTGTCCGATTTGGCCGGCCGAGCGGGGTCTCATTGGTTGGCCGAGTGACTCCTTCACTCGGCCGAGTGAGATACTGAAGATGCCCAAATTGCGTATTTTTGCCTCCTCGTCGCTCCTACGACGTTCTTTCTTCTTCCGCTCCTCTCCAATCTCAAAATACCCCTCAGGGAAGTCGTCGGTGACACTCCGGAGTGGGTGTATCTCGGAATCACTCCAAATCGCTCCAAATCTCCTGAAATACGACAAAAAACAACAAATCGTGAAAAGTATCGCAATGTTGTCGATAAATCGTGAAAAACGTGATTTGAGCGATTCAAATGGCATGCAAACATGCGGGAAAAAGGTGTAAAATATGGAGTGATCAAAATCCCCCAAGCTTACCTCTTACTCGTCCTCGAGGAAGATAAGTAAAAGGCGAACCCGGTGGATTTAGAAAATGAAAACGATGGAAAAACGGAAAACGAAAAAAGAAAGAAGAAAGCGAAGAGGGAAGCTGCTAGATCATTTTTCTCAGGACGTGGGTTTTGCTTACTCATATAGCATGCATCGAATGTAAAACACATGTCAAAGATTTTTATTTCGATATCATAGTATAATGGTGCAAATAGAGATAGAAAACCCAAGAATATCGATATAGCATGAAAAATGGAATAATTCTAAGATTAACATCGTCTGAATCATTTAAAGCGGTATACAATATCGCAGATCACACACTTTTCAATTGAATGCTTTCTATGAGGAGTATAGAGGATATCACACAATAGAGTAGGAAGAATAGAAAAGCGTGGATTTCATGAAGTGAATGCTAGGCGTAGATTTCTGGATTTCGTGAAGCTAAAACAATCTCACCGAGTATAGAATATTACTTAGCCTAGGTTGTCATGCACCGTCAGGTAGTCACTCTCTCACACATCATTGGATTCTCTCCCCCAAGCTTATCTATAAGCGTGGTGGCATATACAAAACTATACTTACATTCCCCATCTCTATTGATGCTCCAAAAGTAAAAGAAAATAAAAATAAAAACAAAAAGAGGGAAGAAAGAGAGAAGGGGTATGAGATGGGATCGTTTTGAGCTTCCTTTCTCTTTTCTTTTCTTTTTTTTAAATCTTTTTCTTTTCCCCTTTTTTTCAATAGCATTTATACACAATGATCCCAAATCAAAGAGAAGGATATACAAGTATTTTTTTTCTTTGGATTTCGGGGAATTTGGAGCTAGGAATTTAATAACGGGGGAAATGCCAAATACTAGAATCGCTAAGGGGAGATTCACCAATGATTTTAAAATAGAGAATTAATGTTCAAGATATGTGGAGAAAGAAATAAATATGTCTCTCAGTTCACTCTATAGGACGTGCATGACAACTTCAGCAGGGTAATCTAATCTACTCGGTTTCGATCTCAAAAAAGCAAACTAATCCAGATTTATCATAGCTAACATCATTCAATCATCCTGAAGTGAAGTGTACAAGTCATGCAAATAGAAGTGATATAGGAAAAGAAAACGGTACTCCAGATATAAGCATTCAATGCGTGAATCTTGGTGTGTTTTCTACGATAGCATACATATGAATATTCAGACTCAGCTAATAATAGAATTTCATCCATTTTCATACGGAAAAAGTGTGGGTTACTATCTCTAAATGCAAGGCAGATCATAGCATATGATATCAGAAATAAAAGCTAAGACATGACAAATATAGCATGCATATAGAGAAAGCTAACTCCACGTCATCATCATCACAGAAAAGTCATCTCTAGCATGAGATGAAAGAAATAAAGATAAAAAGGGAAAATAAAACTATTTACAATGCGGCACACGAAGAAAATAAGAAAAACGTGATGCATGGTAAAAAAAGAAAAAGTGATGAAAATGAGTGCAAATGCGAAAATGGCGTGAAAAAAAAACTAAAAATAAAGGTGGTAAATCAAAAAGCGTGAGAACTCACTCCCCCAAGCTAAAGTGCACAGTGTCCTCAATGTGCGAAGTGTGGCACACCGAGAGACGTGTAATGGGAGGGGTAGGTGAGGATGCATGCACGATGAAAAAGAAAGAAAAAAATGAAGATATGATGCGGGCATGATGCAAGCAGATATAAGAGTGAATCAGATATAAGAGTGTCACCAAAAATATTCTCCCTCTCTCCCAAAAATGATATAGAAAGATATGATCAAAATGTGGATCCAAAACAGTGAGGGGAGGGGGAGGTGGGCAAAAATCATCAGGACCAAGCAGAGACGGGCAGCATAACGGCAAAAAAGATCAATGGCATCAAGGGTGTGCCTAAGAGGGTGGTGCTGCGCCGTCTCCGTCCTGAGGCGGAGGTGGAGGTGGTGGTGGCTGGGGAACAGTCTGCTGGGTGGGTGGGAGTGTGGGTGTAGGAGCAGGCTGGGTGGGTGTGGGTGTAGGTGTGGGTGTAGGTGTGGGTACCTGCTGGGTGGGTGTAGGCGTGGGTGTAGGTGTGGGTACGCGAGGAAGCCGCTCGAGAATCTGAGTGAGGCAATAGTGAATGCCCGGAAGTAGGTCGAAGCGGCGGTCCATAGCGGTGACGGTGGCAGACAGGGTCCTGAGGTCGCCTCTGAGGCCACTCACCGCCCCCTCAAGAGCACGAATGCTCTGAAGTACAGTGTCAGGGGGAGGTGGCGGGCACGTGTGGTGTAGTGGATGGGATCAGCAGGCATGTGGAGGAAGGGTGATGTGCTCACAAGTGGGGGCCCAGCCTCAGTGCGAGGCTGGGACGCAGGCTGGTGTGAGGTGGAAGCAGCAGCAGCGGAAGTGTAAGACAAAAATGGCGACGAGGCGGCAAGAGAGGTCAGTGACACAGATGTGGGAACAGACGTCACGACACTCTCAAATAGTACGGCCGCAGTGGAGACAATAGGGTCAACCGCTGGGGAGGAAGTAAGGGGTCCAAAAGGCGAAATCCCAGCGGAGATCATACTGGCCATGGTCTCCACGACGGCAGCGAAAGAAGGCTCGCCGCTCTCAAGTATGGTGGGTGGATGCTCGGGTAGCAGAGAAGTGAGTGGCTCAACCGACAGAGGGCCAGCAGTGGTGGGAGTGGTGGTGGGTGTGGTGGTAGTGGAGGTGGTCTCAGCAAGTGTACTCCCGACACCGGCAGAAGTGTGGACAGTGGTGTCGGGAGCAGCAGAAATCCCAGGCACAGGCTGAGGGGCCACGGGGTCGACGGGTGCAGCGTGTGCAGCGTGTGCCTGCTCAGCCTGCTCAGCCTCCTCGGCCTCAAGCACGTAGGCGGCGGGGATCAGGAGATCCATCGCCGGAAGCCAGTCCACCTGTGCTGGTCCTATGTGTGTCCGAGCGGGGCTCGGAAGGATCATGTAGTCAGCACCGTACGGACCGTGCAACCAAACCCAGTGCCGCTGACCGTGCGGACGAAGCATCTTCATCCGGGCCATGACGTCTATCGAAAGTGCAGTGGGGCCCGGGGCTCGTCGCAGGTCAGTCGGAAGGTCCTCACCGGTCATCAGGGCTAGCAGAGTGATCAGGCCACCGCAACATATCGGAGAGCGAGCGCCCACCGATACGATGATGCGGTCCAAAAACCAGCTAGCGACATCTATCTCAACGGCGAGGGCCAACGTGACTCCATCCCTATCAAGAACTCTGGGGCGAGTCATCGCGTAGAGCATATAGAGCTCAGGCGTAGACATCGTCCCAGGCTCGTACCTCGCCAGAAAGGTGGTCGCCATAAGGCGATGTGCTATGCGAAGGCAGGGGTGGACTATGGCCGAGGCCTTGGCCCTACTAGGGTCAAAGGCCTGAGGTAAACCTGTGATCCTAGCCCAGAAGGCGTGTGAATCGAAGGATGGGGAGGGATGTGTGTGGGGGCGTAGGCACGGTCGGGTGTGGGGACAGCGGGCCACTGAAAGAACGCTCGAAGCATATCGAGAGTGATCTGACACTCTCGATCCATGAGTCGGAAGGAGCATCCCTCAGCGGTCTGGGCGATCGAGCTGAGCACCTCGAGTGTCGAGCGGACGTAGGTGTCCGCCGACACGGAAAGAAAGTCTCGCCAACCCACGTTGTCGTACAACGTGAGCATCCCCTCAAGTACCCCCAGGCGGTCTAGGTCAGCAAGGTGTGCGAACCTGGAGAGCACTATCGAGCGCTGGGCGATACGCTCAAAAGCGACGCGATGTGCGTCGTCTCGGAACGTAATACCCAGCGGCCCAACGATAGGAGCCGGTGGTGGCAGTGGGTCGACTGGGAGTGGCTGTGCGGGGTGAACGGGGTCTGCAGGCTGTGGCTGTGCGGGGTGAACGGGGTCTGCAGGCTGTGGCTGTGCGGGGTGAGGTGGTGTAGGCGGAGGAGAGTCCTCCATCTCGTGGGAGGGGCCGGGCTCATCCGGCCGCTTCCGCTTGGCGGAAGCTCTCCTAGACCGTGGCCGTGTCCGGGGAGGCATAGGTGCCCCGAGTGTTCACCAAAAACAGAAAAAGTGCGGCGTGCGAAAATAAGTGGAACGAATATACCAGAACACGCCGCGAGAGCAAAATAGTGGATGCGTGCGAAGACGCCGCCTCCACAAAGCCAAAAACGCTCCCCGGAAGCTCCCCTAAGCTCCCCAATATAGCCTGCACATCAAACGAAGATATCAGCGTGTAACATTCAAAATGTATGGGGGGTTAGGGGTATAATAGATAAATATTGAAGTTAATTTGATTTAGGGGTTCGATTAGCACATGGATCGTCGAAAAATACAAGAAATATGAGAAAATTGGGCGAAAATGGGGGTTACCAGAGCTCGGCCGGCGGTGAGAGGGTCGCCGGCGACTCGGGCGGAGCGGCGTCGGTGGTCGGCGTCGGTGGTCGGCCGAGCGCCGACGTCGACAGGCGAGATCGGGCGAGTCGGGGTGAGATCGCATCGGTTGGGAGTAAAGGGGCTCGGGCTCGGGCGAACGAAGATTGTGACGCTTCGAATTCCACGTCGAGCCCGCGTCTCTTATAAAGGAAAAGTTACGACTCGGCAGAGTGATCGTAACGGAAATATTTTTGAAAATTCCTTCCCGCTTACGACTCAGCCGAGTGGCTTTGCCACCCTCGGCCGAGTGGGCCAAAAGTCCATTCGGCCGAGTGGCACAAGCTACTCGGCAGTTCTCGCCCTAGGAGCGTATCAGTTTCACTCGGCTGAGTGAAGATATATACTCGGCCGAGTGGCAATTATACTGAAATCAAGAAAAGAAACAGAGAGTTGGGTACAACATACTTCCCTCATTGGTGCGCCGCTCGGGCGGACGAACTTATGTGCTCGGTCGAGTGGCTAGTGTACTCGGCCGAGTGATTCCTGTTTTCTGCTGTTTGGCTCTGTTTGGGCTCTAATCTCTGGTTTTCTTCCTCCAGCTGATTTCTTCCTCCTCCTAAGCATCGAGCGCATTCCTGGAGCGCTCTTCGTCGCCTTGTTCATCCTCCTAATGGTATATATCCCTTTCTCCTCTCCTGTCAAGGAAAATAGGACCCGTTGTCACAAATTAATTCGGGCAAAAAGACTCAAAAACACTAATAAATTCTAAAACAAAAAGAAAAGACCAAAGTAAAAATAAAGCGATAACCGTCGGGTTGCCTCCCGACAAGCGCTCGTTTAAGGTCTTGAGCTCGACCCCCTTGGATTTTCAATTCATTGCGGGATGTTGGGTGCATATGAGATGCACCCGTCGAATTTACCGGGAAGAACGCTCGGATTTGGATGTTGTGGCGGCGTGTTCTTCCTCAGTGCTCCTTCGTCTCGGGTAGTGTTGGGGGGTGGCTCCCCCAAGCTAGTGCTTGCTCCGGGCCTCGGCTTCACCGGTGACACCGATTTTCGTATCGGTGGAGATTTCTTCGGAGTCCTCATCTTTGAGAGCTTGCAGAGCTCCCGTATTCTTGCGACATCAGCGTCGCCTTCGTCAACTTCCATGGAGAGATCGGGGGAGTGCTTCGTCTTTTCTTCTTGGCCCAAATCTGGGCCTTCTTCGAAGTCATCCTCGAATATTGCGCCGATGGAATGGGGGATCGCCTCCTCAATGACCTCGTCAAGGAGGTCCATATAGTCGAGCTCCTCATGATAAGGCACGTGTTTCATTGCCTTGGGTATATGAAGCTCCACTTCGATGTTGCCGACGTTCAATGTTAGAGTCCCTTCACGTACGTCGACAATGACACCGGCGGTGGCGAGGAATGGGCGTCCAAGTATTAGCGACGTATCGCCCTCCTCCTTGACATCCATGACCACAAAGTCGCATGGCAAACATATGCCTCCCGGGACTTGTAACGGGATGTCCTCTGCGATCCCTACCGGCCTTGTGATCCGACCATCTGCTAGTTGTATCCGCATGTCGGTAGGCTTCAAATCTGTGCCGGTGTTCAGTCTTCGGAACATAGAGAGAGGCATGAGGCTAACACTAGCCCATAAGTCTACTAACGCCTTTTGTAGAGGGACGCCGCCTAAGGTGCAAGGAATTCGGAAACTCCCCGGATCTTTGAATTTGGCGGGCTCCTTCTCTTTCCTTGTGAACCAAGTCCCCTCCTCAGCGAGCATGATTTTCTCCTTCCTCTTTCTTCCCGTAATCAAATCCTTTAAGAACTTGGCGTATGTCGGGATCTCCACGATAGCGTCGAGGAAGGGGATATTGAGGCTTACCCCTCTCAAATACTCGAGAAACTTGGCTAGCCGTTTCTCCATCTTTGCTCTAGCTAGCCTCTGAGGGAATGGGATCGGTGGCATAAAACGGCGCTCCTCAATCTGCTGCTCCGCTCTGGACTTTTCTTCCCCTTGCGGCTCTTTCTCTCTCTCAACTTCAATGACCGGCTCGCTTGGCTCTACAATCTCCACCACGGGCTCCTCGGTAGGAATCATGACGGGAGTGGTATCCTTCCCGCCTCTCGTAGTAACTGCAACCACGGCGTTGATATGGCCGGTGTTGCCCCGTGGATTTTGCTCGGGTGGAGCCGGCAACTGTTGACTGTTTCTATTGAGCAACGCAAGTTGCTCCGCAATTTGTCCAACGACAGTTGTAAGAGAGTCTTGGCCCGCCTTCAAGGAAGCATTGATCTTCTTCTGCTCGACCATAAACTCCTCCACCTTAGCTTCAAATTCAGATCGTTGTTGAGCTTGTGGAGGGTTTGGATTTCTCCACCCTTGATTGTATCCGGGCGGCCTATAGGGTCCCACTTGTTGCCTTGGTGGGAAATTTTGTTGCGGTGGCCCCCTTGGTGGATAATGTTGTTGTTGTTGTTGTTGTGGTCGAGCTTGATGAGGTAGTTGTTGCGGGGGGTTCAATGCTCCATCATTGTTGGCATAGGAGAAACCGGGATGGTTTCTAGTGGCCGGATTGGCCCAATATCCTTGGTTCCCCGCGACGTATTGAACTTGCTCCAAAGATCCCTCTCCTTGTTCTCCTCCCAAATACATAGCTTGGGATTGGTCTTGCCAATCGCACATTTGACTTGTTGGTGTGGATGTGGAAGGGGCTCCTTGGGGCTCCGTAATATATTTCTCCAGTCTCTCCACTACCTTGTGGAGAGAATCAAACTTGTTGGCAAGCTCCGCCACGGCCTTGGCCTCATAGATGCTAGATGGCTTCAAGGAGGACGAAGAGTGTCCTCGCTCGTCGCCCCACTGTTGATTGTTCGAGGCCATCTCCTCAAGTAAGGCCGTAGCTTCGTCGGGAGTCTTCGATAGGATGGCCCCATTTGCTGTGGCATCAATAATCTGCTTGGTCCCCGGTTGGAGACCATTGTAGAAGCTATGGACGAGCTCCCAATCTTCAATGCTATGGTGGGGGCACTGATGCTGCAGGTCTTTGAAGCGCTCCCATGCCTCGTAGAGTGTCTCTTGAGGTCCTTGCTTGAAGGACATGAGAGCACTCCTAATCTTTACCGTCTTGGAGGGCGGATAGAACTTGTCGATAAACGCGCTCGCCAACTCATCCCATGTGGTGAAGACTCCTTCAGCTTGCGTCCTCAACCAATAAAGAGCTTTATCCTTTAGTGTGAAGGGGAAAAGGCGCAGTCTGATGGCATCTAGGGTGACGCCCGGCATCTGGAAGGTGGCACACTTTGATAGGAAGAGCTGGATGTGGTAGTGGGGATTTTCATGGGGATTCCCATGAAAAGGATCCTGCTGCATAAGGACCACTAATCCGGTCTTCAACTCGAAGTTTTTATCATCCGCCAACTGCGGCATAGCTATGGACGAGGTAGTGGAGGAAGTCTTAGGCCGGAGCCTATCTCGAATGGAAATAATCCTCGCCATTCTTGCCGCTAACTCTTCAGGCGTCTCCCGAACGTTCATAAACCTCCCTTCCGTATCGGGTCTCCTCTCCGCTCTGATTCTCCGCAATGTATGCTCGATCTCAGGATCAAACAATATATCTACGGGGTCCGATGTGGATCTCGTGTACATGCACGGGAAAACAAAGTTTCAAAGAAGTGATTAGCACAATGGAAGGGTTAGATAAAAAATGAAGAAATAAAACAAAAAGAAAGAAATAGCTAGGGTGGTAGGATCAAACACAATCGCCACCCCGGCAACGGCGCCAAAAACTTGATCGCGCCCGGGCGTACACCCTAAAGAGCGACCGTGTAGTCTTACCGCAAGCGCACGGTGTAGCGGCGAGCGGGTATCGAACACAGGGAGGACGTATGATAGTGCCTTCTCCGAACAACCTGGCTATGGGGACAGAAAAGTAGGAAATTACCTTTCGGCGATGTTGCCACAATCGTCAAACAATGTAAAGAGATATAAAATCAAATAAAGACGCCTAGGGAATAGGGAATCCCCGCTACTCACCGTATCTCGTCATTGTGATTCATCGGTTTCACAATTGCTAGGGTAGAATGTCGGGTGAACTAGTTGCAACTGAATGTAAAACCTAGCTCACGCTCTCGCGCTGTTGCCGGTCTATAGCAAACCTAGGCTCGGGTCCAATCTCTTGCAAACCCTAGCCTAGGCAAGCTAGCATTAGGATCAACGTCATCATTCAATCGCATCCCGAGCCCACTCTCGTGCAAACTCGGGCTACGACCTAGGTTGGGATAGTTCCTACCCGTCCAATCTCTTGCAAACGGGTATCGGTATAGAATTGCAACCGAGAATCCTAGTATCGGTCCAATCTCTTGCAAACCGATACTAAGGAAACTCAATTTCAACCCAATTCAGATTTCTAGGGCTTCCTATCGAATTGGGATCCAATCTCTTGCAAATCCCAATCGATATGAAAACCTAGCTATCCGTATTATATCAATTCCAAACTAGCCCTAATCAATTCTAGCAATAGTTCTACCAAATCGTCACAAATCGGAAATTGGGCTCGTAGGGTTCATCCCCACGCCCTAAGACGTTAAAACTACTCACAAATCATATTGCTAATGGAAGAATAATCAATAGAAACAGCAATGGAATTCATAGCAATATTCAAAATAGCAATAAAAATAGGATTTTAATAGAGAGGGAGACAAACCAATGCAGCTTTCCAAGAATCCAACAAAATAACCCTTTTCTCTCCTCTCCAATCACAAGAATTAAACTCTAAAAATCTAAACTAAAAAGGCTGCCAAAAGCAATAGAAAAGGCCTCCTAAACTAGGTTAGAATCTGGGGTTAAATACCCCCCAAAACTGCCCAAAAATTCGTGACCAAACTGCCCCTGCGCAGCTCCAAAATCGTGATTTCCGCTACAGGCAGCGCTGCTCACTCGGCCGAGTGACAAAGGTCACTCGGCCGAGTGAGGGACCCTGACGGATTCCAGTAACTCTGGGGTCTTGGGGGTCGTCACATCGGGCGTCACTCGGCCGAGTGAGTTGTCGTCACTCGGCCGATGGGCTATCTTCACTCGGGCGGACGGCAATTGCCACTCGGCCGAGTCGGGCTTTTGCTGCTCAGACTGACGGATTACAGTAAGTTGGCTCTTTTTGATGGCCGTCGTCTGGGTGCCACTCGGGCGGACGGGATACGTCACTCGGCCGAGTCGGCTTCTGATGCTCGGCCGAGTGCACGCTGATATACTGCTTGGAGCGTGTCCGATCTGGCCGGCCGAGCGGGGTCTCGTTGGTCGGCCGAGTGACTCCTTCACTCGGCCGAGTGAGATACTGAAGATGCCCAAATTGCGTATTTTTGCCTCCTCGTCACTCCTACGACGTTCTTTCTTCTTCCGCTCCTCTCCAATCTCAAAATACCCCTCAGGGAAGTCGTCGGTGACACTCCAGAGTGGGTGTATCTCGGAATCACTCCAAATCGCTCCAAATCTCCTGAAATACGACAAAAAACAACAAATCGTGAAAAGTATCGCAATGTTGTCGATAAATTGTGAAAAACGTGATTTGAGCGATTCAAATGGCATGCAAACATGCGGGAAAAAGGTGTAAAATATGGAGTGATCATCAGTTAACCTGGGACTATACTAAAAGAAAGGCGTATCCTGCAACTTAGTTGGTTTTGCAGATGCTGGATACAGGTCTGACCCTCACACTGCAAAGTCCCAGACCGGCTTCATATTCACCTACGGTGGAACAACCATCTCATGGAGATCAGTGAAGCAGACCTCAACAGCAACCTCATCCAACCACTCCGAACTCATTGCAATCCACGAAGCTAGTAGAGAATACTTCTGGCTTCGTTCTGTCATCTACCACATCCTAGTGACAACCGGCCTGAAGACGGGAGATCTTGAACCAACCACCATGTACGAAGACAATGCAGCCTGCATAGCTCAACTACGAGATGGCAACATTAAAGGTGACAAGACGAAGCACATTTCCCCCAAGCTCTTCTGGACGCATGAACAAGAAGAAGACAAACAGATCGACATCCATCTGATCCAGTCTTGCATCAACCTGACAGATCTATTTACTAAAGCATTAACTCGATGTACCTTTAGAAAACTTGCAATAGAGAT
This sequence comes from Scilla litardierei, assembly GCA_030789695.1. Classification (NCBI taxonomy): domain Eukaryota; kingdom Viridiplantae; phylum Streptophyta; class Magnoliopsida; order Asparagales; family Asparagaceae; genus Scilla; species Scilla litardierei. The sequence goes on along the minus strand of CM061141.1, from coordinate 265,662,710 downwards.
TGGGATGAGACAGTTGAAATATATACAAGCATGAAGCTTGTACACAACAGGGAGAGTTAATGTTGTGTTGTACTCTTTTTTCCTTAGATATTGGTTTTTCCCATTGGGTTTTCCATTACCAAAGGTTTTAACGAGCCAACCACATCAACTCTGGATCCAGAAGTATCCACCCCTGGTGATATCCATCGATCAGGGAAAGTCAAGGAGACTTGCACTATTTTCTCTTAGCTATTGGTTTTTCCCACTGGTTTTTCTATAGCCAAAGGTTTTAACGATGCAAGACCCCTTAACTTAGGATCCAGAAGTATACATATCCCCATGGTCAAATAAGCCCTATGAACCCTAAAGTGTTCATATACCAATCGTATACCAATCTTACAACAATATATGGATATGGGAAAGTGTTATGAGCGGGCTTTTGTAGGCCCGCATGGTACCCATTAGTGTATTGAGTATCCACCCATTATGTAACATTATTCTATAAATACAGGGCTACAGGCTACAGGTTCCGTAGCCAATAAGCTCATAACAAAATAAACATTTTTGAAACATTGTAAATTTATACCAACAAATATTCATGTTGCAGGAATTTTACTACGCAAAAAGTTTCCATCCTATTTCAATCATAACAACGCAAAGCAACATCTATCAAGCTGCATATCAGAGATTTAACAAAAAGTAATTACTCGGGAAAATACAAGGAAGAGTTTTGTAATTTAAGAAGTTTAGGACAGTTTGTGGTGAGAAAACCAGGAAAGATAAAGATTGTTTCACCAAAGTTAGCGGGAAAATAAGGCTTTACTCATCTCAGTCACCCAACAACTCGCAAAGCACAAGAGATGAGCAAAGTTCGGATAAAGGGAGCCAAGCATTTGTTTCCCAACACTGGCGAAGATAACACACAATATGTTGCTTCGCTGCTGCTCTTTCTTGCTGATCTCTATTCCACAAGTTTCTATAAAGCAAAGAACAGGACTACGCAGTCTCCTTCAAGAGAAAGAAACTAGAGATTAAGCATTATTTTTTCCCCCACAAGCTGGAAGCCTGCCAAGAACTATAAGTTTGGCCAGGTGAAGATTCCATTCTTTCATACATCATCCAGCTGAAAATAAATTGATCCCAAAGATGTGGTTTCCTGCCCTCGACCTTATCGCCGTCAGTCTCTCTATCTTTTCGGATTGCATCAATACTGTTCACATGATCTCTTGCATGGCCTCAGTTCTTGTAGCTCTATCCATCCCTCAGATTCGATCGATATCATCCCAGTAGGAAGATACGCCACGTTCCTGAGGGGTTAGCAGCAGGAAGACCAACCACCACGAGAATAATAATTCATAGAACAAAATAAAATACGAAATACAATTCAAAATGCACAAGGAAATAACAACTGATGTGCATGCCAATCGCATAACATAGAAGTGATAGCTTAGTTTCAGCTGCTTCTCAAAACTAAAAATCTAGTTTTAAAAATAATAATAATAATAAATATATGAATATATTCACACACAGACAAATAAGGATAGATATTCATAGCTCACACGCCATATCTTTTTTAGTTGGATGAGGGATGAAACACGGTGACTACACCAATGGTCCATCATCGCCATCCTGTCGACAGGTACAAGAGGTATCCATATGTACCAGCAATACCGTGGTGTAAAAGTAAAAGAATAAAGGGTTTTTAGCATATTTGTCCCTTAAATCTTGCGTATTTTGATATATGTCCCTCAAATCTTCATATTTGCCTTCAAGTCCCTAGGGCAAATATGAAGATTTGAGGGACGGATATCAAAATACGCAAGATTTAAGGGACGAATATGCTAAAAACCCAAGAATAAAAGGTCGAAAAGAACATTATCATATAATGTTAGTCAAGACGCTCAAGCATATTGGGGAAAAGGGTGCAATGAGAAAAAGCCATGGCCACTCATGAGCATGATTCTAACCCTAGGCCATAAAGCAACCATAAAGATGGTTTGCCGCTAACAAAATCTGATTTTAACCCTCATACTCATGATGATGTAATTCGGAAAAAAAATTGTGTAGTTTAACCGATAAACATGAACATGAATTAGAAAAAGAACACGCCTAAAACTTGCACATTATGAAAAAACTTATATTGTGTATAAGAGAACTACATCCATAGACATGCATGTACCTGTATGTGTGTATGTATGGTCAATTAAAGTCCTACGAATATGAGGCCCTTCTCTACATATGTATCTGTTTATATACATGTGCATATTGTTTACGTAACCTAAAAAGCTCATGACCAAGTCATTTTGCTGTAAAGCATGAACTGATATCACTCAATGAAAAGAAATTCATCTAATCCAGGAAGATTAAGATTCGACTTGCCTAATTTAGGAGCCCATAAAAACAGAAATTAGTTTTGCCTATTCTGGTATGGTTGAAAAAACAGTAAATGACAGAAAGGAAGCCTTTTCCCTACCCTTTAAATGGTGCCAGAAAAGAGAAGACTATTTCTGGCAACTGAGTTTCTCCATTCCGGTCGCCAAGGAGGCCAAGATCTTTACAGCCTTATATATTTCAGAAACACATAAAACAACTTTTTGAACCTCTCCGTCTCTTTTCCTTTCAAACAGGATTGAGAGGTTCTCATCAAACCATCTTCCAGGGGAAAATATCTAGGCTCTCCCCCGTCTCTCTTGGCAACAAGCATATATCATGCAACCACAAAAGCCATAACCTGATCCTACTCTAAGACCAGCCAAACAAAAAACTTGGCCCCATGGAGAAGAAAGGCGCAATCCTGATGCAGCGGTATGAACTTGGCCGGCTCCTCGGTCAAGGAACCTTCGCCAAGGTGTACCATGCCCGCAAAATTTCATCAGGCCAGAGTGTGGCCATCAAGGTTATCGACAAGGAGAAGGTGCTGAGGGTGGGAATGATCGACCAGATCAAGCGTGAGATCTCGGTAATGCGCCTTGTACGCCATCCCAATGTTGTCCAGCTCTATGAGGTCATGGCTAGCAAGACAAAGATCTATTTCGCCATGGAATATGTCCGTGGTGGCGAGCTCTTCAACAAGGTTGCACGCGGCCGCCTCAAGGAAGATGCAGCCCGCAAGTACTTCCAGCAACTGATTGGCGCAGTTGACTTCTGCCACAGCCGCGGGGTTTATCACCGCGACCTCAAGCCTGAGAACCTCCTCCTTGATGAGAATGGTAATCTAAAGGTGTCTGACTTCGGACTCAGCGCCTTTGGCGAGTCCCACCGCCATGATGGGCTCCTACACACCACATGTGGCACACCGGCCTATGTTGCACCAGAGGTCATCAACAAAAAAGGGTATGATGGTGCTAGGGCTGACATCTGGTCATGTGGCGTCGTTCTCTTCGTTCTAATGGCAGGTTTTCTACCCTTCCATGATTCGAATCTAATGGAAATGTATAGAAAGATTAGCAAAGGAGATTTCCGGTGCCCCCAGTGGTTTGCTCCTGAAGTTCGCAGGCTTATGACCAGATTACTAGATCCAAACCCAAGCACACGGATCACAATCGCCAAGCTGGTGGAGAATCCATGGTTCAGGAAGGGATTCAAACCAGCAGACCCACCACCCCTACAAGCAACAGATAGCTTGGGAGACATCCGAAGGGCTTTCCCTGATGATTTGGATGATGATGGAAATAGTCGTGAAACTGAAGCATCCAACTCGACGATGAAACCCAAAAACTACAATGCCTTTGACATCATTTCGCTTTCTCAAGGTTTTGATCTATCAGGACTTTTTGAGGACGGGGAACAGCCTGCTGCAAGGTTCACCACACAAAAGCCTGCATCCGCAATAGTATCAAGGTTAGAGCAGCTTGCAGAAACAGAGAAGTTCATGGTGAAGAAGGAGGATGGGATGGTGAAGCTGCAGGGAAGCAAGCAAGGGAGGAAAGGGCAACTGGGAATAAGCGCTGAGATCTGTGAAGTCACTCCATCATTTTATGTGGTGGAAGTGAAAAAATCAGCCGGAGATACTTTGGAGTACCAACAGTTCTGCAACAAGGAATTAAGGCCTTCTCTTAAGGACATCGTTTGGACTTGGCAAGGCGGTGAACAGCAACAATTCTCATCCACATCTGCACAAGCACAACCTTAATCTCTAGAAACGAACGGCCAAACAGGGAAGGAAAAAACAAAAAATTTCCATAACATTGTGCTTATTTTCTCTCTTTATCTTACCCTAGACAGACAAAAAGAGAAGGAACGAAACAGATAGAAGAAAGAATAACATAGCATGCCTTTTATTTTTCTTGTTAAGATGTATATATTTCTTATATTGATACCATGATGTGTAGGCATCTTCTTTCTAAAGTTTCCTCTCCTACATTATTGCTTTTTATTGTAGTTATTTGGGCTTGGCCGTAGCAGAAATAGTGATTATTGCCAGAGAGTATCTCTTTCCAGGAAGAAATTTTTAATTGGAAAATTTCAGGCCCTAACCTTATCATATGTTTATCTCCAAACTAACACTCAGATTATGTGCAAAGTAGGAATTCTGGTTGTATATACTGCAAAGACCACAGTAGCACAAGCAGTAGTTTCCATCTGAGAATCTCAGTTATCTGGAAATGGAGGGGGTCTCCCAATAACCATATTTCATATCAGCCATCCCCGCGTAACGCGAGAACTCTGCAGGTTACTCAGATGTACGTTAATTAATTCTGCACTCAAAATCTTTAGAACTTCATAATTTGCAGTGCTGTGTCTAATTAAAGATTCTCATACAATGGCACACTCCTTCCCTTTCATCTAACAGAACAGCCATTCTAGAGTAACCTGACGATTCTGCAGGTTAATCAAATCAATAACTTACTTCTAGACTACCCCTACAGAACCTCAGAATATGCAGTTCTGAGAAATGTATTAAGGATTCTCTAACAATGGCATGGGGTGATCACAGTAAGCTTCAAGGCCTAAGAATGTTTTTCATTGATCTGTATATAATATGGGCTCTCTAGTAGCTCCAACAACAGATTTGCAATTAAATATGGTAGTATGGTGCTAATGTATCAAAATAGATGTCTTTCATACAAGCTTGGATTAAAGAAAGTAATTTAAATTTATAACCAATGGCAGAGGGCAAATGAGTGGAAGTGTTCAGTATATGATAGCTACGAAAACACAGGCGAAATCTCAGCAATAAAAAATCCATATCAATTGAAAAGGGCAGAAATATTATAATAAACCCATGCGGGTGCACGCATGCCAGAACATACAAGCAGTACTATAGCTAAGAAAATGAAGTGATGCCATGTACATTTTTGGCTTGTGGTGGCTTAAATGGTATCCCATATCATAACATCTTTACAAAAAAAGTCATGTTATTGATTCACAAAAGGACCCATATACAACAGCATCACCATTCTTTTGCATCAGTGATCATTTCCTTCCCATCAGCTTTATCAAGGGAAACCTCCGCAATTAATTTTACTACAATAGTCTCATCTATGTTCTTTTAGGCCTTCTCCTAGTCCTTATTGTTTCATTAACTACAATCATATCACTTCTCCTAATTGGTGTACTTATTTATTGGCATCCAATGCACAAGCCAAAGACCATCTCAAACGATTTCCCCTAAGCTTATTCTCAATATAAGCAACCTCTAACTTCTTAAGTATAAGCTCATTAGTTATCATGCCTCTGTAGTGCATTGCCACACATCCATCTCAACATTCTCATCTATGACACACTCAGTTATAGGTATGTTTATTAACCGCCCAACATTCTAACTAATAAAGCATTTCTAGTCTAAAATTATCATATAGAACAACCAATCTTAACTAGCAAAAAATGTTCATTCCTTCTCACCGTTTTCCAAAAGTTGTGTGCCATATTGCCATTTTAAGATGTAACAGATTAGGTGGTTTTATGTAAAGTTATCAATACTTATTCTATAAATAAGAAGAAACTAGGGAGAGAATGATTATCTAATTCTCCCTCGTCTTTCGTAAATTCTGTCTCTTCTCTCTTATATTCACATGGCATCATAGCTACTAACATGATTAGCCCTTACCCTTGTTCAAAAAAAAACCGCCGCTACTGAAACTTTAGTCCAAACCCAGAGCCGTCGCCAAAACCCTAATCAGATCCACCCCTCGAGGCCTCCAACCACGACAACCATAGACCAATCGTTTTTGAATCCCTCTGAGGTCTATTACACCGACTCCAAGCAGCTTTGAAGATCTCCGGCGCTAATTGAGTCACCAGATCCAACGCACAATGCGCAGAACATTTGGCCACCTACACCTTTTGGATCAAGCAGATTTGTTGAAGACTTCTTATGTCGATCGCACTATTTCTGAGCAATTTAGAATATCTACGATGTTGATTGACACTATTCCCGAGTCAATGAGGTTCTCTCTTCCTCTCCGACATCGAACGCCTCTTTCCAACTTTGATCGAGCTAATTCCAACATCAACATGCAAGATCCTGATATGAACGAGCAGATTCGAATCTTTATCACATCGATAAGACTATTACCGAGAGTTGTCGATTATCAACAATGTCGATTGACACCGGAACAGCATCAATCGGCCTTCTTTCTTCATCTCCGACATGCCTCTATTCCAAGTTTGATTGACATAATTGATTTCAACGGTGGTTGTGGAATTACAAATGACAAGGAGGTAGTTGTGTGTTTATTTTTGATGGAGGAGTTAATGCTGTTTGTAAGAAGAATAAATGACAAAAAAAACTAGTGTGTGCTATGTAGGTTGGCTTTAGTTAACAAAATTATGACCTATGTTATTTTCCAAAAATAAAAAAAGCTATAAAGTATATTGGTCATTTACAAGACATTTTACTATAGAAAATTACGGTTCAAAAAACAAAAAACTTACTTTGATTCGCTTCTTCTATATTAGAGATATGTTTGGGTGATGTTTGAAGATGTGGTATAGTAGTTTGGCTTATGAAATTTGATGTTTCCTATTTGATTGATAGTTTGGCATTGGTTGAGATCAATTTTGATGTTTGGTTTGTGTTTATCTTTGAGAGGAGTTAAGATGATGGATTCGAAGTTAGAGGAAAAGTTCAGTTGAAAATTAGGAGTTAAGAATGTTCAGATAGTTGAAAATGAGAGAAGTTAGAGGAGTTAAGAATGTTCAGATAGTTGAAAATGAGTGAAGCCATGTTTTAGAAGTCTCAAAAAGCTCAGTTGTGTTCATCTTCTATCATTATGATTATATCTGGATAACCCAATCACATCATTCACATCAAGTTCTCAAACTTAAGTGCTAAATTCATAAACTGTTGATCATATGACTGGCGAGTAAGAAATAGTATCCTTTTATTGTCCTACTTACAGAGAGACAGTACACTAGTATATGGTTTCACATGCATGAATACGGGTATTGGCTTTGTTAATATCACTTCATTTTATTTAACGTCCGTTTTGCATCTGCTTAAATTTTCATTTAACGTCCGGATTTCTGGATTATTTAATCTGCTTAAAATTTCATTTAACGTCCGGATTTCTGGTCTAATCCGGAATTGGCCCCAGCCGGTGGTGTGCTAATCTGCTCCCCCGTCTTCTCAAAACTCGTCTGATCTGCCTCAGTGGTGACCCCGGCCCCGCCGTCTCCAGAGGAGGTGCCCCTCTATACCTGGCCACTGTAGCCGCTCATGGCTCTCCTTTCCTCCTCTCGTGAGTTCTCTACCAGCTGTGCCATCTCGATGACCTCGGAAAGCCCTCTGAGCTTGTAGGGTCTCACTGCAGCTCGGAGACTGGGCCTCAGCCCCTTCAGGAAGGTACCCTCCAGTGACTCGTCGGAAACGCCATGTACTCTCCCCGCCAAGGTCTCGAACCTCTCAATGTACTCTCGCACAGGTCCCTCCTGCCTGAGGGCATATAGCTGCTCGTGAAGGTTTTCCAAACGGGGATCTCTGAACTTCTCCAACACGAGGTCCTTCAGCTCCTCCCAGCATCGAATCTGTTGCCTCCTCTCCTTCCACTGGTACCACCCCAAGGCTTTCCCATCCATGCAAATAGTGGCCGCCTCCAACTTCTGAGCATCTGTCATGTGGTGCGCCGCGAAATACCTTTGCTGTGAATAACCAGGCATGCGGATCCTCTCCCGTGAATAGCGGCATCTCCAGCTTCCGCACCCTGAAGTCTCCCCCAAAGTGCCCTTGATCCGGCCTCCCCTCGATACGGTGGTGCGGGCGACAGTGCTGTCGCCTCTCATCCTGGGTCTCGTACTGTCTCGATGGCACTCCTCCGCGACCCCCATAGTCCCCTCGGTGACCTCCACACCTGCCATCGAAGTCATCCCAATCCGCATCATCGCCAAACTCAGCCTCGTAGCTCCCCCGCCGTCATAATAATAGTATCGACCTCGTCCGTCTCCGTAATACTGGTCCTCCATCGCTGGTCGCTGCCCCAAAGGCCCGAAACCCCTTCCGTGGGCCTGTGCGCGCGTGTCTCCCCCCTGGCGGCTGCCAGGGAGTCTCCTGGACATATCGATGCAAGCGAGTCGACTCCCCAACACAACCGTGTCGACCCACAATTCTGAAGGGTTTTCGAGGCCCAATATGGGGCCAGATCCCACACAACCGCGTGGAACTTCCACACGGTCGGGTCGGTTTGGATTTTCTGCTAACCCTCCAAGGTTTTGGGAGAGTTATATAAGCTCGGGAGCGCCGCTAGACGAGGGGGATTACCTCTAGCTGCGTTTTTCTTTTCTTTTCATTTTCTTTTCTTAGTTTTAGGAATATGAGTATGTTAGATTAGGTTTTGATTGAGTTTTTCTCCGTGGATGCGCATGTACTCGTGGATATTTTATATTGCAACGGTTGGAAGCTAAGTATGTCTCTTTATTTCGTATTTTATAATTGTTCTCTGTCTTTCTCGTTGATTCTCTGTGATTATCTCTGTGTTTCATTAATGTTTAGTAAGTAGATTTTAATCTAGGTCATGGTGAACCACTTTTGTGGATTGATTACGGGTTGATCTTGTCGTTTTGGGAATTGAACAATCGTATTAGGTTATGCTTAGGAAGATTATTATCCACATATATTGATCTCCTTAGATTGATCGCTAACGGAAGTAAGTGTAATTCTAGGGTTTTCGATCACTATGTGCGATTCCTATTAATTATGTTGCCAACGGAAGTTGGGGTGTAATGAGAGCTCTCCTAGCATTGACCGAGTTTCCGACCTGAGAGTGACTGAACAGTGGTTGGGGAATATTGTCAAATTAATGCATCCGTCGTGTGGCTATGCGTTACGGAAGTAGGCTTGGTCGCACGAGGGGTAGTCATGTCATAGCATCACGGAAGTGGAGGCATGAGATAACATAAGGAATGACCCTATCATATCATCATGGAAGTGTGGGTAGGTGATTTCCTCTAGGTCAGACAACCTCACCTAAGATGATTCGACGGCCACACAACGAGTTTACTCACATGCTCAAGCCACATTAGAGTGATACCTAGCCCTAGAGCCATTTTATTATATTTGTCTCTCCTTATTCTATAAAACCATCCACGTAGCTAATCACAACCTAGGATTAACTAGTACTCAGTCACAGAACCTCCCTGCGGACGACCCGTTAGCGCTATGACGGTGTCGTGCGCTTGCGGTTATAAATATCGAGAGATTTAGTTAGCACAACAAGCTTTTTGACACCGTTGCCGGGGAGGTTACGCTTGATTGATATTAGCTCCAATTCTAGGTTCGTTAGAATACATGCATATAAAAATTTATAAACAAATAAACAATTTTCCCCCCACCACCCTTATTTATATTTATGCCAATCTCTTTTCCCACTGACGCGCTTCTCTATGTTTTTCTTGTTTGTTTCTCAGGTGCATTTCGGAGATTATGTTAATGCCTAATGGGTTCTACGATGAAAATTTTGACGTCTTAATGCAAGAGGGTGCTCAGATGGGAGTCAACAATGATTTTCTGCAAATTGCGGCGTTTTGCGAAATATGTGAAATGCATGGACATGTGGCCATTCATTGCCAATAGTTTGCCCACCCCTACAACCCACCATCATTCACCGACAACATATCCCACGAACCCTCTCATCCATACCTCGAGACTTATGTGCCTCCACCTCCACAAAAGTCTAGCCTTGAGCTTCTCCTAGAGAATTTCCTTTCAAACCAAGGCCAAATGACTTCACCCTCCCCCACTACATCGTTCGAAGCCCATCTCCAAGAAATTGCCCATAATTTAACACAACTCTTCATATCACAAGCGCAATCAGAAATACATGCTGGGGATCCAATCACCGAGGTCACATCATTACGGGGAGTGGTCACATCCACTAGTGGAGACCAGACGAAGTGGCAACCAACGTCAGGAGATCTCATTCTTAGCATTACCCACACTGACGGAGAGAGTTTCTGACAGGCATGGGCGATGTTCTATACATTGGGCCTCGGATTGCCGCAGCATACGCTCAACACCCACAGCCTCATTCGCTTCTTCTTCAGGGAATTGCCAGTGGCCTTGCGGCGATTAATGGTGCAGCTGAATGAAGGCCAATTTTTCGATATGCCGCGTGATGCAGCTTGGAAATATTTGGAGGAAGCTGCTGAGCCCATCACACCATCGACTCCTCACACTACAGGAGGTAATTTATTTACGGTTAATTTCGATTATTCTGATATAGCTTCTTCCCCTCCTGCAGGCACTATTTCTGAAGTACAGGTTGCCGAAGGCCACATTCCACATTAATGAACCATGCATATGGCGATGGATGAAAACGAGAACCCTCGGCAAGGTTGATGACACGCATGGAGCAAGCAAGGGCACCAAGGAGATTTCCACATCTGAAAAGCCCGAGCCATTTTTCCACGTGATCGCATCCCCCATTTCGTCCCACGTGAGAGCACCGAGGAGGCCGTGGAACATGTCCATATCAACGAGAAGGATGCACTTAAGGCCACGGATATCATGACTCATTTCAACGGGCCTGACGCACACTTACCTCCACTACCACCTCCACAGCCCTTCCTCACTCTACCAGAGGCATCGCATCCACCTGAGCTCAACGCTCCTAATCAGGGAGATATTCTAAATTCTACATCTGAATCACATAATTTATTTCATAATTCTTTAGATTCAGATGTTTCTGACATGACGTACTTCCCGATGGGCACATGTTCATATTCCACAGAGGTATGCTGGGTCATGTCAACACCTAAGGAGCATATTGAAGGAGTTGACGAGGAGTTGACCGCGTCATCATCAGGGAGTAGCACGTTATTCTCAGGGAGTTTTCATCACCCTATTTCATGTTTTCCATTTCATTGTGCCGATTCTCTCTAGGATACCTTTATTGCGGGGAAGAGTTTTCCCATTTGGGCTGACACTCTGCATCTCTCGCGGGATTTAGGTGGACGTCCTCGAGAGACACTGGGAGGGGCGTTGCTGGAGCTGATGGAGTTTGTGGCACCAAACTGCTAGCTGAACCACAAAAGGAGCAGATAGAGCAGCTGCATGCTCCACTGGAAATCCTCGATCCACCTTTTGATAATGAACCCTACTCCAATAATGTAGATATTCTATTTGCTTTTTAGGACAGTAGTTTGATTAACTCGTCTCCTCTCGATAGCGAGGGGAGAGTATTAGGATTTTCTGTTTTTCCTTAGTTTTAAAAATAAATGAATAATTCTCACCTCCATGCGGTGCACCCACATTATCATGACCCAAAACCCATCATATGCTCTAATTCCCATTCTTTGCCTTCGTTTCACATCAAATGACTCCAACACACATACCCCCCACCCCCACACACATACCCCCTAGCTTTCATCCAATTTTTCATATTAGGTTATGCTTTTATGCTGGCTTGGGGGAGGCATTTCTATGCATTTTTTTGCATCACTTGCCCCCCATATTTTCATTCTTTAGCATTGAGGACAATGCTTGATTCAAGCTTGGGGAGAGGTGCACTTCGTGCACCAATTGTGCATTTATCACATTAAGAATTCCACCATGCCAAATTTTTATATGCATGGATATTTTTGTGAAAAATTTTCAGATTTACCCTTCTCTTTGCTCGATCTCTCATTATTTACTATGATATATACTTAGGGGATGTCTTTAGTGTTAAATCTCATTGCAATATGCTTATTATGCTTATGCTCATGATCTTTAGAATAAAAGTACTCGAAACATGCGTAGGTTATATTTTTTTGGGAACCCATCTTATACGTGTATCTTGGATATTTTAGTTGAGGATAATGGTTGGTCATCTCATTTGATTTGAATTAACGGCATGCCCATCTAGTACAGAGGAGTGGTGTTGCTTAGCTCGTTCATGTTCAAAGAGAGAGCGAGAGAGAGAGAGAAAAGTAAAGTAAAGTAAAGAATAAATATGCATCGTTCTTCCAACTACATCGAGTAGCCGGGTCCTCGTGCCTCAAAAAGCATTATGAATTTGCGCCGAAATGTCTAGTTTAGGGAGTGCATAGGAATAAGATTTTTAGTTGGTTTGAGCTAGTAGGTCCGAGGGGTCCTTTTGTGCGAAACTACGGAGGTGGCCCGATCTTCACGGCGTAGGTTGTTCAAGGAACTCAAAAGAAACTCAAAAGAAGGATATGAGCGCCACACTCTAGACTTAAAGAAAGAAAATAGGGAGTGATAAGCTTTAGATAATGGTGGTTCACTGACGTGACAAATGCAAATAGCCAACCAACGTTGTAAGGAACGCAACCTGCTACTTAGACCAATTGCCCAATCATGAACACGAGTTTAACCAATCCACACAGCAACGCACTTGGGTTGAAGCATGAATTGGGGGCTTTTGTGAATTTGGATCACCAATCTTATAAGGAAGATTGACAAGGCAAGATTTCACAAGAGCTAAAGAAGATAAAAATCTCACACAATATGGAGAATACTCAAGTTCTGAATTGATAATCTGGTTAATGTTGATTACAAAGGAATACATGCTCTATTTATTGGTCGAGCTTAGAAACTTAAAAGACTCATTAGTTAAATACAAATAATGGCTTTTGGTATCCCATTAGTCATCATAATGACCTGAATAAGTAAAAACCATAAATGTGACCTAGAGAAAACCAAAAGACATCCTGAAATTATGAGCCTAATGACATGCACGAAAATTACATTTATAATTCATAACTTTATACTTCTTGGCTCTTGATCTCCCTCATGAATTCAGATTTAATGGCTGCACATAACTCTTGATCTTTCCCATGAATTCATAATTATTTGTTACGCTCTTAACATGGTCCTTAATTTTCTTAGGCTTGGATTAGCAAGATTAAGACTTCATTCGCTTCTTTTTAGCACAACTTTCTTGGGCCAGTAATGCTTCTACTTGGGCTCCAATTGCATCTTGCATTCTTTTTAGCCTTCCTCTTGTCATTGGATCATCACTTCAAATTAGGTCTTCATTTCGTACATTGATGGGCTGTTTCACATCATCCCTCTAGGCCTGATGCCCTAAGATCGCCTAACCTGGGAGTCATCGACCCAACGCTCCATACACAAACCAATTAAGAATCCAATTTAATGAAAATAAGAACATGAATGAAGCTAGTGACCCCACGAGTCAAGGAACGATAGCATGTCGTGAGTGCTACCTCATTGAATGATTCACAACCCATTATACGATACTAAATTTTCCTCGATCCATCGCATGATTTCAGTTCTCATTCTAATAACCTATGCGGGATAAAGGAATTATTTTAGGATTTAAGCATAACCATGATGATGTATATTACATGTTGATTTATACTAAAAAGCTCTAGGCTAAGTCTTAATATAATGATGGGGGGTTGACACGCTTGTAAATTCTATAATCTGAAAATTATCATTTTACATGTAGATATACTTGTCATTGTGAAATTCTTGATATCATTTGCCGAATGCATGAATACCCCCGCTCTCTACTCTTTTCTTTGTCTTCCTTAAGGACAAGAATGAGTTTAGCTTGGGGATTTTGATGAGTGGATATTTCATATATTTTTAGTGGGGATTATTCATACACTATATCACACGCTTGGGGATTTTGATGAGTGGATATTTCATATATTTTTAGTGGGGATTATTCATACACTATATCGCACAAAGCCCCATTTTATATGTCACTTCATCATATTTTCGTTTACTTTTACTCCTTGAATGTTCGTGTGCGTTTCAGGTCAAAATCAAGCTTATAGGAGCTAAATAGAGTCAAATAATCAAATGGAAGAAGCCATGCGAAGAGATGGAATCAAGAGAATGAAGAATGAAGAGGAATCAGCCACACGCGACCGTGTGGGGTGATACAAACATTCGCGTGGAGCTGATCGAGCCCCAAAACCAGAAGACATGACCCACACGGTCGTGTGGACCACTCCACACGACCGCGTGGGGTATCACAATAAGAGGGCCCAAAAGGGGCAGAAAGCGCACCCCCACACGACCGTTTGAAACTGTCGTTTGGGATGTTTTGTTAAGAAGAAGAAGAAACCAAGTCAACACGGTTGTGTGGCCACCCACGCGACCATGTCGAATCAAAAACTCTGCAGGGCCGTAACTTCCCTAGGTCGACGTGACCGCGTCGATCCATCCACACGACCGCGTCAACCCATGCATTCCAAAGGCCTTCTAGTGTGTAACTCTTCCCAAATCGACGCGACCATGTCGACTCCCCGACGCGACCTCGTCGACCCACAATTCTGAAGGGTTTTAAAAGGCCCAATTCGAGGCCAGATCCCACACAACCATGTGAAAGTTCCACACGGTCGTGTCGTGTCAGGTTTCCTGCTAACCCCACTAGGGTTTTGGGTGAGTTATATTAGCTCGGTAGTGCCGCTGGACGAGGGGGACTACACCTAGCTATGTTTTTCTTTTCTTTTCATTTTCTTTTCTTAGTTTTAGGAGTATGAGTATGTTAGATTAGATTTTGATGTGAGTTTTCCTCCGTGGATGCGCATGTAATCGTGGATATTTTATATTGCAACGGTTGGAAGCTAAGTATTTCTCTTTATTTCGTGTTTTATAAGTGTTTTGTCTGTCTCGTTGATTCTCTGTGATTATCTCTGTGTTTCATTAATGTTTAGTGAGTAGATTTTAATCCAGGGCAGGATGAATCTCTTTTGTGGACAGATTACGGGTTTATCTTGTCGTTTTGGCTATTGAACCATTGTATTAGGGTTATGTTTAGGAAGATTATTATCCACGTATATTGATCTCTTTAGATTGATCCTAACGGAAGTTCGGGTTATTCTAGGGTTTTCGATCCCTGTGTGCGATTCCTACTAATTACGTTGCCAACGGAAGTAGGGGTGTAACGAGAGCCCTCCTAGCATTGACTGAGTTTCCGACCATGAGAGTGGTTGAACAGTGGTTGGGGAACATTGTCAACGTAATGCATCCGTCATGTGGCTATGTGCTACGGAAGTAGGCTTGGTCGCACTAGGGGTAGTCATGTCATAGCATCACGGAAGTGGAGGTATGAGATAACATGAGGAATGATCCTATCATAGCATTACGGAAGTGGGGTAGGTGATTTCCTTTAGGTCAGACAATCTCACCCTAAGATGATTCAATAGCCACACAACGAGTTTACTCTCTTGCTCAAGCCACATTAGAGTGATACCTAGCCCTAGAGCCCTTTTTATTCTATTTGTCTCTCCATATTCTATAAAACCATCCACGTAGCTAATCACAACCTAGGATTAACTAGTACTCAGTCACACAATCTTCCTGTGGACGACCCGTTAGCGCTACGATGACACCGTGCGCTTGCGGTTATAAATATCGAGAGTTTTAGTTAGCACAGCAGTCTTCCACTCCGACATCAACGACCTAATCACTTCCATTACATGTTCATACATAAAAATATTTTTGCCTAACTCGGCAAGGTCATTAATAATTTCGGAAAAGTGAGTATTCATTTGAGTAATTGATTCATTCTCAAACATTTTGAATGACTCAAGTTTAGAATTCAACATGTTAATAGTGATTCTTTTATCTTATCCATGCCTTCGTGTGTTACCTCAAGCATGTGCCATATTTGGTGTGCGGTTTCACATTGTGATACTCGTGTGAATTTAGTGCCTACAAGTGCACAAAACAATGCATTCATAGATTTTGCATTTAAATTACCGTTCTTTCTTACCTCTCTCTCCCACATCTCCATTGGGGTAGTTGGACAAATGTATAATTGCCCATGTGTCCAAGTCGAGTAATTGGAGATGGTAGATCATCCTTATCTTCCAATTTGGATAGTTAGTGCCATCAAAATGCAGGGATCGGGTAATGGAGAATCATTCCTTCAAATTTGATGTTGATGCCATCTCCAACCAATTCTTTGATACCATGCGTAGGATCATATAGATGACAGATTAAACACTAGAGGAGGTTATTAGTGTTTTAAAGATCTCGATATAAATAAAAGTAATCCCTCAAGTTTAGCTTAAGCTACTTGATAGAATTACCTACTCAAAAGCTTAATCAACACAAATTAATGCTTGCAATGAACTTAGAGTTAGTAGCACATCGGAATAATAAATACGATTGTAGAGGATAGAGACAATCACAATGCAAACACCCAGAAATCTATCCCGGTTCACCCACCATGGGTACTCCGATCCCCAACCTCTAGTTGGGATTTCCATTATCCAACTCTCTTCAACAAGAGAGCAAATGCCCCCAATGAGATCTTCCAATACACTTGCCTAGTTTCACTTACTAGGGCTTCTAACTTGCAACAATCACCTCTCTCCAAAGAGAACCTTCAATAAGATTTTTCCGAATACAACAAATGCAACAAGTGAATCAACTCACCAATCCACTTACCACCACTTTCTTAGTGGGTTTACAAATCTCTTGATGAATGCGGGTAGTGCTCACAATTTCCTATAGCCAAAAGATTGGAGCTTGAAGTGAGGAATGGCTATGGAAACTTTTCTTCTTTGATTCTTAAGAGAATTGAAGTTAAATCATAAGAGAATCAAAAAAAGAATTTTTGATTTGCTTCTCTAAAAATGAAGATCAAAACAATGAGAAATCAAATCAAGTTGAGCCAAGAAATTAGTGCTTAAAAGCTTGTAAAACTGAAAATGAACTTGGCTTTAGAAATTGAGAGTGTGTGCTTGGAAAATGCTTTGAATGCTTATAAAAGACTTGAAAATTTGCTTATTCATTATCCTAATAACTCCAGCCATCTCACCATATTTATAAGCCATTTTTCCGTTGAAAAATAATCCCAGATATGCTCTTGTAACGGCAAAAAAAGAAATCCCGTAAAATCTGGAAGTCTATCTGGAAGCTCAAAATAGTCAACCGCCCTTATGCTGGTAGTCGACTCCCAAATGAACTGCGGTCGACTATCAACATAACTACAGTCGATTCCTTTGGGGTCCAGAGAGGAAAACTTCTCACCCATTCAAACCAGTAGACTATGGAAAAATAGTCGACCCTTTTCGGATACATGGGTTTTGGCCTTTAAAACTGCATGAAATTATTTCAAAATAATCTTAAAATATTTTTAAATCATTTAATACGTTTTAAGAACTATAGTGTGTGTGGCTCCAATCCTAAGGCCTACAAAAGATCTAAGAGCATAAACAATAAATACATCTAAATACCCAATTTTGGCTTCTTAATGCTTTGAATGTCTTCCTCTTTATGCGTTAGCTCCATCATAGCTCATTGCCCTTGGTTTGAGCTCTCACACCTCTTCTCAAAGCTTTTAACTTGAATTTATTTCGTTGGTTAAGATTCTTGACTTTTATTGACTTTTATTGACTTTTTGACATAAGCTTCATTTCCCTTGACTTTGTAATTCATACACACTTGAAGAAATTGATTAGTACTAATCATTTGTTGATCATCATCAAAACATCATTAGGGATGCTCAATATCCAACACCGGCCACCCCGCCTGGAGGGCACGGGCCCTAAGAGTAGCCACCAGGGGCAGGCGAGCCCCGCATGCCCGTAAGGGCCCCGTCCAGCCACAGGCGGGTCGCCAGAGGCCCAACGAACTTCCAACGAGCCGTCGATGGCCCGGAGGCGCATCGACGGGCCGCTGGTGGCCCACTAAACGCCAGAGGTCCGCTGATCGACTGACAGGCCGCCAGAGGCCCGCTGATCCACCGACGAGCTGCCAAACCCCCGTAGGGCTGTTTTTATCGACGAAGTTGATTTCGAGCATCGGCAAATGTTCTCGAGCTACGATAACCCTCCGACGGGGCTTGGCGATGGATGGGACCACTCCTAGGGCTTCGATGGGTACATTGAAGGAGATCTAAGAGGCTACGAGTGGCTTGCAGTGGGGCCACACAAGGGCGACAGCCCATGGGACAGCAGAGGGCCAGGGGGTGGACGACGGCAACCCACCGTAGGCGGCTGGCCCTTTGGGGCAAGGTTGACGATGTGGGAGGATTTCGAGGGTTCGACATGGATAGAGGAGATCCAGACTGGGGTGACAGCGATTGGGGGCTACGATATTGGAGCCAAGGGAGTCCTGTGAGGAGATCTCGGTACACGACAAAATGCATACCAGCAGTTTCCTTTCAGCTAGCTAGGGGAAGAGCAGGGCAGATGATATTCGGCCCTAAGAGAAAAGTTCAAAAGTCGAAGATATCCGTGTTTGAGTGAGAGGATCCTTATAGGTAGGTTTACCGTTGAGAGATATTTTACGGTAAACCACCTGACTGAGGAGGAAAAGTTTCATCAGACGAACATTTGTCAGGAAGAAAAGGCGTTTTCTCGGTTCCTGTGAAAGGAACATCAACATCCTATGAGGTCATGAGAGGAGTTTAAGGACTACTTGATGGACCGTTTTTGAGACACTTAGTGTGGAGATGTACACGAGCAGTTTCTTGCGCTCAAGTAGAATGGCATAGTTAGTGACTATGTGGAGAGGTTCGAGGTGCTCTTGGGCTGAGTGAGAGGGATACATGAGGCAACGTTGGAGGAAAATTGCATGAAGTGGCTGCAAGATAACATCTGAGCTGAGCTACGTATACTTAGACCGAGTGAGCTTGGAGAGGCTATGGAACTGGCCCAAATGATAGAAGGCAAGATCAATGTGATACGGACGGCCAAAGAAACAACGAGCGGGGTCACATGCCTCACTCCTACCATGACATAGGCTTAGAGATCTCAGCCAACGGTGGGTAAGACAGTTCAGGAGACGAGCATCGAGCATCCAACAAACCGTAGGTTCGCATCTCACATAGAAAGAAATCCTAGACATGAATGGTTGGAAAAAATCTCAAAAATCAAGGTTCAAAATATTAGCTAGTTAATCGAGTTGGTTAAAAATGAAGATATTGTCTTGGATAAGAGAGATGGTCTTTGGATAAATGAAGCACTTATTAAATATGAAGATGTACCTCAACTAACAGTAATGTTAAGCTAAGATAACCGATATGCGAACTCTGCTACTTTCACCATGCATCGTCTCTGATGATTATGATACAGCTGATACTAGTACTACAAAGTACTACAAAGTACAAACGTAAACAGATATAGTGACCGAATCGAGATTTCAAACCTTAATTTTTACTTTATTTCGAGTATATATATATATATATATTATTAAGACACAGCTCACACTCTTAATGTTCAAAATTATTTAAAAATCTACAAAATTAATATTTACTTTCTTTTATATATTCATTTTCATAAATTAAGATCTGCATCCGCTGCCAAATCTAATACAAAAAAGAGATTCAACAATAACATAAATTTGTGGCGGTTATTTGAATATGTCCCCAATAATTAATAGTTTCTTTACAAAATTCGTTATAAACAATGTTAATAGTTTATTTGTCGTGTTTAAGTACTGAACTTTCAATTAAGATTTCATTTTGTGTGTACCGCACTGCAAGAAATCTAGTATAGTGACAGGTGTTAAGAATATATCTATCAAGATCATCACTAATATCAATCTACTGGAAGTTACATTGTATGTAGTCATCATTCCAAAAGCATACACAATTAGTACCGAATCACAAAGAAAAAAAGGAAATATTCTTATGAAAATGTGGTTCAATTCTCATCAAAAGGGTCATTAAATGTGGGCCAAAATCTTGAGTCGCAACATAAATTTATTTATTAACTCTTCTAATATTCACTTTCAACCCACAAAAAAAGTATCAACAAATTCATACAACAGTTCCCAATTTAAAACAAGATGAGCAAAATGTCAATTTTAGAGGGGAAACGGAAACCATAACCTAAAATGGAATTTGATGCGTCGGATTGCTTTATTTATTTCGCCCCCGTCGTCGTCGCCGCCGCCGCCGCCGCCGCTCCATTGGCCATTTCTGATGGATTCTGAGGTGCTCCTGCGGCCGCCGCGGCCGCAGCCTTGATGGCAGCCTGGCGCTCGTAGTCTCGATATAGGTTAATCCCTTTGGTGCATATCACTGAAATAGGGGAAGCAAAAAAATGATTAATTTGTAACAAAGTTTTGTTAGGAGATTTTCCACGTGGGAAAATATAGATTGAAGTGAGAAAGAGAGAGTACCTCCAGCTCCAACGAAGTAGAGAACGCGGAGGAGCTTGGTGCCCACTTCTTCGCTCACCATTGGCGAGGAATCGCAGATTGAATACTGATTTTGATTTTGATTTTCGTTTTTTGATTATAGGTAGTCTTTGTCGTAAAAGACACGGGAATTGCTACGCGAACGTACCTTTTTGATCAGTTCACAGACCTACTTATTTACAAGTTTTGCCATTGTAAATAGAGAATTGCTATTGACACAGACCGTGTTGCTGAGTTCACAGGCCACTTATTTACATGGTTGCCATTAAAAAAATTTCTGAGGAGAGATGAAAATCTGTTCAATTTCACATATGGGGTCCCCCCTCCGTTTGCCTCCTCTCCACCGTCGCCAACACCTCTACGCCTCCCCCCTCCCCCCTCCCCCCTCGTGTCGTCGTCTCCCTCCCCAGACGGCCTCTTCTCCATTTTGCTAAATTTACAGACCTAAGGGCATTTTCGGAAAATGGTTTGTGAACTCAGCAAAATATTTTTAACGGCAAACTTGTAAATAAGTGGTCTGTGAACTCAGCAAATGAGTCTGTGCAAATAGCAATTCCCTTGCAAATATTTGAGGAGAAAGTGTAAATTTTGCTTATTTCACCCGAAAATACCTTCATCACAAGGTCTGTGAACTAAGCAAAAAAGTCTAAGAGCAGCCTTATCGCTTCCCCCACCGACCCCCTCCACAACCGACCACCACCGCCAACTCCCCCCCCCCCCCCCCCCCCCCCCCCCCCCCCCCTCCTCCGCATGTCCATCCACCTCCGCTTCTGCCCTCCCCCAACGAACTTCAATGAAGTGGTCTGTGTGCTGAGCAATTTTAATGGCACAACAATAAAATTTGAATAGATATGAGTGCTACAGACGAAAATATTTCAATGGCATACCTAAAAATTTTGAATGGCAAACTTGTAAATAAGTAGGTCTGTGAACTGAGCAAAAAATTGTGTTCACATAGCAACTCCCAAAAGAACCAGGAGTTTGGGAGTTAATTTGCGAGCATACCATTTTGCCCTAAACATACTGCTTAAATTTTTGGAAAATAACGAAACGTTCATTTTTTAAAAATCCCCCAAAATATCCCTAAAATTACTCGACGCACATACCAAGTTACTTACTGTGCTTATCCCGAACAACACAAAAATTTCTCGGCGCACATACCAAGTTATTCACTGCGCACATCCCATCTCATTTTGCTCAACATGAACATATGTGAGTTCAGTTACAAATTTTCATGATGAGCACATACCTAGTTACAACGTGCAAAAAGGAAACGGCTAGGTTTTGAGTTTTTTAGAGATCCAAAGAATTTCAAAGGTTTCTTGATATCCAAGAGGGATTCAAAGATATCTTGAGAGATCCAACGAAGTTATTCTGCGAGATCAAAAGATTTAGGGATTTTCGTGCCCTAAAATTGTTCAAAGGAAACTTAACATGAGTTGGATCATCATGCAGTTAGTAAGTAAATTTAAGAAAATTTTTAGGAATTAAAATAAATTGAGACAATGTCTTGTGAATGAAATTTTATTAGAGAAAGAATTAGTGAGAAAAAAAATTTGGGGAAATATTTTGGGAAATTATTACTCGATATTAATTGTTAGTACATGAATGCATGTACACTATAATATGGAGGGAATATAGAAGAAAAACAACAATCAAATGTATGAAATAGTTGTTATTTGTTCGTCAATAATATATCTTCATAAATTTATGTCATGTTCAAATATTTTTATGTTTAATGTAAAATTCAAGTTAATGTATCCTTGGGTCATATAGCCTTATAGGTTTCACAAAGGAGTTCACAACCATGACCAAATTTCAAAGTAGAGATGCACTTGTTAATTGGGTAAAGGATGTCGGAGGTGAAAATGTGCTTGTGATTGTGAAAAGGTCTACGAATATAAGTACAGTGGGTAATAGACTCCCAACTATTTACTTTGCTTGTGAAAAAAAGTGGGAAATATCGTGGCCACAAGTACAAGATTAATGAGAAAATGTCCAACAATATGACCAGAAAACAAGAAGTGTTAATGTCTGTTCTCTTTGAAGGTTAAGATGGTGGGCATTAAAGATGAGTGGATGTTAACAGTCTTATTTGACATACACACATATCCAGCCACGACGTACCTCGAGAGACAGTCATATGCAAGGAGGTTACAAGGGTTGGAGATGTAAACTGTGATAGGCATGTCACATGGTATGGTGAGGCCAAGAGTAATTTTGAGAGTACTGATGCAACAAGATGTGCACAATGTTGTTGGATATTGAGTCCCTAAGTAGATTTTGATGATCTACATATGAATTTTGTGTGCTAATTAAATTTGTGAGTGTATGTAATCGAATATCATATTCAAGTATTTCGATGAGTTCAAAGCCATGCTCAAAGACTCTTGGAACCAAGATGTTGATGAAAGCAAATGAAGATATTCATGGCACATAGAGTAAATGAAGAGCAATGTGGAGTTCATTCAAGGCATCAACTTTCAAGAGATCAAGAATCAAATACAATGACATCTACATAATGAATCTACATTAAAGAGCTTCAAGTCAAGAATTCTATGTAATTTGATGTAAGGTTTTATCTAGTCTAGCTCTTTGTATAAAGTCTCACACTTAGGAAAATGTTTTTCAATGATTTTTGAACTTATAAAATCAAAATGTTTTTCAATGTTTTTCAATTCTATTGAAGCTCACACACTTAGGAAAATGTTTTTCAATGTTTTTAAACGTATAAAATTATTTAGATAACTATTTAAAATAATTTGAATGATTTTTGAGATGATGTGCATATGTTTTTCCATGTTTCAGAATTATATCTAACTATTTTTTGTATAGTAGCTGATTATTTTCTGAAGGAAAACAATGTCTATGCTCTGTTGCCCAAAGTAGCCGACTACCATTATGGGGATAGTCGACTACCATTGTGGATATAGTTAACTACCAAGAGAATAGTAGTCGACTACGGCACTATTCATAGCCAGAAAACACAGTTCCGTGTTTTACGGAAATCTGTCGAACTAGCCATTGTAAGGACATTTTGGGGAGCGAGTTTCAACAGTTTTTTTTATCCCTATTTAAGGTGAGAGTGCTGAGGGATTTTAAAGACTTTAATGAGCATTTAATCTAAGTTTTCAAGTTTTTTAACTCTCTCATTTTAGCTCCCTTAAAAGAATTTTTTCCAAGGCAACAATTTGAATTCTTTCTCAAGCTTTTAATCATTTCTTTGCCTTGCTAATTTGTGTTCTTCTCAGGCTTCATCTTGATTCATACGAGAACACAAGTTAAAGATTTTTGATCTCCTTGATTTATTCTATATTCATTTGAGATCAAAATAGTTTTCCTTAACCTATTTCACACACGCGCGCGCACACACACGCGCGCACACACACACACACATCAAAAGCTTCATTTACTTGGCTATAGGAAGTTATGAATCAATTCTTCATCTTCAAAAGAGGTTTGTAAACCCACTCAAGGAGTGGTGGTAAGTGATTGTTGATTGTAATGGTTGGGTTGAGAAAAGCTTCAAGGGATTAGGTCCTCACTCGGTGATGTTGGTTTGTTGTATTTGGGATTTCCTAGCAAGAGGAACTAGGTGGTTATAGAAGCCATCTAATTTGAGGCACGGTTTCTCTCTTAGTTAAGAGTTTAAAAGTGGAGGAATCTCATAGTGCTTGGGGACTGGATGTAGCCCACAATTGTGTGAACTAGGGTAAAATTGACTTGTGTTTGCGATTATCATTTTCTCTCTCAATTTTCATTACTAGCAATTTTGTGTATTAACTTCCGTTGCATAACTCTCATTCTATCTTGCAAGTTAATTTCGTGTTGATTAAGTACTTAGAAGGTAACTCTTATAGGAGCTTAGACAACACTAGCAGGTTAGAATTTTTAGTTGTGCATTTGTTTTAAGAAACACTAATGACCTCCCTCTTGTATTTGTTTGCCATCTCAGGATCCCAACACGTAGTATTGTAGCTATGGTTGCATTAGATGGTATCAATAATGGTTACATCTGTAAGGATCGCCTTACTCTTGCAATACTAACAACAACACACTAGAGGGGGGTGAATAGTGTAATGGCACAAATTGCGTATTTAAAAATTAAACTTGCAAATGCGGAATTATAAATGCAAGAGGAATTTAAACACCACAAAAATCCAAACGCAAACACAAGATGTTACTCTGATTCCCCAAACTTGGGTACGTCCAGCCACACCAAATATCCACTATAATTCTCACACAGATAAGTAAATACAATCTCACACAGAGATACCTCACACAGAGGATTTGGATTCTCACACAGAGAAATCCTTGATTTTACACAAAAAGACTTTTGCTCTTACACAGAGAGACTCAAACTCTCACACAGAGAGAACTCAACCAACCCTTACACAGAAGGTTATACTCTCACACAAAGAGTAACTAGCTCTCACACAGAAAGCTTGGGTTTCAATGAACTCAGCCCTCTCATATGTATAGGAACCCTATAGGAACTCTCAAAAGCCAAGAAAACAGCCAAAAAGAAAAGGCTGCAACGGCTAGATTTTGGGCAAAAACGTCACCGACAGTCGACTGATGAACAAATGACAGTCGACTGGCCAACGGTTATAATCTGAGCCAAGACAGTCGATTGTAGAAGACTACACAACAGACAGTCGACTGTATATCCTTCATCAGGTGACTGCTGCAGGGGATTGGAAATAAACAAAGAGTTGTAACTTACTCCCAGTATGCATACATGCGACTGATGAACAAAGTACAGTCGACTGTAAAACAGACATGCGACTGTTTATTCTTCATCAGTCGACTGCTGCATGGGATGGAAATAAAACAGAGAGATGCAGTTATTGCACTTACGCCTTTCAGACGACTGTTGACCATTTCACAGGCGACTGTAAATATACAGGCGGTTGTAAATTGAACATCAGTCGACTGATGCGAAAAGCTCAAGTAGAGTCAACAAAATGTTGACTAGAGCAGTGCACCACAGTCGACTATAGAAGGCTCGACATGCGACTGGAATCACCCAGTCGACTGTAAAACCTTCAGCAGGCGACTGTTGGAGAGCCAGAGACTACAATTGAGCCTTTGGGCAAGATGAACCTATTGGGTTGGATTCTATGATAATCCTAAGGCTCACTAAGATGGTTAAATGCATATGCATAAATGAGTAGACAATCTATCAAGGTATTACATTATACCTAGACTCAAAAAGGAGAAAAGCAATAAATGAAATATTACATGGATTACATTGCTTTCCTTAGAGTCTATGGCTTCAACCTTGAAAGCCTTGATGCTCCACATCATCTCCAAGCTATGGCACCCCTTGAATCCAAGATATGGCATTGCTCCTCTTGATGTTCATCCTTGCATCAAGTGTTTAGTCTCCAAAATGATATTCTTGAAATATTAACTATGAGACTAAAACAAGAGAGTCATTAGAAAAAACATAATGTTGTGATCATCATCAAAATAACATTGGTATGAAACACCAATACTCAACAACATCCACATTCCAGAGATTTAATGGCACGAATTATTTAAGTTGGAGAAAAGGGATGATGAGACATGTTGAGTCCCTTGAGAACATGACATGTAGCTTCATTGAGTTCCCATATTTAAAGTTTACAATGCCAACATCTCAATGGACAAACCAAGAAGTGGAGTTGGCCATTCTACATGCCAAGGTGATGAATATTTTATTATGTAATATTGTTGAATGCATTTTTTGAGGCCACTACGGCATATCAAATTTGGAGTCTACTCAAGGCTAAATATAGAGAGGAGCAAATTGATGATGAGCTAATATTTGATGAAGTATGCCACACCACCCACACATATGAAGAAGAGAGCGATTCAAATTTAAGTGAGTCTAGTGATGAAGAAAATGAAGAATATTGCCTCATGGGCCATCAGGTAAATTCTGACACTGAGCCTAATTCTGACGATGATAATTATAATGACTTTAATTTAGAAAATGCTTATGAAAAATTGTATAGAGAATTTGAAAATTTGAATAAAAAGTATAAGAAGTTAGAAAATAGTCACAATACCTTAATTGATGTTCCTGATGATTTATCTTGCAAGTATGATAAGTGTTTCAGGGTGTTTTCTCACCACAGAATGGTTGACCAGGGGGCTGGAGGTCAACGCGCTCGTGAGGATCACGTGCGGCCTCTAGGAGCGGGATTCGGCTCGTTCGGCTTCGACGAAGAGCGTGCAAGCCTGCGCATCGGCGTGCCGATGGGAATCCTCTGTAGGGCGATGACTGCCTTTGGGGTGTAGACGAACGGACTCGGAAGCGAGCACATTCTGCTGTGGTCTAGATGGGTGCCGAAGGGTATCCTCGGTGCGGTTGGATCTGCTTGACCTGAATAGACGAGAAAGCTCGTCAGGGGGGGTCGGACCTTGGTTCCGACCAATCCCCTCCTATGCCTAAGTCAGAATGGATCTGATGGATGCTCAGTGGGATCGGTATGGCTCAAGAGGAGGCCGATACGTGAGTCCTCGGACTGAGCTGTGGAGGAGAAATATAAGGTGGAAGACAATGTCGTATGAGAGTAATACCTCAGTCTTTTGGGTATCCAGGAAATGATCCCTTTGTACTTTGTACCTCGCGTCTCTTTATAGGAGCCTCCCTCCAGCCACGTCTCCTCGATCTCCCTCTATCTCGCCCTCACCCTCCGCCTATTAATGGCGCCTTCATGGGTCATGAAGGTGGACGTAATATGGCACCTTAATGGTGATTAAGGCGGTGCGCTTTAAGAGGAGCGGTTAACTCCTACTGGCATGGGTCTGCGGTAGAGCATGCTTCGGTCCGAGGCCGGCCCAACTGTTAGCCTTCATGGTAGCCTCATCACTCGGTCTGTTCTCCCTGGGGCCATGGGCTTGCGACACGGGCATGTGCCATTCGGTTTTGGCCCATCCTGGGAGGGTTGTACCAATAAGCTTAGAATTTATAATGATATTTTATTGAATGATTATGATGTTTTGAAAAATGATTGTAATGGTACGTTGTTGCATGATTTTGATTGCGTGAAGGTTAAGTATAATACATTATTGCTTGATCATGAATCTTTGAAAGATGAGCATATCATTTATATTTCTTGCTTGAATGATAGAGTTGATCTACTTGCAAATGAGATTGCTTCTAGCCGTATAAAGCAGGATGAATTAGTTACTAAACTTGATTGTATCAAGAATGGTTCTATTTCTTCTTGTTCTTATGCTTCAAGAAATGTTGTTAATGCCAATGTTATTAGATCAACTCATGCTCATGTTTCTACTTCTATGTTGGTAGAAATAAAAATGTTGTGCATAATAATGTTGTTAGACAGAATCATGCATTTTTGTATGGTAGATACGTTAAAAATGCTAGATCAAATGCACACAATGTTCTACATAAACACATTGATAAATCTCATGTTGTGCACCATGCTAGAAAGAATATTAGAAAGCATGATGACATAATTTGGATGCCTAGACATTTGAATGATAGAGATAGAAATGATTATATTAGGAATGCTATGCATGATATGTATGGATTTCATGATTATGTGCATATGCATAGGAAAGCAAATCCATATTGAATTTGGGTCACTAATGGTTAGATTTATTTGAACCCTTGTTTTGGGGGTATCCATGTGCTTTCATGATTATTTGGATGATACCCTTATGTAGGATAGTTTTCACGCCCCGCTTCCCAAAACAAAGGAGGCGAAGCATGACTAAGGCACGCTTAGGCCGGAGCTGAGAAGCCCGGACCCAATAAGCATCTGTGTGGTACTTCAAGACGAAGGAACAGGTCCCTGCATGTTAGTACAAAACAATAAAAGTACTGAAAAAGAAGACACTCATTTTATTCCAAATTTAACAATCCAAAGTACTGAGAGTATAACAACAGCCTGAGTCGGCTACAACGACAGGAAGAAAACTACTGGTGCAAGCCAACCTAGACAGAAAGTAAACGGTGCTACGCACCCAACAAAACTATGGTGGAACATCTGAATCGGCAACACGAAGATCTTTAACTCTGGTCCTCCTCGGGCAGGTACTCCGTGTCGACGTCCTTCGGATCTACGTCCTCGGGTAGCTCTGCCTCATCGACGTACTCTGGCTCCACACCTGACGTACAGCACCAAAAGAAGGGAACTGTACGTCAGGTAAAGTCTACAAAAGAGGTCAGACTCTACTGTAAGTGTACCGAACTATTAAACATCAGTTTACTGGTTGATTAGCATGCTGGGGTTATAACTTGTCGCCCCTGTTGATAATTCTGTGCCACTGATGCCCGTCACATATGCGAGCCTCGACCTGCCCAGGCCTACACCCGCTCAGCTGTTGCATTTTTTCCCAGTGTGCATCCTCACTTAGCATTGTATTAGTTCTATCATATAACAGTGTAACAAAAGGAAGTAACGCAGCAGGAAAGTAAAGCGTAACAAGTAGTAGTTGTAGCGTGTGCTACAGACTACGGGACTAACCTAAAGGGGTCGTGACAAGACGTGACAAGACCAGCAAGACATGACAAGACAAGACAAGACAAGACACGTGTGACTCGAAGGGTTCATGCCTTACAGTTCGAGGGGGATCAGACCCTCTTTCCGTGCGCACGCTCAACCCTACACCAACCCAAGTGCTCAAGACAAGACAAGTCCGTACAAGGGATCACTCGGAGAGTGCCCTATTGGCCGCAGGCTGTGTATCCGTACAAGGGATCACTCACCCACTGGTGAGTGTCCTATTGCCTGTAGGCTGTGTATCCGTACAAGGGATCACTCAGAGAGTGCCCTATTGCTCGCAGGCTGTGTATCCGTACAAGAGATCACTCAGAGAGTGTCCTATTGCCCGCAGGCTGTGCAAAACAAGACACGACGTGACATGACATGGATAGTTCTTCTAGGGGTTCTACACGCACGCACACACAAAATAACCCTACAGTGTCAAAAGTTGTTGTTACGCTTAGACTTCGTCGTCAAGTCTAAGTCGTCAGGACGTCCCGGAAGCTATCATTTCACATCCGGTTCTATTCGTTCACAGTCTAATAGTTCTAGCAGTCTAAGACCAAAGCACGGCCAAAAACGCAAGTGAGTACACTTGCCTGCGGTGGCGAGTGTGTCGTCCGTCCGGAGCGTCCCGTCCAAGCGTCGCGTCTGCAGTAGTCCGTCTGAAACAGGGTCACGGCGACGGTGTCAGGTCGCGTTTTTCAACAAATCCTATTAGGGTTTGTTCTAAAATTGGCGGGACTACCCTAATAGTCAAAAAGTCACATTTTGATGTTTTTGTTCAATCTAGATCGACGTCTACCCTATGTGCACAGAAAAATTGTCCGATCGTCGATCTTTCCTACGGTGGGCAACGTTTTACAGATGCTGAAAATAAATTTAGTTCAAGTTGACCAATTTTAGTTTAGGTTTTGGTTAGCTACGGTGTGGGTTTACTAATCGTTAGGGAAACCAACCTCGTGATGTCGTCCAACAAGCGGAAGTCGGGTCTGAACGGCGAAACGTCGGTGTCGTATGAAACTCCTCGGCCACGGGTAGCGCAGCGAGGTACCTCTGGACAGTGGGGTGATGGCGCGAAATCAGTGAGCTAACATCGATTCTCCCCCTATTGCGAGTAGCGCAACGGATCTTCACGATAACAGCGACGTCGGCTAAAAGTACGTGCGTACGGCAACGCACGTGAACTCCAAGAGTCCAAGGGGGCTGTCGATAGATGAAGTAGGACCAGAGGAAGATGCTCGGTCTGGTGGATGGCCAACGTCATGAGCGTACGGCGGTGGGTGGCCGTGAGAAGCCGGAGAGGACAGATTCGCGCAACGTCTGTCGTCGCGCGTCCCAGCGGAATTCCAGCGACGAACAACAAAAACGGAAAGTTGCAGAATGTAAAGGACTTCAAGACGAAGCCAAAGGCAGTGGAGTTGTCACTGGGGGTGGTCGGAGGTGATCGTGCGTGGACGTCGAAGTTCAGCTTCCAGATCTGTGAAAAACAGCCGATACGGCGTGTTCCGACAAGGATTTCGGGAGCTACAGGTGGGCTATGAGATGAGGGAAGTTTCAGTTGGTAGGGGCTTTTGATAAGAGTCCAACGGTGGTGGAGTTCACCGGAGGGGGTGGCCGGAGTGGCGACGGCAGCTGTTTTTCCGGCGACGCACAGATCTGGGCTTGGCTGTCCTTTTTGTGTGTTTTCATGGAGTTTTGAGTGGTTTCAAGAGAGAGATGAGAGGAGAGAGGTTGCAGATGTTAGGGCAAGTCGAGGGGAATCCGTGGGAGGCGGTGGCAGCTGTTGGAGATCGTCGGAGAGAGGTGGCCGGCCGTTGGAGTTGGGTGATGCCAAATTCAGCCATGGTGGGGGTTCTTTGGTGTTTTAATGTGGAAGGAGAAGAGGGAGGTGGGAGAGAAGAGGGAGGAGGGAGAGAAGAGAGAGGGGCGGCCAGAGGTGGCCGGGGCGGCCGACGGCGAGGGAGAAGGAGAGGAGACGCAATGGGAGGCGGCGGCCATTGGTGCGTGCATTCTCCTCTTAGGGCTTGAGTTGGGTTTCTTTTTAACATGGTAATTGCTAAATAGGTGTTAAAAAGGGGTATATTTTTGGGTGACTAGGAGAGAGAGTGTAAGAGAGGGGGTGCAAAGAAGGGAAGAAAGAAGGTGAGGTTATCAATAAGAATCTCCCCCATGATACGCATGCAACCTCTAATTTATTTGGCTAATGATTTGAATTTTCGAAATTGATTAAGGCTAATCGGGCTTTGAACTTGATTAGTGATTTGGGTGGGCTATGAGTGTCAGAAAATTACGAAAAAATATGGGGACGACCATGACGAAGAGAGGCTCAGGGATACGGTGGTCAATCGCCCGTTTGGTCTACAAAAAACGAACAGAAAAATAAAAGATCCGGCGGTCAAGTCAAAACTACGACGGCTCTGCAATCAAGCTTGATTTGTGGGAGAACGACCTGTGAAATGACGTTCACTAAAAATCCCACAAATAACTACTCTTCCTTACGGTCATAACGGCATATCACAACGTATAGTCTGGATCCAAGAAGAGGCCAAATAAAATACGGGTACGAAAAGAGTCGCACGCGCAGAAAAATACGAACGGTCGTAAAGCGGCCGTTACATTCTACCCACCTTAGAAATGATTCCGTCCTCGGAATCACTTATACTAATAATAATATTAATATCTATAAACACTAATGCTACAACTCCCATATCTACACATAGTGATCGCTAATCCCGCAACTTCAAACATCCTTCCTCAGATAATTCGTCATAACTCGTCTCTCCACTGGCTAATGCTACAACTAGAATCACGCCCTAGCATCTGACTATAGATCCATATTACCGTCTACAATTCAACAATCATCATGTCCCCAATATATCATCCGTCACCTTAACTCATAATTCTATTCCCCAAAATCAATGAACCAGAAACTACATCTATCCTCACTCTTAACATCTAGCGTCTTCATAATACTAAAATCCATCTCCATAACATCTCATTCATCTCAACATGTCGTATTACTTCCAATGTCTTCTCACGTCAACTTAATAATCGAACTTGATGCTTTAAATGTTCTACTCATTCTCATGATCACTCTAAATCATACTATACTCCATATCTACTCTTATCTACCACTCGTCCAAGTTTCAGATCGATTAAGTACTCATCTCCCTATACAATTTCATCCAACCAGAGTTCTCCATTGAGTCCGTCATACATCGGTATTGTAAATAAGTCTTGGACACCTCATTCTTTTCATCCGAAAGAAATCTAATCTAATATCTTTGTGTTCCAAAATCAACTATCCACCGATACAGCATATCTCATCTCACTCTAAGCCTACCCGCAAACATAACCCTATAACAATAATAGCTAGTAATAATAACATAACAATAATGAAAATAACACTTCAAAGAGGGAAGAAGAGGAAATAAATTTTAAGACCAAAGACAAAAAATAATATGTGGGAAAACGTGTGGAGTGGTGGTAATGGTTAAGGGAGAATAAGGGGTCTTGATCTTGCGAGCTAGTTTCAAAAAAAAACTTTGAAGATTTGGTTTTAAAAAAAGTTTTGATATAATCACATGCAGCGAAAGATAAGCTATACTATACTACGAAAGACTAAGTCTGAGGAAATGCCTGCTATGACGCTATCGACACCTATAAGAATACCATCAATCGGACAACTTCATACTTATATCATGTGTAACATTGAGTATCAACAATATGCCCCTAGGAATCAGCAGCCCGCCCAGCAGCAATACTGCCAACAGAGGGCCATTTCTCCGGTTGAGTCCCTCTTGACTCAATACATAGCCAACCAGGAGAAAATCAATCTGAAGCTGGAGATGGGACAAAGAGTACTCACAGATCAGGTGATCCAGCTGGGGTTGCAAGTGGCGAACCTGCAAAGACCTCAGAATTTATTACCGCCACAACCTGAGGTGAACCCTAGGGGTAAATCGGACCTTGGCACTCACACATGAACATGAAAACGTGTCTGCCATCGTCTTGAGGAGCGGGACACAAATTCCTACTAGAGCGCCGCCCAAAGAACCGGAAGCACCACTGGCCGTCGAGCGGCCAATTGAAAAGGCTAATGACGACGGTGCCCCGTCGCCAAAAATTGTGGCTCCGGAGGGAACCCCCAAAGAAGAGAAGAAGAAAGAAGAAGGGAATTTGAAGGTATTCAAGCTCGTTGTGCCTTTCCCACAACGGCTCGCCAAAGCCAAAATCGATGAGAAGTATGGCAAATTCTTTGCCATGGTGAAAGATATGAGTTTGCAAATCCCCTTCCTCGAGGCCATAGAGACGATCCCCTCCTATGCTAAATTCTTGAAAGACTTGGTGACACGGGGATCTAGAAAAGAAAAGGTCGTGTTAACGGCGGAGTGCAGCGCACTCATTCAGCGTGAAAATCCGCCCAAGCTCAAGGATCCAGGAAGTTTCTCCATCCCTTGCTCTATCAGGGAAGTGCAAATCCATAGGGCGCTCGTCGATCTTGGTGCGAGCGTCAGTTTAATGCCCCTATCATTGTACAAGAGAATATGGATGGGAGACTTAGAGCCCACCGGCATGACATTACAACTTGCTGACCGTTCGGTCAAGTATCCGGTGGGAGTAGTGGACGACCTCCCAGTCGATGTGAAAGGGGTGCATGTTCCAGTCGATTTTGTGGTGATGGACATGCCGGAAGACAAGCATACCCCAATTATTCTTGGACGACCCTTTATGGCAACCGCCGGAGTGTTGATAGACGTAAAGAACGGGAAGCTTTCCCTGAATGTGGGCCAAGAAAGTGTCGAATTTGACTTGGGCTTGTCGATGAAACATCCAAACCCCTCGGACGATCCTAGTATCAATGTGTTGGAGAATGAAGAAGAAGGAGCTGTTGAAACGAGTGCATGGTAAGTGCTCTCGAGGAATCCCCCCGATAGCTTGGGGGACCTTAGAGAGCAAGTTAGCTCCCCTAAGAATGGAGTGTCTAATGAGGCGGTCGCGTGACATGTGATCCCTCCCGGATTCCCTAAGTCTCCTCCCACGAGGAGAAGAGGAAAAGAACCCATGGACCTTACTAGCGATGAGGTCCGGATCCTGAAAAAGACGGCGGTGGACGCCAATTTGAGGGAGAAGCCCCCGGATCCTGTGAACAAAGGGAGGGTAGTCGAGCAAATCTTTTTACAGCCGCCGACTACACCAATAGCCACAACTTCTGGAGCTGAAGAGATGCCGGATTTTGGGCATCACCCGTATCGCCCACCATGAAAATCATCAACGGGTGTCGAGCTAAACGACGTTAAACAAAAGCGCTTGATGGGAGGCAACCCATGTTCTAAACTTTTGCTTCACTTTTTAGGACTTTTTTCTACTTTATTTTTATCTATTATTATTATTAAATCCAGCCGAAACAGCTTCCGTGAGGGAACTTAGGCGATTTTTGGGTTTTTGCAGAAAACAAGACCTCAACCGACCGGGTGATAACTCACCCGATCGGTTGGGATGTATCAGCTAACAGCCGTGTCTGTCACAAAATAAACCGATTGGGTGAAGAAAGAAGTGACCGGGTGAGCAGACCGGGTGACCTGGGGGAACTCTCGGAAAAATTTCAGAATTCGTCAACCGACCGGGTGGCAAGATGAGAGACCGGTTGATGGACCGGGTGAAAAACTCTGAGTTCTCGGGAAAATCTGTGGAGCGGCGAACCGATCGGTTGAGTTCTCAACCGATTGGGTCGCCTGTAGCGCTTCTTCAGCAACAAATTTTCGACCTAGAGTCAACCGATCGGGTGAAAACTCACCCGACCGGGTCGACTTAAAACCTATAAATAACCCCCCGACCACCCGCTCACAAACCCTCGCCCGATCCCCTCTACTCGCCGTCGTATCGTCTCCTCCAGCCACCCGACTGTAAAAATCTATCTCGCACAACCTCAAACCCTCCATCAACCCCTCTCTCCACCTCCCCCTTGCATCTCTCCATCTCTTCCTCTCTCCCCCTCTCCTATTTCCTAATTTCCTAACCCTAATTCCCAACACCCACCCCCACCTTCGAATTTTTCACTGAAGAAGAGTGTCGCGGCTCCACACTTCCCCAATTGCACGTCATTGGGTCATCTACAAGCAGGGAGCTCTATTTGCTACGGGGTAACTTCGTTCCACTTCTCGAATTTCGATTTTTACCCTACTATTTGATTTGCTTGGTTTTCGGGTGTGTGCACTTTAATACTATTTTGAACCCATTTGCATCGTCCACACACACATGGCCCGAGAGAGGGATAAAGGAAAAGGTATCTTGCGTGAGGAGGAACCGTCTCATAAGAGACGGAAACAAACACGTCCACCTCACCGCACACGTGAGCTGACACTTGCCCCCTCCCCGCCTATCATTCCCCCTGTGGACCCCATGTTGGGCCCGCATGGATACATATTTAGGAACCAGGAGTATAAAGACTTCTACCACAGACTTGACACTCGGGGGCATTTATCAACCAAGTTCGCCCACTCCCAATCACTCGTCGACCTCGGTGTATTCACCGAGGTCGAGACTCTTTTTGCTAATCTAGGTTGGTTGGCCTTCCTTAATGCCTCTGCGGTATCTTACCCGTCACCCACCATAGAATTCCTTTCCTCCCTCATTTGTGAGTCGGGGTCGACCGTCACTTTTCGGGTGCGTAACCAAACCATTCGCACAAACCTAGACACCATCTGCGATATATTTGGTTTCCCTATTCTAGGGAATGACGCTATCCGTCACTACGGATATCCCCCGGAATTTGACGTCGATAATTTCTGGTTCCGCCTCACCATACTCCGCCGCTATCCCCGGGGGAAGGCCAAGGCCTCCTCCATCATCCATCTCATATTTCGTCTGGCCCGTATGATCATATCATCTGCATTTTTCCCACGGGATGAGTCAGGCACCTTGACTATCCCCGATCTTTTTATTCTCTAGGCCATGACTTTCCCCTTTGTTCGTGATGATGATGGAGTTAGTTTCAGGGCCCCGGTTGTCCCTGTCCATGCTGGCGATTGGCTTGTTTACAAGCTTCTCGAGATTAGCAGGGCCGGGAAGGGCAAAATTTGCTGTAGGGGCATTATCACTATCATTGTTTCTTACCCCCCCGTTCAATATCCATATCCCCCGTGGTCTTCCTATCGCCGCAGGACCCTCACGTCTAGATCTTGACGTCCTGCGGCATATTCACATGATTAAACCCCGCCCCGACGGTCGTTTCGAATTCAATTACGGCCACCCCCTCGCCCCTACACTATTCTCCCCAACCCCGTTCGCATGACTGTGGCTATCGTGGCGGATTGGACTTTTCCGCCCGACCCTGAGTTCTTTGAGGGGTTGCACCTTCCTTTCCTTCCCCCTGACACACGTAGACCTCCTTCCCCTGCCGCCCACTTAGGCGAGCAGGATATTCCTGCATCTCGAGGAGATATGGGGGCTGGCCCGAGTCGTCCTGTTTCTGTTCCGGGCCCCATCACTTCTGAGCACCTCTTAGCGGCTATTTCTGGCCTTGTCTCCTGTGCCTGCATGACCACCGCCGCCGGCACCACTTCCACCTTACCTGCCGACACCACTTCTGCCTCACGTCAGTCTACATCCTTTGGTCGTCGCCAGGTCTCTGCCCGTCTTGGTCTTGAAAGGGAGGTCGCTGCCCTCCGTGATCTCGCCATGTCCTCCGCCTCCTCGGACCCATCACCGTCCTCCTTTCTCACTCACCCACGTTTCCTCGCACTTGAGAGAAACGTGGCCGCCATTCTTCGCCTTCTCACTCACATCCACGGTCCACCTCCACCTTCACCACCTCGATGATCTTCTCCTCCACCCTCCCACACATCCCCACATCCATTACCTCCCCCACCACATTCTTCTCCTCCCTCATCTATTCCCATCCCGGTATCCACTTCCCCCCTCCCGACCGCTTCCATCGCACCCACACTACCTCCTCCCTCCTCCTCCATCACTTCATATGTGCGTCGGAGGAAATTGCCGGTGCGCTCCAAATCTCTCCCACCACCACCCACTACCGTCACCATCACATCTTCTCCCCCCATTTCTATTCCTTTCACCACCGCCTTGATCGCCGTCCTACCACCACCACCGACACTCCTCCCATCATTCACACCACCGCTGCACCTATTCCTCCACCTCTTTCCCCACTTCTCCGCACACCCCCCGCCTCCCCCGACCACCCAGCCACACCCTCTTCCGAGGAGGGCGAGGATTCGCCTTCTCCTGATTTTTGATTTCACTTTGTTTGTTTTTGACTCCCCCTTGCATATTTCTGCATTTCACGATCACATTTTATTTGCTAGCACTGTCATGTCTAGCTTGGGGGACGTCTATTTTGGTGTGTTGTCGTGTTTTGTTTTTTCTTATTTTTGTGTGTGTGCTTGTTTTTCCCCTTTTGAGTGTCGTGTCATGTGGTTTTATTTCTTTTTTCGTGTCGTGTGGTTTGATTTTGATTTTTCTTTATTTTCAGTTTCATCTCTGTGTTTTCCTCGTTTTTCATTTCTTTTTGTGTCGGTGCGTATTCCCCCCATCTTCATTGCCCTCCCGTACTCACTCATATTGCATTGAGGGCAATGCAAGCTTCAGCTTGGGGGAGTCGCACTGTGTGTGCCATTTGAGTCTTTCTTTTTCGTTTTGTGCCGTTTTCATCGTGTTTTTATTTTTTTTCTTCTCTTCTTTTTATCTCTTTCTCCTAGAGATGAACCCTATGATGAATTGCCACGAAAATCACACGCACACCTTGCACGGCTTCGATAATCACATTCACTAACCCTAGGATTTCGAGTCCTCTTGCATTTCATACATCGCAGGTCCACTTAGATTTTTGTGAGTCGTGCGTCGTGCCTAGCTGTTTGGTGTGCTTCTACTTTGTGATTTTACTTTATATACATGTCCAGGAATGACCCCTAGATTATCATGCTTCGATTTGAATATGCGGTATTTATTTCCCCTGTCTGCTTCTGCATGCTATATATATATCGTGTACTTCATTTCGCATGTGTCGGGATTCCACAATTAAGGACTAGGATAACCTATTTAGCCCATGCTCTATTTAGCGAGAATAGTTTCCTTTGCCCAAGTGTTTAGATTCCGACTTCTTTTTTGTTTTACTTGGTGCAAATCCCCTCGTCGTGTACCGTTCTCCCACTTGGGAGAGTACACATGTGTATAGCAAAAAAACCCAAAAATCCAAAAAAAAAAGAGAAAAGAAAAAAAAAACCCGAAAAGAAAAGAAAAATTTTTGTATAGCCAAAAAAGCAAAAAAAATATACAAATGCCCAAAACCCCAAAAAATTCCCATGTGAATATTTTCCTACTTGCCAAGAATAAAGGGAAGGCGAGAATTTGCACCGAGTGTTCTTCTCCACATCATCTCAACCCCCATCATTTTCGAAGACACTTGGCTTAGGAACTTTTAGCTAGTATCTAGGCTATAGTGGTGTGATTTCCTTAACCCTAGTTATGGAGTCCCCGATGCATGATACGCTTCTATTCTTATACTCTTCTCATGCATGCTTGAACTAATATTCACTGCAATTTCAAATTCGAATCGGTATTTGGGTCGTTTCCTGGGTCTGTGTATATCGAGCTTTATTGCACATCGTAGATAGCGACACCGACTGCTAGCGCACGATCACACTCACTCGCGCTTCACCGCGTGGGGCCCACGACACTTATTTGGACTCGTATTCCTAGGTTTAGTGATGTGATTTGGCGTTTGCTTGCTTGGTGTGTCGTTTTTGATTTTGTTGGCTCTGACGGACGATCTAGGATATAGAGTTTTCTTTTTCTCTCTTTCTCTCTATTTTTCCCCTCCGAGCTCCTACTCTCACTCGTCTTCCTCGAGGACGAGGAAGAGTTCAGCTTGGGGGATTTTAACGTGCGTTTATATTTCATATATTTACGCGCGTTTTCTTCCATGTTTTTCCGTATTTACCGCCGTCTTTTATTCGTTTTCTCGTGTTTTCTTGTATTTTCTTGTTTTCTTTCACTTTTCCGTATTTTCCGTGTTTTGCAGGAGTTTGCTGGCATTTGGGACGCAAAACGATGATATCATGTGTCCCCGAAGCAACGGGAGGAGTCACGCGTGATCCAGGGGGTCAAACGACGAAGATTACATCTTTCAGCCCCTCACCCGGTCGGTTGGTCATCTCCAACCGATCGGGTGATGCACGCATGCACCACCCGGACGCAGCTTGGAGCCCCTGAGAAGTCACCCGGTCGGTTCAGTGACCGGGTCAAAAGCTCAAAGTCTCTGGAAATTCGAAGCTGATTTCCAACCGATCGGGTGACCTTCACCCGATCGGTTCACCTGTAGCTGAATTTCAACAGCCAAGACTCGAAGCTCCAACCGGTCTCCTCACCCGGCCCGCACCAAGATCCAACCGACCGCACCAAGATCCAACCGACTGGTTCATACTGACCGGGTGAAACCCCCGCATCGCGCTGTAATTTTGTGAAGCGCCTCACCCAACCGGTTGACTTGTCAACCGATCGGGTGATGTCGTTTTCTATAAATAGAACCCTAGGTTTCCCAGATTCGGGAGTTGGTTATTTTTTACTGTTTTCTTCATTTTGTGACGGCTGTAATTTTCCTGTTTTTGTAAGTTTTCGGATCTTTGTAAAACTTTAGTATTATCTTAATTGCTCTACTACCTTCGCATTCCTATCGTCTGATTATGATTTTAACGGTTCATTTTCGTTTAGATCGCTTTTTAATGAATATTTGTGAGTAGTTCCAAAATCTGGGATTTTGGCGGAAACTCCTTCGGGGGCTCTTCCTGATGCGTCCATAGGGTTAGGAAATTGTTAGGGATTAGGAATCTAACGGTTACGTGGGGTGTTTTATTGTCATCGACGGGAAAAAGACCGCCTTTGACCATTGGGCCAAGGGGGAATAAACTTGGCGGTTGACTCCCTAGCCATAGATCGCGCCCTTAGCGTAGACGCCGAATCCTAGCGCGCGGGATTGTCAGGATGATACGTTGGGAGTTATCGTTGCGAGCTTAGTGCTCCCGGAATCGATCAGTGTTAATGGACACGGGAGTGCCCACTGATCGAACCCGGGAAGTCCGGTGTATCATCCTGGGCACCGACCGGAATATCGGGCCCATGGGATGCCGGTACCACTTTCAGAGGCAACGTCTCACCATTAGACCTTAATTCCGATCGCCATCCTACCCGTAGGCCGTATCGGCGAGAGTCGCTCGTTGGAGTGGAAACCAAAGTCCCGGGTTTATTTTAATATTGTTTATACCCTGCATTCCTTTATCGTGACAACCCATCAACCGATCTGGGCTAGCTCGCCCACGGGGTGATTTTGGTCCTCCTTGACACAAGCACATCCTAGCCTCCCTGTGTTCGACCCCCAAGCCACACTATAACACCGTGCGCTTGCGGTTACAAATATCTAAACCCTCACGCGGGTCCCCCGGCCATTTACGGCTCGCAAACCGGGGGCACGTCAACAGGACAAGAAAAGACAAGACACGTGTGACTCGAAGGTTTCATGCCTTACAGTTCGAGGGGGATCAGACCCTCTTTCCGTGTGCACGCTCAACCCTACACCAACCCAAGTGCTCAAGACAAGACAAGTCCATACAAGGGATCACTCGGAGAGTGCCCTATTACCCGCAGGCTGTGTATCCGTATAAGGGATCACTCACCCACTGGTGAGTGCCCTATTGCCTGCAGGCTGTGTATCTGTACACGGGATCACTCAGAGAGTGTCCTATTGCCCGCAGGCTGTGTATCCGTACAAGGGATCACTCAGAGAGTGCCCTATTGCCCGCAGGCTGTGTATCCGTACAAGGGATCACTCAGAGAGTGCCCTATTGCCCGCAGGCTGTGCAAAACAAGACACGACGTGGCATGACAGGGATAGTTCTTCTAGGGGGTCCACACGCACGCACACACAAAATAACCCTACGG
Source organism: Scilla litardierei (assembly GCA_030789695.1). Lineage (NCBI taxonomy): Eukaryota > Viridiplantae > Streptophyta > Magnoliopsida > Asparagales > Asparagaceae > Scilla > Scilla litardierei. Next base: position 265,621,763 of record CM061141.1, on the reverse strand, counting down.
TGTCAAAAGTTGTTGTTGTTACGCTTAGACTTCGTCGTCAAGTCTAAGTCGTCAGGACGTCCCGGACGCCATCATTTCACATCCGGTTCTATTCGTTCACAGTCTAATAGTTCTAGCAGTCTAAGACCAAAGCACGGCCAAAAATGCAAGTGAGTACACTTGCCTGCGGTGGCGAGTGTGTCGTCCGTCTAGAGCGTCACGTCCAAGCGTCGCGTCTGCAGTAGTCCGTCTGAAACAGGGTCACGGCGACAGTGTCAGGTCGCGTTTTTCAACAAATACTATTAGGGTTTGTTTCTAAAATTGGCGGGACTACCCTAATAGTCAAAAAGTCACATTTTGATGTTTTTGTTCAATCTAGATCGACGTCTACCCTATGTGCACAGAAAAATTGTCCGATCGTCGATCTTTCCTACGGTGGGCAACGTTTTACAGATGCTGAAAATAAATTTAGTTCAAGTTGACCAATTTTAGTTTAGGTTTTGGTTAGCTACGGTGTGGGTTTTACTACTCGTTAGGGAAACCAACCTCGTGATGTCGTCCAACAAGCGGAAGTCGGGTCTGAATGGTGAAACGTCGGCGTCGTCTGGAACTCCTCGGTCTCAGGTAGCGCAGCGAGGTACCTCTGAACATCGGGGCGGTGGCGAAAAATCAGCGAGCTAACATCGATTCTCCCCCCCGTTGCGAGTAGCGCAACGGATCTTCACGATAACGGCGACGTCGGCTAAAAGTACGTGCGTGCGGAAACGCACGTGAACTCCAAGAGTCCAAGGGGACTGTCGATAGATGAAGTAGGACCAGAGGAAGATGCTCGGCCCGGTGGGTGGCCGACGGCGTGAGCATACAACGATGGGTGGCCGTGAGAAGCCGGAGATGACAGATTCGCGCAACGTCCGTTGTCGTGCGTCCCAGTGGAATTCCAGCGACGAACAACAAAAACAGAAAGTTGCAGAAGGTAAAGGACTTCAAGACGAAGCCAATGGCAGTGGATTTGTCACTGGGGGTGGTCGGAAGTGATCGTGCGCGGGCGGCGAAGTTCAGCTTCCAGATCTGTGAAAAACAGCCGATACGGCGTGTTCCGACAAGGATTCCGGGAGCTACAGGTGGGCTATGAGCGTGAGGGAAGTTGTAGTTGGTAGGGGCTTTCGATAAGTGTCCAACGGTGGTGGAGTTCACCGGAGGGGGTGGCCGGAGTGGCGGCGCCGGCCGTTTTTCCGACGGCGCACAGATCTGGGCATGGCTGTCCTTTTTGTGTGTTTTCTTGGAGTTTTGAGGGGTTTCAAGGGAGAGAGATGAGAGGAGAGAGGTTGCAGATGTTAGGACAAGTCGAGCGGAATCCGTGGGAGGTGGTGGCGGCTGCCGGAGATCGCCGGAGAGAGGTGGCTGGCCATTGGAGTTGGGTGATGCCAAATTCAGCCATGGTGGGGGTTCTTTGGTGTTTCAATGGGGAAGGAGAAGAGGGAGGAGGGAGAGAAGAGAGAGGAGAGAGAGGGGCAGCCGGAGGTGGCCGGAGCAGCCGACGGCGAGGGAGAAGGAGAGGAGACGCAATGGGAGGCGGCGGCCATGGTTACGTGCGTTCTCCTCTTAGGGCTTGAGTTGGGTTTCTTTTTAACATGGTAATTGCTAAATAAGTGTTAAAAAGGGGTATATTTTTGGGTGACTAGGAGAGAGAGTGTAAGAGAGGGGGTGCAAAGAAGGGAAGAAAGAAGGTGAGGTTATCAATAAGAATCTCCCCTATGATACGCATGCAACCTCTAATTGATTTGGCTAATGATTTGAATTTTCGAAATTGATTAAGGCTAATCGGGCTTTGAACTTGATTAGTGATTTGGGTGGGCTATGAGTGTCAGAAAATTACGAAAAAAATATGGGGACGACCGTGACGAAGAGAGGCTCGGGGATACGGTGGTCAATCACGCGTTTGGTCTACGAAAAATGAACAGAAAAATAAAAGATCCGGTGGTCAAGTATAAAACTACGACGGCTCTGCAATCAAGCTTGATTTGTGGGAGAACGACCCGTGAAATGACGTTCACTAAAAATCCCACAAATAACTACTCTTCCTTACGGTCACAACGGCGTATCACATCGTATAGTCCGGATCCAAGAAGAGGCCAAATAAAATACAGGTACGAAAAGAGTAGCATGCGCAGAAAAATACGAACGATCGGAGAGCGACCGTTACAATAGTAGATTGTAGTTTAGAATAACATTTGACTATCCTTGATTATGATGGAATGATTAAATTTAATGATTTGACCTGGGTTTGCAATTCTGTAGAGAATAGTCGACTATCACTTATATATGAGTCGACTACTAATTTGATTTTTTGATATTGACTTTATTTTCGTTCAGTTTTGCATATATGATTATTTCATGATTTCTATTGAATCCATCACATTCGAATATTCATGCTTACGCTTTCTTTTTGTCGATATTCGCATGAAGATTAAATAGAATTAATTATTATATAAGATTAGTAAGAACCTAGCCATGAATAACACACAAGGACCCTAAATACAATTGGATACCAAATGACTCTTATTTGTAGGTCTCATTAAAAATTGAGGTAAACCCCCATACATCTCCATTGATTCACAAAGACTACTACTCAAATGAGAGGATTAAGAATTGCTATGCATTTTAGTAGGAGGGAGTTTAAATTTGTAAGTATGTTACAATTCTATATTAACACATGGTATCTCAATACGTGGTTTATCTTTAAGATGCATATAGAAGTATCACAACACTTGGTATTATAATATTTAGTATCCCTTATATATATTGAATTTTTATTATATGTGATTATTAGTCCACTTGTATCTCTTATGGATATTTTTGTGGCACTCATGCATATGCTTCAATTAATTTTCATGCCCATACATCTTGTTTAGTATCTCTTATGAATATGTTTCCACACTGCGGATATGTTTTAACATGTAGTATTCATGCTTCTGACTATCTTATGCACATTTTCTTTATTTATAATCCATATGAGATTGTGTCATAAAAATTCATGTTAGAATCATTCTTTGTATGACATATTGTATTCACACTCACCTCGCTTAAATTCTTACTTTTGCAATATTTTAGTGAAGTATGTGATAATTGATGACATATGCATTGATCCATGTTTATTCTTTTGAAATATGTCTCCCATATTACAACACATGATATAACTCTTGGTATCATTATTTTCATTGAGTTTATGAATCTTGGATGTTTAATTTCATAAGGGCAAAAATATGCATATTCGACTCAAAGAAAAAGATGTGTGATATCGAGTCACCCTTATTAGATTAATACTCCATTTTTCATAGATATTAAAGAAATTATGGTATACTTTGTTGTTATACTTTTTGAATATTTTCATGCTAGAAGATAATATAATATTTTCATGCTAGTTTTTATACTTTTCTTCATAGACGCATTCTTTTTTATGTGACAAAGGGGGAGAAAGGTGGAAATCGATGACATAAAATATATGTTGAATAAATGTTCCCATTTGATTTTGTATTATTTACATATGATTAGTTTGTTATGCCTACATATTATAACATGTGGGATAAATTGTTGCTTGAACTCATTCACACTCACTTTTAGCACAAAATGAGACACTTGTGATCCATATATGCTACATGCTTGAAAGTGCTTATTCTAACACGCATTGATGCAAAGGGAGTATAATAGTCATTTGCTAATGACCTTATGCATCATTGTAGGGGGAGAAACTATCTAATTAATGAATTCAATATTTTATGTATCATTTATTTGTCATCATCAAAAAGTGATAGAATGTTGGATATTGAGTCCTCAAGTAGATTTTGATGATGTACAAATGAATATTGTGTGCTAATTAAATTTGTGAGTGTAGGTAATCGAATATCAAATTCAAGTATTTCAATGAGGTCAAAGCTATGCTCAAAGACTCATGGAGCCAAGATGCCGATGAAAGCAAATGAAGATCATTCATGGCACATAGAGTAAATAAAGAGCGACGTGTAGTTCATTTAAGGCATCAATCTTCAAGAGATCAGGAATCAAAGACAAGGACATTTACTCAAAGAATCTACATCAAAGAGCTTCAAGTGAACAATTCTATGTATTTTGATATAAGTTTTTATCTTGTCTAGATTTTTCTATAAAGCCTCGTTATTGAAGCTCACACACTTAAGAAAATGTTTTTCAATATTTTTAAACTTCTCAAATTATTTATAAAACTATTTAAAATGATTAGAATGATTTTTGAGATGATTTGCATATGTTTTTCCATGTTTCAGAAAATAGCCAACTACTTTTAGTATAGTGCACTGGCAGAAGTGGGGACAGAAGTGCTCCCCGGTGGGGTGGATGTGCAGGCTGGGATAGCTGGGCTGCCACGAGGGCAACAATTGATTCGGGGTAACTATTGCATATTTAACACCTCATTTAGACCCATTTTGTGCTTATATGTTACGTATTTGGTCTCTAATACGATCGAATTTTGAATATCCTTATTTACTAGAGCAATCACTTGATTTGAGGACACAACAGCAATATGCTGAGTATTTCTGCACTTTTTATATTTTTCATGGTTAGATCTCGATCTCACGATTCCAACGACTATTTATTTGTATTTTTCTGAGATATGCTAATTACTATGAATTGTTGAATGCAGAATACCATTTAAATGGAGAAATACGTGAAAAATACGGTGGAAATACGTATTTGGGTGCCACGTGGCAGCATCTCGAGCGCTCATGTTCGAATCTGACGGTGCGACGATGCGAGCGATGCGGTGTGCTGTGGGCCGTTGGATGCTCATCCAACGGTCTGGATTGAAGCCAAGACGAATGCAGATTTGATCTCTAATGCCGACGATGTGGCTACATCCGAGCCGTTGCGCCTTGATCCAACGGAGGATATCGAGTTCCATCGAAACGAACGAAGCGGGGTGAATTGGATGTTCCACGGGGACACGTGGCGAGATCCCTGCCATTTCCCGCCCGATCCAACGTCGTCGAGCGACGCAAATACATGCACAGCATAGCAGGCGACGTGGCGTAATTATAGCTGCTCGATCTCTCATCCAACGGCTCGTAATCAGAGTTCAATTTGAAATCGAATTCGAACAGAGCGGGTGACGCGGTAAGTTAGCGGCCATTGGATATCGATCCAACGGCCCGCAGGCGAGCAGAACAAGTCGAGCAGAGGCAAGCTCTTGGAGCCACGCGAAGAAATCTGGACGGTGCACCTCTCGAATGGACGGTCAAGATCGTCTCCGAGTTGAAATCGTATTCGGATGCAGGGAGCGTGAGTGCAGATCCGATAGACCGGTGGACACATGGCGGCATATGGGCGAATCCCACAAAGATCTACGGCTGACGTTTGAGCCGGCGGCGGACTTTGGATTTTATTGGATAATGAAGCAGGTTTCGAACCCGTTAGCAACTTAAACCCGCAATGCCTATTATATAAGCATATTTTAGAGTTTTGTTGCATATTCGGGCGTATCCGCGGCTCTAGGAGCCGTATTTTGGCTTGAAACTTGGAGGCCCTGGGGACAAAGGTTATATCTATCATCTGAAGGAGATTTGGGGCTATTTGGAGAGAATTGGTGACATTTTTCCTAACTTTAGCCTTGTATTTCACGTATTTGGCTTGTATTTGGAGTATTATTCATGTATTTTGAGGTTTTGATTATGTATTTGTTTATGAATACTGAATATATTCTCTTCATGCGTGGTTGATTTTCATATGTGTTGGTGTTGATGTAGTTAGGGTGTTGTAATCATTGATTTCAATATCTTTTCACCATATATTCACGTTATATTGCGTATTTCATCGATTTTTACATATAGCTTATTTGGGTATGTTATACGAGACGTGGGCATGCTTGAATCGAATATGATCTTTGCGGACTTATTCATGATGCGATCCGAGAAGATGTATAGTGACCCTCGGCACTTGTGTGTATTTTCCTTATGAAATCGACGTTATACGTGATTACCTTTAGGCACGTTTTTATGCGTTTTATCGCCATACTTTCCGACGTTTTCGTGCCCTAGCCGGACGAAACGTTGAGTTATAAAAAAGATATTAATAATCATTGATTGCACTCACCCTAATGAAATCACTACCAACACATACTCTCCATATTAGCACCCCAATATCGAATTCACCGTAACTATCGTATGATTTTCTTTTATTATTTTAAACTCTTGATACTATATCTTTATACCAGATAGGCGGTTGGTTATTATCGTTTTACTACTCTTTACAAATTGAAGTTCGTGGTTTTACAGGTCAGTTGTCTGGTGGATACGATACCTGGACTCACCAGGATTATTACTTGTTCGATCTCCTAACTTGGGAGTAGCACTCACACATTTTGAGACGAGTTAGCAATGTCAGGCTCCTCCTTATCAGAACTGAGCACCCAGTCGTCGATGTCGTCGTTGACTGGTGCTCCAGGGGGCTCAAGCTCACGGATGGGAGGGATCAGAAAAATGCGGGGAGTGAGCCAGTCAAGCATGACTGGCTCTATACGGGTGAGATCGGGGCGGGGCAGGTATATGTGCTGCTCTCGGTGGGCGCCTAGTAGGTAGATCCAGTGACGCTCACCGTGCGACCTGATGATGGACATGCGAGTAATCACATCCAACGTTAAGCGTGTATGCCCTGTGGGTATAGCTAGACATGCATGAAGTGCAAGGCTAAGCATTTGCATAAAAATCGTGAAAAAACCACCACAGCAGATATCAGTGGTGGCGTGTGCGGTCTGGAGTAGGCGGTGACACAGCCATGCTGTGTCAGTGAGTAGGAATGGGTGGAGGGTACCGTCGGGGTGGTAGCGCAGAAGTCAAGTCATCCACATAAGATAGTAAAGCTCAGGTAGGGAGAGTGTCCCGATCTATGGCTTGGAGAAGATTGTGGTGGCGAGGTGGCGCTGGGCGTAGCGGAGACATGGGTGGACTATACATGAGGATTTCGCCCTACTAGGGTGATATCCTCTCAGACCAGTAATGTGATGCCAGAACTGCTCTGCATCGAACGTGGTGAGCTCATAGTATGGGAAAAAAGCGAGGGTACAGTCGGGGATGGCAGAGAAATTAAAGTGGGCACGGATCATGGCATGTGTGACCACTACGTCACGGTCAAGCAGCATGAAGCTGATGCCATCACCCACTGGGGTGATGACAATGGAGCTCAATGCCTTGAGGGTGAGGCGTGTGTACGTACGGGTGTGGGTGGCAAGGAGGCGGTCAAACCCTATGGTCTGGTATAGCCTGTGGACACCATGTAGGAGTCCAAGGCGTTGGAGGGTGGGGGACATGAGTGAAGCGAGTGGGGACTATGGTGCGGTTGGACATGGCGACGAAACGCTCGTGGTTAGCATCGTCCCTGAAGACGATATCATACGTCCTCAGGATGTGTGGTGGAGGAACTGGATGGGATAGAGGAGCGGTGGTAGGGATGGGTGGAGCAGGAGTGTGAGTGGTGTGTGGGGCCTCTATGGCTAAATGCACGGGGGAAGAGGATCGTGACGAGTTGGACAAGGACGACGAATCACCTAAGTACTCCTCCTCGGGTGTGGGTGAGCGTGCACAACGTGGGCATCGTACCGGCCGAGAAGAGGAGGTGCCAGTGTCGGCCTTCCTCTTCTTGGCCGGAGGTGGCTTCCTCGGCCTAATTGATTGAACCAGAGTGTCATGCCCCATTCTGACATATACCTTATATGACGTCCCATACCGGGGAAAGGGAGGATGGAGCGTTACAAGCTGCGGTGTTACACCAAGCGTGAAAAGAAAACACACAATAAGTAGGCCACTGCGAATGTTGGGATTATACATCACATATATATATAAGGAAGCAACACATACTGTCATCACAGAAGGTACATAGCCATAGAACTACATAGTCAAAGAGAGAACTACACACCAACGTCAAGTACAAAGTGGAACTGCCTCAAGTATACATATGAGAAGTACTACAAGCCACCAACACACTCCACAGCAACAAAAGATAACTCGCACACCACTCGACCCAATTCACACTACAAAACACAGCCCCAAAAGAGTGGTGTCCCCCAAGTCAAAAACTCACGTCTGAGAAATCTCCTGAGGGAGATTCTGCTCTGGTGTCACCTGCTCAAGACCTGAAAAGTGAAATGAACACGTCAAAATGTGCCCAGTAGGAAACTAACTATGGTAGGGAAAATCATCTAGGGGTTATGAGTGTAATGGCAGTAGGAGTACAAGCAACCAAAGTAAAGAGTACTACACACAACGTCCAACAACAACACATATGAAGTTTATTAGTTAGCAGATGTTAGTGATTCTTTGGAAGCCTAGGTATCACCTAAAGATAAGGGCCTGGACCTCATCCCAAATTTGGGGTGAACATAGCACACGACGCAGTGGACACGGGCACTGTACGCCGGGCCTCTCAGCTCCCCCGTCCCTGGCAGGAGTGAGGCTCTCCACATAATAACACAACCTCCGTATGTCCCATCCACTCCCGGTAAAGACGAGTGGGAAATAAATATCACATATCACATATCTCTTTCCCCAACTTCTCAGTCCAGTCCCTTATGGTTCAGTAATACCCAAACTTCCCCCATCCCCATACTAGGATGTTCACCCGCCTTAGAGCAGATCGAGACATCCCAGTTAACAAATCATGTGTCATATTCTTCAATAGTCATATGTAATCCCATAAAGTAGTACAAGGTACAAATTTCTCATAGCTACTTCCCAAGTTTCTTCAATTTCAAATTCATTTGGGCATTTTAACAAACATGTGGCGTGCGTGATAAAATGAACATTGTCACAACATCAAAACTTAGTAACAATAGCATGTATGAACTTTCTTATAGATATCAACATCATTCATGTAGATTGGTATGGAAAATTAGCAATCACCCAAGTTTCAACTTCATTCAAAATAGTCCAGCTTGCTGAAATTGCAGGCACAACTACAGAATCAACTTATTTAATCAATTTCTGTTATGAATTGGACAAAACTCACTGAATGAAAGTGGAATATATAGTAGTCATGGATTCACCCATAAAATTTCATGCAGAAATATGAAATAGGCAATTTATGGTGATTTATTTGGTGTAGCATGTCCAGACTATTTTTCAGACAGAAATCTGGGTCTGTATTAAAATCCAATTTTAGGCATGTTGCAGCCAGAAATTTGAAACATGAGCACTCTGATGAAATTATAGATAAACTTGTTAACTTTACAATAATACCAAGAACAACAAATTCCGTAGAGTGTGCAGGTAATAAACCTTATTTTTCTAAACTGTGTCAAGTTTGACAGATTTCTAGACATGTTGCAAACACTGAATTTTTACTCCTACTTATTGAGCTCAACATATGACAAATTTTATATGAAATTGGGGTAGGACTTCAAGATCTACATGGATTTTTTTTTCAGAAGTTAATTCCATCCACAGTGATCAAAATACATGAAGAAACTCACAGCAGTAATGTTTTAGAGAAGAGTAGTTTGCTAAGAAACCCAAAGAAAAATTTGATCTTTTGATCTATTGCACACACAAAATCATGAAATTAAGATCATAAACAACCAAAATAACCTCATAGCATCCTCATAATCCTAAATAGAAATTCCCAAACCAAGATTAGTTTCCTACCTCAAGAAATCCCCTTTATTCTTCTCTTCTCTTTCTCTTCCTTCCACCTTTCTTTCTCCTTGAAGAGCTAGGGTTTTCTTAAATTTTTTGAAAGTAAAATTAGGGGTTTGGGGTGTTGAAAAAATGAAAAGGGGGAAAGAGGGAGTTCGGCCAAGAGGGAGAGGAAAAGAGGGGAAAATGAAAGAAAGAAATGGAAAGAATGTTAAAGAAGAGAGGAGAGAGTTCCAAAAGAAATATCTCTCTCTAGAATCTCATTTAGGATAAGCATGCCTATAGTTAAATGACTTTAATACCCTCCCAAACTACACCTCAAGTTTCAAGTAGGTACAAGTTTGCCATTACTTTATGCACACACAACTTTAGTGTGTACGCACAGCAGTTTTAGTCCAAATGACCGTTTTGCCCCTAGCCTTTCTAAAAATTTACGAGTGTGCCATTATCCCATCCCTTTTCACACTGGCCCCTCACACACTAACCCACTCTTTCAAAATTTACAAGTATGACATTACTTTACACACTCACCTTTACTCTACACACACTTCCACCCATATTGCCAAATGACCAAAATGCCCCTACACTTTTCACGGAATCACACGACTGCCACTAGCCATATACATGCCATATCACCTCTTACCAACCCCTCATACTCCCTCTACTCGTGTATAGAGGACTACCGTATCAGTCGCCGTATAGGGCTAAACAGGCCATGACATCCTACCATCCTTAAACTAAAGTTCGTCATTGAACTTTCGAAGGCCAACAGTTCTCGTCTAAGAAGAAAATACTTCTAATTCCCAGGGCCTCTCTATATTTTACCCTACACCACTGTCTCCACAAAATTTTGCACTCAAGATTAACAAAAGAGACATTGATACATGGATAGGATACTTACATAAACATGTGAGGGTATCTGTCTCTCATCTCGTCCTCGCGCTCCCAGGTGGACTCACCAGGGGACTCTTGTTGCCACATAACCCTTACTAGATTAATGTCATTCTTCTTTAGTATCTTTTGACTTCGATTCAGGATGGCTACTGGTTGTTGTTCGTAAGTCATGTCAGGGGGCACTTCAATCTCTGAGAAGTCCACGAGGTGACTAGTGTCTCCCACATATTTCCGAAGCTGAGATACGTGGAACACATCATGGACGCCTTCAAGGGATGGAGGTAAGGCAAGGCGATAGGCAACTTCACCAACACGAGCCAAGAATTCGAAGGGACCAATGAATCTCGGGCTCAACTTCCCTCGTCTACCAAATCGAATCATGCCATGTGTCGGGGAGATCTTCAAGAACACATAATCACCTGGCTGAAACTCCAATGGACGCCTCTTTGTATCTGCCCAATGCTTATAGCGATCCTGAGCGATACGAAGATTCTCCTTAACTGTCCGAACTACATCGATCGCTTCCACCACCAAGTCAGGTCCTAGGAGTTCACGGTCCCCAACATCGTCCCAGCTTAGAGGCGATCTGCACTTCCTTCCATACAGAGTAACAAACAGTGCCATTCCAATGCTTGCTTGATAACTATTGTTGTAAGCAAACTCCACCAGGTGTAAATGATCTTCCCAGGATCCCTTAAAGTCCAACATACACGCCCTCAACATGTCCTCGAGGATCTGAATAACTCGCTCGGACTGCCCATCTGTCTGGGGATGATATGCGGTACTAAACTTGAGATGAGTCCCCAAACTAGACTGCAAACTTCTCCAAAAATGTGAGGTGAATCTGGTGTCCCGATCAGAGATTATACAAACAGGAACTCCGTGAAGCCTCACAATCTCCTCCATGTATCTTCGAGCCAAATGCTCAGTAGATGACGTCCCCTAGATTTGGCTCTATAGGCAATGGAGATCGGGGATTCCAGATTTAAATATTTATAACCGCAATCGCACGGTGTTGTAGTGTGGCTTAGGGGTCAAACTCAGGGAGGCAAGTGTTGTGCTCGTTGTCAAGAAGGAATCGGTTCACCCGATGGGTGAGCTAGCCCAAACGATCGGTGGGTTGTCACAAATGGTAATACGAAGGATGTAATATATAAAAGGGAACCTAGGACTTTGGTTTCCACCCTATCATGTGCCCTTTCTATTACGACCGACGGATAGGATAACGATTGGATTTTAGGGTTTAGTGGTGAGACGTTGCCTCTAGGAGTGATACCTAGCGTCCCGTGGGTCTGATATTCCGGTCGATGCCCAGGATGATATGCTAGGACTACCCGGGTTCGATCGGTGGGCATTCCCATGTCCATTAACACCGGCCGACTCTGGGAGCACTAAGCTCGCAACGATTACTCTCAACATCTCATCCTGTCGTTCCCACGTTCTAGGATTCAATGTCTACGCTGGGGGCGTGAGCTGTGGCTAGGGAGTCAAACGCCAATTTTATTTCCCCTTGGCCCGACGGTCAGAAGCGGTCTTTCTCCGCCAATGACAATGAAACACCCTGCGTAACCATCTAAATTCCTAAACCCTATCGAAATCCTATTCCTATGGTCGCTCTAGGGAGAACCCATGAAGGGGTTTCCACCAAAATCCCAGATTTGGGAACTACTCACAATTCATGGCAAAAATACAATCTAAACGAAATTCAACGGTTGAAATCATAATCAGGCAATAGAAAAGAGATGCTAGCAATGATATTAATACAATACTAAAGTTTCAGAACAATTGGAACACTTACAAGATAAAATAAATTATCAGCCGTCACAAGTCCCAAAAAGTCAGAAAATACAATGGGGATCTCGTTTCTGAAAACCTAGGTCAACTATATATAGAAAATGAGGTCAACCGATCGGTTGAAGCGTCAACCGATCGGATGAGCTGCTAGTCGTTTTGGCTATCGGGCTTTAGAAGCTTCAACCGGTCGCTGAGCGAGCGGGTGGCGCCATCGGTTCGTGAATTGGGGAAATGCGGCTAAAGATGAACCGATCGGGTGATATGTCACCCGATCGGTTGGAATTAAGCCCAAAAAGACAGAGAGCTCTGTCGATCTCACCCGATCACTGAACTGATCGGGTGAGCTGCTTCTTCACTTCAGCTCCTGTCCGGGTCGGATACGCGTGCACCAACCGATCGGTTGGCTCTGTCCAACCGATCAGTTGGTGCTAAAACTTGGTTTTCTTCGACGTTTGGCCCTCTGGATCACGCGTGACTCCTCCCGTTGCTCCGGGGACTCATGATATCTGCTTTGTATGTCCCCAATGCTGGAAACTCCTACATTTGCACAAAAACACGGAGAAATTGAAAAGATACAAAAAAACACAAAAGAACGGATATGAAACAATAAGAAAAACGACGGAAAATCACGAAGAAGACGTGCGTGAATATATAAAATATAAACGCACGTCAAAATCCCCCAAGCTGAACCCTTCCTCGTCCTCGAGGAAGATGAGTGAGAGTAGGAGCTCGGAGGGAAAAATAGAGAGAGAGAAACAGAAACAGAAAACAAAATCCTAAATCGCCCGTTAGAGCCACAAAATCAAACACACCACACTAAGCAAGCATGCAATAAAACATATCACTAAACCAAGGAATGTGAGTCCATACAAGTGTCGTGGGCCCACGCGGTGAAGTGCGAGTGAGTGTGGCCATGTGCTAGCAAACGATGTTACTATCTACATTGTGCAATAAATCTCCATATACACATACCCAAGGAATGACCCACATATTGATTCAATTCAAATAAGCGGTGAATAAATAGCTCAAGCATGCATGAGAATCAGAGTAAGAATTGAAGCGTATCACGCGTCAGAGACTCCACAGCTAGGGACTAGGAAATCGCCACACTATTGCCTAGAGAATCGCTAGAAAGTTCCTATGCCAAGTGTTTTCGAAAACGATGGAGGTTGAGAAGTTGTGGAGTAGAACACTCAGTGCAAACTCTCACCTTCCCTTTATTCTCGGTAGATAGGAAAAATATTCACACTGAATTTTTTTTGGGTTTTGGGTATTTGTATTTTTTTTGGATTTTTGGCTATACATATTTTTTCTTTTCTCTTTTCTTTTCTTTTTGGGTTTTTCTTTTCTCCTTTTTTTGTTTTGAATTTTTGGATTTTTGGGCTATACATTTGTGTACTCTCCCAAGTGGGAGAACGGTACACGACGAGGGGATTTGCACCAAGTAAACTAAAAAAGAAATCGGAATCTAAACACTTGGACAAAGGAGATATTTCTCGTAGATTAGAGCATAAGCTAAATGGGTTATCCTAGTCCTATTTGTGGAATCCCGACACATGCAAATTGAAGCATACGATATATATATATATTCCATGCATTTAGAAGCAGACAGTAGAAGCAAATACCGCATATTCAAATCAAAGCATGATAATCGAGGTATCGAAGCATGATAATCTAGGGGTCAACCAAGGATAGGTATATAAATCAAAATCACAAAGTAGAAGCACACCATTAGCTAGTCATGACAAACAACTTACACAAAAGCAAAGTGAACCCATGAAACATGAAATGCAATAGGACTCGGCTTCCTAGGGTTAGTGAAAGTGGTAATCATAGCCGTGCTAAGTGTGTGTATGGTTTTGAGGTAATTCATCATATGGGGTCATCTCTAGGAGAGGGAGAATAAAAAGAAGAGAAGAAAAAGAAAAACACGAAGAAGAATGGCTCAAAAACGAATAAAAAGACACAACTGATGCACAAAGTGTGACTCCCCCAAGCAGAAACTTGCATTGCCCTCAATGCAATAATAGTGAATACAGGAGGGCAATGAAAATTGGGGGGTACGCACAGACTCAAAGATAATGAAAAACATGGAAAAACACACATACGAAATATAAAAATAAAAAGAAGGAAAAAGAAACACAGAAAATAAAAGATAGAAAAGCACATCCGCACGACACGTATAAACAGGCACATAACAACGAAATTACACGACAACACACATAAAAATCGATTTCCCCCAAGCTGGACATGACAAGGCTAGCAATATGATATGATCATGGTGATGCAGAAATATGCTAGGGGGAAGATCGGAAAAGAAAAAGAAAGAAATCAAAATGCAGGAGAGGAACTTGTAGGAGGATATATGCCCATAAAGCGATTTATCCTAAGTATGCGTCTTGTTCATACTGTATATGGTACCCATTATCCTAAGTATGAAATTGTTTGTATTAATATACTAGTTAATGTCTATAGACTTATAGTTAGGTCCTTACGTATCTAGATAAGATCTCAATTATGAGTAAGTAAGCGACCGAATAGAAACGTAAGTCTTAAATGGTTCGTGGTCATAGATGTGTCGAGAACTGGATATCGACACATCGGATAGACCACTGTGTTTTAGTCTTACCTCAGGGTAATGATGATCTCATAGTCATTCGACTTGGTGAAGTCGGAGACGAGACACAGGTGCTCATTAGAGAATGCGTTCACTGAACGACCAACTTAGAGTTGTTAAATGGTTAACTTTAACTAAACTGTCTATAATAACTCTAGGGTGATGATAGGTTAGCTGGTCCTTATGACCTGAAGCCATTTTTACAAACCTGTGACTGAACCGTGTAGCTTAGACCTATGATCTAGCTTCGAGGCTAGGACTGCTGAAATATCTTAGGTTGGGTTGCACCTGAAGCTCACGAGGCGAGTAGATGACTAAGATGGGATTCGTCACTTCCGTTAAAGGGAAGTAAGTGTCACAGGCTCAGTACGGTCTTTGTGTTAATCCTCGGCCGGGGTACGTTGTAAGAAGTACAACGTGAATACAACAAAGACCGCCGTATACAGACCAATGTTGTCTAATAGGGTTGACAGTAAACCATACCCTAGGCCAACAGGGACACAGTCTTGACGAAGGGACTATAGCTAACGGCATTCATCACTGACACAGCCAAAGTAAACCTAATGATGCTTTTGTCAAAGGGTCGATCACGTTATGATGATTCTGAAACAGGGACGACAGCTACTGCTCGTGGTGACCTTCGTCTAGGGGTTTCGAGCCCCAACCTGTAGTAAGGTCAGGCTGTAGGGTCTCATACCGAGTAGCATTCGTGTCTTAGTAATAGGATGATTAACTGAGAGAAATTTATTTGATGATATTGAATAGTTAATATTCACAAAGCTTGTTGTGAAAATTAGTCGTAATAGCAATAGGGACAAATGTTACATCTGATGCAAACAAAGATTAAACGTGTCGTAAATTGGTTACGACAAATTTAGTAGGAACAAATATGTTGGAAATGGTTACCTGGCTGACGGGATCATCCCGGTCTAAACACAGGTTCAAACCACGTCCAAAACGGAGCTCAAACGAGCCCAGAAACGCGAAAACAGTCCAAGGCAAACTGTGTGAGACCCATTGGGCTAACAAGCCCATCTGCAAGGGCAAAACAGGTGTAGCCTACTGTAGTAGCGGGCTAACACCGGCTACAGCAGTGGGCGCGACCTGCTGCTTGCAGCGGGCGCACGCCCGCTGCCCAGCGGGCGGGCGGCCCGCCCACCCTACCTTGGGCGGGCGCGCCCGTAACTTAAGTGATTATATGGTTTTTGAAACCCCAAAAAGATGGCTACTGATCGCACCGGAACGCAACCCAAGAGCACGACCTAGTCAAAGACTTGGTCGGCCCCGGATACACACCCGGAGAGCGATTGTAGCCTTACCGTAAGCGCACGGTGTAGCGGCGAGCGGGTATCGAACACGAGGAGGGCAAATGACGGTGTCCTCTTCAATTCACCTGGCTATAAGAACAGTCGAGAAATATTCGCAATAAAACGGTCACAGTCGTTCAATTGTATGAAGGAAATATCAAATTAATAAAGACGCCTAGGGGTAGGGAATCCCCGCTACAAACCGTATCTCGTCATTGTGATTCGTGGGTTTCACAATTGCTAGACTTGAAATTCAGGTGAACTAGTTGCAACTAAATGTAGAACCAAGCTCACGCTATCTCGCTATTGCCGGTCTATAGCAAACCTAGGGTAGGGTCCAATCTCTTGCAAACCCTAACCTAGGCAAGCTAGCGTGAAGAACAACATCATCGTTCAATCGTATCTCGAGCCCACTCTCGTGCAAACTCAAGCTACGACCTAGGTTGGGATAGTTCCTATCCATCCAATCTCTTGCAAACGGGTATTGGTATATAATTACAATCAAAAACCCTAGTTTCGGTCCAATCTCTTGCAAACCGATTCCAGAGAAACCCAATTGTAACCCAATTCGAATTTCTAGGGCTTCCTATTGAGTTGGGATCCAATCTCTTGCAAATCCCAATCGGTATGAATCCCTAGCTATCCGTATTAAATCGATCCCAAACTAACCCTAATCAATTCTAGCAAGAATTTCACCAATGCATCACAAATTTGAAATAGGGTTCGTAGGATTCATCCCTACGCCCTAAGACGATAAAACTACTCACAATTCATAATGCAATTCATTAGAAATTCAATAATAAAAACAATAGAATTCATTGAAATAGACAATATATCAATAAAAATGAGGTTTTTGATAGAGAGAGAGAGACAAACCAATGAAGATTCAATAGCATCCAACAAAATAGAACTTTTTATCTATCTCCCAAAAGCTCAATCTAATCTCCTAAAAAGTTATCTAAAAAGGATGCAAAAAGTTCTGAAAATCTCTCTAAACTAGGTTAAAAACTGGGGTTAAATACCCCCCCAAAATCGCCCAAAAAACTGTGACAAAACTGCCCCTGCGCAGCTTGAAAATCGCACTTTCCGCTACAGGCAGCGCGGCTCACTCGGCCGAGTGACAAATGTCATTCGGTCGAGTGAGAGACCCTGATGGATTCCAGTAACTTCGGACTTTTGGGGGTCGTCTCCTCGGGAGTCACTCAGCCGAGTGACTTTCTCCACTCGGCCGATGTGATTTCCTCGTTCGGCCGAGTCGGAACTCGGGAGCTGACTGACGGATTACAGTAAGTCTGGGATTTTTTCTTGCCGTCGTCGTGATGCCACTCGGGCGAGTGGCGTCTCCGTGCCCGGCCGAGTGGGCTGACGATGCTCGACCGAGTGCACGCTGATATTCAATCTGCTGCGTATCCGATCTGGTCGGCTGAGCGGGCTGTCGATGGTCGGCCGAGTGACACCTTCACTCGGCCGAGTGGCATGCTGAAAATGCCCAATCTTCGTATTTTTGCTTTCTCGTCGCTCCTACGACGTTCTTTCTTCTTCCACTCCTCTCCAATCACAGAATTCCCCTCAAAAGAGTCACGGGTGACACTCCGGAGTGGGTGCATCTCAGAATCACTCTAAATCGCTCTAAATCTCCTGAAATTCGACAAAAACAAGAAATCGTGAAAAGCATCGCAATATTGTCGAATAATCGTGAAAAACGCGATACGAGCGATCAAAATGGCACGCAAACATGCAGAAAAAAGGTGTAAAATATGGAGTGATCAAAATCCCCCAAGCTTACCTCTTACTCGTCCTCGAGGAAGATGAGTAAAAAGCGAACCCGGTGGATAATGATAATGGAAACGATGGAAAAATGGAAAAAACAAAATAGAAAACGAAGAAGGAAGCTGCTAGATCATTTTTCGCAGGACGTGGGTTTTACTTACTCATATAGCACGCATCGAATATAAAACACATGTCAAATACTTTTATCTCGATATCATAGTATAATGGTGCATTTGAAATAGAAAACCCAAGAATATCAATATAGCATGAAAAATGGAATAATTCTAGAATTAACATCGTCTGAAGCATCTAAAGCGGTATACAAAATCGTAGATCACACACTTTTCAATTGAATGCTTTCTATAAGGAGTATAAGAGATATCACACAATAGAGTAGTAAGAATAGAAAAGCGTGGTTTTCATGAAATGAATGCTAAGCGTAGATTTCTGGATTTCGTGAAACTTTTAGCAATCTTACCGAGTATAGAATATTACTTAGCCTAGGTTGTCATGCACCGTCAAGTAGTCACTCTCTCACACATCATTGGATCCTCTCCCCCAAGCTTATCCATAAGCGTGGTGGTATAAACAAAACAATATTTACATTCCCCGTTTCTTTTGAAGCTCCAAAAGTAAAAGAAAATAAAAAAAGGCAAAAAGAGAGAAGAAAGAGAGAAAGAGGTATGAGATGGGATCGTTTTCGAACTTCTTTCCTCTTTTCTTTTCTTTTCTTCAAATCTTCTCTTTTTTTTCGAATAAAAATGAGTACACAAATGATCCCAAATCAAAAGAGAAGGATATACAAGTATTTTTTCTTTCTTTTGGTTTTGGGGAATTTGGAGCACGGGATATAATAACGGGGGAGATGCAAATTATAGAATTTCTAAGGGGAGATTCACCAATGAATTTAAAATAGAGAAATAATGTTCAAGATATGTGGAGAAAGAAATAAATGTATCTCTCGGTTCACTCTATAGGACGTGCATGACAACTTCAGCAGGGTAATTTAATCTACTCAGTTTGATCTCAAAAAGTAAACTAGTCCAGATTTATCAATGCTAGCAAACATTCAATCAACCTGAAGTGAAGCGTACAAATCATGCAATAAGAAGTGATATGAGAAAAGAAAGCAGTACTCCCGATATAAGCAATCAATGCGTGAATCTTGGTATGTTTTCTATGATAGCATACATATGGATTATCAGACATCAGCTAATAATAGAATTTCATCCATTTTCATACGGAAAAAGAAGTGGGTTACTATTTCTAAATGCACAACAGAACATAGCATACGATATCAGAAACAAAAGCTATGACATGACAAAATTAGCATGCATATAGAGGAAAGCTAACACCACGTCATCATCATCACAGAAAAATCATCTCTAGCAAGAGATGAAAGAAATAAAGATAAAAGAAAATAGAACTATTTACAATGCAGCACACAAGGAAAATAAGAAAAACGTGATGCATGGCAAAAAAATGAAAAAGTGATGAAAAATGGGTGCAAAAGCGGAAAAGAAACGTGAAAAACTAAAAATAAAGGCGATAAAAGCAAAAAGTGTGAGAACTCACTCCCCCAAGCTTAAGTGCACAATGTCCTCAATGTGCGAAGTGTGGCACACCGAGAGACGTGAAATGGGTGGGGTGGGTGAGGATGCATGCATGATAAAAAAGAAAGAAAAATAAACAGAAAATATGATGCGGATGGGATGCAAGCAAAGATCAGAGTGATGCAGATATGTGTCACCAAAAATACACTCCCTCTCTCCCAAAAAGATATAGAATGATGTGATCAGAACAGGGACCAAAATAGTGAGGGGAGGAGGGGGGGGGGGGGGGGCAAAATACTCCAGGACCAGCAGAAAATGGGCAGCATAACGACAAAAAATATCAATGGCCTCAAGGGAAGGGATATTGAGGCTCACCCCTCTCAAGTATTCGAGGAACTTGGCTAGCCTCTTCTCGATCTTGGCTCTAGCTAGCCGTTGAGGGAAAGGTACTGGTGGCATGAATATGTGCACATCAATAGGTTCCTCCACTCTAGATTTTTCTCCTTCTTGTGGCTCCTTCTCTTTTTCCACCTCAATTGTCGGCTCGCTCTCTTCTAGAATCTCCACCACGGGTTCCTTGACTTGAGTCATGGGGGGAGTGGTATCCTTCCCACCCCTTGTCGTAACCGCAACCACCGCGTTGATATGGTCGGTGTTGCCCCGTGGATTTGGCTTGGGTTGAGCCAGCAATTGTTGGTTGTTTCTATTGAGCAACGCAAGTTGCTCCCCAATTTGAGCGACGACGGTGGTAAGTGAATCTTGTCCCGCCTTCAAAGTGGCGTTAATCTTTCTCTGCTCCACCATAAACTCCTCCACCTTAGCTTCAAAATCCGAACGTGGTTGAGCTTGCGGAGGGTTGGGATTTCTCCAACCTTGATTATACCCGGGTGGCCTATAAGGTCCCACTTGTTGCCTAGGTGGGAAGTTTTGTTGCAGTGGCCCCCTTGGTTGATAATTCGGTTGTGGTGGTGGAGCCCGAGCTTGAGAAGGTTGTTATGGCAGAGGGTTCAAGGCACCATCATTATTAGCATATGAAAAACCCGGATGGTTTCTAGCCGCCGGGTTGACCCAATCCCCGGCAACGGCGCCAAAAACTTAATCGCACCAGAACGCAACCCAAGAGCACGACCTAGTCAAAGACTTGGTCAGCCCCGGATACACACCCAGAGAGCGATTGTAGTCTTACCGCAAGCGCACGGTGTAGCGGTGAGCGGGTATCGAACACGAGGAGGGCAAATGACGGTGTCCTCTTCAATTCACCTGGCTATAAGAACAGTCGAGAAATATTCGCAATAAAGCGGTCACAGTCGTTCAATTGTATAAAGGAAATATCAAATTAATAAAGACGCCTAGGGGTAGGGAATCCCCGCTACAAACCGTATCTCGTCATTGTGATTCGTGGATTTCACAATTGCTAGACTTGAAATTTAGGTGAACTAGTTGCAACTAAATGTAGAACCAAGCTCACGCTCTCGCGCTATTGCCGGTCTATAGCAAACCTAGGGTAGGGTCCAATCTCTTGCAAACCCTAACCTAAGCAAGCTAGCGTGAAGAACAACATCATCGTTCAATCGTATCTCGAGCCCACTCTCGTGTAAACTCGAGCTACAACCTAGGTTGGGATAGTTCCTACCCATCCAATCTCTTGCAAACGGGTATTGGTATAGAATTGCAATCGAAAACCCTAGTTTTGGTCCAATCTCTTGCAAACCGATTCCAGAGAAACCCAATTGTAACCCAATTCGAATTTCTAGGGCTTCCTATTGAGTTGGGATCCAATCTCTTGTAAATCCCAATCGGTATGAATCCCTAGCTATCCGTATTAAATCGATCCCAAACTAACCCTAATCAATTCTAGCAAGAATTTCACCAATGCATCACAAATTAGAAATAGGGTTCGTAGGGTTCATCCCTACGCCCTAAGACGATAAAACTACTCACAATTCATAATGCAATTCATTAGAAATTCAATAATAAAAATAATAGAATTCATTGCAATAGACAATATATCAATAAAAATGAGGTTTTTGATAGAGAGAGAGAGACAACCCAATGAAGATTCAATAGCATCCAACAAAATAGAACTTTTTATCTCTCTCCCAAAAGCTCAATATAATCTCCTAAAAAGTAATCTAAAAAGGCTGCAAAAGTTCGGAAAAGCTCTCTAAACTAGGTTAAAACTGGGGTTAAATACCCCCCAAAATCGCCCAAAAAAACTGTGACAAAACTGCCCCTGCGCAGCTTGAAAATCGCACTTTCCGCTACAGGCAGCGCGGCTCACTCGGCCAAGTGACAAATGTCATTCGGCCGAGTGAGAGACCCTGACGGATTCTAGTAACTTCAGACTTTTGGGCGTCATCTCCTCGGGAGTCACGCGGCCGAGTGACTTTCTCCACTCGGCCGATGTGATTTCCTCGTTCGGCCGAGTCGGAACTCGGGAGCTGACTCACGGATTACAGTAAGTCTGGGATTTTTGCTTGCCGTCGTCATGATGCCACTCGGGCGAGTGGCGTCTCTGTGCTCGGCCGAGTGGGCTGGAGATGCTCGACCGAGTGCACGCTGATATTCAATCTGCTGTGTATCCGATCTGGTCGGCCGAGCGGGCTATCGATGGTTGGCCGAGTGACACCTTCACTCGGCCGAGTGGCATGCTGAAAATGCCCAATCTTCGTATTTTTGCTTCCTCGTCGCTCCTACGACATTCTTTCTTCTTCCACTCCTCTCCAATCGCAGAATTCCCCTCAAAAGAGTCACGGGTGACACTCCGGAGTGGGTGCATCTCAGAATCACTCCAAATCGCTCCAAATCTCCTGAAATTCGACAAAAACAAGAAATCGTGAAAAGCATCATAATATTGTCGAATAATCGTGAAAAACGCGATACGAGCGATCAAAATGGCACGCAAACATGCAGAAAAAATGTGTAAAATATGGAGTGATCAAAATCCCCCAAGCTTACCTCTTACTCGTCCTCGAGGAAGATGAGTAAAAAACGAACCCGGTGGATAATGATAATGGAAACGATGGAAAAATGGAAAACGAAAATGAAAAACAAAATAGAAAACGAAGAAGGAAGCTGCTAGATCATTTTTCTCAGGACGTGGGTTTTGCTTACTCATATATCACGCATCGAATATAAAACACATGTCAAAGACTTTTATCTCGATATCATAATATAATGGTGCATTTGAAATAGAAAACCCAAGAATATTAATATAGCATGAAAAATTGAATAATTCTAGAATTAACATCGTCTGAAGCATCTAAAGCGGTATACAAAATCGTAGATCACACACTTTTCAATTGAATGCTTTCTATAAGGAGTATAAGAGAAATTGTCACGCCCCGCTTCCCATTATACTTGGGGCGAGGACATGAGCGGGTCCCCATGTGCTTAAAGTAAAGAAGATGTACTTTTTTTCCTTCTTCTTTGACTTAAGCACACTAAGCGTGATTTTAGCGAAGGCAGGTCCCTGCACGCGAATTTCACAAGCAGCACAATTATTCATTACATTACAA
Source organism: Scilla litardierei (assembly GCA_030789695.1). Classification (NCBI taxonomy): domain Eukaryota; kingdom Viridiplantae; phylum Streptophyta; class Magnoliopsida; order Asparagales; family Asparagaceae; genus Scilla; species Scilla litardierei. The sequence goes on along the minus strand of CM061141.1, from coordinate 265,598,678 downwards.
CACCAGCGTCCAAAGCAAACACACAGATAATTTAGGCCTAGCATGGCCGTACAAACTGCTGAAGCAAACACACCTGAAAATAAAATACAACAATACTGAAATATAAAATTCCCGCTCTAGTCTTCCACGGGGAGTATCTCGACGTCCTCGTAACTCTGGTCAGCGGGGTCCACCTCTAAGATGGGATCCTCAAGAGTAGTGTCCTCTGGGTACTCTGTCTCTAAACCTAACATTTATTTCATAAACATTGAAATATATGTCAACGATGAGCTCGGTAAGATATTTTAAAGCAATGAATGAAGAACAACTATAATGGACAAAAGAGCGTTAGTACACAATTTATGAAAAGTAGGTGCAGAAAAGTAAAGTATGGACATACATGAGTTTGCAGTTTTAAAAGCATAACAGTTGTAAATTGAGTATTTGTGCTCGTGAAAAGTCCATGTCTGAGAAAGTAATGTTCTCGATACACCCTATCATCGGGGGCTTACCGTGACGCTTCTTACCATTCCAACCTGGAATATGGTCAAGCTGCTTGCCTCTGTTAGTGTGGTTTTGGAGGTAGCCGTAAGGTGTTCAAGCAACAATTACAGACTCTACTACAAGAACCAACCCCACCCAAGTGTTCTGTTTAGTCATTGACCAAGTTTCACCCCATCTGTATTCGATGGTTTTACCCCCATCTGTATTCGATGGTTATCACCTTGTGTTTGCAACATATTCATTTTTTCTCAATTAAATTAGTTGTTAACATGCGGATAGTAAAAGCAGACCAATAAAAAGCAATAAGCAAGGTGCAATATGGTATCCGGTTACCAGAATTTGATAAACACAACAAATTTAGCACTAAGTTTGAACGGTTAGGTTTGTGGTTCATTTACTCAAAATACTTGCCTTGACGCGGGTGTCCAGGCGGTGGTGACGTGTGACACGTTTTATCTGCACGAATAGACTAGTGGTCAACAACTAGTGGTTAACATCCAGTTAAAATGTTTAAACTAGTTCGCTAACATTAACATAGAGGAACTAACATTAATTCAATATTAATCCAACTTATTAGTTACAAACTTTGGTAATAATCTTAGTAAAACTTATAACTAAAAAACTTAGAAATAATCACTTATAACTTATAAACTTTATACTAACTTCATTAACTGTTATAATAATAATAATAATAATAATAATAATAATAATAATAATAATAATAATAACTAATAATAACTAATAATAATAATATTATTAAAATTTACTTACGTTTAATTACCCCCCCACTTCTCCGTTCTCTCCCTCTCCCCTTCTTCTGTTTTTTTTCTTTTCCCTTTCTTTTTTTTGATTCTTCACGCAGGGATGAAGGCGAAAGGGGGGTGGCGGCTTTGGGGGTTGGGTGGCGGCGGAATCGGGTCGGCAGCGGTGCGCGGCCTCGTGGGGCGGCGGATCAGACGACGGGTGCGAGGGTCAGGCGCTCCGGGCTCGGCGGCTTCGGAATCGGAGCTCGGGGCGACGGCGGCGGCATGGATCCGAGGGCAGACGGCTTCGCACGACGGCGCACGACGAGATCGGCTCACGGCGATGGGATCCGGTGGGGCACAGCGACGATCAGGGGCGTGGGCTCGCGATCCATGGCGGCGGGGGTCGGATCTGGGGCGTGCGGCGATCGAGGACGGCGGGGCGACGTTCTGGGCTCGAGGCGACGATCGATGCGACAGCGAGGCGAGATCCGAGGCACGGCGACTGATCGGGCTTGGCGAGGAGCTCGGGGGTGGCAATCGTACGGGCGTGGCGATTGGGAGATGGATTTGGGATTTTTGGGTTTGTGATTTGTTTTCAGATTTTGTTTTGGATTTCTGCTTTGTTCGATCGGGTTGTAAGGATTTGGATGGCTGATTTGTGGAGGAGGAGATGTTGGTGATGTTGGGGTGTTGCTGATGGAGATGGGGTTGTTGATGGTGAAGGGGATGATGACGGTGGAGGGATGGGTTGTTGGTTGTCCTGTAGGTTGCTGCTGTGGTTGCCGTGTAGAGTGGTTTTAAGGACGATGAGAGGAGGGGGAGACAGTATGAATTGGGATGGTTGAGAGGTAGAGGGAGTTGAAGCCTATGTCGGATCTCACCTATCTACTGGTGAGAATTAATTAAGGCAGGGTTAGGGTAATATAGTAAAGTAACTTAGTGAAAGTAATTTAGTAAAAAGACTTAGTTAAAATAACAATAAGTTAATTATAATTTAACTGGTAATTAGCGATTACTAGAAATAAATTAATTAGAGATTAATTCTTAATTAAAAGTAATTAATAATTAACTTAAAAATAATTACGATTCGTAGATGAAAATTACGCTACGGTAAACTAAAAACGACGACGCGCTCGCGTCGACGTGCAAACGAACATTTACTCGGACAAAAATAATAGAATCGACAAGGTAAAATATAGGCAAACAACAATCAAAATGCGACTAGAAAACAGGCCGTTACATCCTACCCTCCTTAGAATAATTCCGTCCCCGGAATTCTCTACAGTGCAGGGAAGAGGTAGGGGTAACGTCCTCGCATCTCATCCTCTCGCTCCCAGGTGGATTCTCCTGACGAGTCGTGGCGCCACATCACCCGCACAAGTTCGACAACCTTATTCCTGAGCGCTTTCTGACGTCGATCAAGAATCTGAACAGGCTGCTGCTCATAGGTAAGGTCTGGTCGCACCGTGATCTCGGAATGATCGACTACATGGGTAGGATCACTGATGTAACGACGCAGCTGGGAGACATGAAAAACATTATGTACTCCCTCCAATGATGGTGGTAGAGCTAGACGATAAGCCACTTCTCCAACTCACTCTAACACATCAAAGGGTCCAACGAACCTTGGACTGAGCATGCCTCGTCTCCCAAAGCGTATCACTCCTCGGTTTTGGGATATCTTCAGGAAAACATGATCTCCTGGTTGAAACTCCAAGTGGCGACGCTTAGCATCAGCCCAATGCTTGTACCGGTCTTGCGCAATGCGTAACTTGTCTCTGATGTTACGTACTACACCCACAGTCTCAACAATCATCTCCGGGCCCAATAATTCTCGATCACCAATGTCATCCCAACTCAGCGGGGATCGACACTTCCTTCCGTAGAGTGCTGCGAATGGGGCCATGCCAATGCTGGCTTGGTAGCTATTGTTGTAGGAAAACTCCACCAGGTGTAGATGGTCCTCCCACGAGCCTTTGAAATCCAGCATACAAGCTCGCAGCATGTCCTCTAATATCTGTATGGTACGCTCTGATTGGCCATCCGTCTGCGGGTGATACGCAGTGCTGAAACTCAGACTGGTACCCAAATTGGATTGCCGACTCTTCCAAAACTAAGAAGTGAATCTAGTGTCCCGGTCAGAGACGATGCTCACCGGAACTCCATGCAATCGAACAATCTCCTGCACGATTATCGATCACATCACAACGTATACCAGAAGAAGTTTTAAAAGTAAAGGATAGATCATTACCTCCATATACTTCTTAGCAAGTATTTCTGTAGATTGTCCCACTCGGAAAGGTATGAAATGTGCTGATTTGGTTAATCGGTCAACGATCACCCAAATCGCATCATTCTGCTTAGTACTCCGAGGTAGTCCAGTCACGAAATCCATAGTGATGTGCTGCCATTTCCACTCTGGAATCGGCAGAGGTTGAAGTAGTCCAGCTATGCGATGATGTTCAGCCTTCACTTGCTGACACACAAGGCACTTAGCAACACTTCGAGCCACACTTCTCTTCATTCCATGCCACCAAAAGTTCAGACGAAGATCCTTGTACATTTTGGTGCCACCAGGATGAATAGAGTATGAAGAGCTATGAGCTTCCTTCATCAACTCCTCTCTGATATCACCTGAAGGTACGCAGATCGTACTACCGTATCTCAGGGAACCATCCTCATGAATCAGAAAATCCGTCCGTAGTCCAGCAATGACTTGCTCCCGGATCTTTCGTAACTTCGCATCTCCAGTCTGAGCAGCTTTGATTTGATCCACAATAGTAGACTGAACTTGCATATTCATTAATGATGCAGAAGTCCCAGGTAAAATAACTTCAACCTCCATCTCACGTATAGCCTGCTGAAGTCTCCATTGAGCTGAGAGAGTCATGATCGCTGGTAATCTGCCCAATGCGTCAGGTACGACATTCACCTTCCCTGGATGATACTGGAGGTCGATGTCGTAATCAGCCATAAGCTCTAACCATCTGCGTTGCCTCATATTGAGCTCCTTCTGAGAGAAAATATACTTCAGGCTCTTGTGGTCGGTGTAGATCTTTACTTGCTCGCTCAAAAGAAAATGCCTCCAAATCTTCAGAGCAAAGATGACAGCAGCCAACTCCAGGTCGTGAGTCGGATAATTCTTCTCGTGAATCTTCAACTGTTGAGAAGCATAGGCGACCACATGACCATGCTGATGCAAGACACATCCAAGTCCCTTGCCAGATGCGTCACAAAAGACCTCAAATCCTCCAGTCCTGTCTGGTATAGCTAACACTGGTGCAGTCGTCAGTTTGGCCTTCAATATTCCAAATGCCTGCTCACAAGAGTCTGACCATACATACTTGACATCCTTCCTCGTCAGGCGAGTCATAGGCTCGAAAATCTTCGAGAAGTCCTTGATGAATCGACGGTAATAACCCGCCAATCCTAAGAAACTCCTGATGTGGGTAGCTGATCGAGGAATCGGCCAGTTCCTAACTGAAATGACCTTCTCCGGATCGACAGAGATACCGTCTCCTGATACCACGTGCCCAAGAAAGGCGACTCGGTCTAGCCAGAATTCACACTTGCTGAACTTGGCGTACAACTGATGATGTCGCAATGTTTCCAGTACAATCAGAAGATGCTCGGCATGCGTTTCTTCATCCTTTGAGTAGACCAAGATGTCGTCAATGAAGATCACCACGAACTTATCCAAGAACTCATAGAAGATCAGGTTCATGAGGTTCATGAATACTGTTGGGGCATTAGTCACACCGAATGGCATGACTACAAACTCATAGTGCACATACTTAGTCCTGAATGCCGTCTTCGGGATGTCTCCGCTTCTGACCTTCACTTGATGATAACCACTTCGGAGATCCAGCTTCGAGAATACTCGCGATCCGCCAAGTTGATCGAAGATGTCGTCAATTCGCGGCAGCGGGTACTTGTTCTTTATGGTTACCTTATTCAGTTCTCTGTAGTCAACACGCATCCTTCTCGAACCATCCTTCTTCTTGACCAGAAGAACTGGCGCACCCCAAGGAGATACGCTGGGATGAATCAATCCCTTCTGCAACAGGTCGTCGAGCTGTTTCCGAAGTTCCTCCAGTTCCGCAGGAGCCATGCGATAAGGAGCCTTCGAAATAGGTTGTGTGTTCGGCATAAGGTCGATAGTAAATTCCAGAGCTCGATCAGGCGGTAATCCTGAAATATCTTCAGGAAATACGTCTGCAAAGTCTCGAACCACTCTAGGTCTCTCAGGCTCAACTTGCATCGATGCAATGATTATTTCGTTCGGCTTGGCCCGAAACTTGATAGGCCCAAGTGAACGATCTCCGCTCATGAATTCAAACACAGGATGATCAGGGATTTCAAACACTACTTTCTTGTTGTGACAATCGATAGTAGCGTAGAAATTTCCTAACCAATCCATGCTGAATATCGCATCGAAGTTGGACATGTCGACTATCATAAAGTCTGCGAACAACTCGTGTCCACAAATCACAATAGGGCAAGATCGACAGCCAGAAGAAGTCCTCACTACTCCACTCACAGTAGTGATGCTCAGGTGATTCGGTAGAGGGTTGACATGAATAGAATGTCTCTCTACAAATCCTCGGGATACGAAGCAGTGAGTGGCTCCCGAATCAAAAAGGGATAGGGCTGGATGGGAGGCTATCAATATAACACCTAGTGCATAGGAAATATCTTAGCAAAAGATAAACAAGCAACACATGCATATAATATAAGCATTATAAACGAAGGGTTCAAGTAATACCTGATATCACTTGCTCATCCGTCTCAGCCTCCGCGGCTGTCATGGTGAAGATCTGACATCTCGGCTGGTTCTGCCTCGCCTGTGCGAAAGCCTTCTGTTGTGGGGTCAAAGGTGGTCCGTGCAGAGTAGGTCCAGGAGCTCCACGCTGAACGGTCCCCGAAGGTCCAGCGGTCATCGGCTTATTGGTACGGCGAGGGCAGTCTCTGGTAGCATGTGTAGATGCTCCACATATCATGCATAGATTCAGCAGCTCTCTGCAGTCTTTCTTGACATGACCCGTGCACTTACAGTGGAAGCACACTAGCTGGGGTCGATTGTTGGTAGGGGCAGCAGGCCTCTTGAATTGTGCAGTTTGAGTAGGTCGGAGGTTTCCCCTGGGTGGCTCCGGTGGACGCCTACTCCCTCCAATCTGAAGTGCCTTCTTGTGATTCACATTAATTTCATGCTTCTTAGTAGCATCTAACACTTCCTGATGTGTAGTCAGATTTACCGAAGACATTGATCCTTGAATGTCCAGGTCTAGCCCCTGGAGGAACTGATAAGCATAGTCTTCGGGATCTTCCACCAGATTTGGGGCTAATCGACTAAGCATCGAAAACTCTGCCTCGTATTCGTCAACAGTCATGTTGCCTTGTTCCAAGTTGACGAAACGTTGCTGCAGTTCCCTCTTGGCTGATCGAGGAAAATACTGAGCGTCAAAACGCTCTCGAAACATGGTCCAGTTGATGGGCTTGATAAGACGAGCTTCCTCATTGTCCCACCAGTTCCGGGCATTTTCAGTCAGCTGTTTCTTGGCAATCTCTACCCAGCCTGCCTGGTCAATGCGGGCAAGACTCAGGTCTTCCGCTGTAGTTCGGGCCCATTCTTCTGCTGCTAAGGGGCCTTCTCTCCCAGAAAAGCTCTTCGGGAAAAGCTCCCGAAATTGTTTCGCTCCGGGCTCAGCTCGAGGTGGGGGTGGTGCAGGTGGTGCAGGGGGTGCAAGCTGCTGACCCTGTCGAATCAGCTGTTGTTGAGTCTCCAACATTCCTCTCATGATATTCATGAGTCCAAGGAGGTCGGGAGTATCATTCCCGCTAGCCCCATTCCCGTTGCGAGTGTTCGGTCTTCCTGCCATGCTGCAAGATAAACAAGTTAAACATTTTTTGTACAAAGTTATTCAAACCCTCTGGTCAGTAATGATGTTCACACTGCTTCTGAAGTACTTCGCAGAAAGGAGAGCAAAGACCTTTATGGGCCACCACTAAAACCTGTCACGCCCCGCTTCCCATTATACTTGGGGCGAGGACATGAGCAGGTCCGCATGTGCTTAAAGCAAAGAAGATGTACTTTTTTTCCTTCTTCTTTGACTTAAGCACACTAAGCGTGATTTTAGCGAAGACAGGTCCCTGCACGCGAATCTTCACAAGCAGCACAATTATGCATTACATTACAACACCAGCGTCCAAAAACAAACACACAGATAATTTAGGCCTAGCATGGCCGTACAAACTGCTGAAGCAAACACATCGAAAATAAAATACAACAATACTGAAATATAAAAGTCCCGCTCTAATCTTCCGCGGGGAGTATCTCAACGTCCTCGTAACTCTGGTCAGCGGGGTCCACCTCTAAGATGGGATCCTCAAGAGTAGTGTCCTCTGGGTACTCTTTCCCTAAACCTAACATATATTTCATAAACATTGAAATATATGTCAGCGCTGAGCTCGGCAGGATATTTTAAAGCAATGAATGAAGAACAACTATAATGGACAAAAGAGCGTTAGTACACAATTTATGAAAAGTAGGTGCAGAAAAGTAAAGTATGGACATACATGAGTTTGCAGTTTTAAAAGCATAACAGTTGTAAATTGAGTATTTATGCTCGTGAAAAGTCCATGTCTGAGAAAGTAATGTTCTCGATACACCCTATCATCGGGGGCTTACCGTGACGCTTCTTGCCATTCCAACCTGGAATATGGTCAAGCTGCTTGCCTCCGTTAGTGTGGTTTTGGAGGTAGCCGTAAGGTGTTCAAGCAACAATTACAGACTCTACTACAAGAACCAACCCCACCCAAGTGTTCTGTTTAGTCATTGACCAAGTTTCACCCCATCTGTATTCGATGGTTTTACCCCCATCTGTATTCGATGGTTATCACCTTGTGTTTGCAACATATTCATTTTTTCTCAATTAAATTAGTTGTTAACATGCGGATAGTAAAAGCAGACCAATAAAAAGCAATAAGCAAGGTGCAATATGGTATCCGGTTACCAGAATTTGATAAACACAACAAATTTAGCACTAAGTTTGAACGGTTAGGTTTGTGGTTCATTTACTCAAAATACTTGCCTTGACGCGGGTGTCCAGGCGGTGGTGACGTGTGACACGTTTTATCTGCACGAATAGACTAGTGGTCAACAACTAGTGGTTAACATCCAGTTAAAATGTTTAAACTAGTTCGCTAACATTAACATAGAGGAACTAACATTAATTCAATATTAATCCAACTTATTAGTTACAAACTTTGGTAATAATCTTAGTAAAACTTATAACTTAAAAACTTAGAAATAATCACTTATAACTTATAAACTTTATACTAACTTCACTAACTGTTATAATAATAATAATAATAATAATAATAATAATAACTAATAATAACTAATAATAATATTATTATTAAAATTTACTTACGTTTAATAACCCCCCCTACGTCTCCGTTCTCTCCCTCTCCCCTTCTTCTGTTTTTTTTCTTTTCCCTTTCTTTTTTTTGATTCTTCACGCAGGGATGAAGGCGAAAGGGGGGTGGCGGCTTCGGGGGTTGGGCGGCGGAGGAATCGGGTCGGCGGCGGTGCGCGGCCTCGTGGGGCGGTGGATCGGACGGCGGGTGCGAGGGTCAGGCGCTCCAGGCTCGGCGGCTTCGGAATCGGAGCTCGGGGCGACGGCGGCGGCGTGGATCCGAGGGCGGACGGCTTCGCACGACGGCGCACGACGAGATCGGCTCACGGCGATGGGATCCGGTGGGGCACAGCGACGATCGGGGGCGTGGGCTCGCGATCCATGGCGGCGGGGTCGGATCTGGGGCGTGCGGCGATCGAGGACGACGGGGCGACGTTCTGGGCTCGAGGCGACGATCGATGCGACAGCGAGGCGAGATCCGAGGCACGGCGACTGATCGGGCTTGGCGAGGAGCTCGGGGGTGGCAATCGTACGGGCGTGGCGATTGGGAGATGGATTTGGGATTTTTGGGTTTGTGATTTGTTTTCAGATTTTGTTTTGGATTTCTGCTTTGTTCGATCGGGTTGTAAGGATTTGGATGGCTGATTTGTGGAGGAGGAGATGTTGGTGATGTTGGGGTGTTGCTGATGGAGATGGGGTTGTTGATGGTGAAGGGGATGATGACGGTGGAGGGATGGGTTGTTGGTTGTCCTGCAGGTTGCTGCTGTGGTTGCCGTGTAGAGTGGTTTTAAGGACGATGAGAGGAGGGGGAGACAGTATGAATTGGGATGGTTGAGAGGTAGAGGGAGTTGAAGCCTATGTCGGATCTCACCTATCTACTGGTGAGAATTAATTAAGGCAGGGTTAGGGTAATATAGTAAAGTAACTTAGTGAAAGTAATTTAGTAAAAAGACTTAGTTAAAATAACAATAAGTTAATTATAATTTAACTGGTAATTAGCGATTACTAGAAATAAATTAATTAGAGATTAATTCTTAATTAAAAGTAATTAATAATTAACTTAAAAATAATTACGATTCGTAGATGAAAATTACGCTACGGTAAACTAAAAACGACGACACGCTCGCGTCGATGTGCAAACGAACATCTACTCAGACAAAAGTAACAGAATCGACAAGGTAAAATATAAGCAAACGACAATCAAAATGCGACTAGAAAACAGGCCGTTACAGATATCACACAATAGAGTAGTAAGAATAGCAAAGCGTGGTTTTCATGAAATGAATGCTAAGCGTAGATTTATGGATTTCGTGAAACTTTTAGCAATCTTACCGAGTATAGAATATTACTTAGCCTAGGTTGTCATGCACCGTCAAGTAGTCACTCTCTCACACATCATTGGATCCTCTCCCCCAAGCTTATCCATAAGCGTGGTGTATAAACAAAACAATATTTACATTCCCCGTTTCTTTTGAAGCTCCAAAAGTAAAAGAAAATAAAAAAGGGCAAAAAGAGGGAAGAAAGAGAGAAAGGGGTATGAGATGGGATCGTTTTCGAACTTCTTTCCTCTTTTCTTTTCTTTTCTTCAAATCTTCTCTTTTTTTTCGAATAAAAATGAGTACACAAATGATCTCAAATCAAAAGAGAAGGATAAACAAGTATTTTTTCTTTCTTTTGGTTTTGGGGAATTTGGAGCACGGGATATAATAACAGGGGAGATGCAAATTATAGAATTTCTAAGGGGAGATTCACCAATGAATTTAAAATAGAGAAATAATGTTCAAGATATGTGGAGAAAGAAATAAATGTATCTCTCGGTTCACTCTATAGGACGTGCATGACAACTTCAGCAGGGTAATTTAATCTACTCAGTTTGATCTCAAAAAGTAAACTAGTCCAGATTTATCAATGCTAGCAAACATTCAATCAACCTGAAGTGAAGCGTACAAATCATGCAATAAGAAGTGATATGAGAAAAGAAAGCAGTACTCCCGATATAAGCAATCAATGCGTGAATCTTGGTGTGTTTTCTATGATAGCATACATATGGATTATCAGACATCAGCTAATAATATAATTTCATCCATTTTCATACGGAAAAAGAAGTGGGTTACTATTTCTAAATGCACAACAGAACATAGCATACGATATCAGAAACAAAAGCTATGACATGACAAAATTAGCATGCATATAGAGGAAAGCTAACACCACGTCATCATCATCACAGAAAAATCATCTCTAGCAAGAGATGAAAGAAATAAAGATAAAAGAAAATAGAACTATTTACAATGCAGCACACAAGGAAAATAAGAAAAACGTGATGCATGGCAAAAAAAATGAAAAAGTGATGAAAAATGGGTGCAAAAGCGGAAAAGAAACGTGAAAAACTAAAAATAAAGGCGATAAAAGCAAAAAGTGTGAGAACTCACTCCCCCAAGCTTAAGTGCACAGTGTCCTCAATGTGCGAAGTGTGGCACACCGAGAGACGTGAAATGGGTGGGGTGGGTGAGGATGCATGCATGATAAAAAAGAAAGAAAAATAAACAGAAAATATGATGCGGATGGGATGCATGCAAAGATCAGAGTTATGCAGATATGTGTCACCAAAAATACACTCCCTCTCTCCCAAAAAGATATAGAATGATGTGATCAGAACGGGTACCAAAATAGTGAGGGGAGGAGGGGGGGCAAAATACTCCAGGACCAGCAGAAAATGGGCAGCATAACGACAAAAAATATCAATGGCCTCAAGGGAAGGGATATTGAGGCTCACCCCTCTCAAGTATTCGAGGAACTTGGCTAGCCTCTTCTCGATCTTGGCTCTAGCTAGCCATTGAGGGAAAGGTACCAGTGGCATGAATCTGTGCTCATCAATAGGTTCCTCCACTCTAGATTTTTCTCCTTCTTGTGGCTCCTTCTCTTTTTCCACCTCAATTGTCGGTTCGCTCTCTTCTAGAATCTCCACCACGGGTTCCTTGACTTGAGTCATGGGGGGAGTGGTATCCTTCCCACCCCTTGTCGTAACCACAACCACCGCGTTGATATGGCCGGTGTTGCCCCGTGGATTTGGCTCGGGTTGAGCCGTCAATTGTTGGTTGTTTCTATTGAGCAACGCAAGTTGCTCCCCAATTTGAGCGACGACGGTGGTAAGTGAATCTTGTCCCGCTTTCAAAGTGGCGTTAATCTTTCTCTGCTCCACCATAAACTCCTCCACCTTAGCTTCAAAATCTGAACGTGGTTGAGCTTGCGGAGGGTTGGGATTTCTCCAACCTTGATTATACCCGGGTGGCCTATAAGGTCCCACTTGTTGCCTAGGTGGGAAGTTTTGTTGCGGTGGCCCCCTTGGTTGATAATTCGGTTGTGGTGGTGGAGCCCAAGCTTGAGGAGGTTGTTATGGCAGAGGGTTCAAGGCACCATCATTATTAGCATATGAAAAACCCGGATGGTTTCTAGCCGCCGGGTTGACCCAATCCCCGGCAACGGCGCCAAAAACTTGATCGCACCGGAACGCAATCCAAGAGCACGACCTAGTCAAAGACTTGGTCGGCCCTGGATACACACCCAGAGAGCGATTGTAGTCTTACCGCAAGCGCACGGTGTAGCGGCGAGTGGGTATCGAACACGAGGAGGGCAAATGACGGTGTCCTCTTCAATTCACCTGGTTATAAGAACAGTCGATAAATATTCGCAATAAAGCGGTCACAGTCGTTCAATTGTATAAAGGAAATATCAAATTAATAAAGACGCCTAGGGGTAGGGAATCCCCGCTACAAACCGTATCTCGTCATTGTGATTCGTGGATTTCACAATTGCTAGACTTGAAATTCAGGTGAACTAGTTGCAACTAAATGTAGAACCAAGCTCACGCTCTCGCGCTATTGACGGTCTATAGCAAACCTAGGGTAGGGTCCAATCTCTTGCAAACCCTAACCTAGGCAAGCTAGCGTGAAGAACAACATCATCGTTCAATCGTATCTCGAGCCCACTCTCGTGCAAACTCGAGCTACAACCTAGGTTGGGATAGTTCCTACCCATCCAATCTCTTGCAAACGGGTATTGGTATAGAATTGCAATCGAAAACCCTAGTTTCGGTCCAATCTCTTGAAAACCGATTCCAGAGAAACCCAATTGTAACCCAATTCGAATTTCTAGGGCTTCCTATTGAGTTGGGATCCAATCTCTTGCAAATCCCAATCGGTATGAATCCCTAGCTATCCGTATTAAATCGATCCCAAACTAACCCTAATCAATTCTAGCAAGAATTTCACCAATGCATCACAAATTAGAAATAGGGTTCGTAGGATTCATCCCTACGCCTTAAGACGATAAAACTACTCACAATTCATAATGCAATTCATTATAAATTCAATAATAAAAACAATAGAATTCATTGCAATAGACAATATATCAATAAAAATGAGGTTTTTGATAGAGAGAGAGAGAGAGACAAACCAATGAAGATTCAATACCATCCAACAAAATAGAAATTTTTATCTCTCTCTCCAAAAGCTCAATCTAATCTCCTAAAAAGTAATCTAAAAAGGCTGCAAAAAGTTCTGAAAAGCTCTCTAAACTAGGTTAAAAACTGGGGTTAAATACCCCCCAAAATCGCCCAAAAAAACTGTGACAAAACTGCCCCTGCGCAGCTTGAAAATCGCACTTTTCGCTACAGGCAGCGCGGCTCACTCGGCCAAGTGACAAATGTCATTGGGCCGAGTGAGAGACCCTGACGGATTCCAGTAACTTCGGACTTTTGGGGGTCGTCTCCTCGGGAGTCACTCGGCCGAGTGACTTTCTCCACTCGGCCGATGTGATTTCCTCGTTCGGCTGAGTCGGAACTCGGGAGCTGACTGACGAATTACAGTAAGTCTGGGATTTTTGCTTGCCATCGTCGCGATGCCACTCGGGCGAGTGGCGTCTCCGTGCTCGGCCGAGTGGGCTGGCGATGCTCAGCCGAGTGCACGCTGATATTCAATCTGCTGCGTATCCGATCTGGTCGGCCGAGCGGGCTGTCGATGGTCGGTCGAGTGACTCCTTCACTCGGCCGAGTGGCATGCTGAAAATGCCCAATCTTCGTATTTTTGCTTCCTCATCGCTCCTACGACGTTCTTTCTTCTTCCACTCCTCTCCAATCGCAGAATTCCCCTTAAAAGAGTCACGGGTGACACTCCGGAGTGGGTGCATCTCAGAATCACTCCAAATCGCTCCAAATCTCCTGAAATTCGACAAAAACAAGAAATCGTGAAAAGCATCGCAATATTGTCGAATAATCGTGTAAAACGCGATACGAGCGATCAAAATGGCACGCAAACATGCAGAAAAAAGGTGTAAAATATGGAGTGATCACTACGAAAGTTGATTTTTTGCCCAAATTTGGGCAATTATTTGAGGGGTCAAACGAAGTCGAAATTCGTCGCCTTTGGTTCCTATGCGTTCACCATTTAAAGCCCTTCGAATTGATAGCTTGTTTGGTGTCTAAAGTTTAATGAGCGAAGAGAATTAATTAGTTGAAGTTTGCTTTTACGAAAAGCTTACTAACTTCAAATTAAGCTAAATTAGATTAATTGAATTTTCTCCAAATTAGCAAAAGTCCCACATTGCTTGCAACGAAAGAAGGAGTGCAGACTCCCTATATAAATAGGGGTGCACTCCCTTCGTTGAAAGATGCACCAAGTCCTCGATCGAGTAGCTCCAGAATTTTAAAGGAAACTCGATCGACGACTAAACTATTCTCTCTCTCTCTCTTCTTCCTATTCTCCGGAGTAGTCCTAGCAAGACTACAAAGGGGGCTTGGATTCGGATCCAGACGTCTAAGACGCGGGTCTACTCAAGTGAAACTTTCTAGCGCGTGTGATCGGCTCGGAGGCGAAAGTCGGCTCGGGCGGATCGGCTAGAGGGTGCGAGGCGGCTCAGGCGGATCGAGTTAAGGCGGCTCGGCTACGAGGAGCATCAGAAGATAGTGCAGTACATCTTGCCTGCTCTAGGGCCAAGATTCCGTGTATGTGGTTAAGCAATTTTAGTGTAGATTTAATTTTGTCGCTGTAGAATAGATCCCTCTTGGGGTGGTCAGATCCACCCCAAGTTGGCATAGATCAGGCTAGGCTCTGGCTCCCTCAGAGCCTAGCTAAATTGTTTAGCTAGCCTAAAATTTTTGTTTTTGTTTTTCCGCTGCGTTTTTCGCCCCTATGGTCCGTCCGACTTAGGACGGACACAGATCTGAGCTCTGAGGGTCCGCCAAAACCCCTACAGTGGTATCGGAGCCACGGTTATGTTATAAATCTATTTTAGCGACGTTTTTTAAATCTTTAAATTGCTTAATTTTAACATACGGACTATTTTAGCTTTATGTTAAAATTAGTTTAAAAAATTGCTTTGTGTTTTAAAAAATTGTTTTTGCAACACGAAATTTTTTGGGACGCTTTAATTTTATGAGATAAATTTAAAAGAGTCTCTAATGTTTAAATGCTTTATAAATTTTTTTATGAGATATAATAATTTTTCCGAGCATTTAAAAGTTTTAAAGTTTATCTAACTTTCAGGTTGAATTTTATTTTGGAAATTTAATTCTCTTAAGTTGCATAAAGGTTGGAAATTTTTTAAAACTTTATTTGAAAGCTTTTAAAACAATTTCTAATGATTTTAAAAATGTTTTAAAATTGCTTTAATGGATATGTATATTAAAGAAATATTTTATTTTCATAAGATGAAATGATAAATGAGTTTCTTTTTAAAATTACATATATGTTTCTAGATTATTTATGCGATATTTTAATCTTAGAAATGATTGATTAAATTTTTAAAGCCTAGGTTTTAAAATTATTTGATAATTTTATGAAACCTAGTTTTATGTGATAAAAATGTTTTTAAGCTTTAAATTTTTGATCATTAAATTTAAATGTTAAATTTTAGATTTGCATGTTATTAATTATGTAGATAATTTTAACTTGCAAATTCTCATTACATGTCAATACATGAACTTTTAATTTATGCGGATAAATTAGTTGTTTTTATTTTAATGGACCTGATGAATAATGTATTCATGAACTCTTTTAGGTTAGCCATTAAATGATTAAAATTTTATAAGATGAAATGTTAATAAACTAGTGGCATGCTATGTTTGATAAACAAAACAACATCAAAACCTAATACCATATTAGGGTAGTCCCTTTTTGATTGTCTATCATTACAATAAATCGTTTAAATGATGATTTTCATAAAAGACTATTTTTGAAACATGTTGTAATTGTTTTATTATATCCTAATTAGATTGGGGTAGCACGTTGAACAAATGAACCTTATAGTTAATAAGGACTTAATAAAAATTGTTCAACCAATCCATAAAATTTCGAATTTTAGGATCCACTAGTTGATAAGGATTAACTAGTTTTAATTAAAAGCCATTTAGTTGTTGGACGAACATAGAATTGATGAAAACTCCTTCAATGGATCATGATGTCGGTCAATGTGCTTGGCTAAGTTTGCTGGACCACCCTAGCTAGTCTAGGGGCCGAGTGGTCCTGGCTTAGTCAATTCCCTGGCTGCGTTCGTTGGACCACAAGGAGTCGATTCATGACTGTGTAAGTCCATCGACTATACCTAAGTCAAATACGATAATAATCTTGTTCAAAATAAATCGTAGCCCTCCTTGTTTTAGGAGTTGGCAACTGTAAGAAACCTGTTACGGTTGTTGAGCTACACTCAAGCCGTGACATGTCAATCTTATAGAACCCGATTTCTTGATAAATATCTTGACCTGACTGAAACCGTTGTCTCATCCACCGAGCACCGACGTAAGTCTAACCAAAAATGTAGTCTAAGTCCTGACCCAAACCGACGTGTCATGCATACACCGAGCGGCGGGACAAGTCAGGCTAGACACGAAAACAAGTGTTCGACTAGGCTAGCCATTGTGATTTGGATGAGCACACTCATGATCACAAATGATTAGGGGTAAAATCGATAGGGAATCATATTTAATATGATTGACGACGAGTTCGTCTACCGACTGCAGAGTCGGACAACTTGTTGAGACACACTCAAGGTTGTCAGACTCAGGGTAGTCGGATCCCTCTCTCACAAATGTTATTTTATAATAAATTGTTTATTATTATGGCTTTAATAAATTTAGTGGGAGAATATAGTTTTATTAAAAAACCATTAAAACTATACAACGAACATATACTGACTAAAGTATCTATAAAATTGCAGAATGGATTCGGGTCTTAGATATATGTTAGAGAAGAACGTGCTCGATGGAACGAACTACAAAGACTGGCTTAGGAACATTAAGTTGGTCCTTTCCCTAGCCGGGATTGGATACGTACTGTTCGAGGACGCTCCGGAGAAGCCCGATGACGATTCGACCTTCGAGGAAAAGGAAGCATATAAGCTATACCAGAGGGATGCAGAGAAGGCCAGGTGCCTTACTCTGGCTTCGATGAGTAACGAACTGTAGAGGAGCATGAACATATGGATGTTCAAAGTATGCTTCTGAATGCACAAGAGTTATACGGTAAGCGGTCTCGAGCTGTCAAGTTTGAAGCCACCAGCAACCTCTGGGGCACAAAGATGGAGACATGGCCCGTACAAGATCATGTCATCAAGATGATCGGGTACGTAGAAGACGTCGCCCAGTTAGGATTTGTCCTGGACAATGAGATGTCCATGGACATTATCCTTAAGTCTTTAACCTCTGACTTTAAGCCTTTCATCACTGGTTTTATAATGAACAGTCTTGAAACAGATCTTCCTGGTCTCCTCAACATGCTTAGGCAGTTTGAGGAGATTGATAAGAAGCCGACTGCATTGGTTGTTGGCTCTGCTTCTTCCGACCAGCCGAAAGGCAAGGGTAAGAAGAGGCAGGTCCCGCAACCTGCAAAGGTGAAGAAAGGGAAGAAAAAGACCAAAGGGGCTCCGTCAAAATCTGAGTGCTTCCATTACCATAAGATTGGACATTGGAAGAGGAACTGCAAAATCTATCTTGCAGAGAAGAAGAAGGGGCATACTGATGCCTCTACCTCAGGTACAACAAATTAAATTCAATGAAGCGTAATTATTTCCAATCACAAAGTAAGAGATACTGAGACATCTGTGTAATGTATACAGGTGGTTGAAATGAAGCGAAGATTGGGAGAAGTGCGGAGGACGGTCGGCAATCTGAGCAATAGTTGCTGCTGTGACTGTTCAAAGACTTCGAGAGACATGATCGAGAATGAGCTGATACTAAAGTTTAGTTGAATAAAATGTATCATTCCTCCAAGTGAAAACAATTATTGAGTGTTCAAGACTCAAAGTTTATTTGATAAACATATTACGGTTCATCTTTATGAATCCGTTGTTTTAATGAATGTCTCGGAAATTGCGTTTTCTGTTGAAATTAAAATTTGATTGAGACTGGCTTAAATTTTCTGTGATTGTGGCTTTCTGAGTTGGTTGCGAAAATTCTCGAATTATGATGCGAAGCTTCAGAAATTTTTTTAGAGCCGAATTAATGTTATAGTCAATTGGTAGTTAAGTATAGGTTCCAGAAGCGTATAAATTGTGTATGATCACAATTATACGTATATTAAGATTAATTCTTAATAAACTGCATTTGGTTATTAAAGAGTTAATAATAAATGTGGTTAAGGGAAAAGTACAGTGTACGACGTTTGATTGAGTGAGTCAATGTCAAGATTCCTTAAACCGATCTTGATTTGACTCATTCGTCAAACCGAATCTGACACTAGTACATTCCATCTAAAGCACTTATCAAATGGTTATGTCTTCATATATACAATCTAAATATGATTTAGATATAATATTGAAGTATTTAACCAGGTAATTCTTAAAGTCAGTGGGAGCCAGCTCGTATACTTAGTTTCGGTCTTTCGGTCTAAGTAAAAAGGATTTCCAACTTATATGAATCATCTATATAAAACAGTGAAATCAAAATCGTTTTGATTTAATCGTATATATATATATATATATATATATATATATATAGACTTAGGGTGTCATGTATGTACTTGACATATTGACACAAGAAAATTGGAATGAGCTGAGACTGACTTATAGAAATGTTAGACCCTACATCTAGATTGTATATGCTAATTGTAAGCTATACAAAGAAAGGAAAAATTGATCCAAATCATTTTTCAAAGGATCAAACCTGTGTGATGAAGAGATGTATTAATTAATCCATTAAAATATAATTGTAGATACTCGTTAGTAAATCCAATGTTAGGTTTGTCATATAAATGTCAAAGTGACTGATATGCTATGACGGTATGAGATACCGAGATAAATAGCCTAAGTGCAAGTGGGAGATGTGGAGGATATATGCCCATAAGGCGATTTATCCAAAGTATACGTCTTGTTCATACTGTATATGGTAACCATTATCCTAAGTATGAAATCGTTTGTATTAATATACTTAGATAATGTCCATAGACTTATAGTTAGGTCCTTACGTATCTAGATAAGATCTCGATTATGAGTAAGTAATCGACCGAATAGAAACGTAAGTCATAAACGGTCTGTGGTGATAGATGTGTCGAGAACTGGATATCGACACATCGGATAGACCCTTGTGTCTTAGTCTTACCTCGGGGTAATGATGATCTCATAGTCATTCGACTTGGTGAAGTCGGAGATGAGACACATGTGCTCATTAGAGAATGAGTTCACTGAACGACCAACTTAGAGTTATAAAATGATTAACTTTAACTAAACTGTCTATAATAACTCTAGGGTGATGATAGGTTAGCTGGTCCTTATGACCTGAAGTCATTTGTACGAACCTGTGAGTGAACCGTGTAGCTTAGACCTATGATCTAGCTTCGAGGCTAGGCATGCTGAAAGATCTTAGGTTGGGTTGCACCTGAAGCTCACGAGGCGAGTAGATGACTAAGATAGGATTCGTCATTTCCGTTAAAGGGAAGTAAGTGTCACAGGCTCAGTACGGTCTTTGTGTTAATCCTCGGCCGGGGTACGTTGTAAGAAGTACAACGTGAATACAATAAAGACCGCCGTATACAGACCAATGTTGTCTAATAGGGTTGACAGTAAACCATACCCTAGGCCAACAGGGACACAGTCTTGACGAAGGGACTATAGCTAACGGCATTCATCACTGACACAGCCAAAGTAAACCCAATGAAGCTTTTGTCAAAGGTTCAATCACGTTATGATGATTCTGAAACAGGGACGACAGCTACTGCTCGTGGTGACCGTCGTCTAGGGGTTCCGAGCCCCTACCTGTAGTAAGGTCAGGCTGTAGGGTCTCACACCGAGTAGCGTTCGTGTCTTAGTAATAGGATGATTAATTGAGAGAAATTCATTTGATGATATTGAATAGTTAATATTCACAAAGCTTGTTGTGAAAATTAGTCGTAATAGCAATAGGGACAAATGTTGCATCTGATGCAAACAAAGATTAAATGTGCCGTAAATTGGTTACGACAAATTTAGTAGGAACAAATATGTTGGAAAGGGTTACCTGGCTGACAGGATCGTCCCGGTCTAAACACAGGTTCAAACCACGTCCAAAACGGAGCTCAAACGAGCCCAGAAACGTGAAAACAGTCCAAGGCAAAGTGGGTGAGACCCACTGGGCTAACAAGCCCATCCGCAACGGCAAGTGGGCACAGCCCGCTGCAGCAGCGGGCTCGGCCCGCTGCAGCAGCGGGCCAGCGCCTGCTGCCCAGCGGGAGGGCGGCTCGCCCGCCCTACCTTGGGCGGGCGCGCCCGCTAAGCCTAGCGGGCGCGCATGCAACTTAAGTGATTTTAGCGTTTTTGAAGCCCCAAAAAGACGGCTACGAAAGTTGATTTTTTGCCCAACTTTGGGCAATTGTTTGAGGGGTCAAACGAAGTCGAAATTCATCACCGTTGGTTCCTACGCGTTCACCATTCGAAACCCTTCGAATTGATAGGTTGTTTGGTGTCTAAAGTTTAATGAGCGAAGAGAATTAATTAGTTGAAGTTTGCTTTTACGAAAAGCTCACTAACTTCAAATTAAGCTAAATTAGCTTAATTGAATTTTCTCCAAATTAGTAAAAGTCCCACATTGCTCGCAACGAAAGGAGTGCCGACTCCCTATATAAATAGGGTGCACTCCCTTCGTTGAAAGATGCACCAAGTCCTCGATCGAGTAGCTCCAGAATTTTAGAGCAAGCTCGATCGGCGACTAAACTATTCTCTCTCTCTCTTCTTCCTATTCTCCGGAGTAGTCCTAGCATGACTACGAAGGGGGTTTGGATTCGGATCCAGACGTCTAAGACGCGGGTCTACTCAAGTGAAACTTTCTACCGCGTGTGATCGGCTCGGAGACAAAAGTCGGCTCGGGCAGATCAGCTAGAGGGTGCGAGGCGGCTCAGGCGGATCGAGTCAAGGCGGATTGGCTACGAGGAGCATCAGAAGACGGTGTGGTATATCTTGCCTGCTCCAGGGCCAAGATTCCGGGTATGTGGTTAAGCAATTTTAGTGTAGATTTAATTTTGTCGTTGTAGAATAGATCCCTCTTTGGGGTGGTCAGATCCACCCCAAGTTGGCATAGATCGGGCTAGGTTCTGGCTCCCTCAGAGCCTAGCTAAATTGTTTAGCTAGCCTAAAATTTTTGTTTTTGTTTTTCCGCTGCGTTTTTCGCCCATGTGGTCCGTCTGACTTAGGACGGACATAGATCTGAGCTCTGAGGGTCCGCCAAAACCCCTACAGAACTTTCCTTATCCTCCTCGGTAGAAGATGGAGGGGTGTGGGCAGGAGAGCTGATGGGTATGCTGAGAAGTGGGGAGAGGGGTGGAGGAGGTGGATGTATGGGTGCGGTGGTGTGAACAATGGGTGGAGTGGTGGTGATGATGGTAAGTGGGAGAGATACGGTGGCCAATGAAGTAGGTGATGGAAGTGATCTCGAGCGCACCGGCAATTTCTTGCGGCGAGTGTATGCGGTGATGGAAGTGGAGGGTGGAGGAGGTGGTGGGTCAGAAATAGTGTGTAGAGATGTAATGGCGGGAATGGAAGCGGTGGTGGTGGGAGGGGATGATCGTCGCCTAGGGGATGATGAAGGAGGTGATGAATGTGATGGAGGAGGTGAAGATCGTCGAGGAGGCGAAGGAGGTGGTGAAGGGGGAGGAGTGGGTGGAGGAGGACCATGGATGTGAGTAAGAATGCAAAGAATGGCGGCCACGTTTCGCTCGAGTGCGAGGAAACATGGATGTGAAAAGATAGAAGTGGATGGGTCCGAGGAGGTAGAGGTGGATGCGCCAGTGTGCAGAGAAGCTAACTCAGTCTCTAGATCGAGACAGATGGAGGTGGCTCGACAAAAAGCAGAAGTAGTTACCAGACGGACAGTGGAAGTGGTGCCGATAGAAGTGGTCATGCCGGCACCGGAGGCTAGGCCTAATAGGGCCGTAGTGAGTGCCTCAGAAGTGATAGGGACAGAAGCCGGGGAGGCACCACTAGGGCCAGCCCCGAGGTCTCCTCTAGACACAGGGATGTCCTGCACGCCTAAGTGGGCAGCAGGGGACGATGGTCGTGGTGCGTCAGTGATATGGAACTGAAGATGTAACCCCATAGAAACTCTGGGTCAGGAGGGAACGTCCAATCTGCCACAAGAAGGATAGACATATGACCAGGGTTGGGCAGAATGGTGTAAGGAGCAGGGGGTGACTGTAGTAGAAGGTAAATCAACCGTCGCCACGAGGCTTGATCATATGAGTGTGCCGCAAGACATCAAGATCTAGATCCTCAGTACGTGGCAAATCTCGGGGGATAACGATACTGAACGGGGGATGAGAAGCAATGATGGTAATGAGGCCCCCGCAACAATACTTGCCCTTTCCGGCGCGGCTAATATCAAGTAATTTGTGAATAAGCCAAGCGAAACCATTAATAAGTATGCGAGGGGCCTCAAAAGCAATCCCGTCAGCATCGCGAATAAAATCAAAAGTCATAGCCCACAGGATAAAAAGGTCAGGGATAGTCACGGTACCTGACTCATCCCTGGGAAAGAAAGTGCTAGATAAGATGCGGTGGGCTAGACGAAATACTGGGTGGATGATCGAGGAGGCCTTAGCCTTGCCTCGAGGATATCGGTCGTGGAGGGTGAGGCGGCCCCAAAAAATATCGACATCGAAGTCGTGATGATATTCATAGGGACGGATATCGTCGTAGCTTAGAATGGGGAAACCAAAAATGTTATTGATTGTGTTCAGGAGTGTGCGGATGTTTCGGTTTCGGACGCGAAAATCGACAATGGACCCCGCCTCACATTTGAGGGAAGATAGGAATTCTAGTGTGAGGGCGGGGTATGATTGGGTGTGGGAGTTTAAGAAAGGTACCCATCCTAGGTTAGCGAATAGAGTCTCGACCCCGAAGAAAACTTCGAGATCGATCAGAGTTTGGGCATGTGCAAACTTAGTGGATAGGTGTGACCGTTCGTTGAGTCTATTATAAAAATCTTTATGTTCACGACTCAAGAAACGGTATCCCCGCGGTCCCATCAGTGGGTCCTCAATGGGACTGATGGGTTGGGGTGGGGGTTGGGTAGGGGGAGGTTGATGAGCACGTGCATGTGGAGAACATGTAGATTTATGTCTCTTACGAGACGGCCCCTCTTCCCTCATAATTCCCTTACCCTTGTCTTTGTCCTTAGCCATGAGTGTGTGGGTGTGATGAAAATGCACGATAGTATGAATGCACACAAACAACGGTAATAGAGCAAAATGATGATAATAGGGCAATATGAAAAGTTAAGCTGAGGAACGAGTTTACCCAATATCGAAGTGATTCTTTGCTCGCAAAGGACTCCACACCGTGCAATTGAGGGAATTGTGAAGCCGCGGCACATCAATCCAACAAAAGAAAATTTTTTCGAAGTGGGGGAGTTAGGGCTAGGGTTAGGTCGAAAATCAGGGTGAATGAGGTGGATAGGAGTGTGGTTGACGGGGGGAGAGAGAGAGAGAGATGGAGGAAGTGGGGAGAGGATTTAGGGGTAGTGGGAGAGAGTGAGATGGCCGGTTGAGAGTGAGGGAAGTCGAAACGATGGAGGAAAGAGGAAGTCGGGTGAGTGAAATGAAATCGGTTGAGTCGGGGGATATTTATAGGGTTTAGGCGAACCGATCGGTTGAGATATCACCCGATCGGTTGGATAAGTTTTCGAAAAAATTTGTTGGAAGGCAGCTACATGTGGACCGATCGGGTGAGTTTTCACCCGATCGGTTGGCCGCTTCACAATTTTCCCGAGAGGACTGTCAACTTCACCCGGACAGCGGCACGACCATAGCTTCAGCTCAACCGATCGATTGATTTAATCTCAAAAATTCCCGAGAGCTCTGCTGTATCACCCGATCTTCCACCCAGTCAGCCTCGTATGCCACTTGATCGGTTCGCTATTGCACTGATACAAGCCATCTTCAGACACAGCCCACCCGATCGGTTAAAGCATCAATCGATCAGTTGGGGGTGATTTCCTGTAAAAACACAAAAAATTCATCTAAGTCTCCCGACATCAACCCCATAACAGTATTTATTCACCAAAAATTAGAAAACTAATCCTAAAAATAACGACGAAGGTTTAGAACATGGGTTGCCTCCCATGAAGCGCTGTTGTTTAAAGTCGTTTGCTCGACTCCCGGTGTAAGATCTTCAAGGTGGTTGGTGCGGGTGATGCCCGATGATTGGCATCCCATCAGCTTTTGGAGCAGCGGCCTTAGTGTTGACAGAGGTGAAAGGTAGATGCTCTCTACGATCCTCCCGCCGGTGGTGTCCGGGGGCTTCTCCCTCATATTGGCGTCAATCGCCACTTTTCGTAGGATCCGGACCTCATCAGCAGTGAGCCCCATGGGATCTTTTCCTTTTCTCCTCGTTGGAGCAGCCTTTTTAAATCCGGGAGGGGTCGCCTCGGAGACACACACTTCACCGGCTACTTCTTCTTCTTCCACTCCAACGTGTTCCTCAAGGTCCCCTAAGCTATCGGGGGGGTTCCTCGAGAGAATCTCCCAAGCTCCAGCCTCTACAGCTCTTTCTTCTTCAGCCTCCAGCACATTGCAACTTTGCTCCTCAGGTGGATGCTTCATAGATAGTCCCAAATCGAATTCGACCTTCTGGTCGCCCACATTTAGGGACAGCTTCCCTTTCTTCACATCAATTAGCACGCCAGTGGTCTCTATGAAGGGCCTCCCGAGGATAATCGGGGTATGGTTGTCCTTCGGCACGTCCATCACAACAAAATCTACAGGCATGTGTACGCTGCTGACGTTTACCGGTAAGTCGTCCACAATTCCCATCGGATACTTGACTGATCTGTCTGCAAGTTGTAGCGTCACACCGATGGGTTCAAGATCCCCCATTCTTATCCTCTTGTATAATGATAGAGGCATCAAACTGACGCTCGCACCCAAATCGACGAGCGCCCGATTAATCTTCACCTCTCCAATTGAACATGGGATAGAGAAGCTCCATGTGTCCTTGAGCTTGGGCGGATTCGCTCGCTGAATCAAAGGGATGCACTCCGCTGTAAGGACGACTTTTTCCTTCCTTGTCCCCTTTGTCACCAAATCCTTTAGAAATTTAGCATAGGAAGGGATAGTCTCCATAGCCTCTAAGAAGGGGATCTGCAAGCTCAAGTCTTTAACCATATCAAAGAACTTGCCATATTTCTCATCAATCTTCGCCTTGGCAAGTCGTTGTGGAAAAGGCACAACGGGCTTAAAGACTCTCAAGTTTCCCTCTTCGTTCTTCTTCTCTTCTTTCTCTAAGACTCGCTCCACAGTCATGGTCTTTGATGACGAAGCTCCATCGTCATTTGCTTTTTCATTTGGTCGCCCATCGACTAATGGAGCCTCAGGTTCTTTAGCAGGCACCCTAGTTGGAATCTGAGTGTCGCTTCTCAATACTATCGCAGACACATTTGCATGGTCATGTGTCAACGCCAACGTCTGATTGGGACCCCTAGGATTTACTTCCGGATGGCCCGGCAATTGGCTCTGCACTCTCTCAAGATTCGCCACTTGTAATCCCAGCTGGGTTACTTGATCGGATAATGTCTTCTGTCCCATCTCCAGCCGCATGTTAATCTTCTCCTGGTTTGTGATATATTGGGTCAAGAGACTCTCGACCGGAGAGATTACTCGTTGTTAGCCATACGGTTTCTGCTGCTGCAGGGGCTGTTGATTCCTCAGGGGGTACTGCTGGTACATCTGTTGGGGCTGTTGATGGTACAACTGCTGCTGCTGCCGAGGTGGCTGATACAATTGCTGCTACGGTTGTTGGGTCTGCTGATATGGTGCCCTATAGCTCAGGTTCGGGTGGTTCCGGTTATTGGGAGAATAAGCCGGATTTGAGCTAGTCCTTGGTGGATAGGGCACGTTACCCATCGGGTTGTAGAAGAGAGCGCTTGCTTGATCCACCGGTGGTGAGATATCACCACCATCGAAGTCTCACCGGACTTCAGCTTCCACCGCTGCTACTTGTTGGGTGTTGGCACCACCAGCTCCTATCATGAGTACCAAGATCTGGGTCGATAGCAAATCGAATTTGCTAGATAGTTTGTCGACCTCTTCGACTCTGTGTGTGCCTCCAGATCTGGGCGTGGCACGCTCATCGCACCACCGTTCATTGTTAGATGCCATGTTCTCCAGATTGTTACCGGCATCTTTCTCGTTTCTTGACATAAAGGACCCCCCCAGCCGCGGCATCCATCGAAGATTTCAGATCATCCCTCAACCCATTGTAGAACAGATTGATAATCTGCCATTTGGGGAGCTCATGGTGAGGGCATCTCCGCTGCATCTCCTTATATCTCATCCATGCCTCGTGCAAGGATTCGTGGCTGGCTTGGGAGAAGGAAGAGATCTCGCTCCTCAACTTCATCGTCTTCCCCGGGGGAAAGAACTTGTTCAAGAATGCGTTGGATAGCTTCTCCCAAGTTGTGAAGGTATTGGGTTTATCCCTTAGCCATTGCTTGGCTTTGTCCCGCAGAGAGAAGGGGAACAATTTAAGCCGGATAGCTTCAGTCGTGACACTGTTGATTCTGAAGGTGTCACACTTCTCCAAGAATGAGTCCAGATGCTCAATTGGGCTCTCCATAAGTGCCCCTGAAAATTGATCCTGTTGGATCCACGTCACTAATGACGGCTTCAGCTCAAAACTCCTGGCCGTGATGGCCAGGGGTTGTATGCTAGACGTGGATCTGATGGATGGCATCGAGTACTGTAACGACTGCTTTTCATGTACCTGGGTTCAATATAATATAATATATGTTTTGGTGGATTTTCTCCTCTTGTGTGGTTTTCGTCTCTGTAGATTTCATTTTCGATCGATTCGTCGTGTTTTCTGGTTTCTTCCTTAGGATTGTCGATTTTGAAGTATGTCATTCGTGACGGGCTTCATAACGGTCGTATCTAACTATTAGATCAAGCCTAGGATTCTTAGGAATCGATCCCGGGGCCCCGCGCTCCGTATCGGAACTTTTTGTGCTCATTAGCCGGTATAAGAAGGGCCACCGACCGACTAGATGACGATCCAGTCGGTCGGCAATCCTTCTTGGACCGACTAGTTAGCTTTCTAAATTTCTCAGGAGTTACTGTTTATCGTTAGTCGGTCTAAGAACGTTGGTTGACCGACTAGGTTGCAAACTAGTCGGTCAGCAATGCTTCTTTAACCGACTAACACATCATCTTAATTTTAGTTGAGTTACTGTTTACTCTTAGTCGGTCTAAGAACGTTCATCGACCGACTAGATGATAAACTAGTCGGTCAGTAATTGTTCATGGACCGACTAACTCTAAAATCCTATTTTCGTTCAGGAGTTACTGTTTGCACTTAGTCGGTCTGCGTTGGTCGACTACGGAGACGAAAACCACACAAGAGGAGAAAATCCACCAAAACATATATTATATTATATTAAATCCAAATACATGAAAAGCAGTCGTTACAATCAGGAAACTTGGTCTTCGGCTCTGATAAACCTCACCCGATCGCTGAACCGAATGGATGAGTCTTTGAATTCTTGAGCTTGGGAGGCAGCAGCTACAGGTGACCCGATCAGTTGACAAGTCAATCGTTCGGGTGAACTTTCCTCTCAAAAACAGAAAACAGCGTCACATCCACCCCGATCACTGAACCAATCCGGTGGAGTTGTCTCTTCCTCGGGACTGATACGGCCGCATGAACCGATCAGGTAGGTCTGTTCACCCGATCGGTTGAGAGCTGATACATGATTTATCTTGACGATTGGCTCGTAGGGTCTCGTGCGACACCTCTCGTTACTCTGGGGACTCATGATGTTGGCCTTGTATGTCTCCTGCGCCAGCAATATCCTGCAAAAGCACACAAACACAACAAAAGTGAAAAGGAACTAAAAACTCAAGGGAATGGATTCGAAACAACGAAAAACGACGGGAAATTACGGAGAAGACGTGCGTGAATATATAAAATATAAACGCACGTCAAAATCCCCCAAGCTCCTTTCTCGTCCTCGAGGAAGACGAGTGAGAATAGGAGCTCGAAGGGAAAATAGAAAGAAAGAAACAGAAAAAAGAAAAAGGGAATCCTAGATTACCCGTCAGAGCCAACGAAAACCAACACGACACACTAAGCAAGCATGTGATAAGTATAGCACTAAGCCTAGGAATACGAGTCCCTACTAGTGTCATGGGTCCACGCGGTGAAGCGCAAGTGAGTGAGGTCGTGAGCTAGCAGACGGTGTAACTATATAAATTGCGCAATCAAGCTCCATATACACATGTCCATGGAATGACCGAAAATCGAATCAATTCGAGTTAGCGGTGAATAATAGTTCAAGCATGCATGAGAATAGAGTAAGAATAGAAACATATCATATGTCAGGGACTCTACTGCTAGAAACTAGGAAATCACCGCACGATTGCCTAGATGATCGCTAGAAGGCTCCTATGCCAAGTATGTTCGAAATCGAAAGGGGTTGAGTAAGTGTGGAGGAGAGCACTTGGTGCAAATCCTCGCCTTTCATTTATTCACGGCGGTAGGAGTAATATTCACAACAGGAATTTTTTTTGGGTTTTGGGTATCTGTGTATTTTGTTTTTGGAGTTTGGCTATGCATATTATTTCTTTTCTCCTTTCTTTTCTTCTCTCCTTTTTTATGAATTTTCTTTTTCCTTCCCTTTTTTGTAGAGGAGGGATAATGCGCATTCTCCAAAAGCGGGAGAACGATGCGCGGGTAAGTGGAAAATTGTGCACTCTCCCAAGTGGAAGTAAAGTACACGACGAGGGGATTTGTGCCAAGTAAAACAAAAAAGAATTCGAATTCTAAACACTTGGGTAAAAGGAAATTTTTTGTGAATCAGAGCGTAAGCAACATGGGTTATCCT
Source organism: Scilla litardierei (assembly GCA_030789695.1). Lineage (NCBI taxonomy): Eukaryota > Viridiplantae > Streptophyta > Magnoliopsida > Asparagales > Asparagaceae > Scilla > Scilla litardierei. The sequence continues at coordinate 265,569,705 of CM061141.1, read as the reverse complement.
AGTCCTATTGGTAGAGTACCGACACATGCGATTTGAGGCGTAAATATATAGATGATTCATGCATAAAGAAGCAGACAGTGGAGGCAATGAACCGCATATTTGAAATTGAAGCATGATAGTCTAGGGGTCATCCAAGGACAGGCATATAAAACAAAATCACAATGTAGAAGCACACCAACTAGCTATTCACGACACACAACTCACACAAAAGGCAAAGTGAACCCACTGAACATAAAATGCAATAGAACTCGGCTTCGTAGTGTTAGTGAGAATGGTTATCGTAGTTCAGCTAAGTGTGTGTGTGGTTTAGTGGCAGTTTCATCATGCGGGGTCATCTCTAGGAGAGGGAGAATAAAAGGAAGGAAAGAAAAAGAAAAACACGAACAAAACAACTCAAAAACGGTGAAAAGACACGACTTGACGCACATAGTGCGACTCCCCCAAGCTGAACATTGCATTGCCCTCAATGCAATAGGAGTACATGCAGGAGGGAAATGAAAGATGGGAGGGAATTACGCACCTACAAAGAAACGGGAAAAACATGACAAACACACAATAAGAGACATAGGAAAATAAAGAAAATAAATACAGAAACGAACTGTACAAAAGACATGCACACCAATAAACAAAACAAGCACACAGCAAACAAGCGACACGACGACAATCACAAAAAATTGATTTCCCCCAAGCTGATCTCAATAATGCCAGAAAAAAGATGTGATCATGGTGAATCAGAAAAATTGGCTAGGGGGAAAATCAGAAAAAAGGAAATCAAGGTGCAGGAGTGGAAGTGGCACGGTGCACGGCAGAGTGTGTGCCGGGAGCAGTGGGCGTGTCGAGATAAGAGGTCAGGCCGTGCAGGGCCGTGATCAGGGAAACACACAAAAAGGCGGATCTCTCGCTGTCGAGAGGATTCGTGTTTATTGAAAGCATAAAATTTTATGCTATTGCTACACTACTGGATTGATATCACCTATAGCAAAAGGCGGATCCACTATCTTTGTCGGTACAGGCAACTGCTCCAACTGCTCCTTCCATGGCTCCGCCAAGCACGTGTGTCCACGAACACCTACGAAATATAGCAATGCATCCTTCAGCATTCTCACAAGGACCCCATATGTACCCTGCAGAGAATAGGATGCATCAGTTCACTGCAAAAATTTCACCCTCGTAATAAAAGTATTCCAAAGAGGATCGTCTATAGAAATATATGAAATAAATAGTGGAGGACGATACTTCCCTGGAAATAATTCAATATCATCTTGTGCTGTGATAGCTATCTCTGTAGTGTCCTCTCTCAGTTGCTCAGGTAAATCTGGATCATGGGTGTGGACTTCCTCGACAGGTTCGTTTAGATATGACACATCCAAGCATACCTCCGATACATAATCGTACGTGCGCTGCAAAAGGTACGATGTGTCAAGAATATCTGAATCAAAATAAATATCAAATGGAATACATGATTCAGAAATGGAATGGGTAGAAATATCTTCCTGGATGGGAGCAGTAAGCTCTGTGGGATAGTCCTCGGCGTCAGTGGAAGGTGACTACGGAAGCTCTAATGGAGGAGGGTAGTGATCGGGATCCTCATGAATGGTTGTGTCCTTGTCTCAATGCACGACCTCCTCATCGATAAGCTCTGGCTCTGTGTGTCAGGCCTCCTCAAAAGCATGCTCTGGCTCCACATGGTGCTCTTTTGCCTCCTCATCAACTATCAATGTAGGCTCTCTCTGGAATGGTGATGATGGCTGCTCATGTGTGTCAACTCGTGGGGATGTATCATGTGGAGGGGAATGCCCACAAGCAATCCAAAAATGTAGTCTATCCCCCTCAAGACTGACACGGACGTCTTCCTCAATTATTCCCACAACCGAAACATGGTTCATAACAAAATCTGCAAATAATAGCTCAAATTCATCGCCTGCTGTAACGCTAACTGGACCGATGAACCTCACTGACTCCAAGAGGCCCTCCAATAAGTTCTGACATGTGTCCTCCTCTGGCTGCGCATATGATTCAATTTCTGCTTCCCCCACTGCCTCTTCGTCCATCCACCCTTCATATGCAATAGCTGTATCGTATGATGTGGGATCGACGATGGCACATTCTGGCTCTGGTAATATGACGGGCGATGATTCTTGCCCATAAGATGAAGAAGCAGAACTGATATCTTTTGAAATCATTGCAGCCTTAAGTATGAGCATATTGAATTCAAGGTCTCTTTTCTTCGATTCCAATTGAAAATCACCCCTTTCAATCTTGGCTTGCATTTCAATCTGATGTGCAAGCATTTCATCAAGAAGGTGATCTCCCGTCTGAGCATTCTGATCAAAATCTGTGGTCCACATGGAAGCATGCATCCCATCAAGAAGGTATTCTCCCGTCTAAGCACTCTGATGAAAATAGTATTCTCCCATCTGAGCACTCTGATCAAAATAGTATTCTTCCATCTGAGCACTCTGATAAAAATCGTATTCTCCCATCTGAGCACTCTGATCAAAATCTGTGGTCCATATAGTATAATCCATAATACCTGATCGACAAAGATACATACCTTGAGAAAAATATCAGTGGCACAAAAGAATATAGAAATGATAGTTATGGTGGCGAGGGTGAAAACTCCCCGGCAACGACGCCATAAAGCTTGACCGTCCGTCCGTTTGGCACTCAAATCAGGACGGGGATACTAGGATTAGAATTTGTAAATCGCAAGCTCATGGTGTCGAAGTTTGGCTTGGGGGTCGATCATAGGGAGGCGTGTGTTGTGCTTGTGAGCATTCGGGATCCGGATCACCCGGTGGGTGAGCTAGCTTAATCGCTTGTTGGATGTCACGATAGTAAACTAATGAAAAAGGTGTAAGAGATAAAAAAGGCAACCTAGGACATTGGCGTCTGCCCTATCATGAGTTCTCACTATTACGATCGAAGGATAGGAATGTGATCGGATTCTAGGGTTTAGCGGTGAGACGTTGCCTCTAATAGTGGTACCTAGCATCCCATGGGCCCGATATTCCGGTCGATGCCCAGGATGATACGCTAGGTCTACCCGGGTTCAGACGGTGGGCATTCCCATGTCCAACACCGCCCGACTCCGAGAGCACTAAGCTCGCAACGATTGCTCCCGACATTTCATCCAATCCGTTCCCACGCGTGAGGAATCAATGTCTACACTAAGGGGGTGAGCTGTGGCTAGGGGATCAAACTCCCGTTTTATTTCCCCTTGGCCCGACGGTCAAAGGCGGTCTTTCTCCCGTCAGTGACAATAAAACGCTCTGCGTAACCATCTAAATCCATATATCCTATCGAATCCCTAATCCTATGGTCGTTCTAGGGAGAACCCACGAAGGGGCTTCCACTAATGTCCCAGATTTAAGAACTACTCACTAATCAAGGCATGAGATGCAATAAAACAGATTATAGCCATCAAAATGAACATCAAGCAATAGATTCTTGTAGCAAATGGTAGTATAAACGCAATATTAAAATATAGAGACGATCAAAGAACTTACAAATAAAAATAAATTCAGAGCAGCCAAAATCCCTAAAAACAGCTTAAGAAAATAGGGATTATTTCTGGAAACCCTAGCTCTATTTATACATTTTGGCAAGATGCCACGGAATATTTCCACTAAAAGACAAAAATAGACATCCACCTGATCGGTTGAAACTTCAACCGATCGGGTGAGACGATCGGGAAACTTGGTCTTCGGCTCTGATAAACCTCACCCGATCGCTGAACCGATCGGGTGTGTCTTTGAATTGTCAAGCTTGGGAGGCAGCAGCTACAGGTGACCTGAACGATTGACAAGTCAACCGATCGGGTGAACTTTGGCTCTCAAAAACAGAGAACTGCGTCACATCCACCCGATCACTGAATCGATCGGGTGGAGTTGTCTCTTCCTCGGGACTAATATGACCGCATGAACCGATCAGGTGGGTCTGTCCACCCGATTGGTTGAGAGATGATACATGATTTATCTTGATGATTGGCTCTCAGAGTCTCGTACGACACCTCCCGTTGCTCCGGGGACTCATGATGTTGGCCTTGTATGTCCCCTGCGCCAGCAATATCCTACAAAAGCACACAAACACAACGAGAGTGAAAAGGAACTAAAAACACAAGGCAATGGATTCGAAACAACGAAAAACGACGGGAAATTACGGAGAAGACGTGCGTGAATATATAAAATATAAACGCACGTCAGTGTATGGACATGAACTCATTTTCATGTAGTGGTATTGTCTCAGGGCCTCCAGGAGTTTTCATCTTTCAGGAAATTTTATCCTTAGAACTTGGTGGTCTGCCTCTTTTCAAGTGAGGAATAGTCACTTTTGTTGCTGGTGGATTGCATCCATTCTCGGGGATGTCAATATTAGCTGAAGTGTTAGTGGATGTGTGATTTGACAATTTTTTATTGTCAGTAAATGGATCTGGTAACTAATGAACATTGTTCTGAATGTGAAGGATCTTCAGGATCTCATCTTCACATTGCCTAGTTCTTGGATCATAGTGGGATAATATATTTAAGAGGCGTCAGACTTTGCTAAATCTTAGCCGAGTTTAAGGAATGTCGTCTCATCAAATTCAAAGTCTTCAAGACGTTCCTTGAAAGCGTCCCCTGTTTGGGGTTCTAGGTATATAATAATTGAGGGTGAATCAAACCCTACATAGATTTCTAGAAAACGTTGAGGGTCCATTTTTGTCCTCTGTGGTGGTGCCATGGGAATATAGACCACACAACCAAAAATCCTCAAATAAGATATATTTAGTGGTGTTCAGTATGCAAGTTGCATCAGAGAGTAACTCTGAATCCCAGAGGGTCGGATTCTAATTAATGAAGCAGCATGCAAGATTGCATGTCCCCATGCAGTCACCGACAACTGGGATTTCATTAATAATGGATGTGCAATCCATTGGAGGCTTTTTATAAGTGACTCGGCTATGCCATTTTGGGTTTGAACATGAGGTACAAGATGTTTAACTTCTATCCCAGTTGATAGGTAGTAATCTTGAAATGACTGGGATGTGAATTCCTTAGCATTATCCAGACGAATTTACTTAATTTTGTTGTCTGAAAATGCGCTAGCAATTTTATTATTTGTGTCAACAGCATTGGAAAAGCTAAATTACGAGTTGATAGTAGACACACATACGACCATTTTGAGGATACATTTATCAGTACCATGAAGTACCGAAAAGGACCACTAGAGGTGTGGATTGGTCCACATATATATCCTTGTATTCTTTCAAGTAAGCTTGGAGATTCAACGTCTACTTTTAGTGGAGATGGTATTGTAATAAATTTTCCCTTATAACAAGAGGGACAGGGAAACTCACCGTTCTGAAGAATCTTCGTGTTCTTCAGATTATGTCTGTAGGATTGGGATATGACGCAGTGCATCATTACCGATCTAGGGTGGCTAAGTCTATCATGCCAAAGTAAAAACTTGGATGATATCGGGCACTTCAGGTGCTCCGTTAAATCACGTCCTCTCTCCAAATTGTTGTATGACAGATGCCCAATGAGAGCCCCTCAAATTGCTCAAGTATGATTTTGTATCCATTTTATTAAGACATTACAAACAAGTATTCTTTATTATGTTTACTGTCAGTTTCTAAGTGGAATCCATTTTGGCGGATGTCCTTAAAACGCAAGAAATTTCTTATTTATTTCAAAGAGAATAGCTCATCATTTATTTTTATTCGTGTATCATTTGGGAGCAACTCAATTATATTGGAAGGCCCTGATATGGTATACACCAGGCTATCGCATGGTATTTTGCTATTGAAATAGCATTTATTTTGAAGGATTGTATGTGTAGGGCACTGTCTATTATGCAATCATGAGAACAAGCCATCTAGTAAAAGATGAAACATATAAAAACATAGCAGTGAATGCAAAGCATATCTAGTTTATTTGATGGAAGGCAAAACCATACATAGTTATTTCAATGCATTTGATATGCTAAAAATAATGTTCTTCATGACAATATTGATTCTACTAATGATAGATAATGGCAATCAATTGAGCAAGTCGTTATCGAAATCTACAGATGTAAACTCTGTTGGAGCTTGTGAGTAATTAGCTACCAGATTTGTCTCATCTTTCTTCTTTAAGCTTTCTTAGTACAAATCCTGAAGGTGCCGTAGAGCTCTGTACACTTTGGACCAGTGTCCATTCATGCCACAGTGATGGCACTAGTCTTCCTAATCCTTCTTAGGTGGGGGTGCTTGAATTTTGTTATTTTCATTCCTCCACCAAGTGAACGTCCGCTTTCCTGTATTTTTGTTATTCTGATGATTGTGTCCTCTGGCTTGCTTCGTGTGTGTCCCCTCAATTGAAATTTCCCTTTTCTTTTATTATTCTGCTTGAAAATTATGAGCTTCTAGGAGAGCGGATGTGCCAGAAGGGCGCATGTTATAAATGGCTAAAAGAAGCTCTCTATTGTTCAGCCATTAGGAGGCATGCTAGTAGCTCTGCACACTTGGTGAACTTTCGTTCACAGTATTGCTGCATAAGAATTGCATCTTTTTCATGAAATAACATGTAAGTCTTTTCTAGCATGCGATTTTCTGAGACTTCTTTACTACACAACTTCAGGCATGAAGTGATGCTGAACAGTGATGAGTTGTACTCATCTATGGATTTAAAATCCTGCAGTCTTAGATTTTTCAACTCATAACGACCCCCTGGGAGAATAATATCTTTTTGATGTGTAAATCTTCGACTGTAAGGTTTTTAGCCTTTAGGGTCTTGTACATATGATGACGTATATAGATTATTGCTTTTGCTTTATCGGTCACCATATTTTCTTTTGTGATTGTGGCACTGAGAGCTTGGGCTCGCAAATGGAATTTAACATCCAATTGCCAGCTGAGGTAGTTCCTCCTAGATGTGTCCAAGATTTCAAAATCAACGGTTACGATTTTATTTATCCAGAAAAGCACAATTGCATGAATATGAATTAATATATGAAATCGTAAGATATTTCATTCAGAAGAAATTTTAAAGTGAATAGGCTAATTGTGTGGATCGGTCAGTCACCCCAAATAAATAAAGTCATTGTCCAAATAATGCATTCCCTTTTTACATAAATGAAAATGTATAACTTTGGATACCACGTGGGTCCCATAAAAATCTTCTTCATCGAGGTTGACCTCCGGCTTCATGGAAGTAGCCATCAGTCTTAGGCATTACACTATATTCATCACTACATTTTTCTCTCAAAAAAAGAAAAATACAGGAAACTAAAAGTGGGACTTAAGGCCAATCCAAAACCACAATATATTCATTCATGTAAAAATTGTGTTCAAGACATTTTCATCACATATCACATATCAGACATATAATATTCACATGATATGAAAATTTAAATATTTTATGATTAATAGTTAATTAGACTGCGGGGCAACATCATACACAGTTAGGTTAGGTAACTAACGGTAGAGCTGTTACTGGATCCTCATAATTATTAAGCAAATGCTTATAAGATTAAGCAAAATATATCCCAGAAACGTGCTAGATAATACGTGATATATAACATATGAACATGAACCTAAAATAGGCATCACAGTTAAGTAATATGCTTAAAAATAAAATCAAGTGTATTAGCAATGGGGGCTAGTTCAGAAAAAAATTTGATAAACTAAGCAATGCCCCATTATTTTTATTTATTTTCTATCACTTCCCCACCTTTTATTATTCTTTCTTTTTTTTGTTTGGGGACCGAGGCACGCAACAACGGTTGCAGTCTTTGGCATGCGTGTATTTCCCTTTTATTCTGTTTGGGGATCGAGGCATGTAACAAAGCTACAGGCGTCGGCCCACCAGGATGGTATTTTAGTTATGGGCCGAGGCCCGCAACAAGACTGTGTGCTTCGACCCGCAAAGATTTCATCCCTTTGTGTGTGTGTGTGTGTGTGTGGGCTGAGGCCCATAGTAAGGGCTGTAGGCTTCGGCCTGCATCTGGGAAATACTTTTTTATGTGTGGGCCAAGGCCAGTATAAAGGGCTTCGAGCTTCAGTCTGCTGTGGAAAAAGGATTTTTCTTTAAACCCTAATTAGGGATTTTGGCAGGGGGTGCCATCGCCAGCTTGGACCGGGGGGTCGGCCTGGAGACCAACGCCCCCGGGCCATTGGCCAGCCGATGTAATTTTTTTCCCGGCTTTGTTTGTGGGGCTGGACTAGTTGGCTGACGCGCCAGGGTCGACGACAAGTGGCCGCTTCCATGACCCCCAGATGATGTAGTGGGCCTAGCGGCCGATTAGCCGCCGCCATCTCCCCCTATTATTTCTTTTTTTGTTTTTGTTTTTGATGTTGATGTTGGGTATTGATGTGCAAAAAGTTATGATCATGATTAAATTTACAGGGTTTTTAATTTTACCTCAAGATCGATTGAGACATATTCTTGATTTCATTAGTCATTAACAAAATCTGGCTCTTCAACGTCCAAACAGCAATGATATCTCTCGATCATCCGTCGTCCGTCAAAGCTTTCGCAACGTCCAGTCTCTCTCTCTCTCTCTCTCTCTCTCTCTCTCTCTCTCTCGGAAGAGCATGCTGATAACGTGTTGTGAAATACTTTCTGCAGGAAACTGCAGGCCTTTATTTATAGGAAAATGGAAAGAGTTTATACAATGGTGGGATACAGAGTTTATGTAGAATACAAACTCTTAATCTACTACATGATAGGATATGCCCTACATTACCCTATGATGTGCCTGCATAATACCATTCATAACACAATCCACTTATTTAAGACATCTGCTTACATTATCATAACTCTTAAAATGTATCATTATGCAGCATCATATATGGCCATAAATTTATCCTTAATTAAATCACTGGAACACATTATGATAACTGGCTGTGAAAATGTTGAGATTTTCATTAACTTATGACAAATTAACATACATCATAGTTGCAACCGCATTTAATCCACCACTAAGAAATCCAACTGTAAAGATGTTGATCTATATAAGACTTGGACTAATTAATGTGCCACTGCCAAATGCCTTGTGCCAAAACTCCATGAGTAATGTGCTACAAACGAGACCCAAGAAAATGAACATTCAATCCATATTTCTCCATATAAAGAGTTACATGGGGAACAATCATGAACCACAAAATTCAATAATTCAAGAAAGTTGTTCCAAATAAAGATGGCAGCTAGAATTCAAGTCCAAGACCATATCCGCAAGATGAATTAGTTTCATAGAGGAGTTCAAATGGTTCGGGTTGGTTAAGCAATTATGGTTGGATAAGGAATTATATGTTAATATAATTCTCCATACTCTTCCTAGAACCTTCTCTCAGTTCATATTAAATGACTATATAAACAGATTGGAATGTTTACTTTCAGAGCTCCTTATTGTGTTAAGGTAGGCAGGCAGAGAGTTCCTTTTTTTGAAGGAAAAGATACACATTATACTTACTAGTTCTTGTAGTCTCACAGCTATATGCATGGGATATAAGACGGCTATAAAATTCTTCGATTGGAGTCAAGAAGGTGAAAGTGAAGAAGGATGAGGTTGCAAAGGATGAATGCTTATCTATCATTTGTATATGCACTATAAGAGATATTACCTTGGAGTTCTTAAAAAAGAAATTGCATACTGATAAATCATCTTTAAGTGCATTTGACATTCAAAACAAACTCACAATTTCTTCTATAATTTAGGTTTGAGATAGCAAGTTAATTCTCATATATGTAATTGCTTACATGTATTGAGACTAAATAGAAAATTGAGAATTGACTCTACAAGTTGAGATGGAGCAAGTGTTGCTACCATCATTGTAAGGATTTTTACCAAAGATTGTCAAGTGGTAATGTTTTGACTTTACGTAATTTATTTTATGTACCAAATATGAGATTGTATCTATTTCTTTATATGATAAAAAAGGATACAAATTAATTGAATGTTGTTATGAACATTTTTCCATAAAGATTATTTCTTGGTACATTAAATAATGGGGTACATGTTTTAAATGCAAGCACCATATTAAATATTTAAAGGTTGAATAAAAGAAAGACTCCAAGTGAATATCTTATTGAATTGTATATTAGGCCATATTGGTGAGGAAAGACTCATGAAGTTGCATAAGGAAGGATTCTTGAATCCTTTTGATTATGAATCGTATGCAACTTGCAAGTCAGATGTTGAAATTCTTCGACGAGATTAAGAATAAGAACACTAAGGTGGAATTCCTTGAATATTTAAAAGATAATGTGATTCTCTCTCAGGTTACTCCTTATTGCATATCACATCATAATGATGTGTTCAAGAGATGGAATCACACCCTATTAGATATGGTGTGACCCATGTTAAGTAATGTTGAGTTATCTCTTTCCTTAGAGGGTTATGCCTTATAGAAGGTAGTGCACTTGATATATATGGTTTCGTTCGAGGCCGTCCCTTCCATTCCATATAAGATATGAAAAGACAGAAAATCCAATCTTAAGTTTGTTAAGATATGATGTTAAGGCACGATCCTTGATGTGTAAATTTTGTAAGATATCCAAAGAATTCTCTATGACATTTTTCTATCAACCTGAGTACAAAAGAGTTTTGTTACTCAGCATGACACCTTTTTATAGAAGGAATCTACTGATGAAGAGATGGTGGACAAATTGATAGAATTGGAAGGAGTTCCAGAAACAAAAACTACAAAGGATCAAGTGACAAAACCAGAAGTCCAATGCTACATTTACCAACTCTCAGCCACTTTAGAAACCAAGTAGACGTCATATTTGATGATAACCTACTATTTTCCAAGAAGTCTGCAGAGTGGCGACATTGCAAGATGATTTGATGGTATGAAATCTAAAATGGAATCCATGCACTCCTTCAATGCTGGACATTGAAAGAAGTTCTTGAATGGGTGAGACCCATTAGGAGCAAGTGTAACTTCATATGAAGACCAGTGCATAATGAAAGGTAGAGACCTACAATGCAAGGTTTGTGGCAAAAGGATATCATCAAATGGTTTGATTTTGACAAGACTTTTTCATTGTTAACCATGCCTAAGTCCATTCTGATATTGCTCGATGTAGAAGCTTTTTATGCCTATGATATCTGGTAGATAAGTGTAAAGACAACTTTTCTAAATGGTGATTTAGAAGAGTGTGTTTACATGACACATCCAGATGGATTTCGAAGTCAATAAGATCAGCAAAAACATGCAGACGATTTAAATCCATTTATAGATTAAGACAAGCATCAAGAAGCGAGAACATATGATTTGATGATATAGTCAAATAGTTTGATTCATCGAAATGAGGATGGATCATGCATATATATAATATCAGTGGGAGAGCTGTCTAAGTCTCATATTAAATGAGGATTATAAACTTCTGATTGGTAACAACATAAAGATGTTGAAACCAACCAAAATATGACTGTCACATAAGTATTGGATTACAGTAAAGAACATCGTTAAGTACTTGAGAAGTATAAAGTAATGTTCTAAGTCAACAGTAGTAGTAACATTTTGGTAGAAGGACTTACTGATTCCAGTTTCCAAAGTTACATGAATGATAGCTGACTAGTGGGAGGATGGGTTTTCACCCTTAGTGAAAGTGGTGGTCCCTTGGAAGAGTTCTAATTAGAATACGTTGGTTGGATATACAAAAGTATTAGGATACATAGTAGTGCATGATGTTGCATAGTATGCTTTTAGATATACAAATCCAAAGTATATCCTAAGGCTATATCATGTAAGACATGAACCTCAAGGTTGCTATGATATATAAAAGTAAATACATATGATAATGTAGCAGATCTACTCACGAATGCATTTTCACAAACTGACTGGAAAGTTTAGTGGATAAGACTAGTATGAGAAACTATAATTAGCCGTAAGTGCAAGTGGAAGATGTTGGGAAAATGTGCCTTACATCAATTATTATAATTGATGCATCTTGTTTAAAATAATAGTATGCTATTTGGTAATTCTTTATCCATGTAATTATTTAATATAATTGAGTGTGTATTAGTTTGTGATATGATTGCATTGATAAAGTCCTTAGACTTGTATGATCATGAGGAATTTGGATCATGATGAGATTATGATAATAAGACCCAACAAAACTGACTAAACACATATCTTAAATGTTCCTGGTTATAGGAATATTAAGACATGACATTGACATTCTAGATAGACAAGTGTGCATTAATCTTTATCATATGATGGCAGTGGCTAGTCTCATACCCACTCGATGTGGAGACATCGAAGACAATGCACATGTGATTGTTAAAGAACAAGTTCACAAAACGTCTCATCGAGATGCTTATGTATGGTAATCATACTTTGACTATCAAAAGAAACTCTCAGGTGGCAGTTGGTGCAGTACAGTTCTTACGACCACCGACATGCTAAATGACCTTGCCTGTGAAAGGCTATACTTTGGCTTTTACCAAATATCGGTATTGCACCCGATACATAGATACTTATTGGGTGTTGTTAGAAGCATGTGAAGGAAGCGGCCATCTAGAAAGTGTTCGTCTCTTCTCAAGTATGGGAGGTTAGTGTCATAGGGAGTCAATGATATATAGTAAGTCCTTAGCCAAGGTGCAGTGGATAAACATGTTAGAGTAACAAGTTTCCATCCAACATCATACTATGGGATCACATATAACTCAAAGGTTTACTGTGTAATGGGGTTTGACAGTATCCATACCTTAGATACCTAAGCAATATAGTTATGATGAAGAGACAGGACTACACGGTAAGCTGTCACTGACAACTCCATATTTAGGCGAAGGAGATTTTAGTCTCACACCAACTAGATAATGACAGTTTGAAAACGGGTGGTCTTCATACATAGCTAGTGCTATTGTCGTACATGTGACTTAATACAATTGAGTCATTATCAGACTAGGAATTAGGCTTTTAGAGTCTCACACAGATGATGGCTCATCTCAAAAAGCAAAAGAAGAAACTTTTGTATATGTGATATACAGGACCAATCACAAGAGTTGTGATCAGCATATTCTAGACGAAATAACATGCTGCAAAGAGTTATGCATGCATGTTAGAAATGTTTATAAAGAGTTATGAATATTTAAAGTTAAAGAAGAAAGGCAAAACTCCAAACCAAACCCTTACAAGGGTTTGTCAACTTATTAGTTGACTAATGGCTTTCTATATCCATTAGTCAACTAATGATAGACCATTGGTCGACTTATCAGTCTGTTAGAAAATAGACATTCGTCAACAAGTTAGATCACTTCACAGAAGGTAGACAAACTCTTTGATAATTACAACACCTTTTAATTTCCAATTATGATTTTTGCCCCTAACCCTTCATGACATTAACATTTGTCAACAAATCATAAGTGTTAGTCAAGTCCTTCCCATACATTTCATATTCAGGAGGTTGAGATATATGCATCCTTGACCTTCGTCAACAAGGCCATATTTAGACCCTCTATGATAACAAATATGAATCACCCAGTATTGAAATACTAGGGATTGACCTTCATCAGCAACCATAACACCAACACTAAGAGTATATACCTTTGAAATGATGGAGGGCTATGGATAGTTCTTAAAAGAATTTTAAACGTGCTAGACTTGATATAATTGGAAAAACTAAGTCATGTGTATTTCATTGGATACGAAATTTAGCGTTGATGAATTGGCCAGGCCAGCTATGTTAGGAGTGGGGGTTTTCCATGGTTGAAACATCAAAACGGCATTCCCTAATTTAAGAACCTCTCAAAACATGCTTCTCTTACACACCAATATGAAAACAAAATTTCAAACCAAACAATATCCATAATCCTTTTGTAATTCCAGCTAGTTTATGTATACATCTGCTAATTAATCCAATAAATTAGACTTTTGCAAAGAAGTATTTCTTTTGCAAGCTATTCCTTTTGCAAGGAATTTATTGATGCAAGCAATCCTACATTTAATTATATTAAATAAAGATTCCATAGTAATTACTTGGACCATGGATCGATGTTATATACTGTTAGGTTAGACTAGTAACGATAGAGTGATCACAAGATCGGCATATTTATTATGCCAATAATCACATTATAGTAAACATGTTTTCACACATCATCCATGATCTTATCATAAACATTTTATAACAATTTTAAAATTTATCTAAAAATTTTATCTCATGAAATTTTTTAGGATTTTATTTTCACCAAAAACAATCTTTGTTCTCTTAATAACAAAAACATGAAAATAGAATCTTAAATAAAATCAAAATTTTAAACATCACAAAACTCGCTAATATTGCATATTGCTGAAAATCATAATATTAGTCGACTAATAGTCACCTATTGGTCAATTAATCATAGCGTTAGTCGACTAACAGTCACATGTTAGTTGACTTATAGTCACACATTAGTCAACTAACACATAATTAGGAAGTTATGCAAATTTCTGTTGGGTGCTTTAGTCGACTAGTAGTCTCCTACTAATCGACTAATAAACCATTAGTCAGTTATGGTTACCCACTAGTCGACTCACCTAATGAATCAGAGATTTATGCAAATCTACTTTGTGACAGATAAAAATCAAATTATATTATTTTAGGTTTTTAAATCAGTATAAAAAGTTGTTTGCAGCATGGCTCTGATACCACTTTAAGAAAATATGCTATAATTTTTTAAACAATTTAGAAAAGCAACCGAAAAATGAAAAATTAAAAATTTTTTAATACTAGCATAAAAAGCCAAGATCATACTGAAAACTCGGAAATTACTGCTGAAGTAAAAAAGCGTACCTTTGCGTGAATATTCTTAAGCAATACACGTGAATCCAAAACTTTTCCGGTGAAGATCACATGCTCGTTCCCCTATCGGGCGTGATAGTAGTTTCACGTGATGATGAAATCCCCTTCATGATCCATGAGCCCTCTAAGACCTCAAACTGGCCCCATATGCTTTTACTAGGACAAGGGAGGATGATCAAAGAAGAACTTTTCTTTTAGAGCGAGAGATTCTCCCTCAAAGAGATTTTAATTCTCTGCTTAAGATATCTTGGATACTCAATCTTTGATCTCTAGTTGGGAAAACTCTATATGCTTGTTGTTGATGTTGGATGGATGGATGTTGAGAGGGGAGGAGAGAATCCATATAGTGAGAGGGATCATCCTAATACGAGCCACATTCGAAATTTGAGTTGAATCTATGTCCTTAAACACAGAATTAGAAAATGCCTTGTTCTTTAGGTTACCTAATCACATTAGGATTCTAGATTTGAACCCAAATCTTTATCCTGAAATAAGGTGGGTTTGTTAGAGTCAAACTATAGGAATTCGGTTTGGATTAGATCCAACTTTTGGATTAAATCTAGCACCAAAATCCAAACCCTAACCTTTATGTCGACCATTAGTCAACTAGCATATCAATGTTAATCAACTAATCCGAAACAGAGAGTATTCTATTTTTCCTGCAGTATGAGTGAGTCAACTAATATTAGCTCATTAGTCGCTAATCTGCGTTAGCCGACTAATGACCATCATTAGTCTACTAATCTGATGCGGATACTTGTTTTAGGAGTGTTAGCCTTTCTTGTTTAGCTGAAATGTTCGTAACTCTTTACGATCATTTTGTACACACATTCGTAACTCCTCGTGATGTGTTTCATCTCTCAAATAAGTTTAAAGAAAACTCTTATGATCGTTCCTCATATATCACATATACAAAAGTTTCTTCCTTTATTTTTTGTGATAAGCCATTATCTGTGTGAGACTCTAAATTCCTGATTCCTAGTCTGGCAATGACTCTATCACATCGAGCCACGGGTACGACAGTGGTACTAGCTGTGTATAAAGATCACCCTTTTAGAATCATCATTACCTTGTTGTGTGAAACTGGAATCTCCTCTAACCAAATGTGAGCTTGTCGGTGACAACTACCGGGTTTCTTTATCAAGAATATATTGCTAAGGTGTCTAAGGTTTAGAATACTGTCAACCCCCATTACTCAATAAAGACTCCTTGACTCATATGTGATCACATAGCTTGAGGTTGGATGAAACTTGTTACTCTTTACAAGTTTATACTGTTTACTCTGGTCAGGAATTTAGTATGGATCCCTTGACCCCTATTTGGCTATTACCCATCTTTTTGATATGCCAATGGAGGAGAGAAATAGGTTATGTAAAAATATACATTATGCTTGTTTATGCATTATTATCAATTGGTATGTTTTTGCATAACATCCATCAATATGATTTGTGCTTTGCATGTCTTTATTTTGTGCACTTTGGCATATTGATTGGGGGAGTTTGTTAGCACACATTGTTTATTTCAATATTTATTGTATTTTGACATAATGGATTGTCATCATCAAAGGGGGGATATTGTTAGTTCTTGGGTTCAAGACTAACGTTGTTTTGATGATGATCAATACATTATGTTAGTGTGCTAATCAATCTTATGTTTTAGTCTCAGTTTATCTTAATGATTATATGTTGATGAGACAAAGCATAATGCTTGGAGGATATTACAAGGGATATCTTAAAGACCTCCTAGAGCGATGGTGTGCTCAAGCTTGGATGAAGTCATGAAGATCATCTAATGAAGCCAAAGCTTGGAGCATGATGATGGATGGACATAGAGAGAAGCATTGCCAAAGCTTGGAGCTTGATGAAGGGAAGCTCATCAAGGAGTGCCAAAGCTTGGAGATGATGGAGAGCATCAAGGTATCATGAGCTTGAAGATTTAGACTCTAGGAGATGCAATATGTAATCCATGTAATTTCAATTACTTGCATTTCTCTTTTTGAGTCTAGGATTATTGTAATGCCTCGATAGATGGTCATACTCTCATGCATATGCATTTAACCATCTTAGTGAGCCTTAGGATTATCATAGAATACAACCCAATAGGTTCATCTTACACAAAGACTCAATTGGAGTCTCTGGCTCTCCAGCAGTCGCCTGATGAAGGTTTTACAGTCGACTGGGTGATTCCAGTTGCCTGTCGAGCCTTCTACAATCGAATGTGGTGCATAGCTCAAGTCAATATTTTTATTGACTCTTATTGAGCATTTCGTATCAGTCGACTGATGTTCAATTTACAGTCTCCTGTGAATTGGTCGACTGTCGACTGTGCGCAACTTGCATTTTCTGGGCTTCATCCCAATATGCAAGTCAGTCGACTGTTGCTGTTTTTAAAGTCGCATGTATATTTACAGTCGCCTGTGAAATGGCCTTCAGTCGTCTAAAAGGCGTAAGTGCGAAAAATGCATCTCTCTCTGTTTTATTTCCATCCCAGCAGCAGTCGCCTGATGAAGGTTATACAGTCGACTGTCCATTTTACAGTCGCATGTGTAGTCTTCTACAGTCGACTGTCATGGCTCAGATTATAGCCGTTGGGATTTTTCTTGCCGTTGAACAGTCGACTGTCATTTCTTCATCAGTCGACTATATGTGCCATAAACTGTCGAAATTTAGCTGTTGCAGATTTCTTCCTTTGGGGTTTTGGCTGGTTTTATGGGTTCCTTTGGGCTTCCTATATATAGGAATTGGCTTAGTTCATTTAGAACCCTTGGTTAATATTGAATATCTTTGAGAATCATTAGCCTCTCCTAATCTCTCCCATTTTCCTCTCATAAGCACATTCCTCTTCATGCATTAAAGCTAGCTCAAAGGAAAATTCTCCAATGGATCTAATTCTCATTCCTTTTCTTGGAGAACATCTTTCTTCTCTTCATTTCATACACTCAAGTGAGAAGTGTTAGGATTCATTCCTAGAAGAGAGAAAGATCATCAAGTGCAATCAAAGCCTCATCTCAAGCACTTGAGTTTCACTTGCATGCCTTCTTCTTCACATTGGTAAGATCATATCAAGGCATAGGTAAGTGTTATTTCGTTTCACCTTTGTGTTACCCCTAATTCTCTTTGTGGAAATTAGATATTCTCTTTGTGGGAGTTACTCTATTCGTGAGAGTTTGGTTCTTCAGTGTGAAAGAACAAATCCTCTGTGAGGTCTTTCTGTGTGAGAGTAAGGATATCTCTTTGTGTGAATTCTAAATCCTCTGTGTGAGGTCTCTCTGTATGAGAGTAAGGATATCTCTTTGTGGGAATCCTAAATCCTCTGTGTGAGGTATCTCTGTGTGAGATTGTATTCACTTCTCTTTGTGGGAATTATAGTGAATATTGGCGTGGTTGGACGTGCCCAAGTATTGGAAAACAAGGGAAAAATCCTTGTGTTTGCGTTTGTTGTTGTTGAGCACTCTGTTTATTTTCCGCTGCTTACTGTGCTTTAATTTCAGTAACTTTTAATTAAGCACTTTGCTTGCCATTACACTATTCACCCCACTCTTGTGTGTGTGTGTGTGTGTAGCCCCGCAGGGTCCCTTATAGTTGGTATCGGAGCCTTGGTTTGTTGGCTTTTGCAGGCATGACTTCTAAGTCTCAACAACATCCTCCCATGTTCAATCCGGAGAACTATACTCAATGGAGGTGAAAAATGATCAATCACCTCAAGAAGAACAATCTTCTGGATGCGGTGACTTCGGATGTCTCAGATTCAAACTTCATGATCAACGTCCACGCTAAAAGAGCTTTGTGCATCTCCACGTGGGACCATGAAAATGAAGAAGGTGGATGCATGGTGACGGCATATGAAATGTGGAGCTATCTTGAGACCAAGTACACCGGAGGTGATGAGATTGAGTCTAGAGATAATGAGGTATCTCAAACTCAATCTACTTATGAGCATAATGATTTTAGTGATAAAAATTCTTTAATTGCTCATAATTGTAGTGCAAATTTTTTTTATGCTAATTCTTATAATTGCACTTCTTTGCATGCTTCACATATTAATATGATTAAATCTTTGCATGCCGAGAAAGAAGTTTTTATTTCTCAAATTTGTGAGTTACGTGAGGAGAATGCTTCACTTAAACGTACTCACGTTTCGGATTGTGACTCCGTCATTCTTGAGAGAGATTCTCAAATTGACGATTTGATAAATGAGACATCGGCTCTCAAATCTCAATGTCTTGGGCTTAGCTCACGTCTATCCGCTAAGGATGACGACATTTCTTCGCTTTCGAAAAATGTGAGCTATTGTCTACTCAAATTGAAAACTTCAAATTTAGTAAGAATAAGGTTTTGGGATCCTCTATTTTGAAGGTGAACAAACCAAGCTCTTCCCATAGAAGCACCCAAATAAATTTTGTGGGGGAATCTTCTAAGGGGTTAGTCACATCCAAGTCTTCTTTTGGCCAAAAATCAATTTTGAATATTAAGCCAAAGAAGAATCATGCATATATGTACACCTCATTGCATAAGAAGTCTATTCAAAAACCTATTGGTGTGAATGCTTCTATAGTGACCATGTGCTATGAGAAACAAATACTAGAGGGGGGTGAATAGTGTTTTATAGAATTACTAGTCATAACTCGTGCCTGCGGGCACGGTTCATTTAACATTTCCCCGACAAATTTTTGTTCCCTGAAAAATTATTTACACAGCCAAAATTAAACAGAACAATAAATTAGCGTAAAAACAGAACAATAAATTAGCGTAAAAACAGAACAACAAACAGAACAATAAATTGGCACGGGCAACTTCAGCACGGGCGTCTTCGACGGGGAACAACAAATTCGGCGTCGAACAACAAATTTGGCGCCCGGTCCTTCGGCGCATAACAACAAATCGTTGTAAAAAAATTGCGCGGGCGACTTCGGCGCGGAACAACGGAACAACAAATTCGGCATCGAACAACAAATTTGGCGCATGCGCCTTTTGCGCAGAACAACAAATCTTTGTAACGACAAATTCGACGCCCGCGCCTTTGGCGCAGAACAACGGAACAACAAATTCGGTGTCGAACAACAAATTTGGCGCCCGTGCCTTCGGCGCAGAACAACAAATTTGGTGCCCGCGCCTTTGGCGCAGAACAACAAATCTTTGTAAAAAAATTTAGCGGGCGCCGAAGACAACAAACATCAGTGTATTTTTACGCTAATTTGTCGTTCCGCTAAATTTTTTATTTTGTTTAATTCAATGGATCATGATTCTCCACAATCTTTCCCAAGACACTTTGAATTTCAAAGTTTAGGTTTCCAATGCACTTTTTCCTCCAAATTTAATCTCCACAATCTTTCCCAATGCACTTTTCCCCCCAAATTTAATTTCCACACTCTTTTCCAAGGCACTTCTAATTTTAAAGTTTATATTCCTAAGGCATTTTCCCCCAAAAATTTTCACAAAATCTAATCTCAACCATTGATTTACCAAGATCAAATCTCAGCCACTCTTTATCTTGTCCTAGTCAGCCCTAGAATTCAAAAATCGTTGTCAAATATATAATAGATAAGGAATTTACGCCAAATAAAACCCTAATTAAACAAAAAATGCGGAAAGTAAGAAGTCAACAACAACACAAGTAATAATGCAATGCTAACATGCAATCTACCCTGGTTTGGTGTCACCCAAGTCTCCCCGACTTGTTCACAGTGCCCTAATCCAGCAACACCCGGATCCCCTCCGGATACTCTAGTAAAACCACTAGAGCTTTCCTTTAGCCCACTTGCGGAAACCCCACAAGTGCAATCAACCTACAATCGATGTCCGTGTATCCCACAACCCGGAAACACGCAAAGACCTTAATCCCACAACCTGGGACTAAGCACACTCTCACAAACCGAGAGCAAAACGAAATCTTGACTCCCACAACTTGGGATCAAGCCAATCCTCTCACCACCATGAGTATACAACAAATATGAAGTATAAAGAATGAAATATAAAACTTCATACCACAAAATCCTATGCCTTGAGAAATACTTACCAGAATAGGGCAAGAATGGATTTTGAGGAAGATGAGATCACCAAACCCTAGCTCCACCAAGATGAGCAGCAATAGATGGCTAGGGATAAGTTGGTGACTTGGATTCAAGCTCTTAGCTTGAATAGCTCACAACGAATGTGAATCTCTCTTGAGGAATTAGGTGCTCAAAGAGTGAGGGAGAGATTCTTGTGAGAAGAGAGAGCTTAGAAATAAGAATAAATGGCTCTTCTCTTGGAGGTGAAAATGTCTCTAATATCAGCCTTGGATTATAGGTTTGAAGCACTCAAACTTATATAGAGAAGAGAGAAAACGGTCACAAAAATCGTGGCATTAAATGCCCCAACGGCTCTATTTCTGAAGCAGTTGATCGGTCTAAGAAGGATCACTGACGGATTAGTTTTGCAACTAGTCGGTCGATGAACCTTCTTGGACCGACTAGAAGGAAGACAGCGAAGATAGAGAAATCCAGAAGTCGAAGAACTAGTCGGTCTAAGAAGAAACATCAACCGACTAGTTTGACAACTAGTCGGTCGGTGAAGCTTCTTGGACCGACTGAGAAGTTGACAGCAAAGATAGTGAAATCCAGAAGACGAAGAACTAGTCGGTCTAAGAAGAAACATCAACCGACTAGTTTGACAATTAGTCGGTCGGTGAACCTTCTTGGACCGACTAAGCAGTAGACAGCAAAGAAGTCAAATTTCACTAGGAGAACTAGTCGGTCTGAGAAGGATTCCCAACCGACTAGTTGGACAACTAGTCGGTCGGTGAACCTTCTTGGACCGACTAATAGGTCAACAATAAGTCTTGAATTCAATTAGGATAACTAGTCGGTCTGAGAAGGATTTCCAACCGACTAGATCGTCATCTAGTCGGTCGGTGAACCTTCTTGGACCGACTAATTGATCAACAGTGAATGGGCTGAGACTAGCAAAGATGTCTAGTCGGTTTAAGAAGAATTTCCAACCGACTAGATCGTCATATAGTCGGTTGGTTCTTCTACTTGAACCAACTAAGGTGCAAATGAAGCCGAGAAGTGAAGCGATAAGCTTCGGGAAAGTTTCTAATGGCTTCTAAGGCAATCCTAGAGATACGATATGATAGATATGAAGATATCTAGGCAAGTACTACTCAAGGCTTAACATTCTACTAAACCAAAGCTAGAAGACATAAAAGTAAACATGACAAACCGTCTTCAAAGCTTCAACATTGAGAATCCGAATCCCTCGACTTCAATAATACTCCTTGAGCTTCAACGAAGCTTCAGGCACAACGATCACGCGTTCTGAGGAAGTCTTGGGACGTCGCTTGAGAAGAACAAAGTACTTTGGCGACGATCTCCATAATTCTTCATGGTCTTGAGTCTTTTAGTTGAATGACTTGAATATCTCCAACGTCATAGTCTTCGAAGATTTTGACTCGACCATTCCTATCTTCTCTTTGGATTGAATCTGCATTCATTTGTTGATTCCATTGGCTTGAGGTTTGAGGTAGCCTTTGAGTTCTTCAAGCCAATGCTTCACCTTTGTTGATCTACCAAGTCCTCCACTTGAATCAACACTTGTAGTCACTTTTGATCTTCTTGAATCTAATTGGCGACTTTTTAGCTAACTACAAACACATGAGTTAGTCACAATGATTTGTGTTTGATCATCATCAAAATCAAGGTAAAGAGTCCAATACTCAACATTCTCCCCCTTTTTGATGATGACAAACCAAATATAAACAAAACAAATAATTGTGCATTAAATATACTTACCCCCCTGCAATGATGCCAATCAAGTTAATATCAACAATTAATAGCATCATTCAGCAGTTAATAGTGTGTGTATCACATGAGGTTGTGTACATATCGCATGAATGACCAGAAATAATATGCGTACACAATACAAATCATATAGGTGATACACATGTTAAACATGAGCAGGATTGCCAATATATATATAATGTAATCAATATAAACCAAGGTAATCACCAATGCTCCCCCTGAATCATATACATGAACGATCATACATAAAGTCTATATGATTCAAGTTATTGTTTGACACTCAACATTTAATAAGCACATCCTTTGTTTATTTCTCTCCCCCTTTGGCATTATCCAAAAGACATGGAGGGGGTATAGAAACAACAAAAGCAAAAATAGAGTGGAAAACTAAGAAGGTATATCTAATGTAAACTAGATAAGCTACCAATTTAAAACAAGATAGCAAAATAAAGATATCAATTACAAAAGCACATATCCAACAACAACTCAACTACCCTCAATTATCACAAGAAGATAAGTAAAAAGTATATGTGATAAAAGATTACAATAGATACTAATTGTACAGAGTAGTGTGAGCAGTGTTAAAAAGTAACAATTTCAAAAATCATGACATCACTTGTGAGAGAAAAACAAGTGATCAAATAGTGTCAAGTACACAAACAAACTCAATTATCACAAAATTTATAACATTAAGCATAATGTGATAGACTGTCCTTGAGCAATGAGCTTGACATATTTTATGGACATGATTAAATATATAATGGTGGAATCAAAATCATCACAATGACATAGATCAATAATTTTAGCAAATTGAGTGCATGGAAAACAATTCTATGTTTTCATACAAACAAAGCTATTAAATCAACATAATCGTCGAGCGACGAAGTAAATATCAGATACCTATTGTGGATATATCATTTATAAACCGAGATCTAAGTCAAACATAAAAATCCAACAACCATGACTATGGAAATTTATAACCATGTGTACAAATTTATGTTATGAAATAATAGCACAAATTAAGTATAATGGCATGAGAAACCAATTGTAGGCATACCAAATATAAGTGAAGTGTGCGATGTGGGCAAACACAGATATCTATATCATGCAAAAGTGTTATGCCAAAAATAGAGATAGTAACTTCATAAAACGTATGGCATACACAATTCTAGCACACTATGATACTAATTGAAACAATGTTTAAAAGAACCATAGTACTAGCATGCATTCCAGAATAGATACTCACATAATGAGTCAAAGATAAACATGGAATCCCATGAGCATAAGGAAGATAAGCACAATATCACAAGCTCAAAACTAGCATCAAGTAAGAGCATGAAGTTGATATCCAATATAAATAGTCTACCAATTGTAAAGATGATACCAATTGTAGTCTAACAAAATATGCAAATCAGGCAAATAATGTCAAGATCATGACTTCACTTGAGGAGGAAACCAAGTGAACAAATAAAGACAAGATCTCATCCTAGCTCAATTATCATAAAGGATTCAACATGAGGCATAATGTGACAAAACATCTTTTGAGCAAAGGCATGAAGATAGTCTACATTCAAAGTCACAAGGTAGGACATAAACGAATAAAGTTATCATGAACATCGCATGCATGCATACCAATTGTGTGAATAAAATAAAAACTTATGTAAGCACAATGTAATCGGAGGTAGCATCAAAGAAGTCATAGTGCATCAAGATATATTCATGAAAGAATATCTATGACAAAATATACATATCATCATAACACAACTTATATGATCATGTATAGCAAAAATTATCTCTAATCATATCATAAAAAATGAGCTTGAGATGAGAGATAATCAATGCGAAAAATATAGCATGAAGATCACTAACAAATATGCATGAGTGTTATGTCACTTGTGAAAATATCATACATGAAAGATTTAGCTATAGACATGAAGGATCTCTTGAATAAAATTATGCTAAACATCAGTCATGAAGTAATTAAAATGACAAGTAACATACATTGATCACCCAAAGACACTACAAAATAAAGGGCAAGTTATAGCGGTTACTGTAATAGCGGTTCAAAAACCCGCTATAAATATATCTGTTTGTAGCGGTTCCGACCCGCTAAAACGAAATAAATATGTTGTAGCAGTTCGAAACCGCCACAAAAATTAAAAAATATTGATTAAGAACAAGCGGTAAGAAATCGCGGGAGAATTTTTCGTTCTGGCGGTTCGATTCCGTTAGAAATGTTCCACTATTCATTTGTAGCGGTGGTAAACCGCTAAAACGCAACAATATTTTTGTAAATGTAGAAAAATAATTGGAAGGAAGACAAGTGGACCTGTATTAGCTATTTTGAACCGCTATAAGTATTTCACAGCTATTACTTGTAGCAGGTTAAAACCGCTAGTAATTCATTTCTAGCGGTTCGTAACCGCTAGAAACATGGCTGTCATTGTAGTGGTAGTAAACCGCTAGAACAACTCGCATAGGCTTCTCCGCCAAGGCACAGATTTCTTCGTTTATCTCTTCGATTTCTTCGAGCCGCACGACCTCCTTCGAGTTTCTTTGATTTTGTTCAAAGTGTTCTTCGATTTCTACGAGCCTATCTCAAATCCGAGTGGCATAGACTTCGAGTTTCTTCGATTTCTTCATCTTCGACGCAGTTTTCTTCGTCTATTCCGTTGATTTCTTGGAGTCGATCGCAAATCCAAGGGTGTTTCGTCTCTTCATCGATTCTTCGTCTTCTGTGCAGTTTTCTTCGTATATTTTTTCGATTTCTTGGAGCCGATCGTAAATTCGAGGGTATTTCGTCTATTTCTTCGTTCATTTCGTCGATTTCTTGAATAGTTCCCAGGTTTCTCACATGAGTGCAACTTATTATTTTGTTCAAATTGGTACTGACATCTTAATGTATGGGTGATTTCTCGTTGTGTGTTGTGTTATCTGTTCAGCCATCGTAATTTAGGATGAGCATGAAGTAGATGGTAATAATTTCAAATAGATCTAATCGTGACGGGCAATAACTTTTGTGACGGTTTGTTTGGTATTTGTTAATTTGTGTTGTGATGTTTGATCCTTGTTGATGGGGTGTTTTATAATTTTGTTTGCTGTGATGTATTATTTTTAGCATATTGTTTATTGTGATGTTTGATCCTTTCTGATGGAGTTCTTGCTGAACATACTGTTTGCATATTCATGTATACGTGTTCATTTCTCTCTACTCAAATATGCATGCAATTGTTTGGAAATTGTTGGTTTGCCTAACATAGGTTTGCCCAACATCGGTCTGGCGAAGCATTTTAGCAAAAAGATTGTCTGTTTTTTGTGTGTGATGAATTTATGTCCTAAATGGTTTTAGGTCGAAAAAATTCTTTGAACTTGTCTGTTTGGGTGACTCAAATCCATGATCTCCAAAAAGGGAGGGACATGTAAGTGCTGTTTGTAAATGAAAATTTTCTGAAAATTTCTCTAGAATGCTTTTGTATATAGTCATAAAGCAATGTTTTTTGTGTCATTATATGTGTACCAGTTGCACATCTTGCAATGCTATCTTATTGGGGAATATAATCTTGAATGAAGTTTGCAAGGGCCTCCTAATTTATTAGCTTATTTAAAATTATTTTGGACGGTTTAAGGGGTTTTAGCTTAAGAGTTCTCTGTTGATCCTCTATTAAGAATTGTAGATGCAATGTCATCATCAATCATTTGGTGGTTAGGAGAAAACATCAAGCTTTTTGTCTTGTTGATTTCAAGGAGTGCATATATACTCCAAAGTTTGAATGAATAAATGGCAGGGCGACATGCAATCTCCATGATCTATTCTCTTTTTGTCATATATGATTGCTTGTTTGAAATCGGAATGTTGTTTATTAACTTGCAAGTTATGGTGATCATGGTTAGACAGTGTGTTGCTATGTTATGATGCATTTTGTGTTGATGCACATGCCCATATAATATGATGTATTACCTATGTAAAACTAATTCTTAGCTTGTTGCAATCATTTTGCAGATTGATTTTCAGTTACTCTTGCAATTTGCATTTTATGATATAAAAATGTTTACACATTCTGCCTTGGTTTACTTTTATTTATGTACTTGTAATAAGTTTCTTCTACTTAATACAAACTATTTTCAATTTGGATTTGGATTACTTTGAGATGAAGTATGCATTTCAATACAAATTGTTTGCTTGCTTGATGTTATTGTCAAGGCAACATTATTCTTCAACTTAATACAAAATCTTCAACTTGACAAATTAATTGTAACATGTTTTATACTTAAAATATTACATGTGCTCTTTAACGATGCTGAATTGTTGCTAGAATTGGTACAATGTTCCCAAAGATGTTCATATAAAATGTATAAATGCAACATTATCCATGTTTGTGGAAATTTGAACTTGTACGTAAAACAAGACAACATTATCATTGGATCTTGTAAGCACTTCATTTGTCTTGTCTGTTTCTTTTTGATATGCCAAATATTGCACAGATTAATAAAATTATGCATCGTATTGTTTGGCAAGTTATGAAACAGATGGTTTACAAGTTGATACTTCTAATTTGCACTTGTTATCTTCAATCTGTCCCTAATCTGTCTTCTTCTTTGTACACAGATTCAAGGGGTGTTTTCCCTACAATTTATTGTTTTTTGGCTTATTTTGGCAACACTGTTTAAGAGACAATGAAGATGATGATTTACCAGATAAGTTTACATCTAATTTTTGAATAAAATAGCAAGGCAAGCTTGGATGGCCTGCATTTTTGCACGCAACCAGCTTGCAGGTTTATCACATGATTAAATTGGATAGATCTGAGCCTCCTCCTCTAAATTTTTAGCAATGTTTTTATATAATCATGTATGTTGCAGGCATTTATTAAGATGGTTCTATTCCAGATTTGCAGGTACAGTTATTTGCTTGTTTGCAGACACATCTTGATGATATATTACTGGCATACACTGAGATTGCTGCTCTACAATGGGTTTTGGTCCTATGTTGGTTTTCATGTGTTTTGGTGCTATATTTATTAAGTTTTGGTCTCTCTTTTTTCCTTCATATGAAACGGATGGTTTACAAGTTGATACTTCTACTTTACAAATTCCTATGAAACAGAGGTTTTCATGTGTTTTGGTGCTGTGTTTTAGAGGCGATGATGATGATGAATCACCAAATAAGTTTACATCTAATATTTAAAGAAAATAGAAAGGCAAGCTTGGATGGCCTGCATTCTTGCAAGCAACCAGCTTGCCGGTTTGTCACATGATTAAATTGGATAGATCTGAGCCTCTTTCTACAAATCTCTAGCAATGTCTATATATAATTATTATTTATATTATGTTGAACAAAAGTAGGTACATGCTTTAATTTTTTTTCATGTTCTCTACTGAATCTTGTTATTACGTCTTCATTTCTTTACTTTAATGAATGCTTTGTATGCTGCTAGAACTCATTTAGATCTATATGGAACTCATTTAGAATGGTTTACAAGTTGATACTTCTAGTTTGCCCTTATTATTAATTAGTTTGATTATGTTTATTTGGTTTACAAGTTGACGCTTCCAGTTTGATAACCCAAGATATCTTCTTCATGGACTTAATTTTCTTTTCATTTGGACATGTTGTTTCATATCTGCATCGAGATCATATCTGCATGATTTAACCGTCTTATGCATCCAAGGGTATAACATATTGTATGTAGAGAATATGCATAATAGATTTGCAGGGTTTCATTTTTTACTGCTTATGTTTCTGTCCCTTTACTGTTAAGTGGCTCTGGGTATGCTACTGAAGCTTGCTCATATATGTTTGTCTTAGTCTTTGTGGCTTGTATCTATTCTTTGTATTTTGCTAGACTTTCCTATGCTCTATTTGTGATGTGTTTTGGTGCTGTGTTTTAGAGTCGATGAGGATTATGATTTACCAGATAAGTTTACATCTAATATTTGAAGAAAATAGCGAGGCAAGCTCGGATGGCCTGCATTCTTGCAAGCAACCAGCTTGTCGGTTTGTCACATGATTAAATTGGATAGCTCTGAGCCTCCTCCTACAAATTTTTATCCATGTATTTATATAATTATTATTTATAATAATATTATGTTGATTTAAAGTGGGCACAAGCTGTTTTCAAGCAGGGTTGCAAGTATACATATGCATTGGATTCAAAATTTGTTTACATGTTTTTTAATAATTATAACAGAAATTATACTAGAGTTTTGTCCCAGGCTTCATACAAGCTTCTTTCATAATATAATTGTTCAAATTACTTGCTTTTAAGGTCCAACTTCCATATGATAATTTTGCGTGGAGTAGTTATACTTAAACTTCCATATATATGATATTGGCATTGATACTTAAACTTCCATATAACCTTAAACTTCCATATATCTAAAAATTATCGACATTGATGCAATGATATTTACTTAATGATATTTACTTCTGCTCTCTTTATGGTTTTGACTCCTCAAGGCAGCAATTCTCCTGGTAATGAAATCTTTATTTGTTTACAGACAACATTGGTTCCATCATTTTAAGTACTTATTGTGCAAATATGTTCATTGCGGTTCAGGTTTTTTTGGGTCTCTGTCTTTCCTACTCATGTTCTCTATCTTCAACCCAAGTGTTTTTTTCGTGGTGGTAATCAAACTTGGAGAATTATATCATCTCTATTGAGAGAGTCAAACAGTTTATAGGATGATCTTCTTTTAAGTGGTTTATAGTAGGCATCACTTGTAACTTGTTTAATTTGTGAATTAATTGCAGTTACATATGGCATCATCGGCTGAGGGTAGCAGTGCATGACGCCATCACCAGAAAGGTGCTTCGTCGGTGTTGTTGACACGTTCCAGAGAGGACATGTCTGGTCTTATCCAAACGATGCTGCGAGAGAGATAGTTGTAAGTATTGATAGTTGTATAAATTTAGTATCAGAAGTAAAAGTAGGCAATAACTTGATTGCCTATGTTTCGTATCAGAAGTAAATAAAGTCCATAACTTACTGCATGAAACATTTGGATATGGGGAAGTCATCTGTATGCTTC
This sequence comes from Scilla litardierei, assembly GCA_030789695.1. Taxonomy (NCBI): domain Eukaryota; kingdom Viridiplantae; phylum Streptophyta; class Magnoliopsida; order Asparagales; family Asparagaceae; genus Scilla; species Scilla litardierei. The sequence continues at coordinate 265,540,143 of CM061141.1, read as the reverse complement.
CAAGTGACATTTCATTTATAATGAAGTCAGAAGGTCATGAATTATTGGGATATATGCATAATAGATTTGCAGGGTTTCACATTTTAATGCTTCTGTTTATGTCCCTTTTACTTTTAAGTGGCTCTGGCTATGCTGTTGAAGCTTGCTCATATATGTTTTTAGTCTTTGTGGCTTGTATCTATTCTGTGTGTTCTGCTAGACTTTCCTATGCTCTATTTGTGATGTATATTGTAGGCATTTATTAAGAAGGTTATGTTCCATAAGTTGGTATGGTTATTTGCTTGTTTTCAGACACATCTTAATGATATTGGTGGTATTTACTGAGATTGCTGCTCCTACAATGGGTTTTGGTGCTATGTTTGTTTTCATGTATATTGGTGTTGTGTTTATTAAATTTTTGTCTCTCCTTTTCACTTATTATTAATTTGCTTGAAAGTGTTTATTTGGTTTACAAGTTGACGTTTCCAGTTTAATAACCCAAGATATCTTCAGTGACTTAATTTTCTTTTCATTTGTACATGTTGTTTCATGTCTTCATCGTGATCATATCTGCATGATTTAACCCTCTTATACATCATAGGGTAAAACGTATTGTATATAGAGAATATGCATAATAGATCATATTTTTATTTTTTTTATAAATTAATTTCGATAGTGGCGGTTCTTAACCGCCACAAACATGTTTTCGGGTTTTAGTTTATTTTTAATTATTTACTATTGTGGCGGTTATAAACCGCCACAAATACACAGAAATGTATCATTTGTGGCGGTTTGCAACCGTCGTAAAGGAATTAATTTTTCCTAATAATTTTTTTTCCTAAATTAAACAATTGCTAGAAAAGGAGTTTGTGGCGGTTTGAAACTGCAACTAATCGTCGTTTCAGGCGGTTCGGTTTCAACAGTTCGTAACCGCTAGCAACAATGTTTCTCTCACCCTGTTCTGTAGCGGTTTGGCCGACCGCTTGAAATGTTGTTTGTGGCGGTTACGACCCGCTAAAAACCTTTTCGAAAACCGCTTCTACCTTTTGCCCTTCTTGTAGTGATAATTATACAAACTATAAGAGAAGTATGAAATGTGTGGTAATACAATGAACAAATATGCATAAAGGTCCTAAATCATTAATCTTATTCATGGCATGAATTATGTATAACAAGATGAAATATAGCATGCCATATCATACTTAATACAATCTAATATACTTAAGATCAATATACTTAATACAATCTAATAAACAAATAAGCATGTCATACACATCAGTTATCATATCCATAATATTTAACAATCTTCACAAAGAAGCATGCATGTGAGGAATGCGATGTGTAATGACAACGTGTTCCAAAGATATGAACATCAATAATCTACAAAGCAATTCATTAAATGAATGTTATAGCTATCATGGTACATGAGTCGTAATAAGTCATATATGACATACATGAGCAAGGTAGTCACATAAACAAACAATCTTCATGAGGGTGTGACAAGAATGAGCTAATGAAGAAGTATGATATATTACACAAATCGAATATATTAAAATACCAATTGTAAACATGGTAGTCAAAACCAATATATTAAAATACCGATTGTACAAAACACATACTTACAACCATTTAGCTCTCCCTATATGTGTGCATCTCCAATGCACCATCCTTTCCTTTGAATTGATCGATCATTTGTAAACCAAGGAGTGTTGGGTAGGCATCTTGCACAATAATCTGACAATTCAACAATTGGTGGTATCCAAAAACTTTTTGGATCCAATAGGTTAAGGAACAAAATCAAGTAGTTCAAAACCAATCATTTACCAATTGTAAATAACATTCATTAATAGAAATGCATGACATGCATTTATAGGAGTTATTATAAACATGAAAATCATACATATTAGGAATTAACAATTCTCAATCATTAAAAGTTAGATACACCTAGACTAATAATTCATATGCATATGATTTAATCACAATACATTATACAAGCAATCATCATTATGAATACACACATCTAATACAATAGTGTGTGCAAGAAAGATTCCTCGTTCAATATGCATATGTGCACAAAATAAACATTCACGGCACAACACATATTGAAGGAAGGCATGAAAAGTAATACCACAAAGAGTGTGCATGAAAAGCATAAAGTATTAATTTTCAAAACCAAATTTCTCTTTCCTTTGGCATATCAATAAGATAGGAAGGTGCAAATTGATAATAAATTACCAAGGGTTAGAGAAATCAACTAATCTATATGCACAAACATAATACGAATGAAATGTAATGACATATAGATGAACATAACATGATAGCAATCAAAACAAGTCATACTCCCACACAATCATACAAACTATGCAAACATGGGAGTAGAGGACGAACTCACATATATATATGGGTACAAAAAGTAATCATACAAGCATGGTACCCAAGCAATGAAGTGCAATATGAGTCGCATGAGAATATTTCAATCCTAATATACGATTCTATATGTGTGTCCATGTCATGCCTAGAAACATTCTTAGGAATCCAAAAGAAAGTGATTTGGAATTCTTAAGAAGAGGTTGTGTAGAGGCATGAGTAGGAAGTTAGGATGCACGCTTGTGAAGTGGAACATAAATATAAGCGTGTCCCGTGTGTGAAACATGCAAATGAGCATTAGTTCTAACATGAAAATTTTTAAGCCGCATGTTATAAATAATCCTCGAATAAACATATGAGTAAGGATTATGAATACATAATGCACATCAGTCAAGAATTTGACACACGTGAAATACATAGATATGAATGACATATAAGACACACAATATGCACACATAGGATATGCATGAGATAGTCTCAAATACAAAGTGACATCTACATGCATCCAACACACATGGATACCAAATGTAAGAATATACTTACAACATTAAGCTCCCCCTACTTTGGGGCATCACTCAAGCACCATCAACTCCATTTGAATGAAAATCTTTGCAAATCAAGGAGTAGGTAGGGTTGGTATCCCAAAGTGGATTGAACCTAGAAAACATAATATTGGTATCCAAAAACCTTTTTGGATCCTATGGGTTAGGCAACAAATTTAAAATACTAAATTCAAATAATTGTAACGCATATCCTAATGTAATCATACACAATGTTTATGAAACATGTAATCACGTTACTAGATAAATATATAACCATATACATGCATGTACCAAATGTACCAAAAGTAAACATGTATATTAATCCAAAAGCATGACATGCATCACATGCAACAAAACATAAATATAAACCAAAGCATGTGTTGCATGAAAAAGTATTAGATATTCTACACATGAAAATCCTAAACACAGTGATTTACTAATAATCAAACAATAGAAATCAAATTCAATATGAATTTAAGTTTCTAACAAACATGAGCATCTAAGACCAATATGCAAACAAAGGAATAAACCAATTCTTAACACAAATGCTTTGGTACCCATAAAATGAATATAAACTTATGGTACCAAGCAATGAAGAGTCAACGGAAACTAACCCTTCGAAAACCAGGTCCAAGAGGACCGTGATTTCCCAACATAATCATCATTCATAATAATATCATTAATATAAGATTGCACATACATATCCTTAGCATGAATGCTAGTGTTCTTAGGACCCCAAATAGTGTGTGATTTGGATATCCTCTTCCTAGTGGTTGCATGCACAAAAGGTTGATCTCTATGTGGTGCATGTGGCCTAGGAACATGAGATCTAGCAAGAGCATGAGGAAATGTGTATGGAACATTGTGTTGTGCAAAAGCATGATGATGAGCATTTGGTCCATGGTGTGGTGTAGCATACATACGTGGATGAATATGAGGTGTGTATGCATGAGGATGATCATGAGAATAAGCATGCACATGTGGATGTGATGTGTGATCATAAGCATGTGAAGGTGCATGAGCATGAGTACGTGCATGAGAGTGTCTCAAATGAGTGTTTGCACGTGCTCGTGGGTGTGGAACATAAAAACCATCATTTGTAAAAATGTGAGGAGTGGATGCATTCTTACGTGTATTGGTGTACATGAAAGCATGTCCCTTCCTTTGATGTCCACCCTTGGTGGGTTTCTTTCCAAAGGAGGGAGGAATAGGAGTGGTGGTTTCCTTAGTAGTAGAACTACACAAGTTGTTATAGACACCACTCGTGGATGCACCAGAGGATGGCCTCACAAAATCTATAGTTACTTCACTATAGGGTGTGCGTGCATTGGATGCACTTGCCTTAGAATAACCAAGGCTAACACGATGGTTTGCCGGTAGTTGATTCTTTAGCAAATCATCCAAATTGTCCTTTTCCTTGTTGAATCTCTCAACAATGGAGGACATGAGCTCATATTTCTTCGAAATTGAAGAAATAGTAGCATTCAAGGTGGATGCATGTGTGGTGAGCTCGTGCACTTGGGATTTGAGATCCTTATTCTCAATGCCCAAACAAGTGTTTTGAGATTGAAGATTTTCAATCTCAATATCGTTAATATCCACAATGGAAACACGATCAAGTTGAGATTTGAGGGACTCCACCTCATTTCTCAACATGCCATTTTGAGTAAGCAAACTTGCTTTCTCAATAGCGAGTGTCTCAACAATGGTGTCATTGTTAGAGGTGCTACATGGAGATGTGTTGGTGAGACTAACAATCTTATTCTTAGCATCACAATATTTATGTGTAAGCTTTTGATATTTATCAAATAATTGTTCAAAAGCAATTTTAAGATCATCCATTGTTACCTCTTCATTGTCGCTATCACTTTCACTCGAATCACTTGATTCGTCACTAGAGTCACCCGTAGTGGCATTCTCTCGTCCCATCAAACCCATGAGTGAATCTCTTTCATCATTAGAGGAAGAACACTCCGAGGTGGACTCTTCTTGCTCCGCTAGCATGTGCCATATTTGATATGCCGTTGTTGCCTTGGACACACGCATAAGAATATCATAAGTTAAAAAATCAAGCAAGATATGCATTACCTCATCATGTTTCTTCACCAATTCTTTTTGCTCATTTGTCCACTTATGTACGGAAGTGGTAGGTGCGCGAAAGGGCTTCTCCACAAGCTTCCAATAATCCTCATCAATGGATTGAATATAGGCCTTCATCTTCACACTCTAAATTTGATAGTTGGGCCCAAGGAGATATGGTGGAAAACAACTTCGTGTGATGTTGTTGTTGGTCGCCATAGCTATTACCTCGCTCTGATACCAATTGTAGTTGTGCTATGAGGAACAAACACTAGAGGGGGGTGAATAGTGTTTTATAGAATTATAAGGAATTTACGCCAAATAAAACCCTAATTAACCAACAAATGCAAAAAGTAAGAAGTGAACAACAACACAAGTAATAATGCAATGCTAACATGCAATCTACCCTGGTTCAGTGCCACCCAAGTCTCCCCGACTTGTTCCCGGTGCCCTAATCCAGCAACACCCGGATCCCCTCCGGATACTCTAGTAAAACCACTAGAGCTTTCCTTTAGCCCACTTGCGGAAACCCCACAAGTGCAATCGACCTACAATCGATGTCCGTGTATCCCACAACCCGGAAACACGCAAAGACCTTAATCCCACAACCTGGGACTAAGCACACTCTCACAAACCGAGAGCAAAACGAAATCTTGACTCCCACAACTTGGGATCAAGCCAATCCTCTTACCACCGTGAGTATACAACAAATATGAAGTATAAAGAATGAAATATAAAACTTCTTACCACAAAATCCTATGCCTTGAGAAATACTTACCAAAATAGGGCAAGAATGGATTTTGAGGAAGATGAGGTCACCAAACCCTAGCTCCATCAAGATGAGCAGCAATAGATGGCTAGGGATAAGTTGGTGACTTGGATTCAAGCTCTTAGCTTGAATAGCTCACAACGAATGTGAATCTCTCTTGAGGAATTAGGTGCTCAAAGAGTGAGAGAGAGATTCTTGTGAGAAGAGAGAGCTTAGAAATAAGAATGAATGGCTCTTCTCTTGGAGGTGAAAATGTCTCAAATATCAGCCTTGGATTATAGGTTTGAAGCACTCAAACTTATATAGAGAAGAGAGAAAACGGTCACAAAAATCGTGGCATTAAATGCCCCAACGGCTCTATTTCTGAAGCAGTTGATCGGTCTAAGAAGGATCACTGACCGATTAGTTTTGTAACTAGTCGGTCGGTGAACCTTCTTGGACCGACTAGAAGGAAGACAGCGAAGATAGAGAAATCCAGATGTCGAAGAACTAGTTGGTCTAAGAAGAAACATCAACCGACTAGTTTGACAACTAGTCAGTCGGTGAAGCTTCTTGGACCGACTAAAAAGTTGACATCAAAGATAGTGAAATCCAGAAGACGAAGAACTAGTCGGTCTAAGAAGAAACATCAACCGACTAGTTTGACAACTAGTCGGTCGGTGAACCTTCTTGGACCGACTAAGCAGTAGACAGCAAAGAAGTCGAATTTCACTAGGAGAACTAGTCGGTCTGAGAAGGATTCCCAACCGACTAGTTGGACAACTAGTCGGTCGGTGAACCTTCTTGGACCGACTAATAGGTCAACAATAAGTCTTGAATTCAATTAGGATAACTAGTTGGTCTGAGAAGGATTTTCAACCGACTAGATCGTCATCTAGTCGGTCGGTGAACCTTCTTGGACCGACTAATTGATCAACAGTGAATGGGCTGAGATTAGCAAAGATGTCTAGTCGGTTCAAGAAGAATTTCCAACCGACTAGATCATCATCTAGTCGGTTAGTTCTTCTACTTGAACCAACTAAGATGCAAATGAAGCCGAGAAGTGAAGCGATAAGCTTCGGGAAAGTTTCTAATGGCTTCTAAGGCAATCCTAGAGATACGATATGATAGATATGAAGATATCTAGGCAAGTACTACTCAAGGGTTAACATTCTACTAAACCGAAGCTGGAAGACATAAAAGTAAATACGACAAACAGTCTTCAAAGCTTCAACATGGAGAATTCGAATCCCTCGACTTTAATAATACTCCTTGAGCTTCAACGAAGCTTCAGGCACAACGATCACGCATTCTGAGGAAGTCTTGGGACGTCGCTTGAGATGAACAAAGTACTTTGGTGACGATCTCCATAATTCTTCATGGTCTTGAGTCTTTTAGTTGAATGACTTGAATATCTCCAACGTCATAGTCTTCGAAGCTTTTGACTCGACCATTCCTATCTTCTCTTTGGATTGAATCTCCATTCATTTGTTGATGCCATTGGCTTGAGGTTTGAGGTAGCCTTTGAGTTCTTCAAGCCAATTCTTCACCTTTATTGATCTACCAAGTCCTCCACTTGAATCAACACTTGTAGTCACTTTTGATCTTCTTGAATCTAATTGTCGACTTTTTAGCTAACTGCAAACACATGAGTTAGTCACAATGATTTGTATTTGATCATCATCAAAATCAAGGTGGAGAGTCCAATACTCAACAACTTCTTCATATGTTGATATGCATGATAACTCTGCCCATAGGAATGACTTACTTTGCTTGCATGCTAAAATTGATGCTAAACCTTTGCATGCTTTACATGTTCCTATGCATGGTAGAATCGCTTATGTGAATGCTTCTAATGATAGATCTCATGTTTCACACACTGGGCACGCCAATATTTATATTCCACCTCATAAGCGTGCACCCTTACCTCCTACCCATGCCTTAACCAAACCCTTCTTAAGAATCACAAATCAATTCCACTGTGGATTCCTAAGAATATTTCTTGGCTTGATAGGAACTCGTATATAGAATCATATGTTCGTCATGTTATATTTTCATATGTCTATATACGAAAACCAAACTCCACTTTTGTTTGGTTTCCACCTTGCTAGCTCACTCACATTGTTATTCATTGGTTGGGTACCATGCTTGTATGTTTACATTTTGTACCCACATTTTTGTGAAAGTGTCCATTACTCCTATGTTTGCATGTTTTGTATGATTATGGGGGAGTATGGAATTTTTGTTTGCTAGCATTATTTTTCCATTCATATGCCACATTGAATTTAATTCACATTATGTTTGTACATATGGGATGATTATTTCTCTTGCCCTTGGTTTTCCTATTTGGCTATTACCCATCTCTTTGATGTGGGAGAGAGAAATAGGTTATGTAAAAATATACCTTATGCTTGTTTATGCATTATTAGCAATTGGTATGTTTTTGCATAACATCCATCAATATAATTTGTGCTTTGCATGTCTTTATTTTGTGCACTTTGGTATATTGATTGGGGGAGTTTGTTAGCACACACTGTTTATTTCAATGTTTATTGTATTTTGACATAATGGATTGTCATCATCAAAGGGGGGATATTGTTAGTTCTTGGGTTCAAGACTAACGTTTTTTGATGATGATCAATACATTATGTTAGTGTGCTAATCAATCTTATGTTTTAGTCTCAGTTTATCTTAATGATTTTATGTTGATGAGACAAAGCATAATGCTTGGAGGATACTACAAGGGATATCTTAAAGACCTCCAAGAGTGATGGTGTGCTCGAAGTCTTGAAAATCATCTAATGAAGCCAAAACTTGGAGCATGATGATGGATGGACATATAAAGAAGCATTGCCAAAGCTTGGAGCTTGAAGAAGGGAAGCTCATCAAGGAGTGCCAAAGCTTGGAGATGATGTGGATCATCAAGGTATCATGAGCTTGAAGACTTAGACTCTAGGAGATGCAATATGTAATCCATGTAATTTCAATTACTTGCATTTCTCTTTTTGAGTCTAGGATTATTGTAATGCCTTGATAGATGGTCATACTCTCATGCATATGCATTTAACCATCTTAGTGAGCCTTAGGATTATCATAGAATACAACCCAATAGGTTCATCTTGCCCAAAGACTCAATTGGAGTCTCTGGCTCTCCAACATCGCCTGATGAAGGTTTTACAATCGACTGGGTGATTCCAGTCGCTTGTCGAGCCTTCTACAACGAATGTGGCGCATAGCTCAAGTCAACATTTTTATTGACTCTTCTTGAGCATTTCGCATCAGTCGACTGATATTCAATTTACAGTCGCCTGTGAATTGGTCGACAGTCGACTGTGCACAACTTGCATTTTCTGGGCTTCATCCCAATATGCAAGTCAGTCGACTGTTGCTGTTTTTACAGTCGCATGTATATTTATAGTTGCCTATGAAATGGCCTTCAGTCGTCTAAAAGGCGTAAGTGCGAAAAATGCATCTCTCTCTGTTTTATTTCCATCCCAGCAGCAGTCGCCTCATGAAGGTTATACAGTCGACTGTCCGTTTTACAGTTGCATGTGTAGTCTTCTACAGTCAACTGTCATGGCTCAGATTATAGCCGTTGGGATTTTTCTAGCCGTTGAACAGTCGACTGTCATTTCTTCATCAGTCGACTGTCTGTGCCATAAACTGCCGAAATTTAGCCGTTGCAGATTTCTTCCCTTTGGGGTTTTGGCTGGTTTTATGGGTTTCTTTAGGCTTCCTATATATAGGAGTTGGCTTAGTTCATTTAGAACCCTTGGTTAATATTAAATATCTTTGAGAATCAATAGCCACTCCTAATCTCTCCCATTTCCCTCTCATGAGCACATTCCTCTTCATGTATTGAAGCTGGCTCAAAGGGAAATTCTCCAAGGGATCTAATTCTCATTCCTTTTCTTGGAGAACATCTTTCTTCTCTTCATTTCATACACTCAAGTGAGAAGTGTTAGGATTCATTCCTAGAAGAGAGAAAGATCACCAAGTGCAATCAAAGCCTCATCTCAAGCACTTGAGTTTCACTTGCATGCCTTCTTCTTCACATTGGTAAGATCATATCAAGGCATAGGTAAGTGTTATTTCGTTTCATCTTTGTGTTACCCCTAATTCTCTCTGTGGGAATTAGATACTCTCTTTGTGGGAGTTACTCTATTCGTGAGAGTTTGGTTCTTTCTGTGTGAAAGAAAAAATCCTCTCTGTGTGAGGTCTCCCTGTGTGAGAGTAAGGATATCTCTTTGTGGAAATCCTAAATCCTCTGTGTGAGGTCTCTCTGTGTGAGAGTAAGGATATCTCTTTGTGGGAATCCTAAATCATCTGTGTGAGGTATCTCTGTGTGAGATTGTATTCACTTCTCTTTGTGAGAATTATAGTGAATATTGGCGTGGCTGGATGTACCCAAGTTTTAGGAAACAAGGGAAAAATCCTTGTGTTTGGGTTTGTTGTTGTTGAGCACTCTGTTTATTTTCCGCTGCTTACTGTGCTTTAATTTCAGTAACTTTTAATTATGCACTTTGCTTGCCATTACATTATTCACCCCCCTCTAGTGTGTGTGTGTGTGTGTGTGTGTGTGTGTGTGTGTGTGTGTGTGTGTGTAGCCCCGCAGGGTCCCTTACAGAAGTACATGTGCCTATGTGGTCATCAGGTGCCTGGTCATCCTTCTACAAGTGCATGTCCTGTTTACCCGGGAGCTGAGTGTTTCTGATTTGTCAAACTAGATTGCCTTCAAAATGCAATCAGTTTTTGGTAGTTGAAACTTTTCATCCAAACCACTTGCATTAGTTAGCTAACTTCCTTAGCTTTCCAACCCAACAAGAATCATCTATTCCCATATCTTTAGTGGTAGATATGACTGTTTTAGTTAAGATGTTTCCTAAAAATTAGCCTGTTGTTTTTTAATTTTCAGACCAGTCTGCATTCAAAATGCAATCAGTTTTTTATAGTTGGAATTTTTCATCCAAGCCAATTTCATTGGTTATCTAACTTACTAAGATTTCCAACCCAACTTGAATCACTTCATTCCGATATCTGTTGTGGCAGATATTGCTGTTATAGTGAAGATGTATCCAGAATTTCAGCCTGGTGATTTTTAGCTGCACAGGGGCCTGATCTCTCTTCATCAGTCGCATGTTGACCATGCACCAGGGGCATGTTAAACCTTCATCAGGTGCCTGGTCCAGCTGTGTTTTTGCACAGTTATAGTCGCTGGGATTCTTGGTTTTTTGGTCTTTTAGATTAGTTTCTTGGCTTTTCTTGGGCTGATTTGGCTTCCTATAAATAGGAGATGACTTAGATCATTTGGAACCCTTGAACACTATTAATAATCTTTGAGAATCAAAGCCACTCTCCTATTTCTCGCATTTTCCTATTTTGAGCTCATTTCTCTTCATGCATTGAAGTCTAGATCTAGGGAAATACTCCAAGTGCAATCAAAGTTCATCTCAACACTTGGAGATCATCTTCCATGCCTTGCATTCATATTTAAGTAAATTCATGTCATCAAGGCATAGGTAAGAGTCCTTTTGTTTCATCTTTTTGAGTGAAAGCCTAACTCTCTTTGTGAGAGTTAGCTTCTCCCTTTGTGGAAGGTTGAGTCCTTGTGTAGGACTAAACCTTGTGTAGGGTTTGAGTTCTCCCTTTGTGGGAGTGAGTGAGAGTGTCCTTGTGTATGACTAACCCTTTTATAGGGTTACCCTTGTGTAGAGTTTGTATTCACTATATTGTGTAAGATTAATAATGGATATTGGTGTGGCTGGATGTACCCAACGTTGGGAAACCAGGATAAATCCTTTGTGTTTGTGTTTGCTTATTTGTGTTGATTAATCTCCTCTTGCACTTATAATTCCGCATTTGCAAGTTTAATTTTTTATTGCACAATTATTGCCATTACACTATTCACCCCCCTCTAGTGTGTGTTGCTTAGTATTACAAGGTAGGCGGTACTTACAATTGGTATCAGAGCCTTGGTTTGATGGCTTTTGCAAGCATGACTTCTAATTCTCAACAACCTCTCTCTCTTCCTCCAAAGTTCAAGGGTAATTACTATTCAAGGTGGAAGAAGAGGATGTGCAAATGGCTTGTCATGCAATAACAAGCGATGATCATAACTTCTAACGACCAAGCGTAGGAAGCCTTGCTAATTTCTACAGACGAAGAAAAGATTGCATGGAAATTGGTGAAGTATGATTCATCTTGCGATATATGGGATTATCTCGATAGCAAGTATGGTGGAGAGGAATCTTGCGATGATGAGAGCATCGTTGGTAATGAGGTATCTCGTAACTCTCTCGTTCAACGTAGTGGTTTTATTGAAAATTGTAATGCGTTGTTGAAAATTGTAATGCGTTGTTTATGGAATCTCCAAAAGCTAAAAATTTTAAGCTTAAGAAGAGATGCACACACTCACACACATCATCATCCAATCCTTGTTATGATGCACGTTTTATTGCTTTGAATCAAGAAAAAGTTGCTCTTGATTCTCATGTGTGCATGTTGAGCAAAGAGAATGAGTCTCTAAAAACTCAAGTAGTGTATGTCAATGAATTTTATAGTTCTTTAAAGGAGAGTGCATATGCTACTCATAAAGAGGAAATTCACTGTTTGCATACCGAGAAAGAAGGATTTCTTTCTCAATTGAGTGCCTTGAGATATGAGAATGCTTCTTTCAAACTCCAAATGGAGATGATGCACTCGTATTATGATTACAATATTTTGAGAGATGAGACATTGGCTCGTAAGTCAAATGTTGTGAGCTTAGCTCATGTCTATCCAAGAGGGATGACGACATTTCTTCACTTTTGAAGAAGTGTGAGCTATTGTCTACTCAAATTGAAAATTTCAAATTGAGTAAGAACAAGGTTTTAGGATCCTCTACATTGAAGGTGAACAAACCAAGCGCTTCTCCAAGAAGCACCCAAATAAATTTTGTGGGGTAGCATTCTAATGGGAAAGTTACATCCAACTCTTTTAGCCTAAAATCAACTTCTATTTCTAAGCCAAAGAGAAATCATGCATATTTGTTTTCCAGTCTTGCTTATGTTAAGAAGCATATTCAAAAACATATTGTTATGAATGCTTCTTCTTTGAATGATATGTATAATGTGTCTACTCATAGGAAATCTTATTATTGCTTGCATGCTAGAATTGATGCTATTCCTTTTGCATGCTTCACTTATTCATATGGTTGGTAGAAATGCTTGTGTGAATGCTTCTAATGCTAAATTGCATGTTTCACACACGGGGCATGCCAATGTTTATGTTACACCTCATAAGCGTGCACCGTCACCTCCCACTCATGCCTTAACTAAACCGCTTCTTAATAATCCCAAATCAGTTTCTTTATGGATTCCTAAGAATGTTTCTAGGCATGTTAGGAACTCGTATATAGATTCATATGTTAGGAATATTATATTTTCATAAGACTATATACGGAAATCAAACTCAACTTTTGTTTGGTTTCCACCTTGCTAGCCCACTCACATTGTGTTTCATTGCTTGGGTATCAACGCTTGTATGCTTAATTTTTATACTCATATTTATGTGAGTGTGTCCTTTACTCCCAATTTTGCATGTTTTATATGATTATGGGGGAGTATGGAATTTTTTGCTTGCTAGCATTAGTTTTTCCATTCATATGTCACTTTGAATGTCATTCATATTATGTTTGTGCATATGAGGTGGTTATTTCTCTTGCCCTTGGTTTTTCTATTTGGCTATTACCCATCTTTTTGATATGCCATTGGAAGAGAGAAATGGGTTATGTCAAAATATACCATATTCCTTTTATGCATATTCTTTTTGGTATTGTTTTTGCACAATTCAATCAATATGCTTGTTGCTTTGCATGGTTATTTTTTTACACATTTGCATATTGATTGGGGGAGTTTGCTAGCACACATTGTTTATTTCAATGTTTATTATATTTTGACATAATGTTTGTCATCATCAAGAAGAGGAAGAATGTTAGTTCTTGATGGTCAAGACTAATGTTGTTTTGATGATGATCAACACATTATGTTAGTGTGCTAATCAACCTCATGTTTTAGCCTCAGTTTATCTTAATGATTATATGTTGATGAGACAAAGAATAAAGCTTGGAGGAAAATGCAATGAAGATCTTAAAGACCTCCCAGAGTGATGGTTTGCTCAAGCTTGGATGAAGTCATGAAGATCATCTAATGAAGCCAATAATGCTTGGAGCATGATGATGGCTAGGACCTCAATGCATCAAAAGCTTGAAGTCTAGACTCTATGAGAAGCTATTGTAATTCATGTAATTTACTTTCTTGCTTTTCTCATTTGAGTTATAGGATTATTGTAATGCCTTGATTAGATGGTCATACACACATGCACGCATCATAATCCATCTTAGTGTGAACCATAGGAACAACCTAGAACACATCCCAATATGTTCATATGGTCAAACCCCTTAGTGGACATTTTGGATGCATTAAAGGGGCCTGATGTAGAAAGTTAAGGTGCCTATGTGGTCATCAGGGGCCCGGACATCCTTCTTCAGACGCATGTCATGTTTACCCGAGAGCTGAGTGTTTCTGATTTTTCAAACCAGCCTGCTTCCCCAATGCAATCAGTTTTTCTGTAGTTGGAATTTTTCATCCAAGCCATTTACATTAGTTGGCTAACTTCCTAAGCTTTCCAACCCACCTTGAATCACTTTATTCTGATATTTATAGTGGCAGATAGGACTGTTTTAGTGAAGATGTTCCCTGAAAATCAGCTTGTTGTTTCTGATTTTTCAGACCAGTCTGCATTCAAAACGCAATCAGTTTTTTGTAATTGGAATTTTTCATCCAAACCACTTGCATTGGTTATCTAACTTACTTAGATTTCCAAACCAACTTGATTCACTCCATTCCGATATATGTAGTGGCAGATATGGCTTTTTTAGTGAAGATGTATCCAGTATATGAGCCTGCTGATTTTTAGATGCACATGGGCCTGATCTCTCTTCATCAGTCGCATGTTGACCATGCACCAATGGCCTGTTAAACCTTTAGCAGGCGCTGGTCGATCTGGATTTTAACTCGAAAACTACCGCAAGTGCACGGTGTCAATGCTTTGTAATATAGTAAAATGTTGAATCCACAGGGAGGCAGGTGCTTATATAGTCTTAGGTTTTGTTCTGAATCTCGGAAAAGTGTCAGTTGGTGTACTCAGAAAGGTTGTCATGTTTATCTCTCAAATAGGATTATCGACAATATAAAAGACTAGTGCAATAGGAGTCACCACTAAGATCGTCGGATGTCATTGCTAAGTTAGATTTACTATATTGAATTGGCTTTATTAGGGAGAGATTGTCACATCTAAGATGTAAGACTCAAGACCAACTGTCGTTGTGCCACTCGTCTAACATATCCCGTGTTTAGCCCCACCGTCGTGGATAGCCTTACACGCGATCTAGGCATGACGATCGACAACTATTCTCAATCTCTACTCACGTCACTATCGTGGAAAGCGCTTTGATCTGTGATTTGGTGGCTCTCATTGACGCTACTGTTGTAGTTATCAATCAAAAGTATAGGACGCTGGTAGAAACCATCAAAGTGCATGCCACTGTCGTGGTCACGAACTCCAATTGAATTCACTAACGTGCCTAATTAAGTCCATAGGATATCCGTCCAAGATGTGCGCCACTGTCGTGGTCACAAATCCTATTTGAAATCTCCTACAAACTAGGCTGGATCAACCAAAACACATCCCTTTTATACCAAAACAACATAAAAATCCTAACTTTACATCTAAATCCTAAGATCTCAGGGTTAATCAGTTAGCCTTAGATAAGACTACTCACAATTCATAGAAAGTTCAATGGAAAATTCGATAATAGTGATAGAATTCATGATCGTAATAGAAAACATCAAAAAAAGGTATAGAAAGATGAGAGATCGTTACCAAAACATCGAGGATCGACAATCAAGCGCGGAGAATTAAGATCACAAGATTCCAAGCAAAAGCAATTAATAAAAATCCAACCTTTATCTTCAACAATAACGACGGCTCTCAAAATTCTCTAAGAAAACTCAAACTAAAATTAAAACTAAGGAAAATAAACTTCTCTCCATCTAGGGTAAAAAATTGTGCTTATATACAAACGGATGGACCCCACAAAAAATCTAGAAAATTGGGCAAAGGTGCCCTCTTTAAGTCAGGTTGCGGCACCCTACTCGGTCGAGTAGTGGCGCCGCTCGGTCGAGCAAGATACGTGGCTCTGCTTATGGCTTCTTCAATCCTGGGCTGATATGCAATACTCAATCGAGCAGCCGCTCCACTCGGTCGAGCTACAATAGGCTGAAAGAGTGCTCAAAAACACTGTTCTGTTTGGTTCAAGCTAGGTCGAGTAGCAGCTCTGCTCGGTCGAGTCGCCTTGCTTACTGAGTCAAGCTACAGTCACTAGAGAGACCCTAGAAATCATCATGCTGTTTGGGATCCACTCGGTCGAGCAGCTGATCAACTCGATCGAGTGGCCTTAGGCTCTCAAATCTTGGCTAAGTGTGAAAATATTCGTAGCTGGCCAAGTTGATCCGACCGAGTAGCTTCTCTACTCAGTCGAGTGGTGTGTATCCATTCTGAAGCCTTCTCTTTGATTTTGATGTCAGCTGGGTTGAGTGCTAATGCACTTGACCAAGTAGCCTGGAAAAAAGACTTGCTTCCTTGAGCTTCTTCTTTCTTTCTCTTCTCCTCCTCTCCTTCAATCTCCTTCGTCCCCTCGCCGAACACCTATTGAACCTTACCGATGATGCTCCGGGTGGCACGGATGTATCCATGTCCTATAATTTCTCCAATTCGCTCCAAAGTTCCTGAAAATCCACAATGCTATACGAAACCCGAATCTATCGTTAAGCACGCGAAAATATATATAAATGTGAACTTTGGATGGCGAAAATGATATGAAATGATGCGATAAAAGTAAAGAAAATATGGACATATCAGGCGACTGGTCCGGCTATGTTTTTGCTCGTTTATAGCCGTTGGGATTCTTGGTTTTTTGGTCTTTTGGCTTGGTTTCTTGGCTTTTCTTGGGCTGATTTGGCTTCCTAGAGATGGCTTAGATAATTTGGAACCCTTGAACAATATTGATAATCTTTGAGAATCAAAGCCACTCTCCTATTTCTCTTATTTCCCTCTTTTGAGCTCATTTCTCTCATGCATTGAAGCCTCACTCTAGGGAAATACTCCAAGTGCAATCAAAGTTCATCTTAACACTTTGAGATCCTCTTTCATGCCTTGCATTCATCTTTGAGTGAGTTCATCTCATCAAGGCATAGGTAAGAGTCTTTTTGTGTCATCTTTTTGAGTGAAACCTTAACTCTCTTTGTGAGAGTTAGCTTCTCCCATTATGGGAGGTTGAGTCCTTATGTAGGACTAACCCTTGTGTAGGGTTTGAGTTCTTCCTTTGTGGGAGTGAGTCAGAGTGTCCTTGTGTTGAACTAACCCTTGTGTAGGGTTACCCTTGTGTAGGGTTTGTATTCACTACCTTGTGTAGGATTAATAATGGATATTGGTGTGGCTGGATATACCCAACTTTAGATAACCAGGATAAATCCTTTGTGTTTGTGTTTGTGTTTATGTTTGCTTATTTGTGTTGATTAATCTCCTCTTGCACTTATAATTTCGCATTTGTAAGTTTAATTTTTAATTGCACAATTATTAACATACACTATTCACCTCCCTCTAGTGTGTATTGTTTAGTATTGCAAGGTAGACGGTCCATACACAGTAGACATGACAGTGATCGGCATAGATGACTTTGACATGGTCATCGGCCTAGAGTTCCTAGATCAGATGAAGGCCGTGTTGGCTTCATACACCAACACAATGTGCTTCCATGAGGGCAAGGCTTGAACGATTCCCATCCAAAGAGTGAAGGCCTTGTCAAGTAAGATTCTCACTGCCATTTAAATCTCTAAAGGGCTTTGAAGGAATGAACCGACCTTCATCGCTGTGGTGAAGATGGAGGAATGCCCAACTAAATATGAGGAGGTCCCCAAAGAGATCCAATCCGTATTGGAGGAGTACCAAGATGTTATTCCTGAGAAATTCCCTAGCAAGCTATCAACAAAGAGAGACTAGATCACAAAATTGAGTTGATGCCTTGTGTGCAACCATCAGTAATGGGACCTTATCGAATGGCTTTATCGGAGTTAGAGGAACATTGGAATCAAATGAAGGACTTACTAGATGTGTGGTACATTCGACCATTGAAGGCTCCTTATGGTGAACCAGTGATTTTCCAGAAGAAGCACGATGAATCTCTTCGATTGTGCATTGACTACCTAGTACTCAAAAAAGTCACAGTGAAGAACAAGTATCCAATGCCCTTGATGGCAGATTTGTTCAATCGATTGGGGCAAGCGAGGTACTTCGCGACACTGGATCTTAGATCAGAATACTATCAAATGTGGATCGTCGAATGAGATAAGCCAAAGATGACATGTGTAGTGAGGTACGCGTCAAACGAATTCTTAGTTATGCCCTTTGGTCTAACAAATGCTCCTGCAACTTTCTGCACTTTGATGAACAAAGTAATGGAGCACTTCTTGGATCGATGTGTCGTGTTCTACCTCGATGACATAGTGATCTATAGCCGAGGCATCTCTGAGCATCAGGAACACTTGAGGCAAGTGTTGGAGGCCCTTCGACAGAATGCGCTTTACGTGAAGAAGAACAAATGCATGTTCGCACAGGATGAAGTCATGTCCATGGGACATGTCATTGGTCGGTGTGAAATTAGGATGGACCAAGGGAAGGTTCAGGCAGTTCAAGAGTGGGAACCTCCCACTAAGGTGACGGAGCAGTAGTCATTCCTCGAGCTGGCTAACTACTATCGAAGGTTCATCCGAGGCTATTCGGGCTTGGAGCTGGAGCCAGAAGCGCCAGGCAGCGTTCGAATGAACGAAGATGGTGGTGACAGAGGAGCCCCTTCCAGACTTCAACAAGCCATATAAAGTCCACACCGATGTGAGTGAATTTGCCATCAGATGGGTGTGTTGAGTATTAGTGTTTCAAACCAATCTTATTTTGATGATGATCACAACATTATGTTGTTGCTAATGACTCTCATGTTTTAGTCTCTCAATTTTATCTCAAGAATATCTTTCTTGGAGACTAATCACTTGGTGCAAAGATGGACATCAAGTGGAGAAGAGCCAAAGCTTGGACTCAAGGAGTGCCAAAGCTTGGAGATGATGGAGAGCAATCAAGGCATCAATATTGAAGACTTAGACTCTAAGGAAAGCATTGTAATCCATCTAATTTACCTTATTGCTTTCTCTCTCTTTTGAGTCTAGGGTTAATGTAATGCCTTGTTAGATGGTTTACTCATTCATGCATTTGCATATAACCATCTTAGTGAGCCTTAGGATTATCATAGAATCCAACCCAATAGGTTCACTTTGTCCAAAGACTCATTTGGAGTCTCTGGCTTTCCGTCAGTCGCCTGCTGAAGGAAACACAGTCGACTGGGTGATTTCCAGTCGCCTGTAGATCCTTCTACAGTCGCCTGACATGCACAGCTCAAGTCAACATTTCAATTGACTCAAACTTGAGCTTTATGCACAGTCGTCTGTCGATCAGTTTACAGTCGCCTGTATTATTACAGTCGCCTGGAGATTGGTCATCAGTCGCCTGTATAGCGTAAGTGCATTCTCTGCATCTCTCTGTTGTTTCTCCATCTTATACAGCAGACGACTGATTAAGGTTTTACAGTCGCATGGCTAATAGACAGTCGACTGCATTATTGACATCAGTCGCCTGTGCGTTTAACTGGAGAAAGAGTACAGCTCTCTGTTTCATTCCATCCCCTGCAGCAGTCGCCTGCTGAAGGATTTACAGACGCCTGTCCTGTTTGTCAGTCTACTGTATTGTCTTCATCAGTCGACTGTCCTGGCTCAGAATATAGCCGTTGGATATTTTCTAGCCGTTGATCAGTCGACTGTCTTTTGATCATCAGTCGACTGTTCCTATCGTTTTTGCCCAGTTTCTAGCCGTTGCAGAATTGTTTCTTTGGATGTTTCCTTGGGTTTTGGGGCTTGATATGGGGTTCCTATATATATGAGTGTGCTGCCATCTCTTGGTTCTTCTTGATCCCTCTTGATTCTTCTTGATACATTTGAAAATCTCAAGAGATCTATAAGCAACTCTCAAGCTCCCTCATTTCCCTCTATTGAGCATTCATTCCTCTTCATGCATTGAAGTCCAGCTCAAGGGAAATCATCCAAGTGCTCTCAAGCATATCTCAACACTTGGATATCCTCTTCCATGCCTTGCATCCATTCATGAGTAAGCATCTCAAGGCATAGGTAAGAGTATTTATTTTACTTGGTGTAATTTGTGTATCTAATTCTCTTTGTGGGAATTAGAACTTTCTCTCTTTGTGGGATGTTCTCTCTTTGTGGGAGGTTGTCTCTTTGTGGGACTTAGGAAACTCTCTTTGTGGGAGTAACTCTTGTTGTGGGAGTTTAGTGTCCTAGTGTAGGGCTAACCCTAATTCTCTGAGTGGGAGTTAGTGATTCTCTGTGTGGGAATCTTGATCCTCGTGTAGGATTGGTTGGGTCCTTGTGTAGGGCATAAATCCTCTTTGTGGGGTATCTCCTTGTGAGATTTGTATTCACTTCTCTGTGTGGAAATATAGTGAATATTGGTGTCGCTGGATGTACCCAAGTTTGGGGAACCAGGGTAAAACTTTGTGTTTACGTTTGGATTGATTGTGCCTTTTAATTCCTATTGCATTTATAATTCCGCATTTGCAAGTTAAATTTTAATTGGACAATTTTATTGCCATTACACTATTCCCCCCCCCCCTAGTGTGTTGTTAGTATTGCAAGGGTAAGGCGATCCTTACATGGTGTTGATGTTGGATGGACACCCCATTGCCTATGAGAGTCAAAAGCCGGATGACACCTAATGGCGGTACATAGTTCAGGAGAAAGAGATGACAACGGTGGTCCACTGCTTACGGCTATAGAGGCACTACTTACTTAGTTTCAAGTTCGTAGTGAAGACAATGCCACTAGCTATTTCCGAACACAGAAGAAGCTTTCCCCCAAGTAAGCAAGATGGCATGACTTCTTGGCAGAGTTCGACGATGTGTTGGAGTACAAGCCTGGCAAAGAAAACTTGGTGGCGAATGCACGAAGATGGAAAGCAGAACTCGTACCTATGGTGAACCGGCCACAAAGCCCCTTGCTTGACCGGATAATAGATGTCCTAATGCAAGATTCAACGGCAAAATCACTATTCAAGTATGCCCAGGAAGGAAAGACTCGGAGATTGTGGCTTGAGGACGGCTTACTCTATGCCAAGGGAAGTCAGGTGTACGTATCATCATTCGGGAACCTACGACGGAAAGTTTTGAAGGAATGCCATGACTATCCATGGACGGGGCATCCCAGAGTGCATTGAACATTGGCATTGCTCGAGTATGCATACTATTGGCCTCATATATGGGTCGATATTAGGGCATATGTGAAGACTTGTCGTGTATGCTAACAAGACAAGGCGGCGCAAAGAGCACCAGTGGGACTACTCGACCTACTACAGATTCCAGAAAGACCGTGGGAGAGCATTTTCATGGATTTCATCATAGGATTACCCAAGTTTGAAGGGTGTAACATCATCATGGTGGTGGTAAACAGATTCTCCAAGTATGTGAACTTCATTCCAGCACCAGTGAAGTGTCCGACATAAGTAACAGCCCCACTATTCATAAAGCATATGGTGAAGTATTGGGGACTACCGAAGACTATCATGAGCGACAGTGATGCTCGTTTCACGAGAAGCTTTTGGTCGGAGCTCTTCAGATTTATAGGATCTAACTTGAGCTTCTCTACCGGCTTCTACCCTCAGACAGATGGCCAGACAAAGAGGGTGAACGAGCTACTAGAGGTGTACCTGAGGCAATATGTGAGTGCCATCCAGCAAGATTGGAAACTTTTGCTAGCCGTGGCTCAGTTTTCATACAACCTTCAGAGGAGTGAGTTGACTAGGAAAAGTATGTTCGAGATCATGACAGCACAACAACCACTCACACCAAATGCCATTACTACGGGCTACAAGGGGAGTAGTCCAGCGGCCTACAAGTTTGCTAAGTGATGACAAGAACGGAACATGTTGTTGAAGTCATGCCTTCGCAAGGCAGCAAAAAGGACGAAGAAATGGGCTGACAAGAAAAGGAGACATGCTGAGTATGGTCATTATCAAGCTTTCGATGGTGGATCGACATAATGGACTACACAAAAGACTGAGATGGAAGTATGAAGGCACATTTCCGATGATCAAAAGAGTGGGGAACGTAGACTACAAAGTGAAACTTTCTGCTACAATCAAGTACCATCCAGTCTTTCATGTGAGTATGTTGAAGCCATACCATGGGGATCCGGAGGACTCGAGCCTAGGAAAGTTTTCTTGTGCGCGTGCGGGGATACGGATGGAATTCAATAAGGATGCCGAGGAGATCATCACGATAGGGTGGTTCGGGAGGCCAACAACCATCAACGGCTGAAGTATTTCGTAGGATTACAAAAAAGCACGAGTAGTTGGGAACCTGCGAGTGCTCTATGGCATTTCGAGGATTTGATGGAGGAATTTCGCAAGGAGAAGACCAAGCGACGAGGACATCGCAAGATAGGTGGTGGAGAATGTCACAATCGCCACGTCATCACCTCGTCATCAGCTAATTGGCGCTTGGTATGTGAGTTGGCATTCTCTAGATGGTTCCAAGGGTGTTTTTGTGACTATTATATCTAGAATGTTCTTGGACATTCATGTATATTCTTTAAAGAGGGAATTTAGTGTAGAATAATGGGAAAGGTTCTAGAGACTCTTTTTAAGCCATTAGATAATGAAATACTCTGAAGTCTA
The DNA here is from genome assembly GCA_030789695.1 of Scilla litardierei. Classification (NCBI taxonomy): domain Eukaryota; kingdom Viridiplantae; phylum Streptophyta; class Magnoliopsida; order Asparagales; family Asparagaceae; genus Scilla; species Scilla litardierei. Next base: position 265,517,541 of record CM061141.1, on the reverse strand, counting down.
ATCTTCCACGTTGATTGTAAGTGAGCCTCACCTACAAATAGAGGCAAGTGTATGTCATTTGGAACCATCGAGAGTTGGAAGCAATTGAAGAAAAGGCATTCTCCACTTCCAAGTTCTCTTGTTTTCTTGAGTACCTTATATGACTGTAAGAATTCGGAGAAAGACGGACTTAGCCATTCTAAGGGAGGAAAAGTGAACTTAGTGCCGCACGGGATTGGAGAGATCAAGTTGCTAAACAATCTGTCCATGACACATACCCTTGTTGATGCAAATAAGAAGACTAAAAAGAAGCCATTAAAATTTTCATCTCTGCCTTTTTTTTTCAATCTGAAGAGAGAATAAAATTAAATAGATTTCTTTAATCGTTGTTAGCTCTGCGTCACATTCGAAGCCGTCCATCGTGCAGTGCAATGATCATGTCGATCTACATTCACTCTCCTAAATGCTTGCTCAAATATCATTTTACACACTCTAGAAGTTTAAATTAACGAAATATTTTTTTAATTATGGCAATAATTTGTTTCCTCCGATAATGTGGTAGGTCATCATCTTTCTATTGTTTTTACTAATTTATTTTATTGATTATCCTGACAGAACATTGTTGAAGAGAATTACAGCCCCAACAGTTGTCGTTGCCACGTGCTTCACACAAGCTCTTTTGGTACTCATTTTGGGTATTTGTGTTTCATGGGTGTATTTCATGTAGACTGCGTAATGTACAGATAGACATGCACCATGGTGCTCGGACACAGCCCTAGGAATGACCATAGCTGACACGGCTTAGACTTCCATGGTTCCTCATGTTAACCTACCTAGAAAGCGTACGATACAGACGATTCAAGTAGCAAGTTACTGAGAAATTGCCTTTATGAGAAACAGCTCGGACACAGCCCTGGGAATGACCATAGCAAACAATTTCTTCTCTCTCCAATGAAAACTCACAACAGCAATCCAAGTTCAAAGCTGAAATGGGTGGGGCAGTGGCTGAGACTGAAACACTGAAAGGCAAACTCGCTCACCAAGCATCGTGGTAGATACAAGAAAATATAGCATAAGCAAGTCTGGAACACCATTCTTTTTTTTTAAAGATGAAAGAACACGATTCTTTATGGATGCGGCAGAACGGACAACAGAAAGCACTTGGAACACCAAGAACCTGCTTGCTTGTATATTACTTTTTCCCTCGCAGTTTCACGCCAAGAACCCTTTCCAATTTGGCGACGATTTGCTGATTTGGAATGGCCTTACCTGACTCGTACTCTTGGATCACTTGGGGCTTCTCATTGATCAGCTGTCACCATATCATTTCTGTAAGCTTGATACTCATTCGTCAAAAGTCAAATGACACAGCTTTAAAGAGGAGTTAATACCTGAGCAAGCTGGGCTTGTGTATATTTTTTATCCATTCGCGCTTGCATTATGTTCTTCTTCAGTTCAGTGGGAACTCGTTCATCTAATTGAAATATCAGATTCATGTCAGCAAAGAACTGCGTGACATGCATTAGCTATCTACAAAGACAAAAGGAAGTGACCAAGTAATAGATAAGATAAATATAAAGCATTTTAAATTATCTATTATACAAATTAGGGATGTTTTTGAATGTGTTTGCTGACTAGGACAAAGAGATACGTAGATAGACTGTTAGGATTCAATCTGGAAGAATGAAGTGCTGAGATGAGATGTAAAAATTTTGGGCGGAAAACCCCTATAGGGGTCTATCTCTTTTTTTGGGAAACCTTTGAAGACATCCTTTCACACCCAACTAGATGCGGCATAATGGGAAGCAGGCACTGTTTAATTTAATCTAACTGCTCTCTATTTTATAAGCACATTACCCGTGAAGAAATTAATGCGCAAAATTAATGGCCCATCTATACCTATCTGGACCCTATCGTGGACTACTCGCGCTTCAACTACCGGTCTATCAATCTCAGTGGCTCAGTGCCCCTCAGTCTCACACATAATTCAACACCAAACACGAGGGGTCAATGGGGGAGTCGAGATCCACAAACATGATTGTGCTCCCGCGAGAGGGATATGTTCGTGCTCGCACCCACAAAACCCCCCTCTGGCTCGGGGACGTTGGGAGGATAGGGTTTAATGATGGAGCTGTTGACAAATATCATGTTGACTAGGGGCGGCGTAAAATTTCTATCTGGTTCGAAGTAAGCATGGTGACCATTATTACGTCAAAGTTTCACTAACTTCGTCGGTCGCGCCCTGCTTCCCGGGGACGTGGCTGTCTTTTGCATATGAAGCAGGTTCTGCTATTTACCAGTGAAAACAATATAGTAAATAGTAGACATGTACCAATATAATTGTATAAATTGATCTTTACCAGTGCAAACAATATAGTATATAGTAGACATGTACCAATATAATCGTATAAATTGATCTTTCAAGTACAAAATCGGAGTACAATGTGAAAGTTACAATTGTCTCCCAATTACATAAATAAAATCCATGGAGTTCCCCTTAAGACCTATCACACGAAAATTTACGTCATTTGCAGCAAACTCAGACTCCTCAAGGTCAGTGGTCTCCTAGTATTCCTGATCAACACCTGACGGTGCAACAAAGACGAAGTACCGCCAGGTTAGAATAAATTTACAATAATTCTAGAAATTGGCATTTAAGCAGTGTAAAAAGCATGACTGATAATAAAGCAGAAATAGGTAAATAAGTGATAGTATGCAAAGTCAGGCATGCAGCGTAACCTATAAATACTATCATGAATACAAGGCATGCACGTAACAGTAACCGAAACTAGACGCAAGCATAAAAATCAGATCTCAGTCAAGTTTATATTATCATTGCTCTAGCAGTTATACCAATCCTAGGCAGTGACTCATACTGGAGATTACGATATGCAACCATGTCCACCTTATACCACAGGCGAGCTCACACAGGCCAAGTCCATCCGGCTAACGGGTTTGGTCATGAGCGATCGGATCGGGAACAAAACAAGAATGTGACTCAGGATCCATCCGACATAACGGGTCGCAGTCATTAACAACCAGGTCGGAACGAGAACGGAAATGAGATCCTCCCACTGCAAAGTCCATCCGACATAACGGGTTTGGTCGTGAGCGACCGGATCGGAACAAAACAGGAACGTGACTCAGGATCCATCCGACATAACGGGTCGCAGTCATGAACAACCAGGTTGGAACAAGAATGAAAATGAGAACCCTCCCAGACAGTGGCCAAAAGCATGGCTCCTGTCAATATCGAACTATCTAATATGAGTTATCTCAAAACCCAGTGAGTCTTAATATGTCAAGAGTTGTTTAAGATGTACAGTTTTCAACGTCAAGATGGTGTTGTTCAATAGATGTTACTAATGTAATTTGTGATATCATTTCCATAGTTTACATGACATGACATTGTTGTAACTAGTCTAACAAACCATATATTCAAGAATATTTTATCTAACACTAGAATGGTTGTTAAGTATAAACATGAAAGTGATTCTAGAAGTGGCTTATATGGGTCCAAAAGGTTGCTTCGGTGTTGCAGTGACACGTTATTCCATATAGCACTAAGTTCCCAATCAAGAAACACATACGGAACCAAGAGGATGTAATTAGTGTCCAATATACAGATACAATATCAAGTAATGTGAACAAGTTGAATATCCATTGCAATGGTCATGTAAGTGACACATTGCAATCATGTCAATTGAGTCATTATCAGGTTGTGACCGCATGCCATGTAACTCTATCATGGAAGCATTCAATGTAATTTCATGTTGTGGCAGCATCATGTAACATGCATCATAGAAAATAAGAAAAGGAGGCAACAGTCTCATAACAAGTCCAAGGGGTTGCATCATGGATGATATTCATAGTTAGGGGTGCTATGTATTCCTAATACAAGATCCTAGCAGCCAAGGGTCATAAACTGCATGTTCCCAACAAGCCCATGTATCACGCCCCTATCAAGCCCAACCATATGCCACATGGCATCAATAACAATGTCGAACAAGTCCTTACACCCAACAATATGAGAATAATACCAAACATCCAATAGGCTCAACTATCCAACATACCATAAAGTTGTAGCGGTATTTAGTCCAATCATGTCAGGTATGATACTTACAATATCTTTATTGTGAGTGATTACTTTAACATGCATCATAAAAATAGATGAAATAAAACTAGTCTCTAAACAAGTCCAAGGGTCACATAAAAATTGGTCAATATGGTTGGGTGTTAAATGATCCATCCAAGTTCGTGATGCCAATAGTTTAAGGGTCAATCATATCAACAGGCCTAATCCCAGCAATATATCGTTAGCAAAGTGATATCAATATCCAACATATCTAATAATATGTCATACGTAAAGTGGTATCAATATCTAACAAGTCTAAGTGATATCAACATCTAATAAGTATAACAAGATGGCATACGTAAAGTGAAATCAATTTCTAACAAAACTATTCAGTCAATCAATAAACCATGCAAGGAAATGATAACCACTCACTGTAATGCCCTGCTAAGCTACTGCACAAGTACTAGAGGAGGGGGGAATAGTACTTTAAAATAATTAAGAGGCTAATTCCTAATTACTTGCAAACTATACCAAACAATGCGGAAAATGCGGAAATGTAAATGTTAGACAACAAAGAAACAATCGCAAACAACGATATTACTGGGTTCGGATCCACCCAAGTCTCCCCGACTTGTTCCCGGTGATCCTACATCCCAACCACCCGGATCCCCTCCGGATACTTGAGTTAGAAACCCTAACTCAAGATTTCCACTATGAAATACTTGTGAAAAACCTTCACAAGTCAAATCATACACAAAGTAATTTGTGACTCCCACAACCCGGGATCACAACCACACTCTCACAACCGAGAGTGAAACTTACAATATGAATTGAAATGAAATAGAAACTTCTTACCGACAAAATACCTATGCCTTGAGTAATGCTTACGAATTAGGGCAAAGATGATTTTGAGGAAGAAGAAGTGGCACCAAACCCTAGCTCCAAGATGTAGATCAGCAATGGAGAGCTATGGGGATGTTGGTGACCTAGAATCAAGCACTTGGCTTGGAAGGCTTCACACTCAATGAATCTCTTTGGAAGTAAGAATGAGGAGAGATTATTGAATGGAATGAAAGAACTTTGAATGAGCTTGGAATGATTTCTCTTGATCTCTAAACTTGCAATAATATCAGCCTTGACTGCAATGAATGCAGCCCATCAAGTATTTATAGGATAGAGGAGAGAGAGAAAGAAAACTGTTTCAATTAATGCTCCAACGGCTCTTTTCTGAACCCAACTAGTCGGTCAAAGAACAACTACCGACCGACTAGTTCATCAACTAGTCGGTCGGTCAATTAACGTATACCGACTAATGGAAGAACAGCCAAAAGGTTGAAGCACAGACAAAAGGAACTAGTCGGTCCAAGAAGAGTAGCTGACCGACTAGTTTCACAACTAGTCGGTCGGTTACTCAACTGAAACCGACTAACAGATAAAACTGAAGTCTGAGCACAAATTGACTTAGTCGGTCCAAGAACAAATGTTGACCGACTAATTCACCAACTAGTCGGTCGCCAAATGAGCATAGACCGACTAACGATAAACAGTAAGTTAGGTGAAAATTGGCATGTACAATAAAACTCAACTAGTCGGTCCAAGAAGGAAAGTTGACCGACTAGTTCATCAACTAGTCGGTCGATCAATGAACACAGACCGACTAATGATAAACAGTAACTAGCTTGGAAAAGACTGACTGAAACTAGTCGGTCCAAGAAGCTTTGCCGACCGACTAGATCACCATCTAGTCGGTCAGTTCCTCTTCTTGAACCAACTAACATGCATAAGAAGTCGCGAATCGAAGCGCGAAGCTTCGGGAAAGATTGTATGGACTTCTACTAAGATCCTAGAGCTAAGATAAGAGCGTTATGAAAATTTAAACCGTAAGACCTACTCAAGGCTTAACGTTCTACGAAAGAAGCTTAAAGACTATAAATAAAACTTGACGATATCGTCTTCAATAGCTTCAATCGAATCTTCATGACTTCTAAAATGGTCCATAAGCTTCAACGAAGCTTTAGGCATACGATCACGTGCTTTGAGAAGTCTTGAGACGTCGTAATTGATACTCATATGAATTTGGCGACGATCTCCATAACTACGCTCACAAAGTGTTAGTTCACGATATATTTATGTTTGTTCATCATCCAAAACCAAATCTGGGGAGTCCAATATCCAACATTCTCCCCCTTTTTGGTGATAACAAACCAACATAAATAATAATCAAAAATAATAATTCAAATGAAATTTACTTACTCCTCCTGCATTGATGACACGTTAATTCCAAATTAAACAATAATAATACGCATCAAGCAGACGAGTAAAGTATATAAAAGAGAATCGATTATTGAATTATCGAGTACCAAAGGTTGATTATTGAAATATCGGATTTGAAAATCCATTTATATATCTTAACTCCCCCTAAATCTAACATATCAAATTAGATTCTTGGAATAGTGCTTTAAATTATCATTTAGCACATCGTTATTATTATATCTCTCCCCCTTTGGCATTAGCAAAAAGAGCGGGAGAAGATCAACGACAACAACAATGGCTTCAAATAAAAGCACGGGAGTCGTAGAAAACGACGACGGTTCAAGTGACACCAAAGAAAAAATACGAATAAATCAAGGCGTGTCAATGATACCATAGTCGGAAATCGTAAAACGAAATCATCAAAAACTCAAAGCAATTTTACGGATTGAGTTATGGAATATACTCTCCAATATCAACATTCTTGGTTAATTTAGTGCATGGAAAACAATTCTATGTTTCCATAGAAGAAATTTCTATTAAACCAAGTTAATATCGTCGAGCGACGAAATCAAACATCAGAGACATAAAAAAATATAATGTGCACAATAGAATGAAATGTCAACGTCGATGTATATATATAAAAAGTATGAACCAGAGTACATCAAAAATATATATCACTGACATACAAAACATCGATCCAACGATCGGGGCACAAAATACATCATCATATCAAACAGATATCAGAGTGTCACATAACATACAACATCATCAAAGTACATCAAAATACATCATCAAAATGATCCAAAAATCATAGCCACCCACACTATCCTACCCAAACTCTCTCACACTAGATGTATCATCCAAGGAGCATCAGAGAGTCCTCAAAGAAGCTCAAGAGGAAACGGCAGGATCTGCAGCAGCAGCAGGCTCTGCAGGAGAAGTGGTGGTCACAGGAACATCTGGAATGTCAACGGGAGCGACGGCAGAAGTGGAAATCTCTGGAGCAGCAACAGTAGTGGCCTCGGGAGCACCAGTCGGAGCATCCACCGCAGGAGCGGTGGCAACAGGTGTGCTCTCGGGGGCACCAGCAGACGAAGCAGCATCAGCATCACCAGAAGTGCCCTCGGGGGCACGAGCAGCAGCACGAGCAAGCTCCTCAATGTCCTCCTCATCCAACTCATCCTCGTCAGAGAAAGACGGAGGGACCTCAATATCAAGGTGTCGAGCGATACGACAAAGAATCTCCTCAGAACGAGCCTGACGAGACTCCAAACGACGGATCGAACGAACGACATCGGCAAGAGTGGTAGAGGGAGCAGCTGAGGCTGAGACTGAGGCAGACGCTGAAGGTGTCGTCCTCTGAACGTGACGGAGCGCCGCAAGAGACTTCTTGACGGCCGTCGCGTTCAGGGGAGGACCAAGTGGACGCTCATCGTCACGAGGAAGTGTGACACGGAAGTGGTGAAAAACAAGGGTCAACAAGCACGGGAAGGGGATGTGAGCCGACTTCGTGGTCTTGCGAATACACTCGAAAGAATCCATCTTATCGAGTATAATGCGAGCCCAGTTAATCGAGCTCCCCATGAAAATAGCGTAGATCAACTTCAAGAAGGGCTGGGACGGTAGAGATGAGGAGCCGTACTTGGGAAGCAAGCACGACTTCAGAATCAAATTCAGGACCCATGCATTAGGCTTGAAGGATTTGGAGGGAACGCCAATCATGGCGGGAGGAATCTGATGGAAAATCTGGGATAGGCTATGCTATCGAGGCGTCGACTAGTCGTCGACTAGTCGCCGACTAGTCTAGAGTCGGTGGATGACCGACTTGAAATTTTTCAAAAGTCGGGAGGTGAGTCGGACACCGACTAGGCGTCGACTTGGTCTGACTTTTTGACCGATTTGGTCCGACTTTTGGTCCGACTTGGTCCGACTTAGGCCGACTTTTTCAGCATACTTCTACAATCAAAATACAAGAGGGAAAATTGTTTGTCTCCTGTTCTAACTTCATGATAATCAAAACATTCACAGCGGATCGAGTTGAATTCCAAGAGGAAGCCAAGAAGGCCTTGAAACTCTCCCCACCAAGATATTTTCAGCAGATGACCCCATCAGTAATGAACTCTAGAAAATGTTCACTCTAAAACTACGCCTGTCCACATTCGTTTCCATGCAGAGATCTCATTCTTGGCGTATAGTTTCCTGATTCTGCCATGAATTCAACTGTCTCAATTGCCTGCTTCCATATGATCCTTTCGACTGATGGTTGTTTGCCTCCATCGCGAACCAGGTGTATACTGATTGAACTCTAATATGACAGTATCTGCAATAATATGCAGGAAAAAGATTTAAAAAATGTGAATTTTCAAAGAATTTATCTAAGCTGGAAAATTATATGCCCAGTGCAAACCTAAAAAAAGAAGCAACATCTGTTACATGAAATAAAATATGTTAACATCTGGGTGCGACTAGTCGTCGACTAGTCGCCGACTCGTTCGACTAGTCATGAGTCGGTACTTGGCCGACTCGTTGCCGACTCACCGACTTAACTGCATAGGGGATAGGACGACCTGATCAAGGGAGGTGATATCATCAACAGAAATGTCAGAGGGGAGGAGGCCAGACGAGGAGATACCCAAAATCTCTCCTAAGATTTCTGCCGTGAGGACTATAGGAGTCCACAAAACAGTCGTCTCAATCGAGTGGGTCTCGTCGTACTGACCCCGGATCCTATTGGCATAGAAAAGTTTGACTAAACGAGGGTAGGGGTGAGGATTCGCCTTAGGATCATATCAAAGGTAATCGATAAGACCCGAAGACGACAGAAGATCAGCTAGCCCTATGAAGTCACTAATCTGGACGAAATGCTCCAGAAGCAGCGGGCAATGTTCGATACGGTTGTAAGCCGCGAGACACATAGGGTCGTCGCGACACAACGAGATATCGACACCGCCTACCGGCATCGGAGCCTTTCCCTTAGGCTTACGGGTAGACGTACGTGGTCGGGAGCTAGACTCAGGATGGGTAGGAGGAGTGGGTTCCCTATGAGTATCAGGCTCGGGTCTATACTCTGTATCGGAATCGGTAGGAGTATGGAAAGAAGAGGGAGACGCAAGTTGCTTGGGCTTGGGCTTTGGCTTGGGTTGGTTACGGGGCTTCGCTTTCGTCGTCCTCTTACGCTTAAGAGGGGGCGAAGACGAAGAGGGTTCGGTAGGCTTCGAACGGCGTTTCGGAGGAGGAGGATCCGAGGGTGGCGAATCTACGGTCATGGGCGAAGGGCCAGAGGGAGTGATCGGGATACGTGTACGAGCCATAAGCGCGGCACGACACGACACACGAGATCGAATCGAAGAAACCCTAGCCGAAATCAAGAACCCTAGCACAACCCTAGGCCGAAATGAAATCACTAGAAACCCTAATCCTAGAAGTTGAAAGCTAGCCCTAGAATGGAGAGAGATACCTAGGAGGAGGAGGAGAGGGGTCGACGGCACAGGCAGAGATGGCCGGAAAGATGGCCGGAGATCGACGGCGGAGAGGGAGGCAGACGAAGGGTCGGGGGGGTTTTGAGCTGAGAAGGGGTTTTCGATCGACTAAAAGAGATAATAGTCGGTCGAGATGACTAAATAAGTCGATTAGAAGCCAAAAGACGAATCAGTCACTGGCACAACTAGTCGGTCACAGTTCAAGCATTGACCGACTAGATCACATCTAGTCGGTCGGTCAATGAGCTTGAACCGACTAGTTGTAAACAGTGACTGAACCCAAGTTAACTGACAAGAATTAGTCGGTCTGTGTTCATTTACTGACCGACTAGATCTCAATCTAGTCGGTCGGTCACTGAACATGAACCGACTAAAGAGGTCCAAAAATTGAAAATCTATGAAATTTGATTTCTCTTCTAATCACACTTGGATGAAACATCAAAATACTCTCATTAATCATTATACTACCCCATTAAACATCGAAAATCTGAAATTTGACGATTACGCACAAATCGAGCGAAAATTCCGAAAATTCAACCAAAATCCAGAAAATTTCAATACTACAAGCATGAGCAAATATAACGAATAGAACAGCATGCAAGAATATTGAATAAAAAATGAATCATATATCTCGGATTCACCCATAATCCCCAATTCTCGACGCAACCGCACAAAGGAGTCCTCCTTTAGGGGTTTCGTGAAAATATCGGCGATTTGCTTCTGGGTTTCAACGTACACTAATATGATGTCCTTTTTAGCAACATGATCATCTAAGAAATGGTGTCGGACATCTATGTGTTTCGAACGGGAATGGTGTATCGGGTTCTTGGAAAGACATATTGCACTTTGGTTGTCAACCATGATAGGGTAAGTATCACAGTTTATACCAAAGTCTTTAAGTGTGTCTCATCCAAAGAACTTGAGCACACGCGGCACCGGCGGCAATGTATTCCGCCTCGGTGGTTGAAAGTGATACGGAATTTTGCTTCTTGGAAAACCAAGTGACAAGAGAATTTCCTATAAAATGGCAAGTGCCACTAGTACTTTTCCTGTCGGATTTGCATCCCGCATAATCGGCATCACTATATAAGATTAACTCATACGTGCTAGATTTTGGATAAAGTAATCCAAAATCAAGTGTATAACTTAAATAACGGAAAATACGTTTTACCGCTACTAAGTGAGACTCCTTAGGTTGAGACTGATAACAAGCACATACGCATACGGCAAACATAATATCGGGCCTACTTGCGGTAAGATAAAGTAAACTACCTATCATACCTCGATATAGACGAATGTCTACATCCTTACCGCCCGTATCCTTATCAAGATGCGTAGTCGTGCTCATTGGAGTCTTTTTCCCGGAGGCATTCTCCATTCCAAATCGCTTTAGCAACTCCACCGTGTACTTCGTTTGGTGGATGAAGATTGCATCGTCCATTTGGCGAATTTGGAGACCTAAGAAATATTTGAGCTCACCCATGTGGCTCATCTCAAATTGATCCTTCATCACATTAGAAAACTCTTCGCAAAGAGCAAAGTTAGTAGCACCGAAAATGATATCAACATATATTTGAACTAAAATTATATCATTATTCGAATGCTTAACAAAAAGTGTAGAATCGGCTTCTCCCATTTTAAAATTCAAATCCAAAAGAAAATTCTTTAGGCGATCATACCAAGCTCGAGGAGCTTGTCCAACCCGTAAAGCGCTTTCTTTAGTTTAAAAACATGATTTGGAAATTTTTCATTAATAAAGCCCGGAGGTTGAGAAACATAAACTTCCTCAACGACATCTCCGTTTAAAAATGCACTTTTTACATCCATTTAAAATAGTTTGAAATTTTTATGGCATGCAAAAGACAATAATAATCTAATTGATTCTAATCTAGCTACCGGAGCGAAGGATTCTTCGAAATCAATACATTCCTCTTGACGGTAGCCTTGAGCAACTAACCGAGCTTTGTTCCGGACGACGACATGGTTTTCGTCGGTTTTGTTCTTGAAGATCCACTTTGTCCCTATGACGGTGTGATTCTTCGATGGCAATGGAACAAGCTCCCAAACTTCATTCCTCTCGAATTGAATGAGTTCCTCCTCCATGGCTAAGATCCAAGCGCTATCTTCGCATGCTTCATTAACATTCTTTGGCTCTATCGAGGAGGCAAAGGCACAATGAGCGAGGTAGTTCACTTGCGATCTCGTCTTGACACTATCATGGATATTGCCAATGACTTGCTCATGAGGATGGTCACGAACGGTATGAAGCCGTTTGGGAATACCTTGATCACTAGGAACATTCTCAACAACTTCATTAGACGGGTTAGTCTCAATAGAATCAATAGAATCATTAGAGTTAGAATTACCAATTGAATCACATAAGACATCCATAGAGTCATCATCATTAGTAATTCTAGTTGGAACAAATCCTTCATTAAATGACATATGAAGCGATTCCTCGATCGTTGAGGTTCGTTTGTTGAATATCCGGTAGGCTTTGCTACGCGAAGAATATCCAACAAAAATCCCCTCATCGGATCTTGGATCGAATTTGTCCAAACTACCATACGTGTTCTTAATAAAACATTTCGAACCAAAAACACGAAAATGTTTAACTTGAGGCAACCTACCAAACAACAATTCATAACAAGTTTGTTTAGTGCCGGGCCTCAAAAATATTCTATTAAACACATAGCAAGCGGTATGTACCGCTTCCGCCCAAAATTGATGGCCAAGTTGGCTATCATCAAGCATAGTGCGAGCACATTCCACTAGCGTCCTATTCTTTCTCTCAACAACACCATTTTGAGGAGGTGCGCGAGGGAATGAAAAGGTGTGTGTAATACCAACTTCATCACAAAATGTCTCAAAAGACTCATTCTCAAATTCACCTCCATGATCACTACGAATAGTGACAATGGTGGTTCCTAAGAGATTTTGTACTTTCTTAACAAAAATTGTGAAGTTTTCAAAAGCTTCATTTTTATTACACAATGAAAATACCCAAGTAAACCTAGAAAAGTCATCAACGATGACAAGTCCATATCTAGCATTACCTAATGAAGCAACTCTAGTTGGCCCAAATAAATCTAGATGTAATAGCTCCAGAGGCCGCTTAGAAGAAATGCTTTTCTTAGGTTTAAATGAAGATTTTGGAAGCTTGCCTCGTTGACACGAGTCACAAAAGCTTTTCTTTTGAAAGACAAGCTTAGGGAAGCCTCTAATAGAATTTAACTTGGAAAGCTTAAAAAGTGTTCCAAAGTTCACATGACCAAAACGTCGATGTCATAAGTGTTGTTCACTTGTGTTGGCAATAAGACATTGTTCATGTGATCTTGGAAGATCTAGGATATATATATCCTTATGGCGTGTGCCGGAAAACAATAATTCATTATTATCTTTTCTTAAAATATGGCACATTCCTTTCGCAAAGTTAACTTTGTAACCTTTGTCACAAAGTTGACTTATTGAAATGAGATTGTGGTTTAATCCTTTAACAAGGTAAACATCACATATAAGGGGTTTAGAAGGATTACCCACTTTACCAACACCTATGATGGTTCCGCTCTCGTTGCCTCCAAATACCACGCGGTTTCCATTTGCAATGGGAACCACTCCGGAAAGCAATTGAGCGTCACCCGTCATGTGTTTTGAACACCCGCTATCGAGTATCCAATTCCCCTTGGAGCTAAATTTAAATTTGTTGCTCCTTTTCTTTTTCTTTTCCTTGAGTACCTAAAGATAGAAAATTTCATATCATGGTACCCAAGGTCATTGGGTCCAAAAGATTAGACCTTTGGAAGCCAAGTCCAATTGGACTTAGACTTCCCCACATAATTTCTACTATGCACAACATCCGAAAAATAAGCATTCATGTAAACTTGTTTTTCATCCATGCTTGTGTCCTTTGGGCTCCAAATAGTGAAAATCTTGGGAGCCCCCATCCTATTGGGTGCATGCATGCGTTGTTGGTTTCTACGTGATGCATGTCGTGGATAGGCATAAGGAACATGATGGAATGGTGCATGTGGATAGTTATTCATACGATGATGTGGGTGAACATATGCATGTGGAGGAACACGTGCGTGAGGGTGTCTCACATGGTGTGCACGTGCCCGTGAACGTGTAGCATAGAAATCATCATATGTGTGAGCCGGTGGAGTAGGACGTGTGTTCCTACGTGGCATAGTATTGGTGTACATATAAGCATGCCCCTTCTTTGGAGGTCCACCCAAAGTGGGTTTCTTTCCGAAAGAGGGTGTGAACGAGGTGGAAGCACCATTGGTAGAAGAACTATCAATAGAGTGTTTGCTACCACTCGTTGAGTCACCGGAAGTTGGCCTAACAAAAGTAGTGGCCGATTTGGATGAACTTCCCATCGTATACTCCAAGCCAATGTAGTGATTGGCCGGAAGTAAGTCACTTAGGATTTTATCCAAATGGTCCTTACCCTTATTGAATTTATTAATTCGGCCTAATGTGTTCTCATATTTCTCGGTGAGAGAACGCATAGAAGTATCCAAATTGGATACTTGCGATGTGAGCACATAAACACGAGATTTAAGACTCTCATTCTCAATACTCAAAGTCGAGTTTTGAGAAGTCAAATCCGCTATCTTGTGTTCCTCCGGATCTTCAATGCTAACATGTTCAAGTTGAGTCTTGAGATTAACAATCTCATTCTTCAACCCTTCAACAACGATGTCGTTGTTGGTGATGATAGTTTTAGGCGAGGTTTGAATGCTAGCTAAGTCATCTTTTACTTTAGTATACCTATTTACTAATTTAGTATACTTAGACCATAATTGAGAATTAGCATTCCTAAGGTCATCCATAGTTACCTCATCGCCTTCGTTGTCGCTATCATCGGAAGAGGAAGATCCTTGATCATGCTCCTCTCTTGCCATGAAGCACATGTGTGCTTGCTCCACTTGCTCATCGTCCGACTCTCCGCTTGAGGAATCCTCGGAGTCAGTGAATGTTGCCCCGACAAGCCCCTTTTTGTTCCCTTTCTTGTACTTCTTGGACTTGTCGTACTTTGACGCCTTCCACTTCTCCTTTTGCTTGTTTAGAGGACACTCCGCTTTCATGTGTCCTGGCTTGTTGCATTTAAAGCACAAAGAAGAAGAAGAGGAGTTAGATGAATTGAACTTTGATTTGTTTTTGAAGTTACCTTTCCGGAAGAACCGGTTGAACTTCTTGGCCATGAGTGCCATGGACTCCAAGTCCAACTCGTTTTCCGAGTTCTCATCATCGGTTGATGTGGAAGTAGATGGAGCGGCCTTGAAAGCAATAACTTTCTTCTTTGGCTCTTCTTGTTGTAGGTAAGACTTCATCTTTTCCTGCAACTTCAACTTG
Organism: Scilla litardierei; assembly: GCA_030789695.1. Lineage (NCBI taxonomy): Eukaryota > Viridiplantae > Streptophyta > Magnoliopsida > Asparagales > Asparagaceae > Scilla > Scilla litardierei. The sequence goes on along the minus strand of CM061141.1, from coordinate 265,502,397 downwards.
CTATCCTTGCGTACCTCTTAAGACATCAAGGTACCCATTAGTTGAACGGTATATTTGTTCATATCATTACCTTCCTCGATGGCGAAGGTACGCTTTTCCCAACTCGAAGGAAGTCCTTCGATAAGCTTCGAACATTTCTCCTTTTGGGTGTAGGATTTGCCGAGAGCCTCTAACTCGTTTATGATGTCGACGAAGCGAGCATAATACTCCTTCATCTTCTCACCCTGTAGCATATGAAACATCTCGTAATCTTTATTAACTACAACGAGTTTAGAGTCTCTTACCCTACTCGTCCCTTCATGTAATATGAGGAGGGAGTTCCATATTTGATATGCAGTCTTACATGTGCATATCTTGTTGAAATCCTCGGGCTCCAAAGCGCATTGCAAGGCGTTCATTGCCTTGGCATTGCTCACCTCCGCGACGACCTCCGCGGGAGTCCATTTCTCGAAATCTTCTTCGGTGGGCTCGACGTATTCCTTCATCGTGGTCCTCCATAGTGAAGCACTCCGGAGGAAAGTCTCCATCCGGCATTTCCAGTACCCGTAGTTGGTACCGTTGAAGAATGGAGACCTCGTTGAGGAATGTCCTTCCATTATCGAAGACGCTCCTTCACGGTTCTTGAAGGTGCTATAGTCGGAAGGTGGACGAACGGTCTTGTTGTCGTTGTCAGACATAGCTATAGACTTGGCTCTGATACCAAATGTAATGCACTGCTAAGCTACTGCACAAGTACTAGAGGGGGGGTGAATAGTACTTTAAAATAATTAAGATGCTAATTCCTAATTACTTGCAAACTCTACCAAACAATACGGAAAATGCGGAAATGTAAATGTTAGACAACAAAGAAACAATCGCAAACAACGATATTACTGGGTTCGGATCCACCCAAGTCTCCCCGACTTGTTCCCGGTGATCCTACATCCCAACCACCCGGATCCCCTCCGGATACTTGAGTTAGAAACCCTAACTCAAGATTTCCACTATGAAATACTTGTGAAAAACCTTCACAAGTCAAATCATACACAAAGTAATTTGTGACTCCTACAACCCGGGATCACAACCACACTCTCACAACTGAGAGCGAAACTTACAATATGAATTGAAATGAAATAGAAACTTCTAACCGACAAAATACCTATGCCTTGAGTAATGCTTACGAATTAGGGCAAAGATGATTTTGAGGAAGAAGAAGTGGCACCAAACCCTAGCTCCAAGATGTAGATCAGCAATGGAGAGCTATGGGGATGTTGGTGACCTAGAATCAAGCACTTGGCTTGGAAGGCTTCACACTCAATGAATCTCTCTTTGGAAGTAAGAATGAGGAGAGATTATTGAATGGAATGAAAGAGCTTTGAATGAGCTTGGAATGATTTCTCTTGATCTCTAAACTTGCAATAATATCAGCCTTGACTGCAATGAATGCAGCCCATCAAGTATTTATAGGATAGAGGAGAGAGAGAAAGAAAACCGTTTCAATTAATGCTCCAACGGCTCTTTTCTGAACCCAACTAGTCGGTCAAAGAACAACTACCGACCGACTAGTTCATCAACTAGTCGGTCGGTCAATTAACGTATACCGACTAATGGAAGAACAGCCAAAAGGTTGAAGCACAGACAAAAGGAACTAGTCGGTCCAAGAAGAGTAGCTGACCGACTAGTTTCACAACTAGTCGGTCGGTTACTCAACTGAGACCGACTAACAGATAAAACTGAAGTCTGAGCATAAATTGACTTAGTCGGTCCAAGAACAAATGTTGACCGACTAATTCACCAACTAGTCGGTCGCCAAATGAGCATAGACCGACTAACGATAAACAGTAAGTTAGGTGAAAATTGGCATGTACAGTAAAACTCAACTAGTCGGTCCAAGAAGGAAAGTTGACCGACTAGTTCATCAACTAGTCGGTCGATCAATGAACACAGACCGACTAATGATAAACAGTAACTAGCTTGGAAAAGACTGACTGAAACTAGTCGGTCCAAGAAGCTTTGCTGACCGACTAGATCACCATCTAGTCGGTCAGTTCCTCTTCTTGAACCAACTAACATGCACAAGAAGTCGCGAATCGAAGCGCGAAGCTTCGGGAAAGATTGTATGGACTTCTACTAAGATCCTAGAGCTAAGATAGGAGCGTTATGAAGATTTAAACAGTAAGACCTACTCAAGGCTTAACATTCTACGAAAGAAGCTTAAAGACTATAAATAAAACTTGATGATACCGTCTTCAATAGCTTCAATCGAATCTTCATGACTTCTAAAATGATCCATAAGCTTCAACGAAGCTTTAGGCATACGATCACGTGCTTTGAGAAGTCTTGAGACGTCGTAATTGATATTCATATGAATTTGGCGACGATCTCCATAACTGCGCTCACAAAGTGTTAGTTCACGATATATTTATGTTTGTTCATCATCCAAAACCAAATCCGGGGAGTCCAATATCCAACACTCACCTCAAGACTCAATCCAACCGCAGACCCTAATTGATGTCAGAAAGATATCATTCAAATCACTAGCATGCATCGAGGTAATCGAAATGGGGGAGGATCAACGGAATGATCTCAGAAAAGTCTCAACATCGATCGTATAAGAGTCTAATCCATACGTTCATGCTTTTCATGTCATCAGCCAACACTATCATCAATGATGATTTTCAGTGTAATATAAGCATGTAATAAATCCAAGCCGAAATCCAATGTCCAACAATCAAAATGGCAAAAGCTCGAAATTCAACCAACAGTGGCATATGGCCTTACAAAACTGGACAAAAGCCCACGAATCCAGCAAGTCAAAGGGAAAAGCCCAACTCCAACACCAAAGGACAAAAAAGCTCAAGTCCAACACAAGTCCATCACCAAAACCCAAACCGATGGCCAACACCAAGCCCATACACCAAATCCAACACCAACGCCCATCAACAAAGCCAACACCAAAGTCCAACACCCACAGCAAACAACAAGCCAAGTCTAATATACACGGTCAACAACAAGCCAAGTCCAACACCCACGGCCAACACCCAAGTCCAACAACAAATACAACACCCACGCGCATCACCAAAGCCAACACCCAAGTCCAAAGGGGCAAAGCCGCAGTTCAACACCCCTGGGGTAAAACATACGCAAGACTACAGGAGCAAGAAGCCCCAACCAACACAAGCAGAAAAAACAGAAACCACAACCAACACAAAGACACATTGTCAAGTAAACTCGGGGGGTTCAAACAGACCCGGCAAGGGGGTAAGGCCCCAAGGACAGCAACGCAAGGAGGCGAGGCCTCGAATGATTGTAATGGTACAACTGCACGGCAGCGACGAGGGTCGGCGACGATCTCCGAGAGGTCTAAGAGCTCAGAATTTACATCATTATACAAAGAACAAAAAACTGAATTTAAAACCCAAAATTTAGAAGCATCGCAAATTTACCGAACATCGTAGAATCGTCAGGGGTCACTGAGCCCAACCGTCGTACCGTCAAGCATCTGCGACGAGTAAAAGGGCAAAATCTGAAGGGGAACCAAATCCCGAAGGCAAACCGAACCCGAAAATCCAACAAAAATCCAATCGAAGAAAATTTGAAAGAGGTATATATGGAATTGTTGCCTAGAAACCAGAGAAGAGATGAGAGGTTAAATAGAACTTCGGGAGAACACGAGGAGAGCGGCTGCTGAGCAACTCAATTGATCGGCGAAAGTTTTGCCGAAGAAGTAAAGTCGACGAAGATCGATCGGTAGCACGAGATCGGGTGGTCAAAGCACTCGAGTGCGACTTAAAGCGGGTGGGGGCATCGAGAGTAAGTATAGTCGACGAGATTTTCGTCGGGGCGTCGAGCAGCGAGTTAGGGCTAAGGCACGAAAGGGAGAGGGGCTCGGCCTGAAGTGTGGGGGGAGAGTCATGTGGGGTGTGAAGCCGAGGGGATTATGAGGGGAGGGATGTGTGCTTTTGTTGGTTGGGTCGGCAGAGAAAATAATAAAAGAAAGAGAGGAAAGAGAGTTTGGGCTTCAATGCTAGGCTTGGGGGAAATGAGGGGGGAATTAAAGGTGAGTGTGGGCTTGGCTGTGGGCTTGGAGTTGGGTCTTGGGTTTCTAAAGGAAAAAAAGAAAATAAAAGAAGAGTGGAGAATCTTAAAAAATTTCTTAAAATGGAAGAAAAAATTTGGAAAAAATTTCCCAAATAGTTACGGGAAAATGGGGTATTACATCGTCGTAAATAAATTTAACTCGCAAGGACAGTTCGATCATGTATGGCTGCTTTAATCTTTATTGCTCCTTCATCCTTATGATCCTACAGCTCCCTTCCAAGTTTTTTTAACCTTTCAATGGTTTGGATAAAAGTGTGGAAAACTAAATTTTGTGGTAACTAAAATTTTAAATTTTAAATTGAGTGGAACTAAATTTAGAGAGAACTAAATTTTGATGAGAACTAAAATTTAAATTTTTGAGGGGAACTAAATTTGGAGTGAACTAAAGTTTGGGGAACTAAAATTTTTGGAGGAAACTAAATTTTTAGTTTGAATGTATTTAAAAAAATTGTTACATGAGGGAAATTTTTGAAGGTTGCTGCAATTTATTTCGAAGGATTTTGAATGGGTTTGAATTTTAGGGTAAGACATTTTGAACGAGTCTGCAATTTTTTTGGGGAGGGGAGATTGAATGGGTTGAAATTTTTCAATGGAATATCTTGAATGACGTGTGACCTATGGTCACGGGTTATGACTAGGACAAAGAGGTTGGTAGAAGGACGATTAAGTTTTAATCTTAAGAAATCAATGGTTAGGGCGAGGTTTAGTGAAAATTGAGGAAAACCCCTAAAATTTTGGAGAGACTAAATCTGGATGGAACAAAATTTTGGGAGCACAAATTTTAAATTTTGGAGAAACTAAATCTAGATGAAACTAAATTTTTGGAGGAACTAAATTTTAATTTAAAATTTTGGAGAGAAATAAATCAGGAGATAACTAAATTTTCGGAGAATTAAAATTTTGAATTTTACGGTGAACTAAATCTAGAGGAAACTAAATTTTGTGAGGGACTAAAATTTTTAGGGGGACTAAAATTTAAAACTTTTAGTGGAGCTAAAATTTTAAATTTTGGTGGGAACTAAATCTGGACGGAACTAAATTTTGGTAGAACAAAAATTTTGGTAGGACAAATTTTAGTTTGCATGTGATTAAAAATTTTTGTTAGTGGTATATTTTGCAGGTAGCTGCAATTTTTCGGGTGGATTTTGAATAGGGTTGAATTTTAAGATAAGACATTTTGAATGTGGGTGCACATTGTGGGAAGATTTTGAATGGGCTGAAATTTTTTGTGGAAATATTTTGAATGCATCGTGACCTATGGTCATGGGTTATAACTAATCTATTATACAATTGAGGGACATTACCCACTGGTTTGTCCCATGTGGCGATGTCCCATCACCCCCACCCAAAAAACTCATTACACACCCAAAAACAAAAAACCCACAAACCCACCCTTAAACCCAAACACCCGAAAACAAAAAACCCAAAAACCCACCCCCCCAATCAAAAAAACCACTTCAATACAATACCCACACTCTTCTCATTTGCACCCAGAGGAACACCTATGTGGGGCCCGAATCCTGGTTGTGCGGGGTTTTTTGGTTGCATGTGCACTTCGTGCAAGGGTTATTTCTAGTACATACTACATGACAGCTGCAGTGACCCATTCTTAACCAGCATCAGGATGGCATATATTGTTTATTCATGGGGTTCTAAGCTCACCTTTTTCTCTTTTATGTTTCTTGGGAAAAAATAACAAATTCTATTTTATATTTGTTAAGCACCTTAAAATTCACTTGATATAAATTTATAACTCTTATACCTAAAAATTCTTTTATATGCAAAATTTTGGATTTAGACAATATGCTCAATAGGCATAGAAGCTCATATGCTCGGTTTTTTGCTCTATTATCATTTCTATTATATTTTTCTCAAATGGAATAACAATACTTGGCTCCAGAGTTTTACTTCATTCACGTGCATTACGCCACACAGTGCCTAAGGCACTGGAATTAGGCTGGAGTTGGGTCTGAGCTTGGTGGGCCAGCTACGTAGCCCATTGATAGCTTTGGGTTTTATTGGCTCGGTAGGCACCTTTTGGGCGTCTTCGCTTTCTCTGTAATGTGTCGTTGTTTTGACCTGTAATAAAAGTTGTATGAGTAACGGTGTTGATTTTTAAGAATTAAAAAAAGATTCACAAAAATGTTAGACTAAGATCTATGATAACTCCCATTTTTTCCTCTGGTGAAATTAGTGAAGCAATCATACTCCCAGAAATAAAAGGACGAATTCATAATACCTTTTTCAACAACGACAAGCATATACTCTTCAGTATTTTTTTGTGTTTGATTAGTGCCTACACCTAGGAGTTAGACCCAACTCCAATCTAATTACAATGCCTATGCACTAGTCAAACACAAAAAAATATTGAAGAGTAGTGCTTGTCATTGTTGAAAAAGTTATTATGAATTCGTATTTTTATTTATGGGAGTATGATTGATTCACTAATTTCACCAAATGAAAAAAATGGGAGTTATCATGGATCTCAGCAACATTTGTGTGAATCTTTTTTTAATTCTTAAAAATCAGTACCGTTACTCATACAGCTTTTATTACAGGTCAAAACGACACATTAGAGATAAAGTGAAGAGGCCCAAAAGGTACCTACCGAGCCCATAAAACCCAAAGCTAACAATGGGCTACATAGCTGGCCCAACAAGCTCGGAGCCACCTCAGGAATGAAGGAAAACTCAAGCATTTTGCTCAACTTAACCTTCACTTTGATCCAAATAACTACAAGTTATCCCTTTGAGAAAATATCGGCCAACACCAATGCATCCCTTGTGAAAAACCTCATAACCTTCATCCAAAACACCTCTAGAATAAGCACGGTGTCATCCTCAACAAAACATACGAGATTCATTATGCTTCAGAATGCTATCAAACCTCTAACCCTTTAACTATCTCAAACTCTCTATAATCAAAGAAGGTAAAGTGGTTGATTGATAGATGATGGGTCACTAAGTGTTTGTTGGAAAAAAATATTAAAAGTAATGAGCTATGTCGAACAATGTATACATGCGAGTGCCAGAGGCTAGCATATATATGCATGTGTATGTGTGTTATTTTTGATGACATCAATGACATCTATTGCGGAAAAAAGTAGGCGCTATCAACGATAAAACTAAACTAGAATCTACTTCATTTAGCCCAATAGAACAGGTATTTAAATTTTAGTCATTTGTCTGAAAAAAAAGTTTTAGGTGTGCCGATTAGCCTCATGCAGCGGGTTAAAAGGAAGATTGACAAGTATTCCATATTTAAGGGGCACTATAGACCACACTATCACGTATCTCTATCTAGTGCACCACGTTGGTGCACGCACTCTATCGGATACTCTCTCACTTGTCTCTCTCATTTAAGCTGAGGCTAGTTTTGTACTTATTAACTACACTTGTCAATTGGAATTTCCTGCACCGCCCTCTCATCTCACTTTCTAAATGTTTAAAAATAATTAAATTCAGGAACCGCATATAGCTTGTATGCCCTAGATTAAATCAACTTTTTTGAATTTCTATGCTTGCAATTCCAATTCCTTCGAAACCTAACTATTTTGAATTATAACATGTTTGGAATGTTGGGACCAAATTAAACCATTTTTATTTTATTTTGGATGAAAATGTATTGCACCACACTTGTTTTTCAATGTATAATTATTTTTTCCCATTACCTTCCAAAAATTGTTTGGATGTTGTATTAGAATCACCCCAAACTGTTAAATTTTGACTAAATAGCATGTTTGTCCTACAAGGGATGCTTTGAGATTAAGCTAAGCTATTTTCTGGATTGTAATCCTTACTATCTTATATAATAATTAAGAGTGACAAGAATAATTTTTAAGTTTGTCCAAATTGGTTCTAAACATAGAAAGTAAAAAGTAATTCCCCACAAATGGAACATTGCAATATAAAAAAATGGAACTTCGTTTTATATACAATTAATGTTCCAACATTAAATGGTATTGCTACCTTCTATCATCGGCAGAGTTGGATTAGACCCTGATTCATTTATAGCTTAATGGAACAGGTACTTATTTTTAAGTCATTTGTCTTGAAAAAGTATCTCACTAGTTAGATAAGAAAGTTTACACATAAGTGGATGCTAATGAGTGGATTAGCGGACTTCACTATTACCTCCATGTCTCTATCTGATGCATCAACCGGCATGCAACATTGCATTATAAGTGAACCTTCATTTATATACAGTTAATGTTCCAACGTTAAATAGGATTACTAGTTAAAAAATTGTTATGGAACTATAATAATATTTATATATAAATTTCTTATTTGCTATTTTTTTATGATCACAACAACATCTACAACTGAATATTTTTCACCCTATCATCAGCAGTCTTTGTACCATAATTCATTGAGCTTAATGGGACAGTAATTATTTTTCAGTCATTTGTCTCTAGAAAGTATCAAGTGCATGATTGCGCACAGGATAATGTGGGAGGCCAGTGGACTTCACCATTAGCTCCATGTGTATCCAATGCATCACGTTGGTGGACGCAAGTCAATGGATATACTTATGAATGTCATTAAAGTCCACAGGACCCCTCACTATGCCCTAATGCACAAACTTTCTTCTTGAACTGCTGAATCATGTACCAGTTACTTTCTTAGGACAAATGACTATAACATAATCTTTCCATTAAGCCAACGAAATTAGGGTCCAGTTTAACTCCACCAATGGTCGGGCAAAAACTATTATGCTGGCGATGTTGATATCATAATAAATAAAGTATATTTTCCCAAACAGATGGCTAAAATTTAATTACATATGCTATTGATCTGAAGGAATTAAGGTCCAGTTTAGTTCCATCATTGATAGGGCTTGCATTCTTACGCAATAGGTAGATGAATGATGTTGTCATCAAAAATACCACACAAAAATACTGGCCTTTGGCACATAAGATGTGTGTGTGTGTGTGTGTGTGTGTGTGTGTGTGTGTGTGTGTGGAACATAGCTCATTGCTTGTATATCTTTTCCCCAACAAATATTCATCGACCGATCAAATCTTTTACCTATGATGTGGATCAAAGGTGCAGTTTCATCAACATAAAAACCAAATAAAAACTACAGACGCATTTATGATTTCAATAAAGAGCCTCCTTTCAATCTACAAAGCATATTCAATGCGTCATTGCAGTAAAACATTAATAATTGCTAATTAATCTGAGCATAGATGAAACCGGCGTTAGTGATCTTATTCTGGAAGCAATATTCACATCCGTGAAAATTGAAACCTCAAAAGCAATCTCACAATAACTCATATCTGTTCCATAGAAGTTGTTGATTTTTATTTGAACTGATGCAGCCTTATTCAAAATTCTTTACCAAATTTACTTAAATCTTGAGTTTACATTCGCTTTTGTAGTTTCCCATTCCCTACATATATTAGTTACATGCCAGTCTGTGACTCACAGATGCACTACCAACTCCTAAACTTCTTTCAAAGATTTATCACATTCACATAGAAGGAAATGCACTCGAACTAGTGTGACGCTTAATTCTCAAAAGCCTGCCAATTAATTTTAGAATCCAGGGCACTCTCCCGAAAGAAATGTGCTTGTCAAATTGGTTTTTTGGGAACATTTGTGTTAATAACAAAAGTTACAAAATCACCATTGATACCCTATAGTAAATAAAATAATATTTGAAGTTCAGTCAAAAGAATTAAGCCCATAGTGCTTAGTTTGCCAATAATTAAACTACTACTATAAGCATCAACATGCAAAATAATAGAACTCTAAGCTAAGGAATCAAATTACTTGTCGGTTAAAGAACTATCACCAGAAAATTATATAATAAAAATCACCAGAAAATTATATACAACATATACAAAGTACTGTCAAATGCCACCCGTTAATTGTAGGTAAAAGGCTGTAAGAAGAACCCCAATACCAATCTGTGTATGGCAGGTTGGCAGCATATGTGGGATTGAACAGCCTAGATCAACAGCCTAAAGGTTTATTTTAAAAGATGTAAATTTTGGAATATACTTTTAAGTCTGAACAATAGCTCCTTAGAAAGAAGAAAGATAAATGCATATAATTTTCTTACCTTGATAAAATATTCAAGTGTTCATTAAGCGCACAATATTTGAACAAATATAAAATTAAAAGATAAGTAGGCTTTTCAACTCAAGAAAAATACAATATTTAGAGATCTTAATTTCTCCTAGCACAAAGAAGTACCTTGCTTATCCATCCTGAATGTCAAACCCCACTTCCTATGTCTCCTTCTAAATGACATAGTTCTGCCTCTTCCTTGGCCTCTTCCATCATTCAAGATTCATTAATAGAACCTAAATATAAATCTTTTAAACTAGCCATTGGTTGTGATAAGGAAGCTCGTCTCGAGCTTGCCAAAGGCCCACCATGCTAAAGAAAGCCGCATTATGCCTACTAAGGCCCACCACCGCCTACTTCCAACCCACTCAAGGTAGCCAACCCACCCCGCTACGATCCTAAATAGACATTGTCTCAAAGAAAAATGACAGGTGTAACCTTCGGAAGTAATTTACCATAATGCTCCCATCGTAACCTATTAAAGGGCACTGCCCCAAAACAGAAGGTTTGATTCCCCTCACTTATTATTGCCTGCTTTACTCGCAGCTTATTCTTCCACTTCACTTGGAGGTAACTTGAACATCAAAGGAGGCAAATGAAGGCCATTACCCTAATTTATTTAGTCATCGTTGATTCTTTTTGTGCAAGTATCCAAGAACACCGATAAGAATCTCCTTCGAGCGATCCAATCCTTTCGAATGCCACTTAGTTAGCCCTATCGTTCCTAATAGGCTCACCTTAATCAGACAATCACTCATACTCTCATGCCTTCAGCAGTCGCCTATCATACCTTCAGCAGGCGCATAAAGAAAGGCCAGCGACACCAATAAGAGTTTCATTGCATGGGAAACCTATTGGGTTGGATCTTATGATGATCATAAGCTTCTCTAAGATGATTGATGCATATGCATGAATGAATGAGACCATCTAATCAAGGCATTACTAATTCCTAGACTTAAAAAGAGAAAACCAAGTAATAAGAATTACATGGATTACAATTTGCTTCTCATAAAGTCTAAGTCCTCAATCATGAGTAGCTTTGATCTTCACATCATCTTCCCAGCTTTGGCACCACTTGATCAGCTTCCTTTTGTCAAGTTCCAAGCTTTGGCAATGCTCCTCTTAATGTCCATCCTTGCACCAAGCTTTTAGTCTCCAAAATATTATTCTTCAATTGTTAAACATGTGACTAAAACATTGAGAGTCGTTAACAACAGCATAATGTTGTGATCATCATCAAAACAATATTGGTCTAAAACACCAATACCTCCAGTGCTCTAGAGTGTAGGTCTAATTTTTAGAGCAAATCACATGGCTGGAAAATTGATTGACAAATGTAGCTAAAATCATATTAGCTTGTCTTCTCCTCTAGAAGAGGAGGTACTGTTTACCCTTAGTCCGCATCACAGTAAAAAAATTATTCTTGCAAACAATATTAGGTTGATATTAACTTTCAGTTGCTCTCAGTTATTGGGGCTTTTATGTTCTCTTTATAGTGTGTATGCCTTCTCCAAATAACAGTACAGTATAACTGCCCGTATATGACAACTTTGTATGACTGACACCACGGATTATAGCAGCTAATATTTCAAGGCTATAGAAGCAATTTTTTTTTGTTACAAAGGAGGTCGGCGAACCCCTGACCTGCCCCTGGGGGGAGGAGCAACCAATGTAGATAGTAGTTGATTCAATTGTTGCATGGAAAGATTAGATTATATGCTTAAAAATGTAACCTCATATGTAGATATTAATTTGGTAGCTCAGTTATGAATCGTCCCCTGCAGGAGATTAATTCGGTGCAACATGGCAATAGGGGCTTTGTCATCTGTAGCGGACATGCAGAAAACAAAGTTGGTGTTGCTCATGCACAGTTACATTTCAGCACGTGTCAAATGCAATTAGGCTTTAAAATTTTCATTTTACCAATACATAAGTTGCAGAGTAAGTCTCATATGCATCATCTCACAGATAAATCTACCTGGAAGTTCCAAGTAGTGTTTTTTTATCTGGACAGCTTATATGATATCTCTCGCATGCAAGAATGGAGTCAAATGGCTTGTTTTGGGAGGGGGCATGGCCCTCAAAAATAAAAAATTATGATGTATACCCCTAACTTTCCTTTCCTCACGCTATTAAACTCAACGGTTGGCACCCCCAAAATAAATTAGTTAATGACAACCATTAATTCTCCTATCAGAACTTACCTTATCTAAAACTAAGCCCTTAAACGACGAGGATGCTATTAGAAATTTAGAATATATTTACATGTCAAAAGCTTTTCTTTTATAGATATTATCAGCTTTCCTTATTTCACTCGTCTTTTTTAATTCTTATAGCAGTTATCAACATATTTTCCACGTTTTACTCTTTTGTTTTTGGAAGTTTTTTAGAAGTTAACAAAACATCCTAAAACATGTTCTGCACTTTTCCCTTTAGGACTCATCATTTGCTAACAATTAAATTCAGAAATAAACATCATAGTTCTGCTCTCTATCTCTCTCTCTCTCTCATTTATTTAACTTGTAAAACATTAAATTCAAAAATTAACAATTCTTGTAGTGATGCGGCTGGTTTTTGGTGGGAGGGGCATTTGAGTAAAATAACTCAAATGGTGTTTTTCTATTTAAAGGGGTTGAGCCGGCCCTAGAGGGGATCGGAAAATTGTGAAAGAAAGTTTATTTCTTAGTTTATTTCCCTAGATCAATTGTATTAGGATTTCATTTATGTCCCTAGTTCTTTGAGAGTAATCTCTGGTTAATGTATTTCGTTAAATCGTAGTCGTATTTAACGAGTAGCGTATTTGTAGCTTTAAATCTCAGATTCAGATCTGGATTTTCAGATCCAGATTTAGGTTCGCATCAATTGGTATCAGACCACTAGATCCAGGGCGAACACCCGATCTATGGAACGGATCGAAGCATTATTTGAGAGAAAGAAAAGGGTGTTAGTGGTTTTGCCCTAGGCCAAATATTTGGACCTTTATGTTATGTCATTTTCATTAATAAAATGTTTTTCTTCTTGTTATTATTATATTGCTTGCATGTTTCTTTATAATTATGTTTGAATAGCTTTTTTGTTATTCTAAGCATCCCTAGTCATTCATCGTTAAAGGTTTAATAATGAATTAAGACTAGTATGGGTTTGGTTGATAATTATGAGATAATTATATGTATAGTGATACAAATCGAACTTATAGGTACTTGTTGGAGAACATGTCCTGGATAGACTCGCTATGAGATCATTACATGGATTAGTGTCATAAATGATATCATAATAGTTATGTCATAGAATCCTTACACCTGATATCATCACAGATTCCTACATAAGGAACATCATGATTTGACATAACCAAACGTTATCTCTAATCAGATAATCATAAAGGTTATGATTGAACATGATGTGAATTATGCAGAGGAAAGTGAATGAACAAGATGGAATTTGTCACTCTCCTATGAGAGAGATATCTAATGGGCCCCTCGATAAGTAGGACTGAGAAATGCATGATCGTGCTCAAATGAATGTCATTTGACTTTATCAGTCTACTTAGAAAGCGAGAAATTAAATGTTTGAACAATATAAGTATAACACTGCCCAATGACTTATGTTCAAATAAGATATCGTGTGACAAAAGAATTATGACATGTTCTATTGGTTAGGTTAATATCGGACTAACGATATTCATATTAATTGGGTAGTCATAACGTCTTGCTAGAGACCAATTATGACTTGTGGGCTTCTAATGAATATTAGGCACACTGCCAATTTAATATGAGCCTATTGGGTCGCACACAAAGAACGAAATGGATAGGGTAGGGTTTAAACATGATTTCGAATATGATTTGAAATTCGTAATAAGGTGAAATATCTTAACCGTCAGATATCGTATCTCGTTAAGATATTATCCCTAAGATATCGCCGCTTAACTGAAATACGTTAATGAGTTAACGTGGGATTCTTATCCCTAAGATAGCGTCGCGTAACTGAATGTTGTTAAGGGGTTAACGTAGGATTCTATATAAGATATAAAATCACGATTTTCAGTTTTTACGTTTTCAATCTATCTCCTCCGTTTTTGAGAAAAACAAAGAGCGAGAGAAACCCTCGTTGCGGAGAAGGAGCTAGCACCCTCGCAATTCTTGTTCGTGACGTTCGCATGTGGATACCGATTGAGGGTGGTCGTTCGTAGAGCAGCACCTGTAGTCCGACAGAATCAGATCGTCAGAAAGGTTAGTAATCTATTGAAATCAATTAGAAACGCATGGATCTTGGTAGGTTTCTATTTTCCGCTACGTATAAATTAGTTGTACTATGATAGAAACCCTAACAAAGGGCGCGCCGTCAACTAGCGGAGGATTTGACGGAGATCGATCGTCGCTACAAGGAGAAAGTGGCGGAGATCGATCGTCGTTACCTTTTCCCTGCAAAGACAAAGACAGATCTGACGATTTCAAGCCCAGATCTACCAGTCCCGGGGCCAGATCTGAAGCTTTCAAGGCCAGATCTACCAGATCCCGATCTTCCAGTTTCAGATCCAGATCTGAAATTTTTACTACCAGATCCGAAGCTTTCAAAGCCAAATCTACCTAATCCAAGCCAAAAGGAGCCACCTTTGTGGACGAGGAAAGGAAAAATGTGATTGGTAACGAAGGGGCTCCGGATGATGTCGAAGATGAAGGCCAGCACCCCGAACAACAAAACGTCGCAGATCCAGACGATTGGGGAGCATTCCCGGCGACCTCCCTGCCAAGGAGAGGTGCGCCGGCCACCAGAGGGGGGCGGCCACCCCTCCGGCAGCTTTTTAGGGGGCCGGCGAAACCCCATGAGGGGCGGCAAGTGCCGCCCGCCCCTCCAGAGGCTACGGCAGCCCCCGGGGGCAGCGGCGGAGGACCGTCGGCCCATAAATTGGGGCCGACATGTCCCGCCCCCTTGGGGGCTTTGTCCAGCCAGCGCGTCCCCTTCCGAGGGACGCCCGACTTGCAGGTGGGCCCGCTGCACTTCCTGGGGGCCCAACGGCACCCTCTGACCTCGTCAGCACCGCCTGGGGCACAGTATGGGGCCCGAACAGCTTATACGCCATATTTTCAGTTACCGGTGGGACCCGGAGGAGGATTCCAGCAGCGCAACGATGACGATGATCCTCCAGAGTATTTGTGGGGGCCCGACGACGCCATTTGGGTTCTGACTTGGCCCGACGATATTTTTTCGGGCGTCGTTGAAAGCGGTGGGGGTCAATCTCATCCGTTTGGCCGGGAGGAGGCAAGGAGACTCGTCCCAATGCTCGAAAGACCTCACTCATGGACTTCATGCACCACCTTGAGGACAATGTGGTTTATCAAGGGCGGGGTAGTGATGCGGCTGGTTTTTGGTGGGAGGTGCATTTGAGTAAAATAACTCAAATGGTGTTTTTCTAATTAAAGGGGTTGAGCAGGCCCTAGAGGGGATCGGAAAATTGTGAAAGAAAGTTTATTTCTTAGTTTACTTCCCTAGATTAATTGTATTAGGATTTCCTTATGTCCCTAGTTCTTTGAGAGTAATCTCTAGTTAATGTATTTCGTTAATTTGTAGTCGTATTTAACGAGTAGCGTATTTGTTGCTAAAATTGAAAATCCAGATCTAGGTTCGCATCAACCTTCTCTCTCTCGAATTTAGATTTTAATTTATAAATCTTTAGTGATGGCTATTGTATCATTATACACAATTTTGTCATTTATGACAGTCTCTTTAGACATTTTTATGTCTTACATCATTATGCACTTTTTCATTTTTTTTGTGACAATTTTACAATTTAAGCTAACATTTCAAAATATTTTTTAAACGACCTTATTTGAAAATAATTACACAAATCAACCGAATCTGGCCACATAGGACCTCAAGCGCATATCTACGCTCAGTTGAAGATCCTCAAAATGTCAGGATTGTCAAACTCGGCATGCTCCAAAATCGTACCATTTATGAATACATTCAATGCTCAAAATACTAACCTTTGAATTTGACCTCATGCTAAAATCTTTCATTCCCAAGGCGTATCATATTCTCGATTTTGATATAGAATGCGATCTATTAGTTTTAGGATTTTTAATGTTTCAAAATCTTATATTTTGATGATGCCTTCAATACTTCAAAATCTTAATCTTTGAATTTGATCGCATGCCAAAATATTTTATTTCCATGTCCATATTAGATTCTCAATTCAAAAATAAAAGGAGATATATCAAGAGTCTAGATTCTAATACGGAAGAAGTTCTATCAAAATCTTAGCTTTTGATTTTGATTCCCATATCCGATCTAAATTTTCACAACATATCGTGAAAATGGAGCATTAAATGCAACATTAAATGCAACATGAGGCTAAAATTTAGATTAGAATTAATATGGCATAAAGAAAAAGATATGCAGCCAAATTTAAAGCAAAAGGCATAAGGCCAAATTGATCGGGATTGATAACCACTGTCAAATTTAGCGTAAAATTAATATGGCTATAAAGAACAGGCATGACACCAAATTGACCATGGTTGTTAGCCCCGACCAAATGTCCTTTGCAATTTTGATCAAAGTTGCCAACTCCAATCAATTTGACTTAAGACAAGTTTGACCCTGTTTGCTTAACCCTAAATGTTTTAAGTCCACCTCAGTGCAGAATGGCATGCAGATTCCAATGTGGTACAAAATTAGTCAGTTTCTATATATATTTTTAAAATTAGTTGGTTTTTAAAAATTTTGGAAAATTTTCCTAAATTGAAAATTTGCCTTGGATAATTTTTTAATTTATGCTAAATTCCAAAATACTTTTAAAAATGACCAAATTTGAGAACAATTATAGAAATTGATTGAATCTGGCTGCTTCTGCGCTGAGCTGGGAGACCGAAAATACCAGGATTGGTAATCCGGGATTTTTAATGCATTCAAATCTTAGTCTGTGAATTTAACCACATGCTAACAATCTTTCATTTTGAAGGCATATATCAGATTCTTGATTCAGACATATAAGGAGATCTATCAAGCGTTTCAGGATTTTTAATGTTTCAACATGTTAATTTTTAATGCCTTCAATGGTCCAAAATCTTAACCCCTGAATTTGGTCTCGTACCAAAATCTTTCATTTCCAAAATATATATCAGATTCTTAATTATAATATAAAAAGAGATCTTCTGATATGGAAGGAGATCGGTCAAAATCTTAACTTTTATTTCAGATTCCCATATTAAGCCTAAAATTTCACAATGTATCTTAAAAACAAAGCATTGAATGTAACATGAGGTTTAAACTTAGTATATAATTAATGTCACAAAGAAAAAGATATGAGGTCAAATTTGGAAGAAAATGCATTAGAACAAATTGGTCGGGAGTGGCAACCACAGCTATAAATTTAGTATATAATTAATGTCACAAAGAAAAAGATATGAGGTCAAATTTGGAAGAAAATGCATTAGAACAAATTGGTCGGGAGTGGCAACCACAGCTAAACTTGGTATAAGTTAATATGGCAACAAAGAAAAAGGCATGATACTAAATTTGGCAAGAAGGCATGGGGCCAAATTGATCAGGATGGGTAAACACTGGTTAAATTTATCATTTACCATTTTAGCTAGGGTTGTCAACCCCGGTCAATTTGGCTGGTAAATTTGACCAGGATTAACAATTCTGACCATTTTAAGTCATCCATCTCAACATAAAGTCGCAAGTGAAATCTGACAAGCCACAAACTTGATCGATTTTTGCAAATATTTTTAAAATTGGTCAATTTTTTAAAAGAATATTATGAAAGTTTAGCCTAAATTGAAATTTTGTCTAGGTTAAAATTTCAAAATATTTTTAAAAATGACCAAATGTAAAATATACCAATTTAGCCTAATGCATTTTTCTTCAAAGTTAGCATCCTATCATTTTATTTATATCACAATAATTTTATACCAAAATTTAACCTCATGTTCCATTTCATGCTCTATTTTGAAGGCAGGTCGAAAAATTTTAAGTTGATATGGGAATTAAAATCAAAGTTAAGATTTTGATAGATATCTTTTCATATTAGAATTGAGACTCTTGATAATATTAGAATTGAAAATCTAATATAAGCATTTGAACTGAAAGATTTTAGCACGAGACCACATTCAAAAGTTAAGAATCTGTAGCGTTGAAGGCATCATTAAAAGATAAGATTTTAAAGCCTTAAAAACTCCAAGACTCTTAATAAATCTCCTTCTCCTTCCATATCAGAATCGAGAATAAGATATACGCTTTGAAAATGGATGATTTTGACACGAAGCTAAATTCAAAGACTAAGATTTTGAAGAATTGAAGGCATCAATAAAATGTATGAATGTGGAGCATTAAAACGACAGTGTCGGTAACCATTGTATTTTTAGATCCTCTAACTCAACACAAAAACACAGGCAATATCCTACATGACCAAGTTTGATACAACCCTTGACCGACCCAGAGGTCGCTAGGTTGACCACCTCTAGCCGATTGGCCCGGTACGGCCCAATGTCCTGGCCCAGGAACTCTCACGTGCAGGTCATCCTCTCTCCAATCATGACGACAGGCCGATTGACTGCCGTGCTCCCTCAATTAGGGGGTCCACTCCCCAAACCGAGCAATCAATGATTGACCATTAAACCGCCATCAATACAGACAGCGCAACGGAGGGGCAATAAACTCCATGAATGCACGGGCATTAAGGGAGAAGGGCGTTGACAAAATGCTCACCGAAGAAAGGGGAAGAAGGGGGAGGATCTCTAAGATCTGGTACTCGGGTACTCATATAGACTCAATCTGCTTGACCAAAGATGTTTATTCCTCCATATAGCTCGGCTCGAGAACTAGTGAACGAACTCCCAACAGGTCGGAATCAGTTCCACCGAGCATCTCTTAGTCACGACCTAACTTAAGTATCGGAGAGAATTGGTCGAAACCCAGATCCGACCCCTGACGAGCTTCTTGTGGTACAGATCGTTGAGGAGATCAATCAATCGCATGTCGATTCGGCATCTGTTGCTCGGCTCAAAGCTCCCTCTTTTTAGAGTTAGCTCGGCCGGCACCCCGAAGGTTGGCCTCACCACGTCAGCGACGTCCTTTCGACTTTCCATCTGCAACGTCTTTGGTGAGAAAACACCCAGCAACATCTGGCGCCGTCTGTCAGAATCGATTCAGCAACCACGTCTTCATCCACACCGACTGTCTTCATCCACAGTGACGTGGCGCAACCCACTAACGAGGAGCCCGAGTGGCCGGTTACTATGGAAACGACAGACGATATGCCGCCCACCCTGGATCCTCTGCTCGAGGGCTACTCGAGTCGTAACTGGTGACTCTGGAGCAATTCCATTTGTTCACACAGGATGTGAACACCAACATACAGACAATGGCTGCCATCGTATAACAGCTCACCGGGCCGCTACCCCGGTCGGCGGGAGGCCCGCCAGTCAGCCCAATTCTCCCTCAACAGCGTCCGACGGTATGGTCTGCCATAGTGGCGAACCCTGAGGAGCGGTTCGGCATGCATCCCTCATCTCCATATAGGCCGCGGACCCATGTCTCCCCCCTAAACGAGGGAGAAGGGGAGCGAGAAGGTCGATTTTAACCTATTCAAAGCTGGCCGTAAAGCTCTGCGGCCTCCTCCTAAACGGGTAGAGAACCACGGCATCGATCTAAATGACGATCAACACCAAGAGAGCCACCGAGAACGAAGCAAGAGCCCTTATCGGAGGTCGGGGGGCCACAAGAGGAAATCCTGAAGGGACGTCACCAGTCGTCCGAACCCATCTGCAGACTTGGGTGGTTACCCAAGCAATGCTTCGAGTGCTTCCAACGACCGACCGAGACGACCCAAGCACCAAGGAGACGTCCACCGACATCGCTCTCCCTCGGTAAGCTCGGAAGATGAACATAACCCGCTGAAGAAGAGGATCACCTCCTCCCGATTACCGTCAAAATTTAAGATGCCCAATCTGGAGAAGTACGATGGCTCAAGCAACCTCCATGAACACGTCCAAGACTACAAAGGGGTCATGGAGATCCAAGGAGCCGATGATGTGCTGCTCAGTCGAGACGTCCATACCTCTCCAAAAATCGGCGAAGGAGTGGTATAACTGGCTCCCCAACCAATCTATAAGGAGCTTCAGAAGCCTCGCCCACACTTTCTGCCAACAATTCATGACGGGAGGAGGAAAAGAAGCTCAGACTACATGTTCAATCTGGTGCAGAGGCAGGGTGAAACGCTGAGGGGTTTCTTAAAGCGCTTCAACTCTAAGAGTCTGAACGTAGAAAGCTGCAGTGATGAGGTCACCATTGTTGCTCTAAAGAAGGGGCTCCGGTGCGATGACCTAATGAAGTCCTTGCACCACAAGCCGCCTATGGACCTAGATCAGCTTCTCATCATGACAGAACGATTCATGATGACAGGCCGCCTGAGAGGAATGTGCCTTCAAAACCCCTACCGAACCTACGAAGGAAGCTCAGCCTAAAGAAGGCGCCCGCCGGGAGTAAGAAGATTGTAGAAAATGAGAGAGGAATACATTGGACCGATCAGATAAGAATGACACGATCTTCACGAAGTTGAACACTCCCAAAAAGGTCATAATGGCACACGCTCAAAACGAGGGCTACATCAACAAACTGTCCCCAAAAATGAAAAGCGGTCGGCGAGATGAGAACAAGTTATGTATGTACCATCAGGACCACGGACGACACTGAGGGCTGCTGGCATCTAAAGAAGGACATCAAGCAGCTGATCCAACGTGGATATCTGAAGAACTTTGTCGATGCCCCGAAGACAAATCAGGGAGAGAGCACTTCAAAGGCAGCACAACGAGTGAAAAAAATGGCCATCGTCCAGCCCATTACTAGGATCATTAAAAACACAACTCTGACCTAAAGCGGAGGACAGCCGACCTAGCTTGGGGCCGCATTGCATGTTTTCCATTGTACAAGTAACGCTTGCCCATTTATCAGTGTCTTTTTTATTAACAGAAGTTGTATTCAGTTAAACTAATAAAATGTCGACAAGCGTGCTCACATTTGATTGGCCTATTCCACAATTCTTTACTTCCTGAAATGCACAGATATTGTAGCTCTGGCCAACTATGGTTCTCGGATAATCCATCGTAAGGCTGAGGGCTACTCCCTAAGCTGGCCGACCCATCAGATTGTTGTAAGGCTGGGGGCCACTCCCCCAGCATGCAGACCAAAAACTTAGGTCTGTCATAAGCTTGGGGGCCACTCCCCAGCTGGGTACCACTCCCTCAACGGGCCGACCCATCAGTCCGCCGTGAGGCTGGGGCCACACTTAACGGGCAGAACAAAAACTCAAGTACACCGTAAGGCTGGATGCCACTCCCACAGCGGGCCAACCCATCGGTCTGTCGTGAGGCTGGAGACCACTCCTATAGCGGGCCAACCAAAAACGCAGGTCTGCAGTAAGGCTAGGAGCTACTCCCCCAGCGGGTCGACCCATCGGTCCGTCGTAAGGTTGGGGGGCCACTCTCCCAGCGATCAGACAAAAAATTCTGGGCCGCCGTAAGGCTGGGGGCTACTCCCCCAATAGGTCGACCCATTGGTCCGCCGTAAGACTGGGGGCTACTTCCCCAACTGGCTGACCTATCTATCCGCTGTGAGGCTGGGGCCACTCCCGCAATATGCAAACCATAAACTTAGATCCACCAAAAGGCTGGGGGCTACTCCCCCAGGGAGCTGACCCATCGATTCACCGTGAGACTTGGGGCTACTCACACAGCAGGCTGACCAAAATCTTAGGTCTGCCATAAGGCTGGGGGCTACTCCCCAATGGACCGACCTATCAATTCGCCGTAAGGCTAGGGCCATTCCACCAACGGGTCGATCAAAAACTTAGATCTGCCATAAGAATGGGGCTACTCCTTCAGCGGGCTAACCCATCGGTTCGTCGTAAGGCTGTGGGCCACTCCCCCAACAGGCTGACCAAAAACTTTTATTCCGCAGTCATAAGGCTCCCCCATCAGGCCATCCCATCGGTCTACCGTATGGCCGAGAGTCACTTCCCCGACAGATCGACCTATCAGCTTGCCATAGGGCAGAGCGACACTCCCCTTGCAGCCGGTCGAAGACTTAATAGGGCCGCCGACATGGTAAACACAATCTCTCGCATCTCATGCTTCCTACATTCTGGTACAAGTCCGAGATACGGAGGGGGCCCATAAGGACACCAAACCCCTTTTTTGAGCCACGTGCCAAAACGCTAAGGCTTGAGGCCTCCTAGGATTCTACATGGAAAGCCTGGAGAAACAACATTTGTTCACAAAGAAACTTTATTAAAAGCAAAGCGTATACAACTGGGGTTGAAACAGATACAGCCTATAAGGGGGAGCCACTGGATCTTGGACTTCAAGGGGCGCTTTTTTAGCCTATGCAACTTCATCCGCACCCCCCCCCCGGGGGCATCATTTCAAGCATGCCAAAATCGACCTAGGAGGTAGGGAATCTCTGCATGATCTGCTCTTGGCACCTAAGGAAGCCATCCCAAAAAAATCGCCAGCTACGGGACGATGGCTTCATCATAATTCTTCATGACCTCAACGACGATCCTCTGGGAGTCAACCTCCTTCAGCTTCATAATCTGAGCTCGAAACTCGACCAATCTCCTTCTTTCATCTCTCCCTCCCAACGGCCAGTTCCTCATCAGCCGTCTTCTTCAAAGAAGATATGACCCGGACACTCTCTTCGGCAACCGCCCGGAATACATCAACAACGGACCACGCTCCCTTCTACTTAGCCAACGCCTTCTTTAACTTTCCCACCTTTGACTAGAGGTTGGAGACTTCAAAGGAAAGTTCGACAACCTTTAGCAGCGCCGACTTCAACTCAATCTATGCATCCTCACAAGCCTTCTCGGCGGCTGTCACCCTTCGATGCTCACTGTCAAGGTTTGCTTCGACGTTGACCATCATTACCACACGCCGTCACAACTCGATGGCTACCAGAAGACATCTGCATGATAAAGAAGTCAATAGGGTACTTTGACGGGAAAGAAGGAAAGAGGGAGAAAACCCCAACCTGTTGGCTCTGCCAGACCAGGTAGCTAGTCAACCTTTCAAAGTCGATCTTTTTCACGAAGGAACAGTCCTTCGAGAGGACAGAATTCTCCGCCAGTCGGGCTGCCGCCCCGCAATCAACAAAGACCGACTCGTCAGACCCCACTTTATGTACAGATCTGATGAGTTCACCTTCAGGACATTCCAGGTCGATGGGGAAGGACTTATGCATAGGCAATATCCGAGCATACTCCTGCTCGAAAGAAGTCAACCCAGACAACTGGGGAGGGACGAGACCCTCCCATGGCCAGGAATCAGACGACCCCAGGATGTCAGCCAAGGCCTCAACGTTTCCCGCCAAGGCCAAGATCACAGCTTCGACCTCACCCTCCCTCCTCTGTTCGGAGACCTCGGAGCATTCCGGCGGATATTCCTTTCTCTTTTACAGACCCTCGACGACTGGCCAAACCTCCCTCGGGACCAGTCGAGCTCTCACCGACCGGCGCCGATCCCTCAACCACTAGGACCGACTCCCCTGCAGCTGTAAGGGAGCTCTCTGCGACTGGGGCCGAGCCATTACCGGTCGGGCTCAACCTCCAGATCTGTTGGACCAACCCCTGTTCCCCTTCGCTCACGGGGTTGCTAAGCGACCGACCGGACGTACTACCTCCAGTTTTCTTGAAGCCGAGTCGGATAAGCTTAATCATACAAAGAGGCTTGTTGAACTCATGTCCAGCCATCTCTGCATGGAGAGCAGAGATCAGGGTGAGCAAATGTGAGAACAAGATCAAAAGACTAGCCTTACCCAGAGCCCACAAAACGCTCTTCAGCAGTTGGTCATTCAGCAAGACCCAGATTGACCTCTCTTTGACCAACAAAGCCAATAAAAAGTCAGCAGCCTTAAACTCGGCTCAGAAAGGTTCAGCCCCAATGATTCTGGGGTGCCGAAGCAACCCCGATAGATGAGGAATAGCGCTTCATCGGGAAAGGTGACGAAAACGAAATGATCCCTCCAATCTCGAACTTCACGAGGAAGGTCGAGGATGAGATTCTTGCTCCCCCTAGCAGTGACCATTATACCGCGTATTTGATGGGGCAAGCTTCAAAAGTGGAAGAACGGCAGGGTTGGCACTATTCCGTGCAGCAGGCAAAGCATAATGAGACCGACCAAAGGAGAAATGGAATGGAGCGGTAGTTGATAAAAGAAGACCTCCAGGAAACCCCAAGACTTCGAGAACAAGGAATGGATGGGGAAACGAAGCCCGTACTGAAACATCTTTGAATAAACCTCGACTTCGCACTTTCGGAAAAACAGATCATTTCATCATAGAAGATGACCCGAACCCCGTAAGGATAAAAGATGTATTTGGCCCGGATCTTGTCAATCACAGAGTAAGGGAACAGAGGCCACCCTTTGGACCTCCAGAGGAACGGAGGACCCATCATCCCTAAATGGGTCCCCCGACGAGCCGACGAGCAAACATTTCCCCTTCACAGAAGCATCCTCATGCCCCGAGGGTTGGGCGACCCTCGACATTGCTCCAACATCTCCGAGGGCCGGCATTTCCTTGATCCTCAACATATTAACCCACCTAATGTTAAAAGGAGAAATGTCAAAAAAGAGGGAGTTACGTTGCTCAGACGACGAAATCACGTAAGTGGCAGAATGAATGCGGGGCTATCTGAATGCGAAGCGAAAACCCCACTATCTCCTCCAGATTTCAGCCTCATGCAAGTGGTTGCATCAAGCTGAACCATTCGATGGGAAACACATGTCGGCATCTTGTGACACCGACTCTCCGAATTTTGTGTTGTTTTGACGCCCAAGCACTAGGGCATGGAGCTCTGGTGGCCAACATTAAATGCATCGTCTCGACTTTCGCGTGAAGTCCAATCTCCACCTGTCACATCCCCCGACCTTAACCGTCGCATCGGTCAAGCTCAGGCGATGGGGGCCATTGATACAACCCTTGACCAACCCGAAGGTCGTTACGTTGACCACCTCCAGCTGATTGGCATAGTATAGCCCAACCCAATGGCATGGCCCAGGAGCCCTCGCATATAGGTCGTCCTCTCTCCATTCATGATGGCAGGCCAATTGACCGACGTGCTCTCTTGATTAGGGGGTCCACTCCTCAAACCGATCGATCAATGATTGACCATTAAACCGTCATCAATACGGCCAACACAGCAGAGAGGCAATAAACTACATGAATGCACGGGCATTAAGAGAGCATGGCGTTGACAAAATGCTTGACTACAAATAGCCCAAGAAAGTGGAATGAGGAAGGATCTTTGAGATCTGGTACTCAGGTACTCATAGACACTCAATCTGCTCGATCAAACATATTTCTTTCTCCATATATCTCGGCTTGAGAACTAGTGAACAACCTCCCAACAGGTCGGAATCAGTTCCACCGACATTACTTAGTCACGCCTTGACTTAAGTATCAGAGGGAATTTGGTCAATTACCATATCTGACCCCCTGACGACCTTCTTGTGTTGCATATCGTTGAGAAGATCGATAGGTCACAGGTTGGTTTCGCATCCGTTGCTCGGCTCAGATCTCTCTCTTCTCAGAGTTAGCTTGGCCGGCACCCCGAAGGTCAGCCTCAACCGCCACGTCAACGACGTCCTTTCGACTTCGCATCTGCAACGTCTGTGGTGACAATTTTCATATTCATTCGTTTTAAAAGGATACTTTTTCAGTTTAGTCTAAATTTTCAAACTATTTTCAAAAATAACCTAATTTAAAAATAATTAAAGAAATCGAACGAACCTGACCATGTAAGATCTCTCACATGTTTCTGTGCTAAGTTGGAGGACCTAAAACCATAATTCCTAGCTCTGTCACTGCTTGCATGATAGCTGAATTTTGGCATTACTATGAGTTCTAATATCTCTGTTCGACATGAACTATGATAGTATACAGATAACATTATGTTTAAAACACAAATTTACTGAGAACGCAATATGATGCGAGGCAAAAAGGACAAATCCGCAAAAGGTGGCATTTACAACAGTATTATTACGAGTCGGGTTACTTACGAGCAAGATTCTCCGTTTCTTCATCAAGTTTTCTTGTATTCAGTGATGTGCTGCTGGACGCAGCCTTGTTTGTGCCAGCGGTGGCTGCAAAGATTTGAAAGAAACAACATAAGAATGTAAACTAATTGAAATCTATCACTGCCTAACATCAACAACGTAACCAGAAATTTATTTGTCCAAAATAAAATTGATTTTATAGAGAAAAAAGCATGAAAGGAACGAAATAATCCTACAACTTACTGAAAAGACAGAATGAAAGAGTACTGGAGGGGATTTTGGATCGCTTACACTTCTTGATGGTCTCGATCTCGGCGCCACTCCGGCGAGCGGCGTTGACGGCCTTCTCGTCCTTCTTGGCCGCAGCGTTCGGGGCTTTCTTTCGGACAACGACAGGCTCCCAATCCTGAGAGATCGGTCCGCCTCCGGCCATCAGGGTTTACTACGGTTAGGGTTTTCCGAATGGGAACGGGAAAGGGGATTGGATGAAAACAAACGGGGAGAGAAGCACGGTTTTGGGGGAGATCTTTTTCCATTTCAGAGGAAAGGAATGATGTACTTACATAGCTCTTTCCGCACGTGGAGCTCACATGATTAGTTGAATATGTCTCTTTCTCGTCACATTTTATTTATGGAGTTGCTACGCACACATACCGTTTTACTCGTGTGCACAATCGATTTTTGATTTATTTACAAATTTGTTAATCAGACTTGTTTACTTGCGAAAATAACCCCAATTGGCGGTTGTGCACAGTGTGTAAAACCCCACAACCGATGACGATTTTGCTCAGCATGTACAACCGCTATCACTTATGTGTGGTTTTGCTCAACGCGCACGACCGCTACCAGATCTCGTCGCTGGTGAGGGAAAAGTAGGGAGGGGGGGAGAGAGAGAGAGAGAGAGAGAGATATATATATATATATATATATATATATACACGACGTCATCATCTCCACCGCCCTCGTCCACCTCCTCCATCATCTCTAGTGGAGGCCTCGCATGTGTCATCACCTCTGATGGATCGAATCGATCTTCAGTGGAGGCATCCTCCATCCGGCATCATCATATCGAGTGGACGTCGCCTCCATCCAGCGTCATCATCTTCGTCGCTAGTGTCATCATCTCTGATGGACCAAATCCATATCCAGTGGAGGCCTCCTCAATCCGGCATCTTCTTATTCGATGGATCGAATTGATCCCAT
Source organism: Scilla litardierei (assembly GCA_030789695.1). NCBI lineage: Eukaryota > Viridiplantae > Streptophyta > Magnoliopsida > Asparagales > Asparagaceae > Scilla > Scilla litardierei. The sequence goes on along the minus strand of CM061141.1, from coordinate 265,474,990 downwards.
GTCTGGCAGACATCGATCACTGGTCCATGTTTGACGGTGGACATGTCCGGCGGTGAGTAAAAGCCCAAGTCATTCGATCGAATCCCTGGCGGTGGTTGTAGACCGTCGACGCCTTTGTCGCCCTCTCCGATCGAATCCATCCACAGTGGTTATGCACGTTGAGGGTAGAAAAAGGTTTAATTTTACATGGCAAACTTGTAAATAAGCCGCTCGTACGCAGAGTAAAACGGTATGTGTGCGTAGAATCTCCTTTATTTATTTACTAGAAATAACTCGTGCAGTGCACATGGACACAAAAAACCCCCACACAGGATGCAGGACCCACACATAACTGAACATGAGAGGAAAGTGTGGATGCATGTATCGTCCGGTGTAAAATAGTAAAAAGCATGTGTTAAGTGCAAAAGGTGTGGAGGTCCAAGCCAAAAAATACCGATGGAAACCCCAAAATATGGGGAAGAGAGTGTGGCATTTGGGTTTTAGGAAAAAGTAATGGCAAGCTTGCAAATAAGGGGAATGACTGTGGCTTTTCCACGTGTGCTCCACAACATCACCCAACCCACACCCACCCCCAAGTAAGTCCCATCATGATGACGCGACGCCCCTCCTCATTGTCACATGGGACAACTGTGCCATGTGGACAAATGTCAAATCATCCACACTTATTTGTAATAAGGATTTATTTAATTTTTTTAAGATGAAATCTCGCACAAATATTGTAATGTACTTGCTATGCGAACAGACCATTTAGCTCGATCCACAGACAACCTAATTTTTATAAAAATACCAATTATACCTTTTTTAAAAAAACTCCAAATACATTCTTAAGTAACCAATCTTTTTGATCGGCGATCTCCTTCCTGAGAGAAAGAAGAGAGAATTGCTTAGTTCACATACCATCTTTTTATCCATCTTTCTCTCCCAGTTCACATACCAGATAAACTAGAAATTTCATGTTCTGCAGTACACGTGCACAATTAACCAAAATGGGCAATTAATTAAACCAAAATGAGCAATTAACCAAAATGACCAATTAATTAATCTACTGCCCCTAGCACGCCGCCTCCCCCCCTCACCTGCCCCCGCCCCCACCTCCCCAGCCTCCCCTTCCACCTCTCCCCAGCCCCAACCCCCTCCTCTCAAACCAACCCCACATCCTCACCCAGCCCCAGCCCCAGCCCCAGCCCCAGCCCTCTCCTCATAAACCACCCCCAGTCCCCTCTCCCCCTCCCCAGCCCAGCCCCCTCCTCCCAAACCCCCTCGCCCTTTGCCCTTCCCCGGCCCAAGCCCCCTCCACCTAGCACCAGCCCCCTCTTCCCAGCCCCAGGGCCCTCCCCATCCGACCCAGCCCCATCCACCCCCACCCTAGGCCCCTTCGCCCTAGCCCACTCCCCATCCGCCTCCTCCGCACCAGACCCCCCATCCGCCATCCTCCCCAGCCCCGAGCACCCTCCATTTGCCCATATAAAAATCTTAAAGCAGAGAAAGAAGAAATCCTTTTGAGTAATATAAATTTTGGCATGGCCTGTTTAGCCCTATACGGCGACTGACGTGGTAGTCCTCTATACACGAGTAGAGGAAGTATCATGAGTTGATAAGATGTGATAGGGCGTGTATGTGGCTAGTGGCAGTCATGTAATTCCATGAAAAGTGTAGGGGTATTTTGGTCATTTGGTAAATGGGTGGAAGTGTGTGTGTAGTGTAAAGGTGGGTGTGTAAAGTAATGTCATCCTTGTAAAAATTTTGAAAGAGTAGGTTAGTGTGAGAGGGATGGGTTTAATGGCACACCTGTAAATTTTTAGAAAGGCCAGGGGCAAAACGGTCTTTTTGGCCTAAAGCTGCTGAGCGTACATCCTGAAGTTGTGTGTGTATAAGTAATGGCAAACTTGTAAATACTTGAAAATTGAGGGGTAATTTTGGAAGGGTATTAAGGTCATTTTAGCCTATGCATGCTTATCCTAAAGAGAATTCTAGAGTTAGATTTTTTATAGCTTTTCTACACCTTTCTTTAACTTTCTTCTACTTTCTTCTTCTTTCATGTTTCTCCTCCCATTTCTCCCCCCTTGAACGAAATTCCCCTTCCCCAATATCAGTCCCTCAACACTCCAAAACCCCTAGCTTTTGCTTCCAAAAATTTCCTAGAAAAACCCTAGCTTTAAGGAGAAAGAAAGGAGGAAGGAGGAGAAAGAGAAGAGAGAAAGAAAGAGACTTGTTGAGGTAGGATTCTAACTATGACTTGTGAATTTTTATTTAGGGATATGAGAATGTTAGGATTTTATTTATGTTGTTTATGATCTGAATTTCATGTATCATGTTTGTATTAGCCCAAAAGATTCAATCTTTCCCTTGTTTTCCTAGCAAATCACCCTCTCTTGAAAAACAGAAATTCTGTATGTGTTTTTACACATGAATTTTGATTTCTGTAGTTGGAATCACTTGCTGAAAAAAATATGTAACAGTAGATCTTGAATTCCTACCCCAAATTCATATAAAATTTGTCATATGTTGAGTTCAATAAGTAGGAGAAATAATTCCATGTTTGCAAGATGACTGAAATTCTGTCAAGCTGTACACAGTTCAGCAAAATGAGCACTATTACATGCACACTCCATGGATTTTGCTGATTTTAGTCTTGTTGGAAACTTAAGAAGTTTTCCTAAAAGTTTGTTAGAGTGCTTATATGTCGTAATTCTGGCTCCAACATGCTTAAAATTGGCTTTAAAGATAGATCCAAAAATTTGTCTGAAGAACAGATTTGACACACTTTACTAAATAATTCACTATAAATCATATACTTCATATTTCTGCATGAAATTTTATGGGTGAATCCAGGACTAGTATATCTCTTTCATTCAGTGAGTTTTGTCAAATTCATAGGAGAAATTGATTAAATGTGATGACTTTGTGGTTGTTCCTGCACTTTCAACAAGTTGAACTATTTTTGGGTGAAGTTAAAATTGCGATTGTTGTTAAATTCTTCATTTTAACATGCTTGAATGTTGTTGATATCTTTAAGAAATTTAATAATGAGATTTTTTACTAAAATTGATGGTGTGGCACTCTTCGTTTGCATGTCGACCGCTATATGCTTGTTAAAATGCCCAAATGAATGTGAAATCGAATAACTTTGGAAAATGGCCATTGAATTGTTGTGACACGTATTACATTTGTGAACTTGTGTATGGCTATTGAATATTATGACATATGACATGTTAACTGGGATGTCTCGATCTGCTCTAAGGCGGGTGAACATCCTAGTATTGGGATGGGGGAAAGTTTGGGTATAACTTAACTATAAGGGGCTGGACTGAGAAGTTGGGGAAAGTGATATGTGTTACGTGATATTATTTTACCCACTCGCCTTTACCGGGAGTGGAGGGGACATACGGAGGTTGTGTTATTATGTGGAGCGCCTCACTCCTGCCAGGGACGGGGGAGCTGAGAGGCCCGGCGTACAGTGCCCGTGTCCACTGCGTCGTGTGCTGTATTCACCCCAAATTTGGGGTAAAGTCCAGGCCCTTATCTTTAGGTGATACCCAGGCTTCCAAAAATCACTAACATCAACTAACTAATGAACCATATATGTGTTGTTGTTGTTGCACACTTGTGTGTTGTACTCTTTACCTTGGTTGCTTGTATTCCTATTGCCTTTATACTCATAACCCCTAAATGATTTTTCCTACCCTAGTTAGTTTCCTGCTGGGCACGTTTGACGTGCTCATTTTACTTTTCAAGACTTGAGCAGACGACACCCGAGCAGAATCTCCCTCAGGAGATTTATCAGACGTGAGTTTCTGACTTGGGAGGGACACCACTCCTTTTGGGCTGTGTTTTTTTAGTGTGAGATGGGTCGAGTGGTGAGTGGGTGGTTTTTTGTAGCTGTGATATATGTTGGTGGCTTGTTGTACTTCTCATGTAAACTTGAGTTAGTTTCACTTTGTACTCTATGCTGGTGTGTAGTATGCTCTTTGGTTATGCAGTTCTGTGGGTTTGTACTTTCTGTGATGGCAGTATATGTGTTGCTTCTTTCTTTTACATATATGTGATGTATGATCCCAGCATTCGCAGTGGCCTGCTTATTGTGTTTTTATTCACGCTTGGTGTAATACTACGGCTTGTCAGGCTCCACCCTCCCTTCACATGGTTTGCGTTGCCTTACAAAGTGTTTGTGGGAATGGGGCGTGACAAATTTTGTTGTGAACAATACAAAACTAAAAGAGAAATTTTTATTGCTAAAAAAGAAATCTCAAGAATTTAATGTTAAAATTGAAGAGCTTGACAAATATGTATCCTCTGTAAAATTAAAACATGAAGAGATTACTTGAAATTTGATCGTAAAAATCTCTCATGCCAACATGCTTTAACCTCTAAAAGATTAGCTTTTAATAATGTTAATAAACATGTTGATAACCATTAACATGATAATAAAGATAAGAAAAATCATGCATTTATGTATTAAATTTATGCACATAACTAGAATATTAAATTCATTGTTAATAATAAAGTGCATCATAAGCAGGTTGAGAAACCGTATAGAGAGTATCATGTACACTATATTTAGGATCATATGATCTCAATGTGGAATCCAAAATATACATGCAATTTTGATAAATATGCATACATAAATAATTTTTTTGAAAAAAGTGCATAATTCTAAAAAAATTTATTTGTGCATTCAAGGAAAATGGATTCGTGTCCCTAATGATTGATTTTATTGAACCCAACATAACTTGGGTGACTTAAGTTAAATGTATATCTTTTGGATACCCAAGATAAATTAATTGTTAATCAATTTTTTAATTTTGATTTAAGTTTTATGAATGATAATTTTATAATGAATTATTCATTTTGCGTTTTGAATTGTTCAACCCTAATGGCTACCCCCCTAATGACCCAAAATAAATGGGTACCTAGTTTCTTGAATATTTTCTTTCTGTTATCTAGTTTAATAGAGGGAGGATACAATTTGAAGTGACTTCCAAAGAATGAAAAGGGAAGAGTTGCCATCAACAGTTGGTAGTAATCCAATCTTTTTGCTAATGAGAAAGGGGGATAAGATTCAAGTGCATCATCATAATCAAAGAGGAAGCATCAATTCAGAGAGAGTAAGTCGGGGGGTGATACAGCCCTGGGCCGGCCCAGTGACAGCTATCTCGACCCAATGCCTGCAGCTTCGGCCCGACAGTCCAAAGGCCCTCATGTACGGCTGATCATATACTCGTTTGAGACGATGATTATGTGTGAGTATTCTATACTTCCCACTAACCATTCACATTTTATGCATAATTGTGCTGAACATAGCTCTAATCCACACATTTTAGTTGAACCATTAAATGTTAGAGTATAATCTTTATTTATTCATAAAATGATGTCCCTAAGACTTAAACACACTCTATGTATTTTTCGGGAATTTTCGGGAATTTTCGGGAGCTAAATCGACACTTTAAACGAACATGTAGCTAAGGAGTTCATGGGCATACACGACCGTGTGTTGCACTCCACACGATCGTGTGGTGTGTAACACATTCAGTTATGAGAGTAGTAGCTCACACGGACGTATGCGCCATCGCACATAGCCGTGAGATGAGGAGGCCAAAGTAACGAAGAGCAAAGCACATGGTCAGTTACACGACCGTGTCGAAAGGGGTGCTCCAGCAAGCAGGAATCCCAGACCGTACACGGGCGTATCGATCAACGAACCGACAGTGCCAGGCCGAGTTTAGAAAACCGTATCTCGAGTTAATTTTTGAGCTACAGTTAAATGGTTGTGTCTATTCGACATAACCGTGTAAAATGGTGTCATGACACGACCGTGTCGTGGTCCTGTCACCTGAGTTTTGCTGATCTACAGCACGATTTTGGGCAAAAGTTGTTTTGGGTTTTCAATCTATTTGCACCCAAGATTTGAGGAATGAACTCGACCATTGGGTTATTATTGTGAGGTCAACATTAATGCGCGGTTCAGAGTGTATTTAAGCTAAGAGATGTAATTAATTATGGACATTCCATTCCTTTGGCAGCTTTCTTAGGGTTTTGGCTTTTATGGAGCTGGGAGACGCAAAAATTCTGATTAGGGAAGAAATTGTAAAGCTTGGTGGGTAATAGATTCTCTGAACTTCTCTTTCATCCGATTCATTCTCTTCATCTATTGGATAGCTAAGCTTATTGTGTGTGTTGTGTAGTAGTTAGGGCTCTTAGTACTGAATTAACACTCATTTATAGGACCAATTATTGCTGAGATTGTTTGATTATTTGTTTTCTACATCTTTGTTATCAATGCACTACCCGTCGAGGGATCATAGGAGGATGACATGCCACGAGGCACCGTCTACGTGCACAACCCCGTTTAGGGGCCTAAAGAGGGTGGTGAACTACGAGGTTCATCTAATTATGTTTTAATTTCCAAGAAAACGATTAATCCAATAATCAATCACAATGATAGATTAGTTATTAATGAATGTTATATCATCTGATCTCCCTGCCTTGGCCTGGATGTGAGAACGAGTTGTCTAGAATGAATGATTGATTCAATACCCTATGATCCTAATGAAAACACAACACGCACATGCCTATCATCTCATTGAATTCTCGCTTTAATCTCCTTTGTGCAATTATAATATAATTCACCACTCACACTTAACACCAACAATTCACTCCCAAAAGAGTGGTTCACATCTTATTGAATAAGTTCGTTGTTTAATTTTGGATTGTTTAATTCTGCAGACGAGGTTGTACCTGATAAATACGACCCTGGACTTGCCAGGACTACTACTTGTCTGACTTCATACGTTTGGAAATCACACAATATTTTGAAGCAATCAAGCTTTTGGTGTCGTTGCCAAGGACAACGGTTCTACATAATTGGCAATTCCTAATTTGCTTTGGATTTGGTGAGATCGTTCTGCTCTTTTGTCTATACTCTTTGTATATCCATTTTTTATCGCAATTTCATTGTTGATTTCGCATTTTTCAAGCAAAGAAATTAGATTAGCTCGGAAAGAATTCTCTTGTGTCAATTTAATTGTTCATATGGCTTAGAACCCCTATGACACATAGAATAGTTAGGCATATAGAGATGGCTAACAATCGCAACACTAATGGCAATGATAATACAAATGGAAATGATGATGACCACTCCCAACGCATGGGAGATAGGTCGTTGAGAGATGTTTTGAGACCTACAAGGTCTGCCTCTAGCTCATGCATCATGCTCCCCGCCAATGCCAATTCATTTAGTTTAAAACAGGGGATGATTCAACTTCTTCCTACCTTCTATGGTTTAGAGATGGAGAATCCCTATTTACACATTAAGGAATTTGAGGATGTGTGCTTGACATGTGTAGATGTGAAAACTAGCAATGAGACCATTTATCTTAAATTGTTCCCATTCTCATTAAAAGACAAGGCTAAAGATTGGCTGAATGCATTGCCTTCGCATTTAATTATTTCATGGGTTAATTTACAAGCCGAGTTTCTAAAAGGTTCTTTCCATTGCACATGACACAGGGGTTGAAGAAGCAAATTGTTAATTTCTCCCAAAATGAAAACGAAAGCTTCGATGCGGCATGGGAAAGGTTTAAGGACTTGCTACTTGCTTGCCCCCACCACGGATTCGATGAGTACCAATTAATTGGATTTTTCTATGACTGACTCAAACCATCTATGAAACAGTTCGTGGAAAGGGTGTGCAAAGGGGGAGTTCTTCGAAAAGAAGCCGACAAAAGTGTGTGACTATTTAGAAACCATCGCGAAGAGTGCTCAAACTTGGGATGTGATTCATGAACACGATAGGATGGACTTGGACCCCACCACAATCATCAACCAATGGATACTTATATACATTAAAGCAAGACGAAGCACTATAGGCCAAGGTGGAGGCACTCATGACTAAGAAGCTTCAGGGACTACAATTGAAAGGGGTAAATGCCGTAGCAACTGAGAAACATTTCACACTTTGTAATAGCTCGAAGCAAGACACGTCGAGGTGCCCTACAATCCCCACATTGAAAGATGTAATGATGGACCCCCACTCAAGTGAACCACGTCTCCAACTCCTTCAAAGGCAAAGGGTTCAATCCGAATGCATACAGTTCTAATTGAAAGAATCACCCAAACTTGAGTTGGCAACTGATTCGGAGTAAATATTGCATATTTAATACCTCATTTAGCCTTATTTTGTGCATATATGGTACGTATTTGATCTCAATACAGTCGTATTTTGAATATCGTCATTTATTAGAGCAATCACCTGATTTAAGCACAAAACAGAATTTTATTGAGTATTTCAGGATTTTTCTTATTTTTCATGTGTAGATCTCGATCTCATGATTCCAACGACTATTTATTCATATTGTTCTGAGATCTGTGCTAATTAGTATGAATTTTTGAATGCGAAATACTAATTAGATCAAGGAAATAATGTGGAAATACGGAAATACGACCGTAAATGCGTTGTATATACGGCACCGCATCTCATCTGGTGGACCATGTGGCAGCTCAAGAGCGGATCCCTCCGCATCCAACGGCATCAGCAAGCAGGTGACGAGGTCGCTTGGTGAACACTGATCTGAGATCAAGCGGCTCATAATTGAGAGCAACGTGGCAAGGCTTCAATCGTCCGATGATGATCCAATGGTGCTTATGTAATCCGATGCGGGTTCGGAGCGCTCGAGGGAGCGGGCGAAGTCAGTCACGAACGGGGACACGTGGCGGTATCTCGTCAGATCCCGCCCAGATCGAAGGGACAGGAATTGCCCCAATCCAGTGGGTGCAGATTTAAGCGGAACAGAGCGGGTTTGGACCCGTTAGCAACCCCAAACCTGCAATATCAATATATAAACATATTTTAGGGTTTTCTGATGTATTCTTTGCGTATTGGAGGCTCTCTTGTGCATATTTATGCGTGAGTTGCTGGGGCTTTGGAGACAGAGGCTAGGGGCTCTTCCTGAAGAAGATCTAAGGCTTTTGGAAGAGTTTTGGTGATAAAAATCTTAACTTATCATTGTATTTTGCGTATTTAGCATGTATTTTAAGCTTTCGAACATGTATTTGCTTATTAATATGAGTTCTTTTCTCTCCATGCATGGCTAGTAACTTTGTGCGTTGGTTGTGATGTAGTTAAGGCTATGTGATCATTGGTTTTGATGTCTTTTCGCCCTATATGCATGTTATAATCATGTATTTCGTCGATTTCTACATATAATCTAATTGAGTATGTTAATCGGAGACGTGTGCCTGCTTTAATTGAATATGATCTAAGTAAGACTTATTTGTGATACGATCCGAGAGAACGTATCGTGACCCGAGAGGGCACTTGTGCGTATTTTCCTTATGAAATCGCTATTTTACGTGATTACTTCTTGGCACGATATTCTATGCTTTAATGTTATATTTTTCGACGTTCTCATACCTTAGTCGAATGAGACGTTGAGTTATAGAAAAGATATTCAAAATCATTGATTACAAAACCCCAAATGAAATCACAACCGATACATACTCCTCTTATTGGTTTCTAGATCGACTTTCCTGTACTTATTTTAGTGTTACTTTCACGTTTAATTTAAACCATCATCACGATTACTTCATCTTTGAAAGGTGGTTGTGTTCCATCGTTTTATTAATATTTAGAAATTGATTCTATTGGTTTGCAGACCGACTGTCCGGTGGATTCGACACCTGACTCTCCAGGTTTAATACTTGATCGATCTCCTACACTTGGGAGTAGCGCTCGCATATTTCGAGACGAGTCAAGTTTTTGGTGCCATTGTCGGAGACAGCGGTATCTTCAATCCATAATCTCAGTTTCTTTGGAGGAATACTCGTTGAGATCTTTCCATCTTTTAGTTTAGGATTTTTACTCGCTTTCTATTGCATAAAAAACATATAAAAATACAAAACATAAAAAACATCTTTTTTCTGCTAGTTTATGTGGCATAGATCCCCTACTTCACATAGATTAGTACGAACTGAAAATATGACGAATACTGATGATGAGACACGTACCACACCACCTGCACAAGAAAGACCTTTATGGGAAATTTATATGCCTTCTAAGGTGGTGTCTGATTCATGCATAGCTCTACCTACCGATGCTCATAATTTTAATCTGAAACCAGGCGTGATTCAACTTTTACCATCTTACCATGGTATAGAAAATGATAATCCTTATTTGTACATCAGAACTTTTGAAGAAGTATGCTCAACACAGTTAGATGGAAAAATTAGCTCTGATTCTGTTTATATAAAATTATTTCCATTCTCTTTGAAAGATAAAGCAAAACATTGGTTAAATTCTTTGCCGCCTAGATCTATCTCTATTTGGTTACAATTCCAAATTGAGTTTCTAAAAAATTCTTTTCTTTGCAGAGGACCCACGCCTTGAAGCGACAAATCATCTCCTTTTCACAGAAGGAGAAGAAGTCGTACGACCAAGCATGTGAGAGATTCAATGACCTTTTGATCACTTGCCCACACCATGGATATGACAAAGGCCGTGCTATTGGATTCTTTTATGATGGCCTATAGCCGTAAACTAAGCAATACATGGAGATGATGTGCAATGGCGAATTCTTTCAGAAAAGTCCTACGGATGCATGGAACTACATGGAAACTATAGCAGAGCATGTGAGGAGATGGGAGTCTACTTCCGAGTTTAATAGATTAGACCCACTTCCACCATCTAAAGGAGGCATGCACTCATTGAAGCCAGATGATGTAATAAGAGCACATGTGGATGCACTACTGACGCAGAGGCTACAAGGCCTAGACTTGAGAGCGGTGAAAGCAGTCGAAGCTGAACCATTTTGTGCCATTTGTGAGCAGCCCATTCATGACACGTCTGTCTGCCCCACGATCCCTGCTATGAAAGAGACTGTAAGGAACCCACAAACCGAAGTGAATTGGGTGTCAAATCAAGGAGTAAATTCAAATACTTTCAACTCTTCTTGGAAGAATCAACCAAATTTGAGATGAGGACCACAGCAGCAGGCGCAACAGACGACCACTCCTTACTACCATCCGAATCATGCAAGCAATCAAGGGAAGAATGAGCAGAGCACTGATATCACTGTCGTACTTCAGTAAATGATGCAAATGCAGAATCAACAACAACAACAGCTTCAACAGCAGTTTCAGCAGCCTAACAAAAACTTTTCTAAAATTGCCGCATCTTTAGAAAAATGCACTTTACCAACTCAATCTATTGCAAATTCTAACATTAATCCCTCTTCTTTTTCAGGTGACAACGTGAAACCATACAAGGCGGTGACTACTTTGCGTAGCGGACGAGAAATAGAAAAGCCAGAACTACCTAAGCATGAACAAATAGTGGAGGAGAAAGAGGATGACCATGTACCACAAAAGCTGCAAGAGGAGGAGAAAAGCTTAGAAAAAGAGGAGGTCAAAGAAAAAGAGCCTGAACTATATACACCTCCATCTCTATTTCCACAGAGGCTAGCACCACCTTCAAAAGATAAGTATCATGCAGAAATTAGAGACATCTTCAAACATGTAAAAATTTAATATTCCCTTGCTTGATGCAATAAACCAAGTGTCTGCCTATGCTAAATTTTTAAAGGACTTATGCACTGTGAAACGGACGCTTAACGTGAAAAATAAAGCTTTTCTCACGCAACAGTCAGTGCCATTGTTGAACATAACACTCCACCTAAATATAAAGATCCAAGTTCTCCTACTATTCCATGCAATATAGGAACTAAGAGCTTTGGAAATGCTTTGTTTGATTTGGGTTCTAGTGTGAATATTTTGCCTTACTCTGTTTTCTTGCAACTAGGACTGGGGGAGCTGAAACCAATGCCCGTGGTGCTACAATTAGCAGACATGTCAAAGAAAGTTCCAATGGGTTTCATGGAAGATATTTTGGTTTAGGTGGACAAGTTCTATTAGCCCGTGGATTTTATCGTCCTAGACATACATGAACCACCTTTTAGTAACATCACTCCTGTCATTTTGGGACGTCCATTTTTAGCTACATGCAAAGTCATGATCAATTGTAGGGATGAACAGTTGAAGATAACGTTTGGTAACATGAAACTTCAATTAAATATCTTTAAATCATGTAAGTTGCCAACATATATTGAAAGTGTTGCAGAGGTATGTTTTATTGAAAGTTTGATTGAAGACTACTTTGAGGCTGAGTATGAATGTGAATCTAATTATATTGATTATAATTTTGATGATATTAATGAGTCTTACTTTGTGCAGGGCACTCATGAAAAATCAAGGGAAGCATGGGCACCAAGATTTGAACCACTGCCAGCTGGAGTGCCACCACAATTTCCCTCTGACGTGGAGCATCCAAAGCTTGAGCTGAAGCCATTGCCAGATTATTTAAAATACACTTTCCTTGGACGAGATGAGACTTTTCCCATGGTAATATCCTCCAAACTTACACTTAAACAGGAACATTCATTGCTTGATGTACTTATGGAACATAAAGGGGCCATTGGATGGTCCATTGCAGACATCAAAGGTATAAATCCCTTAACCTGTACACATCACATTTATCTTGAGGATAATGCCAAACCTATGCGTGAAATGCAACATCGGTTGAACCCGACGTTAAAATAAGTGGTAAAGGGTGAGGTTCTTAAATTATTTGATGCTTGAATTATTTATCCAGTCTCTAATAGCAACCCAAGTTGTCCCTAAGAAATCAGGTTTGACTGTGGTTAAAAACGAAAATAATGAACTCATACCTATATGAACCACCACTTGATGGAGGATGCATATTGATAATAGGAAGCTTAATCAAAAACAAGAAAGACCATTTTCATTTGCCTTTAATAGATCAAATTTTAGAGAGAGTGGCTTGTAAGGAATATTATTATTTTCTAGATTGATACTCAGGTTATTATCAGATAGAGATCGCTCTAGAGGACCAAGAGAAGACCACCTTCACTTGTCCCCTTGGAACTTTCGCATTTAGTATGATGCCATTTGGATTATGCAATGCACCTGCTACTTTTCAACGTTGCATGTTAAGCGTATTTAGTGATATGGTTGAAAAGATAGTAGAAGTATTTATGGATGATTTTTCTGTATATGGCACCTCTTTTGAAAATTATTTATCTAACTTAGCCATTGTTTTGTGCATGTGTAAAGAGAAGAACTTACTACTCAATTGGGAAAAGTGACACTTCATGACTACGGAAGGTTTGGTACTTGGTCACTTAGTTTCTAAAGCAAGTATTCAAGTGATAGGGCGAAAGTTGAGGTTATAAAGAAGTTGCCAACACCAAAAAGCATCAGAGATATTCGTTCCTTCTTGATGATTCGTAGTGAAAAGTGTATATTTATACCCCCTAACTACCCCCACTTTGTGTCAAAGATTAGGCTTAATCTTGCTCTTTTGAGTATATTATCACTTCATGTCACTTTTAGGGCTTATTCTCATTCTTTACACAAAGTATAGATTTTATCATCCATATTGGATTCCTAGTATTTTTCGTATGCTCATGCTATTATTGTAATCATATTGACATTTTTTGGGAATTATTTGAGCATATGAATAATTTATATGTATTATTGGAGGTCAATATTGCTTTATAATAGCCATTATATTTATTTTATCATCATATGGACTAATTTCTCCTTCCCCTATTTTTAGGTACTCCTTGGAGTCTTGGGGATTTTCCAGAATTTTCTGGGATTTTTCTGGGATTTCTGGGTATTTTTCTGCAATTAATTGGAGGAGAAATTGGGTTCTAAATGGAAAAAAGGATTTAAAGGGGCGCCGCGTGGCGCGATCCTGCGGCGCCACGTGACGCCAATCCAGCTGCCTACTCGTTGTAAAAGGCTGAAGAGCTACGGGGGGCACGTGCCCTCGAATGGATTACGGGCGCCCGACGCCCGTGTTTCTGCAGCGGGCGTAGTTTCGCTTCAATGGGGTCGGGCGGCGCTTGTCGACCGACCCAGGCCTGCATTTTCGACAGCTGAACGTGCGCGCGCTCTTGGAAATGGGCGGGTCGGGCTGGCCGCCCGACCCGCAAGCCCGATTTCGACCTAAGATGCGAATTTGGGGTTTTTGAGCATGGGTTTGAAATCCAGCAGGCAGCTTCGTTTTTACTGTTTTAAAAAGGGTTTTGGGGTCTTCTTCTTCCCCAATAGGCTAGGGTTAGGGTTGGAAGCCATGGGAGTTTGGTGAAAGCTTGGAGGAGAAGCAAGTAGGTGGAAGGGAGGCTTCATCTTATGGAGATCTTGGATGATATCTCTCCCCCTTTGTATTTTGGCATCTCTTTATTGTAATGAACTTGAGATAATTTTTGTATAAAAATCCCATCTTTTTTTCATGATGATTGAATAGTGTTGAATGGCTTGGGTTGTGATTCATGAATGTTGGATGTTAATTATAGCTTTAATTTCCTTTTGCCTATTATATTGTTGATGTTGGATGAATTATTAGGGCACATTTTAATTGGCTAAGACCCAAGTGGGCACTCTTTGAGAAGAGACCATGTTTAAATTTGATTAGTGCTATGATGATACATCCATCCCTATTGCTAATTATTGTGTTCTTGAATGCTAAATTTTCCTATTGAGTTTCCTTAGCCAGATGATCAATTGAGTTGTATGCGAGTAAATTGAGCTTGATTAACACCAAAATTAATGAACCCACAACCCATGCTTTCTCTCCTAGCTATCCTAACTCCCCATTTGGCTCTATAACCCTACTTACTTAGGTTAGGATTGTTGAATCACCATGTTTTTCCCACACTTTTCCATCGTTAGCGAGGTGGTTGTAACACACTTTCTTTTTCTTTGCCGATCAAACTTGTGAATGTAGAATGATTGTCCCTGTGATCCGACCCGGTACTCATCGGTTATATTTTATTGCATTGACGCTCCTACGCTTGGGAGTGGAAGGCGCGCTTCCCTTGCGTGTTTTCCGGTTCAATCACTTGGGTCATGCAGGATTTTATAGATGCTTCATAAAGGATTTCAGCGCTATCTCTCGACCTCTTTGCAATTTATTAACTTCAAATACTGAATTTATTTGGACACAAGAGTGTCAAGATTCATTTGAAAAACTGAAATCATTATTTGTCTTATCGCCTATTTTACAGGTTCCGGATTGGACTCTTCCTTTTGAGATTATGTGAGATGCGAGTGATTACGCAGTGGGGGCAGTTCTTGGGCAAACGAAAGAAAAAGTTCCTTATGTGATTTACTACGCAAGTGAGACCATGAACGATGCTCAAAGAAATTATACGACAACGAAGAAGGAATTACTTGCGGTGGTATTTGCGTTGAACAAGTTTATGAGCTACATTTTGGGATTGCATATCGTCGTCTATACGGACCACTCTGCACTCAAATATTTATTGTCTAAAAAGGATGCAAAGCCTAGACTTATTCGATGGATTCTTCTTTTGAAGGAATTCAATATTGCGATTCGGGACAAGAAACGAGTGGAAAATCATGTAGCAGATCACCTTTCGAGATTGACGGTTGTCACAGAGTCATCAAATGTACCATTGAGAGATTCATTTCCAGATGAGCAACTTTTCACCATCTCTACTCTACCATGGTATGCAGACATAGTCAATTACTTGATGACAAGTAGAACTCCATCACATTGGTCCTCTCTTGATTTTAAACGTTTCAAACATGAGGTAAAATCTTTCTACTTTGATGATCCTTACCGCTTTTGTTACTGCCTTAAGGCCGGCCCAGATAATAAAGGTCCATTCATTTTGAAGCCCAAACAGAAGGTCGTCGCGACACTGAAAGCTCCCCTCACCGAGCAGCAAGCTGGCCATCAGGGTCAACATAAGAAGCTCGCCTACTCTCCAACAGGAAGTGCGGCCGGACGATTCGAAGACACCAAGCTCGGTCGCTGAGCTTGGCCCTAACTAAGGGCGGCCTAACGTAAATATCTCTGACAGGGTGATGTAGGGCCACTTACGCCCCTATTAATACCGAAGGTTAAGGGTGAGAACTGATGGCCGTCCATCACGTCTCCCATTAATGCATTAATGAGTCTAACACCGTCTGACACCCATTAATGCATAAATATCTCTGACATCCCCGCCGACTTATCACTTCTCCACTCGAGGTTCAGCCAAGTCGACTCGACAACTGATTAGACGGCGAGCAACCACCTCTCAGCCCTATAAATACCCCCCTCCAACCACCAAGGGGGGTTGGTTAGTTGAAATCTATAATTTCTATCCACTATTCAAGGTCGGATATCCTCCATATATTCATGCCTTCCTCATAAGCTCACCATGCAATGCCGATCTGCCTTAAGATCGCTGACTGGATCTGAAAGGTGATACTCACAAGTGTACGATGTCGACAAATAATATACCGATGAGTACGTGATCGTATCCACAGAGACGGAACTAATCTACAAATTCACACAAACAGTCAGAGCATGTAAATAATGGCTAATGGTTTTAACCACCCTTTGAGGGTGAATGATTGTTTATATAGATGATTCATCTAAGTACCCTAGAGTTAGGTTAATGTCCTAAGATTTGGATGCAGGGGAGAGAGATTGCGGGAGTTGAAGATATCGGTAGGATTACTCAATTGCTTTGCTAAATGTTAATTCCACGATAACTCGATCACTCATCCATGTCAAGGTATGAGGATCGGGAAATAAATCAATTAAAAACATACGGGGTGCACTAAAGGTATTGCTAATTGGATTCTTCTCCAAATTGAAGCTCATGAATCACTCTCCCACCCATTTCAAGGTATGTGAGAGTAGTGCATATAGGTTGTGTTGCGCACTACACAACCACCATTCTGCGGCCCCCTTCGGGTAATGCACGATTCGATAAATGGTTTACAACCCAATTAACAATTTGGATTATTGGGTGAATTAAACTTCTAAACTATGGAATATGGATTGAAGGGGCTTGCATTCATTTCAAGATATGCAATATCCATTAGATATATATGTGCAACAATTATGAAGCACCACCGTTCTTCGGCTCCTCCATGGATAGTATCAAATCCAACTAATCATAAGCTTATTTCACCCAACAACATGGATTAACAAAGAGTGCTAGGGATTAACATTAGCAAAGTAATCAAAACATCCTACATCAATCTACAACACCCACACAATGAATTTAGCCTAACATATCAAGAATAGAATAGTCATTCAAAGAAATAGGCATAGTTCACTACAAGAAATGGAAGCAAATGTATAGTAGTAATAGAGTTGGAGATTTGTTACCAAATACTAGCTTCCTCAATCATCAATCAATCTCCGCAACAGCAAAAACGAGATCAAGAAACTCAAAACTCTCCAAAACCATAATCTCCTTCTTGAGAAAGAAGATGACCTAAAATAGTTATTAAGCTCTCCCTTATTACATCTGAGTAGTAGTGTTTTATACCCCATAGGGGTTGCATCTCATCCGTCTAAAAGGTCATCCAAAGGCCCACAACAAATGGGGAGAAATCAGGTTAAGAAAAACCCGTTTCTCGCATCCCAGAATCTGGGCGAAAAACTCGATCAGTCGACTGCTGAACAAACGCCAGTCGCCTGACGACAGGCGACTGTTGTTGGTCAGACAGTCTCATGGTTGGTAGGCTGCGTAGCTTCCAAATGAAGGCAGGCGACTGTCTTGAATATTACAGTCCACTGTGTGATCCACATGCGACTACTTTGTGCTCCAGGTGCCTGCTGCAGAAGTGCTAAATTAAACAGTAAGTTGACTCTTTTGGCTCACTCAGGCATCTGAGAAATCAGGTGATTGCTGCGAAAATGGCAGGCGACTGTACAATATCCAGTCGACTGCCAATCCTCTTACAGGCGCCTGTCTTTGTGCTTCACTTTCTCCAGCTCCAGCTCTTCTAAGGCAGGCGACTGCTGTTGTCTGGGCAGTCACCTGTTTGGTTGTTCAGGCGCCTGTCATTCCTTCTACAGGCACCTGCTATGCACTCCTCTTCCTGAGTTGATTTAGTCCCCTTCGGGACCCCTGAAAAATCCAGAAAAATCCCTAAAAATATAGTAGATATTTATAATGCTTTGGGAAGTGAAATTTTACCAAAATAAAATCATATGCTCACAAATGATGAATTAAGTTAAATGTAGTTAAGAGGGCATGATTCCATGGATTATATGCACAAGAGGAGATGATTATGATGTTAGGAAATGCAATATTCAGTTATAATCACACCCCCCAACTAGCGTTTTGCTAGTCCCTAGCAAAATAAGTGACCAAAAAAAGGTAATGTTGACTCCATTCATGGATTATTGGCAATACTAAAGGGTGTTGAAATCATATTTATAAGGGCAAACTTCTCAAGCCTATACACTCTTCCCTATGACTGTAATCGCATTCCTCTTACGCACTCCACCATCCACACCTAAGCTTAGTGTATCCCTTAATATGTCGCAATCTCCTGATGTAAGATCCTTAGGAACTCTCGAGCTTATGAGATAAAACACTTACTCCCTCAAAAGATCATGGAAATGAGTTGTGGTTCAAATTTCATGCATTTACTCAAATTACATGGCAATTTTTGCCTTATTCAAAGTACCATGGCAAAGTTTATGCCTTATTCAAATGTGCACAAGTGCACTTATTAATGTAACATTTGATATCATTCATTTGAGCAACTCCAAATTCTAAGTCACTATCTTAGGATCCATGAATATAAACCTAGCCGAATTTTTAAAATTCTTAGGCTTAATCAATTGATTATTGCTACCAAGGTTTCTAGGGTTTAAATGGATGGTAATTGTCATGAGCTTCAAGCTAAAGGACCAAGTGTAAGCATGTAGAGAGACAATTAATTGCCCCTGGTACATAAAGATACAACACACCCTAATTTGCCAAAATCCACTTCAAGAATACATTTTTACCAAAATTGGGAAGGATCACCACATTTAATCAATAGGTCTAACAAAAAGCTATAAGGTGCAGAAATGTTGGTGATAGATGGAAATTTTTTATTTCATTCAATTTATTCACAAAAAGATGAAAATAATAAACATATGCTCAAGAAGTTTCTATATCCTAGTTTACACTCCCCAACTAAAAATAAACATGGTTCTCAATGTTTGAAGGGTGAGATGAAATATATGCATAAAAATGGATAAACTAGGATAAGAAAGCTTGAGCAAGAGTTATTCATTACTACATACTACTAGATAGGAATGTTTTGGAACGAACACACCTAGTTGGTTCCACCCGGCGGTGGTTCCGTAAGCTCCATGATGTCCTCGTCTCTACTCAACGGGTCTTGGTAATTCTTTAAGCATTGGCCATTCACCTTGAATTCATTACCGTTTTGTGGGTTGGCAATGGTCACCGCACCATGTGGAAACACCTCCCGAACAATGAAAGGCCCAATCCACTTCGAACGAAGCTTTCCAATGAAGAGATGAAGTCTTGAGTTGTAGAGTAGCACTTTCTCCCCCGGGTTGAATTCTCTCCTCAAAATGATTCGATCAAGGGCGCACTTAAGCCTATCCTTCACAAGCTTGGAATTGTTGTATGCCTCCCTCTTTATCTCTTCGAGCTCCACTCACTGCAATTTACGAGAAGAGGGGTCAATTCCATAATTAAACTTTTTAATTGCCCAAAAAGATTTGTGTTCAAGTTCAATGGGCAAGTGGGAAAATTTTCCAAAAACTAAGCGATATGGGGACATCCCTAAAACCGTTTTGTAGGCGGTACGGTATGCCCACAATGCCTCGGGAAGATGCATGCTCCAATCCTTCCTTGATGGATTCACCATCTTTTGGAGTATGTTCTTGATCTCCCGATTTGCCAACTCTACTTGTCCATTGGTTTGCTGGTGGTATAATGTAGAAACCTTGTGCTTCACCCCAAACTTCTTCATTAAGCTTGCGAAAAGGCGGTTGCAGAAATGTGACCCTCCGTCGCTTATCATAGCCTTTGGCATCCCAAATCGTGCGAAAATGTTTTCTTTCATGAATTTAAGCACGATGGCCGCATCATTGGTCCTACAAGGAATAGCCTCTACCTATTTAGATACATAATCTATAGCAAGCAAAATGTATGTGTACCCAAAGGATGGAAGAAATGGCCCCATATAATCAATGCCCCAACAATCAAAAATTTCCAATTCAAGAATATGGTTTAACGACATCATAATTCTTTTAGTAACCCCCCCAACTTTTGGCAAGCTAAGCATGACTTACAATATGTATAAGTGTCCTTAAACATGCAAGGCCAATAAAAACCACATTATAGAATTTTTGCTACAGTCTTTTGGGCAGAAAAATGACCACCACGCACACCCTCATGGCAAAAATGCAAAATACTACCAAACTCAAGGTCGGGTATGCATCTCCTTACTATTTGGTCATTACAATACTTGTAAAGGTAAAGGTAATCGAAAAAGAAAGATTTTACCTCAAAGATGAACCTTTTGTAATCTTGGCGAGACCAAGTGTAGGGAGTCTTACTTGTGACCAAGTAGTTTACGATGTCGGCATACCATGGTAGTGTGCGGGAGATCGCAAAAAAATGTTCGTCAGGGAACGAATCCTTCAATGGGATGGTTGCCAGCTCCATGCTCATCGTTAACTGTGAAAGGTGACCGACAACATGATTTTCCACTCCCTTCTTGTCCTTAACGGCGATGTTGAATTCCTGCAAGAGCAAAATCCAACGGATTAGTCTAGGCTTGGCGTCCTTCTTGGAAAAGAGATATTTAAGAACGACATGGTCGGTAAAGATTGTGATTAGGGATCCCAATATGTAGCTCCTAAATTTCTCCAATGTGAAGACAACGGCTAAAAGCCCCTTCTCCGTGGTGGTGTAGTTTCATTGAGCTTCATCCAAGCTCTTGCTTGCATAATAAATCACCACGGGGACATTCTCCTTGCGTTGTCCAAGCACGACACCAACCGCATAGTCACTAGCATTGTACATAATCTCAAAGGGTGTCATCCAATCTGGCACCTGAAGAATAGGTGAACATGTAAGCAAATTTTTCAACTTCTCAAAAACAAGTTGACAATTATCATTCCAAGCAAAATCCACATCATTTTTCAAAAACATGCAAATAGGTTGAGATATTGAGCTAAAATCTTTTATGAACCTCATATAAAAACTGGCATGCCCAAGAAATGATCGAATATCTCTTACACAACGAGGAGTGTGTAGATTTTCTATTACCTCGATCTTGGCTTTGTCAACTTGCATACCTTCCTTGGATATAATATGACCGAGAACTAAGCTTTCGGTGGTCATGAAATGGCATTTCTCCCAATTCAAGAGAAGTTTTTTCTCGATGCACCGATCTAATACCAAAGCCAAGTTAAATAAATAGTTATTAAATGAGCTACCATACACAGAGAAATCATCCATGAATACCTCTACAATGTTTTCAACAATATCATGGAAAATGTAAGCATACAAAGTTGAAAGGTTTCGGGGGCATTACATAAGCCAAATGGCATCCTTCGGAATGCACAAGTGCCAAAGGGATAGGTGAAGGTGGTCTTCTCTTGTTCTTCGGGTGCTAGTTCTATTTGATAATATCCGGAGTAGCCATCAAGGAAGCAATAATACTCGTGTCCGGCCACTCTCTCTAAGATTTGATCTAGAAATAGGAGAGGGAAGTGGTCTTTACGGGTCTTAGAATTAAGCTTCCTATAGTCAATGCACATGCGACATCCCGTGGTGGCTCGCATGGGGACTAACTCATTGTTCTCATTTTTAACTACCGTTGGCCCCGATTTCTTAGGTTTAACTTGAATGGGGCTAACCCATCTACTATCGACAATGGAGTATATACTACCCGCATCGAGGAGCTTAATGATTTCACCCTTCACCACTTCCTTTAGGTTAGGATTTAACATACGTTGTATCTCTCTAGTGGGTTTGGTATCATCCTCTAAGTAGATGTGGTGCTAACAAATTAGGGGGTCAATACCTTTAATGTCGGCAATTGTCCAACCAATTGCCCCCTTATGAGTTTTAAGCACTTCTAACAATTGCATTTTTTACTCATTAGAGAGTTTAGATGATATTACTACAGGGAATGTGCCGGATTCCCCAAGAAATGCATACTTCAAATATGACAACAACGGTTTCAAGTCCAATGATGGGTGCTCCAGCTTCGATGACCTTTGTAGGGTGTGTCCAACGGTAGCAGCTCAAAAGATGGCATCCACATAGTCACCGCACCGACTTCCTGCAAAAAAACAGTCGGTGTCAATATTTTCACAAACAATGTTTTACAAAATTAAGCGCGTCAACAAACTCTGCATCAAAATGCTCTTCAAATAGAGTCTCAATCATGCAAGCATTCTCAAACTCACCATCCCCCGATGGCAACTTTCAAGCATTAAAAATGTTTAAATCAAGGGTCATGTTGCCAAAAGAGATCTTAAGTTGACCATCCATATAATTGATTATAGCATTGCTTGTGGCTAGGAATGGTCTACCTCAGATGATGGGGGTTGGTGTCTCGGTTTGAGGCCCAAGAATGTCCAACACGACAAAGTTCACCGGGTAGTAAAATTTGTCCACTTGGACAAGCACGTCCTCTATGCTACCCTTAGGGACCTTGATGGATCTATCGGCCAATAGAGAATAATGGTTGTAGATTTAAATTCTCCGAGGCCTAAGTGCACATACAAGTTATATGGCAAAATGTTAACACTCTGTAACGACTGGTTTTTCATGTATTTGGATTATCTATATTACATATATGTTTTGGTAGATTTTCTCCTTATGTGTGATTTTCCATCTCTGTAGCTTCGTTTTCGTTCGTTTCGTTGTGATTTTCTAGCTTCTTCCTTAGACCGTTGAGCTTGGAGTAAGTCACACATGACGAGTTTCATATCGCTCATATCTTAGAGTTAGTTTGAGCTTAGGAGCCATAGGAATCCTTCTCGGAGCTTCGCGCTCCATATCGAGACTTTTCGTGCACGTTAGTTGGTTCAAGAAGGAGAACCAACCGACTAGATTCCAATCTAGTCGGTCAGGAACTCTTCTGGAACCGACTAGTTCGTTAAATCAATTATTCAGGAGTTACTGTTTACTCTTAGTCGGTCTAAGAACAACCACCGACTGACTAGATGTGAAACTAGTCGGTCAGAACTTGCTCTCAGACCGACTAGTTCCTTTGATTAATTTTACCTAAGTTACTGTTTATCGTTAGTCGGTCAATGAACACTCACCGACCGACAAGGTTGCAAACTAGTCGGTCGACGGGCCTTCACATACCGACTAATTCATTACCCAGATTTATTCCTTCTTTCGCTGTTTGATTTTAGTCGGTTACAGTTGAACGACCGACTAGTTTCCAAACTAGTCGGTCAGCCGCCCTTCATGGACCGACTAACTGACCCCGAAACCCTAGGTTTGGCCCAGCCGCCGCAACTTTTTCTATTTAAACCCCCGATCGTTTTTCTTTCTTTCTTTCACTTCTCTTGGCCATTCTCTTTCCCCTTTGACCTCTGATCTTCCCCAACCTTCCTCTAGCTCTTTTCCTTCATCCCCGGAGCCCCTCACACCCTCATTAGCACCGGCCACCTTCCTTTAGGCCGTCGGCCAACCCCAAAACCCCACAAACCCCATTTTCTCCAGATTTTCTCGCCATTTCCAGATCTGAGCCATAGTTCTCCGGATCGTTCTTCCGTTGCCATGCTTGCTCGGCATCGTTCTTCCGCTACGATACGGTTAGTAAATAGATCCTTTAATATTCTTATAACCCACCTTGTGATTTTGTTAAACCCTAATAAAAAAATGGATATTAGACGTCGTAGATTCGATTATAAAACTGGATTGGATATTGTTCTAATATTATTTTTCCATGGCAGCGATCCCATCTCCGTAGTTTAACATTTTGTGACATGCCTCGTTGATCGTCATCCTTGGTGCCAGGCAAGTGAAACTTGCCACTTAGGGTTTTTAGGCCATTTGCGTGTTGTAGGCGTAAAAGAGACTAGGCGACGAAATGATACTCGCCTAGGCGCAAATTTCAGGATCTAGCTTGACAACGAAGCTAGATCCGACTAATTTTAATTATTTGCACTTGTCATCCATGCATCTTATCTGTCATGTTTAAATTCAATTAACGGTACGCGAATCATTCGTACATGCCATGCTATCCATGTTGAATGTTGCATTCGTAGCACACGCTACAATACTTGTACTACTTGATCCGGCTATGCACCTGCTTTTAGCGGGCACAACCCTATGCCAAATACACTTCCTGGCTCGTGATCCAGAAGCGAGCATTACGTGTTCGGGGGTAATGCCCTGGCTCGATACACGTGGAGGGGTAGGGATAAGCGATCACCTGAGTGTACGAGTTGGCCCGATCAGCCACTCTAGCCAGAAGACGTAATCTCTGTGCACGCTGTGTTTACTTGACGTGATTTACTTGACTTGTACTTGTCCGTGTTTATACATGTAAAACTTGTCATCCATGCTATACTTGCCACTTGCTACTTGTTACTTGCACTTTACCTTACTTGTTACTTCCATCCTATACTTGCCATGCTATGCATCATACTATAACTGCTAGGTTGTTAGTTTACCTTCCTTTCAGTTTCCTTGCCCAAGTCTTTTAGACTTGCTGACATGTGCCCTTTACTCCTTTGGGTGACACATGTTAGATCTTGAGCCTGAGGTTGCTGCTGAGGACGTAATGTTCGCTGACGCTGAGTCAGAGCTCGCGTTCACCGGGGAGTTCGAGGACACGGGAGATCAGTCATAGAGACTGTTTGTGTTGTTGTTTAGACTGCTTTAGTTATCGGTGCGTAGCACCAATACTTTGTTTTGTGTTGGCTTTTGTTGGCCATGTTTTGGGCCTAGACTCTTTCTTTTAGCCTGGTGGCTTTTTCTGCGATGTTGAATATTATTGTGGACAAATTCTGAGATTGGTTAACTTATATCAGTCTCCTTTACCATATTATTATTATTATTGTTGTTCCGTTCGCCTTTACAGGGACCTGCATATATTCAGATTTGACGCTTATCAGACGTGCAGCTTCACAGCTCCACGTCTGAGCGGACCTTCTCACGTCTCGCCTCCATTTTAGGGAAGCGGGGCGTGACACACTCGAACCGACATCAATGAGGGCTTGCCCTATCTTTTTGGTTTCTATGATGCATAGGATTATAGGTGAGCCAGGATCCTTGTATTTAGTAGGAGTGTTGTGTTGCACAATAGCACTAACTTGTTGTGTTAGGAAGGCCTTTTTCTTAACACTAACATTCCTCTTAACAGTGCAAAAATCTTTTAAAATTTAGCACATGCCGGAATTTGATTTATTGCATCAAGAAGAGGAATGTTAATTTGATATTTTTGAAATATTTTGCGGATTTCGGATTGAACTTATCTTTCCGTAGAGGTTGAAGCCTTTGAGGGAATGGTGCAGGAGGAATGTACAGCTCGGGCTCTTCAATGACGATCTCTTCGAAATGGTTGCCTTTGTCCGATCTTTCATTTGCACCTCTTCATTTGGGGGTGGCTTCATTCTCTTTAACTATCTCTGCCTCGACTCTCGATGGCTCCGGCTTCTCAATTTCTCGACCACTCCTCAAAGTTGTCACCGCTTGACAAGACTTGACGTTGGATCCTCCCGATGACGAATTCATGTTGGAGTTGGAGAGTGGTTGTGCCGGGAGCTTGCCCTTCTCTGGAGTTGCCACAAGCTTCGCCATGTTCTCGTTGAGTTGCTGAAATTGTTGTTGGTGTTGCGCCTGGGTTTGTCGTAATTGTTGCCATTGTTGAAAATTGGCTTGATTTTGCGTCGTTTGCATTTGGATGAATTGTTGAAACGTGTCGCTTAAAGATTGCACTTGGGGTTCATTTGTTTCATCCCTTCTCCTTTGGCTACCTTGTTGAATGTTTTTGTTGTTGAAGGGTGGTGGATGATACGATGGTTGAGCTTGTTGTTGTCTTTGGGGGCCCCAATTCAAATTCGGACTACTTCTTCAACTCGGGCTTTGATTGTTGGAATTGTTGTATCCTTGCCCTTGGTTGGAATTTGCCACATAATTTACTTGTGTGGGGTCTTGAAGTACTTCCTTCGCTAGCGGTAGGTTGGGGCATTGGTTAATGCCATGGTCTACGCTACTACAAAGGTTGCATAGCCCTTAATTACCAACAGTCACGGCTTTCACTCCTTTGAACTGTAACCCTTCAAGTCTCTTTCAAATAAGGGCATCCATTCTTGCTTCTAAGGCTTCTTCTTGGGTCAATGTAAGGAGACCTCAATGGGCCAAAGGTTTTGGTAATTCTCTTGTCTTAGATTCGGGAGTCGCCTCCCAACTGCGTGCATTCTCCGCTATGGATTCTAAATAATCCCATGCCTCCTCTGGTGTCTTATCCAAGAATTCCCCGTTGCACATCATTTCCACGAACAGTTTCATGGATTGGATAAGTCCGTCGTAAAATAAAAAGATGCGACAATATTCATCAAATCCATGGTGTGAACATGCTAGTAGCAGCTCCTTGAACCTTTTTCAAGTAATATCAAAGCTTTCATTTGGCTTCTGAGAAAAGTTTGCCATTTGTCGCTTTAATCCTCGAGTCATGTGCAAGGGAAAAAACTTCTTCAGAAATTCAGCTTGCATTACCAACCGGGAGTCAATAGAACGAGGAGGTATAGCATTAAACCAATAGTTATCTTTATCCTTTAAAGAAAAAGAAAACAGTTTAAGATAAATGGTTCATTGCTAGCCTTCCCATCAGAACATGTGAGGCAGACATCTTCGAAATCCTTTATATGTAAATAAGGGTTCTCCTTCTCTACACCATGAAAAGTGGGGAGAATTTGAAATATCCCTGGTCTTGGGCTAAAGGAATTCACATCGGCTGGAAGCACAAATGCATGAGCCGGTAGCAGACCTACTCGGTCTCAACACTTATCTCAAAATTCGATCACTCTCATGTTGAGAGTGATCGTCCTCACTATGATTAGTGTTGTCATTACCGATGGTGTTGGTATCGTTATCGGCCATGTCCACGTTTCTTACTAATCTATGTGTTCGAGGAGTCCTTAACCAAATAAACTAGACAATTGAGCTCAAGCCAAGACTTTCCAAGATTAACCTAATTTTTATAGTCTTGATGATTATATAAATTGAAAAACAAACTCGGATATCCACAATAAATATAAACAATAGAATGGAAAGATCTCACTAAATTTTCACGATAAAAACTAAAGTGTGAAATGAAGATACGCCGTCCCTGGCAACGGCGCCAATTTGCTTGACTGGACCTGAAAGGTGATACTCGCAAGTGTACGAGGTCGACAAATAATATACCCGGTAAGTACGGGATCATATCCACGGAGATGGAACTAATCTGCAAATTCACACAAATAGTCAGAGCATGTAATGAATGGCTAAGGGTTCTAACCACCCTTTGAGAGTGAATGGTTGTTTGTATAGATGATTTATCTAAGTACCCTAGAGTTAGGGTAATGTCCTAAGATTTGGATGCAAGGGGGGAAGAGAGAGAGAGAGAGAGAGAGAGAGAGAGAGAGAGAGAGAGAGAGAGAGAGAGATAGAGAGAGAGAGAGAGAGAGAGAGAGAGAGAGAGAGAGAGAGAGAGAGAGAGAGAAGATGTTGAAGATATCGGTAGGACTACTCAATTGCTCTGCTAATGTTAATTCCACGATAACTCGATAACTCATCCATGTCAAGATATGAGGATCGGAAAATAAATCAATTAAGCACATATGGGGTGCACCAAAGGTAATTGCTAATTGGATTCTTCTCCAAATTAAAGCTCATGAATCACTCTCCCACCCATTTCAAGGTATGTGAGAGTACTGCATATAGGTTGTGTTGCGCACTACACAACCATCGTTCTGCGGCCCCTTTCGTGTAATGCATGATTCGATAAATGGGTTACAACCCAATTAACAATTTGGATTATTGGGTGAATTAAACTTCTAAACTATGGAATATGGATTGAAGGGGCTTGCATTCATTTCAAGATATGCAATACCCATTGGATACATAGGTGCGACAATTACGAAGCACAACCGTTCTTCGGCTCCTCCATGGATAGTATCAAATCCAACTAATCATAAGCTTATTTCACCCAATAACATGGATTAACAAAGGATGATAGGGATTAACATTAGCAAAGCAATCAAACCATCCTACATCAATCCACAATACCCACACAATGAATTTAGCCTAACATATCAAGAATACAATAGTCATTCAAAGAAATAGACATAGTTCAATACAAGAAATGGAAGCAAATGTATAGTAGTAAGAGAGTTGGAGATTTGTCATCTATACTAGCTTCATCAATCATCAATCAATCTCAGCAACAACAAAAACGCGATCAAGAAACTTAAAACTCTACAAAACCCTAATCTCCTTCTTGAGGAAGAAGATGACCTAAAAATAGTAAAAAGATTAAGCTCTCCTTTATAACATTTGAATAATAGTGTTTTATACCCCCTAGGGGTTGCATCTCATCCGTCCAAAAAGTCATCCAAAGGCCTATATCAAATGGGGAGAAATCGGGTTAAGAAAAACCCGTTTCTCGCAACTCAGAATCTGGGCGAAAAACCTCGATCAGTCGACTGCTGAACAAACGCCAGTCGCCCGACGAAAGGCGATTGTTGTTGGTCAGACAGTCGCCTGGTTGGTAGGCTGAGTAGCTTCCAAATGAAGGCAGGCGACTGTCTTGAATATTACAGTCGACTGTATGATCCACAGGCGACTGTATTTCGTGCGCCTGCAGAAGTGCTAAATTAAATAGTAAGTTGGCTCTTTTGACTCACTCAAGCATCCAAGAAATCAGGCGACTGCTGCAAAATTGGCAGGCGACAGTACAATATCCAGTTGAATGTCAATCCTCTTGCAGGCGCCTGTCATTGCACTTCACTTCTACAGCTCCAGCTCTTCTAAGGCAGGCGACTGCTGTTATCCGGGCAGTCGCCTGTTTGGTTGCCCAGGCGCCTGTCATTCCTTCTACAGGTGCCTGCTATGCACTCCTCTTCTTGAGTTGATTTAGTCCCCTTCGGGACCCCTGAAAAATCCCGAAAAATCCCTAAAAATATAGTAGACATTTATAAGATTTGGGAAGTGAAATTGTACCAAAATAAAATCATATGCTCACAAATGATGAATTAACTTAAATGTAGTTAAGAGAGCATGATTCCATGGATTACATGCACAAGAGGAGATAATTATGATGTTAGGATATGCAATATTTAGTCATAATCAATTGCCTAGCATGCTCGACATACTCTATACAATTCATTCACTGACTTAAGCATCGGAGAGGCTACGGGTTGACAGCCAACCCCGACTTTCTGACGAGTTGTTATTCTCGTAGGAAGCTCGCCTTAGCTACCAGGAGTCGGCGACCTTCGAAGACCTTCGAGCGACCTTGGATTCTTCACCTCTGAAGCATGTCCCTAGTCGCTCTAAGCCTCATCGACATCCCACACTTGTAATCATTGTATCCGTGATGCCCATTTAATACAACTCTCATTGTTGGGCGGACTTGACCCGCAACAATTGGCACCGTCTGTGGAAACTAGGGTTATACCCATGTCAGACACCGCATGCAGACACCGTAATCACCGTTACGGCAAGCAACGAGTAGTCGAGGAGAACCCTTCTTCCCGAAGGACTCCCCATATGAATCTACCCCTTGAGGGGTCGGTCGATGTTATTTAGGACGCGGCCTGTGGTGTCTACAAGAGCTTCGAGAACTTTATCAAGATGATGGAGGACTGGGTCGCTACTCTTGGGGTTTTGGCGGACCCTCAGAGCTCGGGTCTGTGTCCGTCCTAAGTCGGACGGACCACAGGGGCTTAAAACGCAGCGGAAAATCAAAAACAAAACTTTTTAAGCTTGCTAAACAATTTAGCTAGGCTCTGAGGGAGCCAGAACCTAGACCGATCTATGCCAACTTGGGGTGGATCTGACCACCCCAAGAGGGATCTACTCTAAAGCGACAGAGTTAAATCTACACTAAAATTACTTAACCACATACCCGGAATCTTTGCCCTGGAGCAGGCGAGATGTACCGCACCGTCTTCTGATGCACCTCGTAGCCGAGGTGCCTTGACTCGATCCGCCTGAGCCACCTCGCACCCTCGAACCGATCCGCCCGAACCGACTTTTGCCTCCGAGCCGATCACACGCGGTAGAAAGTTTCACTTGAGTAGAACCCACGTCTTAGACGTCTGGATCCAAATCCAAACCCCCTTTGTAGTCTTGCTAGGACTACTCCGGAGAATAAGAAGAGAGAGAGAGAGAGAGAGAGAGAGAGAGAGAGAGAGAGAGAGAGAGAGAGAGAGAGAGAGAGAGAGAGAGAGAGATAGTTTAGTCGCCGATCGAGCTTGCTCTAAAAGTCAGGAGCTACTCGATCGAGGACTTGGTGCATCTTTCAACGAAGGGAGTGCACCCCTATTTATATAGGGAGTTGGCACTCACTCTTTCGTTGTGAGCAATGTGGGACTTTTGCAAATGAGAGGAAAATTCAATTAAGCCAATTTAACTTAATTTGTAGTTTAAGTGAGCTTTTCATAAAAGCAAACTTTAACTAATTAATTCTCTTCGCTCATTAAACTTTAGACACCAAACAAGCTATCAATCCGAAGGGCTTCGAATGGTGAACGTGTAGGAACCAACGGCGACGAATTTCGACTTCGTTTGACCCCTCAAACAATTGCCCAAAGTTGGGTAAAAAATCAACTTTCGTAGCCGTCTTTTTGGGGTTTCAAAAACCCTAAAATTAACTTAAGTTGCGTGCGCGCCCACCCAAGGCACTGGAGGCGGGCCGCTCGCCCACTGGGCAGTGGGAGTGCACCCACTGCTGCAGCGGGAGTGCGCCCGCTGTGGCCAGCGGGCCGCACCCGTTTTGCCTCTGGGTATGTGCTTGTTAGCCCAGTGGGTCTAACCCACCTTGCCTTGAACTGTTTTTGTGTTTCTGGGCTCGTTTGAGCTCCGATTTGGACGCGGTTTGAACCTGTGTTTAGACCGGGACGATCCCGTCATCCAGATAACCCTTTCCAATATATTTGTTCCTACTAAATTTGTCGTAACCAATTTACGATACGTTTAATCTTAGTTTGCATCAAATGCAACATTGTCACTATTGCTATTACGACTAATTTTCACAACAAGCTTTGTGAATATTAATTATTCAATATCATCAAATGAATCTCTCTCAATTATTCTTTCTATTACTAAGACACGAACACTACTCGGTGTGAGACCCTACAGCCTGACCTTACTACAGGTTGGGGCTCGGTACCCCTAGACGACGATCACCACGAGCAGTAGCTGTCGTCCCTGTTTCAGAATCATCATAACGTGATCGACCCTTTGACAAAAGCATCATTGAGTTTACATTGGCTGTGTCAGTGATGAACTCCGTTAGCTATAGTCCCTTCGTCAAGACTGTGTTCCTGTTGGCCTAGGGTATGGTTTACTGTCAACCCTATTAGACAACATTGGTCAGTATACGACGGTCTTTGTTGTATACACGTTGTACTTCTTACAACGTACCCCGGCCGAGGATTAACATAAAGACCGTACTGAGCCTGTAACACTAACTTCCCTTTAACGGAAGTGACGAATCCCGTCTTAGTCATCTACTCACCTCGAGAGCTTCAGGTGCAACCCAACCTAAGATCTTTCAGCAGGCCTAGCCTCGAAGCTAGATCATGGGTCTAGGCTACACCGTTCACTCACAGGTTGGTACAGATGACTTCAGGTCTTAAGGACCAGCTTACCTATCATCAACCGAGAGTTATTATAGACAGTTTAGTTAAAGTTAACCATTTAATAACTCTAATTTGGTCGTTCAATGAAATCATTCTCCAATGAGCACCTGTGTCTCGTCTCCGACTTCACCAAGTCGAATGACTATGAGATCATCATTACCCTAAGGGAAGACTAAGACACAGTGGTCTATCCAATGTGTCGATATCCAGTTCTCGACACATCTATGACCACGAACCGTTTACGACTTACGTTTTTATTCGGTCGCTTACTTACTCATAATCGAGATCTTATCTAGATACGTAAGGACCTAACTATAAGTCTATGGATATTATCTAAGTATATTAATACGAACGATTTTATACTTAGGATAATAGGTACCATATACAGTATGAACAAGACGTATCTTAGGATAAATTACCTTATGGGCATATATCCTCCTACAGCTACCATGCAAGCTAGGCCACCTCCATCAGAAGGCCCATCCAGACCCCGCAATGTGAAGCAGGACCTCCTCCCCTAGCTTGACGAGGAGGCGGTCGCACAGCAAAGGCGGTTTGAAGATTAATAAGCGACCACTCTGCAGAAGCAGTTTGACGATGAGGAGTCAAGCGAACGACGTTAAACAAAAGCGCTTCATGGGAGGCAACCCATGTTCTGCACTCTCACCCTTGTTTTTAGATTTCTTAACTTTATTTTATTTATTTTAATAATTAAATTCAGCCGCGAGATCATCCGTCAAGAAACTCAGGCCAATCGTGAATTTCTGCAGGAAACAAGTCCTCACCCGATCGGGTGACTACTGAACCGATCGGGTGAGACATATCAGACGATGGCCGTATCAACTCCCCTTGCAAACCGGTCGGGTGAATCTGAGCTGGGACCGGGTGGCCGGCCGTGTGAGATAGCTGAACTCTTCGGGAAATTCGGGGATGGGTCAACCGATCGGTTGAACTGAAGCTGAGGTCGGGTGGCTGTCCGGGTGGAAAGCACAGTGCTCTCGGGAGAATTTGGGAAGCGGTCAACCGATCGGGTGAAAACTCACTCGATCGGTTCACCTGTAGCTGTTGGCCGACAGAAAATTTTCGAAACTTATTCACCCGATCGGGCGAGAACTCGCCCGATCGGTTCATTTTCGCCCCTATAAATACCCCTGTCGCACGATACCCACCACCCGACCCCCAAACTCCCCTTCACGCGATCTCCGACCCTCCAACTGTCGAATCGACCTCCTCCATCCACCCTACTACCTCTAGATCTTCAGCTCCACTCATTTCCATACTCCCCCACCCTCGCCACCTCGCCATCATCAACATTCTCTCATCAAAACATCCAAACCCTAACCATAAACCCCAAATTTTCGAAAATTTCGATTCTTATCGGATCAGCAAGCGGCGGTTTCCCAAATTGCTTCCCTATATTACGTGGGGTCTTTCGGGTACTTGATCTCACAAATTCGATGGGTAACCTCTTTCCACTCTTCATATTTATTTCATTTTATATAATGACTTGAATTTGTGTTTGCACACTTTATCTGCTTCATCATCTTCATAGACACCATATCACGCCCCATCATTCTTCCCCGAGCCATCCCCATGTCCGAGAAAGGAAAGGAAATAGCCTCATCATCACACAGACATCCCCTATACGGCCCCTTTTCCCCATCTTTCCTCGGCATAAACCCTACGTCTGAGGAGCAATCCGATCGCTTACAAGCCCTCCTTCATCGCCCTATGCGACCTACTCTTTTCGCCGACTTCCCCACCCTACATTCCCTTGGACTATTTAGGGGCGTCTGTGCCCTTTTTTGTTTCATAGGCTGCGATTATCTTTTGCGGACCCAAGCCAATACACACAGGAATCTCATACTTGAGTTCCTCAGTTCTCTCGAGGTGTCCGATCATGGTTTCACCTTTCGTGCCTTCAATTGCGATTTTTCCATGAGCTTCGACACGCTTAACAACATTCTACACTTCCCCAACCCCGATTTCCGTGTTGAATGCTCTACCCATGATCGATCTAACATCTTTTCTCACTTCCGGGCTGATGGTGTTTGGCAACGATTCACCCGATATACCTCCTTTCCAGCGGTAGCCCTCGCCTCCTACATCATACACCCTTGCTACCGTTTCGCCCACTGCTTTCTTGCCAACACCATTTTCGCTCGCGTTGATGTGTCCGCGGTGTCTCGGGACGAGCTACTCTTTCTCTATGCCATGTCCCATGACCGGATCCATGGCACTATCCCTTTGCCCATAAACACCGCCCATTGGATCGTCCATGAGCTCTTATCCATCAGCCGCGCCGTTTCTGGCTCTATTTGCTGTGGGGGAATTATCACTCTTATTGTCAGTTGTGTCTTGAGGATGCCCTCCGACCTCCCTATTGTCCCGGGACGTAGCCGTATCGACCGCGACTACTTGATCTCTATCGGTATGCTTACTCCTTTTGGGGAGGATCGTGCTGCCTACCTCTATAGTCCTTCCTACACTCCTTTTGCCATCCTCCCACCCTCATCCCCGGAGCGTTTCCCCTTACACCTTACACACCTTCCCTGGGAGTTCTACCCTGATCCTTGGTATGCTCAGCTCGTCCCCTTTCCACCCACGGATCCTCCCGATTGGCACCCTTGTGTCGGTCCACCCCGTCCCACCATTATCCACCACGATCCACCGGTGCACAATGATCCTCCGGTAGTCCCGCCAGTTGCTCCTCCTTCTCCTGTTCGCACACCCTCTCCTTCGTCCTCGGAGGATTCCTTCTACCATTATTCACCACCTTCTTCGCCGTCCCCTTACCATTCTACCGCTAGCGACTCAGATTGACCCCCCTTGCATATCTCTGCATTTTCACGATCACATCATCTCGCTAGAGCACTGTCACATCTAGCTTGGGGGAAGTCAAATTTTTTCTGTGTGCTGTCGTGTTTCGTTTTTCTTTTGTGTCATTTAGTGTGATTTTTATTTTCTGTTTTTATGACGTGTGGTGTGCTTTTTATCTTTATTTCTTATTTTCATTTTCGTTTGTTTGATTTTCTTGTCTTTCGTGTGTTTTTGTGTCGGTGCGTATTCCCCCCTTATTCATTGCCCTCACGTATTTAATTCTATTGCATTGAGGGCAATGCAAGCTTCAGCTTGGGGGAGTCGCACTTCATGCGTCGTTTGTGTCGTTTTTCTTCGTTTTTGAGTCGTTTTCCATCGTGTTTTTCTTTTTTCTTCTCTTCTTTTTATTTCTTTCTCCTAGACATGAACCCTATGATGATTTTCCATAAAATCACACACACCTAGCATGGCATCGATAATCACATTCACTAGCCCTAGGATATCGTGTCCTCCTGCATTTCATGCATCGTGGATCCACTTAGCTTTTTGTGAGTCGTGCGTCGTGCCTAGCTGTGTGGTGTACTTCTACTTTGTGATTTTACTTTATATACCTGTCCAGGAATGACCCCTAGATTATCATGCTTCGATTTGAATATGCGGTATTTATTTCTCCTGTCTGCTTCTGCATGCTTTATGTATATCGTGTACTTCATTTCGCATGTGTCGGGATTCCACAATTAAGGACTAGGACAACCCACTTAGCCCATGCTCTAATTAGTGAGAATAGTTTCCTTTGCCCAAGTGTTTAGATTCCGATTTCTCTTTTGTTTTACTTGGTGCAAATCCCCTCGTCGTGTACCGTTCTCCCACTTGGGAGAGAACACATGTATATATCCCAATATCCAAAAATTCCAAAAAGGAGAAAAGAAAAGAAAAACCCAAAAAGAAAAGAAAAACCCAAAAAGAAAAGAAAAAATTGTATAGCCAAAAAGCCAAAAAATATACAAATACCCAAAACCCAAAAAAATTCCAGGTGAATATTTTCCCTACTTGCCGAGAATAAAGGGAAGTCGAGAATTTGCACCGAGCGTTCTTCTCCACATCATCTCAACCCCCATCGTTTTCGAAGACACTTGGCTTAGGAACTTTTTAGCTATTATCTAGGCTATAGTGTGGTGATTTCCTTAACCCTTGTTGTGGAGTCCCTGACGCATGATATGTTTCGATTCTCTCTCTATTCTCATGCATGCTTGAACTACTTATATTCACCGCTTTATTCAATTCGAATCGATATTTAGGTCATTTCCTGGATTTGTGTATATCGGGCTTTATCGCACATCGTAGATAGTAACACCGTCTGCTAGCACACGACCACACTCACTCGCGCTTCACCGCGTGGGCCCACGGCACTTGTCTGGACTCATATTCCTTGGTTTAGTGATGTGATTTGGCGTTTGCTTGCTTGGTGTGTTGTTTTTGATTTTGTTGGCCCTGACGGGTGATCTAGGATATAGAGTTTTCTTTTTTTCTCTCTCTCTATTTTCCCTCTCCGAGCTCCTACTCTCACTCGTCTTCCTCGAGGACGAGGAAGAGTTCAGCTTGGGGGATTTTGACGTGTGTTTATATTTCATATATTTACGCACGTTTTCTTCCGTGTTTTTCCGTTATTTACCGCCGTCTTATATTCGTTTTCTTGTGTTTTCTTGTTTTCTTTCACTTTTTCGTGTTTTCCGTATTTTGCAGGAGTTTACTGGCATAGGGGACATAAAACGACGATATTATGAGTCCCCGGAGCAATGGGAGGAGTCACACATGATCCAGGGGGTCAAACGATGAAGATCGCATCTTTCAGCCCCTCACCCGACCGGTTGGTCATTTCCAACCGATCGGGTGATGCACGCGTGCACCACCCGGACGCAGCTTGGAGCTCACAAGAAGTCACCCGGTCGGTTCGTAGGCCGGTTCAAAAGCTCAAAGTCTCTGGATTTTTATTGTGATTGCCAACCGATCGGGTGACCTTCACCCGATCGGTTCATCTGTAGCCGAATCCCCAGAGCCAAGACACGGTCAGCTCAACCGGCCTCCTCACCCGACGGCACCAAGATCTAACCGGTCACATTCATATGTCAACCGACCGGGTGAAGTTGACCGGGTGAAGTCCCGCATTGCGCTGTAAATGAGTGAAGCAGGTCACCCGATCGGTTGACTTGTCAACCGATCGGGTGATATCGTATTCTATAAATAGAACCCCTAGGTTTTCCAGAAACGGGAGTTGGTTATTTTTTACTGTTTTCTTCATTTTGTGATGGCTGTAATTTCCCAGTTTTTGTAAGTTTTCAGATCTTTGTCAAACTTTAGTATTATCTTAATTGCTTTACTACCATTGCATATCTATTGTCTGATTATGATTTTGACGGTCCATTTTCGTTTAGATCGCTTTTTAGTGAATATGTGTGAGTAGTTACCGAATCTGAGATTTTGGTGGAAACCACTTCGTGGGTCCTCCCCGATGCATCCATAGGGCTAGGAAATCGATAGGGATTAGGAATCTACCGGTTACGCGGGGCGTTTTATTGTCATCGGCGGGAAAAAGACCGCCTTTGACCGTTGGGCCAAGGGGGAATAAACTTGGCGGTTGACTCCCTAGCCATAGCTCGCGCCCTTAGCGTAGACACCGAATCCTAGCGCGCGGGAGCGACAGGATGAGACGTTGGGAGTTATCGTTGCGAGCTTAGTGCTCCCGGAGTCGGTCAGTGTTAATGGACATGGGAGTGCCCACTGACCGAACCCGGGAAGTCCGGTGTATCATCCTGGGCACCGACCGGAATATCGGGCCCATGGGACGCCGGTACCACTTTCAGAGGCAACGTCTCACCAATAGACCCTAATTCCGATCGCTATCCTACCCGTAGGCCGTATCGGCGAGAATCACACTATAGGGTGGAAACCAAAGTCCCGGGTTTTTCCTTTATATTGTCTATACCTTGCATTCCATTTACTGTGACAACCCATCATTCGATCCGGGCTAGCTCACCCATGGGGTGAGTTTGATGCTCTTTGACACAAGCACATCCACGCCTCCCTGAGTTCGACCCCCAAGCCACACTACAACATCGTGCGCTTGCGGTTACAAATATTTAAATCTCACGCCCCCGATCGTATTATCCCACACATCAAGAACACGCCTATCTGGGGGGCGTCAAGCTTTATGAGGCGTGGTCACAAATATGTGCTCAAACCCGGGTCACCCGCGTGACAGGCGGGAAAAGATTGCTAGAAATCCCCATTGACGCATTTCATCGAACACATGCCATGCAACCAAGTCAAATGAAACAACCAAGCATCAATCCTACCCTAACCCGTATTAGGGTTCATCAATACTACTCAATGATGAAAAACATATAAACAAACAACACAAAAGACATACAAACATTCATCATGAAGCAAAACAAATACAACATAAAATAATGGAAAACAAGAGAAAGAAATACTTATCTTGAGTTTGAATCTTCAATCCAATACAAGACTTATTGATCAAAAGACCTAATCTAAACTAACCTAAGCCCCCCAGCAAAGGGGCTGAAAAAGCCCTAAAAAACTCAAGAAGAAGATGTCCAAGTCGTGCCCCAAAACTCAAATATATAACTCCTCAAAAACCCCACTGGTTCGGGTCCAGAACTGTCAAAACCGGCCCACCCGATCGGGTGGAAGTTCACCCGATCGGGTGGACAGAAACAGAGACTCAAAACGGCAGAAAATGATCTCACCCGGTAGGGTGGTAACTCACCCGATTGGGTGAAATGAAAATTCAGACTGCTGCCAATTTCAGCACACAGCCGCGCTCAGAAAATTCCAAAAAAATGTAGAAAAATCGGATTTGGGCATGCGACCTATCGTTGAAAAGCTAACGAAGATGCCGATGCTAGAAAAATAAGAGATTACCCAAAATCCCTCTGGAATGATAGCAGATCTTCAATGAATGAGCAGCAGCGCGCGAAAGGTGAAGGAAAGGCCACCCGATCGGTTGAAACATCAACCGATCGGGTGAGCCGCTTGTCGCATCGGCCATTGGGCTTCAGAAGCTTCAACCGGTCGCTGAGGAGAACGGGTGGCGTGACCGGGACGTCGTTTGGGAAACTTCAGCTTCAGATGAACCGATCGGGTGAGATATCACCCGATCGGTTGGAATTAAGCTCCAAATTCCCGAGAACTCTGTTGGGATGAACCGGTCGGTGAACCTATCGGTTGACCTTGCACTTCGCTCCAGCTTCAGTCCGGGTCGGACACGCGTGCATCACCCGATCGGTTGGATGTGTCCAACCGATCGGGTGGGGGCTGAAAAGTGGCAATCTTGGTCGTTTGACCCCCTGGATCACGCGTGACTCCTCCCGTTGCTCCGGGGACTCATGATATCGTCGTTTTATGTCCCAAATGCTGTAAATCTCCTGCATTCACACAAAAAGACAAAGAAGTGAAATAAAACTAGAAAACACGAGAAAACGAATACAAGACGGCAGAAAATACAGAAAAACATGGAAGAAAACGTGCGCAAATATATGAAATATAAACGCACGTCAAAATCCCCCAAGCTGAACTCTTCCTCGTCCTCGAGGAAGACGAGTGAGAGTAGGAGCTCGGAGGGAGAAAATAGAGAGAAGGAGAGAAAAAGAGAACTTTATATCCTAGATCACCCGTCAGGGCCAACAAAATCGAAAACGACACACCATGCAAGCAGACGCCAAATCACATCACTAAACCAAGGAATACGAGTCCAGACAAGTGCCGTGGGGCCCACGCAGTGAAGCGCGAGTGAGCGTGGTCGTGTGCTAGCAAACGGTGTCACTATCTACATTGTGCAATAAAGCTCGATATACACAAATCCAAGATACGACCCAAATATCGATTCGATTCGGATAAAGCGGTGAATATATAGCTCAAGCATGCATGAGAATAGAGCGAGAATCGAAACGTATCATGCATCCGGGACTCCACAACTAGGGTTAAGGAAATCACCACACTATAGCCTAGATAATAACTAAAAAGTTCCTAAGCCAAGTGTTTTCGAAAACGATGGGGGTTGAGATGATGTGGAGAAGAACACTCGGTGCAAATTCTCGCCTTCACTTTATTCTCGGCAAGTAGGAAAATATTCACACGGGAATTTTTTTGGGTTTTGGGTATTTGTATTTTTTTTGGATTTTTGGCTATACAATTTTTTTTTTCTTTTCTTTTTTGGGTTTTTCTTTTCTCTCTTTTTTTGGATTTTTGGATATTGGGATATTTACATGTGTACTCTCCCAAGTGGGAGAACAGTACACGACGAGGGGATTTGTACCAAGTAAAACAAAAAAGAAATCGAAATCTAAACACTTGGGCAAAGGAAAATTTTCTCGCAAGTTAGAGCATGGGCTAAATGGGTTATCCTAGTTCTTAATTGTGGAATCCCGACACATGCGAAATGAAGTATACGATATATATAGCATGCATATAGAAGCAGATATTAGAAGCAAATACCGCATATTCAATATCAAAGCATGATAATCTAGGGGTCAACCAAGGGTAGGTATATAAATCAAAATCACAAAGTAGAAGTACACCACTAGCTAGTCACGATACACGACTCACAAAAAGCTAAGTGGACCCACGATGCGTGAAATGCAAGAGGACTCGGCTTCCTAAGGTTTGTGAATGTGATTATCGAAGCCGTGCTAGGTGTGTGTGAGATTTTGTGGCAATTCATCATATGTGGTTATCTCTAGGAGAAGGAGATAAAAAAAGAAAAAAAGAAAAAGAAGAAGAAAAAGACGGAGAAAAACGACACAAATAACGAAGAAAAAGAGACAAATGACGCACGAAGTGCGACTCCCCCAAGCTGAAACTTGCATTGCCCTCAATGCAATAATAGTTTATACGGGAGGGCAAAGAAAATGGGGGGGGTGCGCACCGACACCAAAAGTGAAAAACATGAAAAACACATGAACGAAACTAAAAAAAAGAAAAAGAAACACTCAAATAAAAGATATAAAACACGACGAAAAAACACATAGACACAGACACACAACAACAACACGCGAAAACATGCACACAAATCGATTCCCCCAAGCTGAACATGACAATGCTAGCGAAATGATATGATCGATGTGATGCAGAAATATGCAAGGGGAAGATCGGAAAAGAAAAGAAAGAAATCAAAATGCAGGAGAGACGGCGTGCTCATTCTCATCGGAAGAGGATGTGGGGTGTGGGCGGTAGAAGTGATAGAAGGGCACGACATGATGGGTTATTATGATGCAAAAGCGAATCCTAGATACGCTCCCCTTGCTAATGAGAGGAGACGAGATTATTCAAATCTAAACTAGAAAGCGGTAAATTTTTACACTACTGGATTAGGATACACCTGAGCATAGGCGGATCCAAGATCTGGAGTGGGGCAGGTAGCTGCTCTAACTGCTCCTTCTGTGGCTCCGCCAGAAGCGTTATGCCATGTGTGCCAATGGACCTAAGCAATGCACCTCCTAGCATCCCTCGTAGGTGTCCACCTGTGACCTGCAAAGGACGAGGTGCATTAGTCCATGGCAAGAAATTATTTCCCAAAATAAATGTATCCCAGAGATAATCGTCAACATAAGATGGAAAAATAATAAAAGGGTGACGAATACTCCCTGAGAATCGGTCGATATCCTCTGTACTAGCGACAACCAAATCCCCTCTCTCTATGAGAAGTGGCTCTTCAGGTGGTGACACACCGTAGCATACCTCAAGGGAAGTAGATCCTGTGTCCTGCGAGAGATATGGTGTGTCAAATATATATGAGTCTAAAGAAATAGGAAGTGAAAAGCGAGACTCAAGAGTGGAGTGAGAGTGAGTATGAAAATCTCACTGAATAGGGGCAATATGCTCAAGTAGATGCTTAGCCGCAGAAGAAGTGGATAGCGATGGTAAAGGTAGATGTGACTTGGGCTCCATGGAGTGGACCATAGTATCCAAGCCCTCATCCACATTCTCCTCGACGATATGCTCATACTCCACCATCTGCCTGATGTCCTGAATGATATCCTCATAGTTGACCACAAACCAAGGAGGAAGCTGTGACAGAGATGGCTGTGGAGGTGGATGTGGAGCGGACCCCTCGTATGTGGTCGTGGTGTCCTCGCCCTCACCGCCCATTGAATCGTCCATGAGCTCTTATCCGTCAGCCGCGCTGTTTCTGGCTCTATTTGCTGTGGGGGAATTATCACTCTTATTGTCGGTTGTGTCTTGAGGATACCCTCCGACCTCCCTATTGTCCCGGGACGTAGCCGTATCGACCGCGACTACTTGATCTCTATCGGTATGCTTACTCCTTTTGGGGATGATCGTGCTGCCTACCTCTATAGTCCTTCCTACACTCCTTTTTCCATCCTCCCACCCTCATCCCCGGAGCGTTTCCCCTTACACCTTACACACCTTCCCTGGGAGTTTTACCCTGATCCTTGGTACGCTCCGCTCGTCCACTTTCCACCCACGGATCCTCCCGATTGGCACCCTTGTGTCGGTCCACCCCGTCCCACCATCATCCACCACGATCCACCGGTGCACAACGATCCTCCGGTAGTCCCGCCAGTTGCTCCTCCTTCTCCTGTTCGCACACCCTCTCCTTTGTCCTCGGAGGATTCCTTCTACCATTATTCACCACCTTCTTCATCGTCCCCTTACCATTCTACCGCTAGCGACTCAGATTGACCCCCCTTGCATATCTCTGCATTTTCACGATCACATCATCTCGCTAGCACTGTCACGTCTAGCTTGGGGGAAGTCAAATTTTTTCTGTGTGCTGTCGTGTTTCGTTTTTCTTTTGTGTCATTTAGTGTGATTTTTATTTTCTGTTTTTATGACGTGTGGTGTGCTTTTTATCTTTATTTCTTATTTTCATTTTCGTTTGTTTGATTTTCTTGTCTTTCATGTGTTTTTGTGTCTGTGCGTATTCCCCCCCTTATTCATTGCCCTCCCGTATTTAATTCTATTGCATTGAGGGCAATGCAAGCTTCAGCTTGGGGGAGTCGCACTTCGTGCGTCGTTTGTGTCGTTTTCTTCGTTTTTGAGTCGTTTTTCATCGTGTTTTTCTTTTTTCTTCTCTTCTTTTTATCTCTTTCTCCTAGAGATGAACCCTATGATGATTTGCCACAAAATCACACACACCTAGCATGGCATCGAAAATCACACTCACTAGCCCTAGGATATCGAGTCCTCCTACATTTCATGCATCGTGGATCCACTTAGCTTTTTGTGAGTCGTGCGTCGTGCCTAGCTGTGTGGTGTACTTCTACTTTGTTATTTTACTTTATATACCTGTCTAGGAATGACCCCTAGATTATCATGCTTCGATTTGAATATGCGGTATTTATTTCTCCTGTCTGCTTCTGCATGCTTTATGTATATCGTGTACTTCATTTCGCATGTGTCGGGATTCCACAATTAAGGACTAGGATAACCCACTTAGCCCATGCTCTAATTAGCGAGAATAGTTTCCTTTGCCCAAGTGTTTAGATTCCGATTTCTCTTTTGTTTTACTTGGTGCAAATCCCCTCGTCGTGTACCGTTCTCCCACTTGGGAGAGTACACATGTATATATCCCAATATCCAAAAATTCCAGAAAAGAAAAACCCAAAAAGAAAAGAAAAACCCAAAAAGAAAAGAAAAACCCAAAAAGAAAAGAAAGAAAAATTGTATAGCCAAAAAGCCAAAAAATATACAAATACCCAAAACCCAAAAAAATTCCAGGTGAATATTTTCCCTACTTGCCGAGAATAAAGGGAAGGCGAGAATTTGCACCGAGCGTTCTTCTCCACATCATCTCAACCCCCATCGTTTTCGAAGACACTTGGCTTAGGAACTTTTTAGCTATTATCTAGGCTATAGTGTGGTGATTTCCTTAACCCTTGTTGTGGAGTCCCTGACGCATGATATGTTTCGATTCTCTCTCTATTCTCATGCATGCTTGAACTACTTATATTCACCGCTTTATTCAATTCGAATCGATATTTAGGTCATTTCCTGGATTTGTGTATATCGGGCTTTATCGCACATCGTAGATAGTAACACCGTCTGCTAGCACACGACCACACTCACTCGCGCTTCACCGCGTGGGCCCACGGCACTTGTCTGGAT
This sequence comes from Scilla litardierei, assembly GCA_030789695.1. Taxonomy (NCBI): domain Eukaryota; kingdom Viridiplantae; phylum Streptophyta; class Magnoliopsida; order Asparagales; family Asparagaceae; genus Scilla; species Scilla litardierei. The sequence goes on along the minus strand of CM061141.1, from coordinate 265,431,333 downwards.
TCATATTCCTTGGTTTAGTGATGTGATTTGGCGTTTGCTTGCTTGGTGTGTCGTTTTTGATTTTGTTGGCCCTGACGGGTGATCTAGGGGATTTCTCCGAGCTCCTACTCTCACTCGTCTTCCTCGAGGACGAGGAAGAGTTCAGCTTAGGGGATTTTGACGTGCATTTATATTTCATATATTTGCGCACGTTTTCTTCTGTGTTTTTTCGTTATTTATCGCCGTCTTATATTCGTTTTCTCGTGTTTTCTTGTTTTCTTTCACTTTTCTGTGTTTTCCGTATTTTGCAGGAGTTTACTGGTATAGGGGACATAAAACGACGATATCATGAGTCCCCGGAGCAACGGGAGGAGTCGAGCGTGATCCAGGGGGTCAAACGACGAAGATCGCATCTTTCAGCCCCTCACCCGACCGGTTGGTCATTTCCAACCGATCGGGTGATGCACGCGTGCACCACCCGGACGCAGCTTGGAGCTCACAAGAAGTCACCCGGTCGGTTCGTAGGCCGGTTCAAAAGCTCAAAGTCTCTGGATTTTTATTGTGATTGCCAACCGATCGGGTGACCTTCACCCGATCGGTTCATCTGTAGCCGAATCCCCAGAGCCAAGACACGGTCAGCTCAACTGGCCTCCTCACCCGACGGCACCAAGATCCAACCGGTCACATTCATATGTCAACCGACCGGGTGAAGATGACATGGTGAAGTCCCGCATTGCGCTGTAAATGAGTGAAGTAGGTCACCCGATCGGTTGACTTGTCAACCGATCGGGTGATATCGTATTCTATAAATAGAACCCCTAGGTTTTCCAGAAACGGGAGTTGGTTATTTTTTACTGTTTTCTTCATTTTGTGACAGTTGTAATTTTCCAGTTTTTGTAAGTTTTTAGATCTTTGTCAAAATTTAGTATTATCTTAATTGCTTTACTACCATTGCATTTCTATTGCCTGATTATGATTTTGATGGTCCATTTTCGTTTAGATCGCTTTTTAGTAAATATGTGTGAGTAGTTCCCGAATCTGGGATTTTGGTGGAAACCCCTTCGTGGGTTCTCCCCGATGCATCCATAGGGCTAGGAATCGATAGGGATTAGGATCTACCGGTTACGCGGGGCGTTTTATTGTCTTCGGTGGGAAAAAGACCGCCTTTGACCGTTGGGCCAAGGGGGAATAAACTTGGCGGTTGACTCCCTAGCCATAGCTCACGCCCTTAGCGTAGACGCCGAATCCTAGCGAACGGGAGCTGCAGGATGAGACGTTGGGAGTTATCGTTGCGAGCTTAGTGCTCCCGAAGTCGGTCAGTGTTAATGGACACGGGAGTGCCCACTGACCGAACCCGGGAAGTCCGGTGTATCATCCTGGGCACCGACCAGAATATCGGGCCCATGGGACGCCGGTACCACTTTCAGAGGCAACGCCTCACCAATAGACCCTAATTCCGATCGCTATCCTACCCGTAGGCCGTATCGGCGAGAATCGCACGATAGGGTGGAAACCAAAGTCCCGGGGTTTTCCTTTATATTGTCTATACATTGCATTCCATTTACCGTGACAACCCATCATTCGATCCGGGCTAGCTCGCCCATGGGGTGAATTTGATCCTCTTTGACACAAGCACATCCACGCCTCCCTGAGTTCGACCCCCAAGCCACACTACAACACCGTGCGCTTACGGTTACAAATATTTAAATCTCACGCCCCCGATCGTATTATCCCACACATCGAGAACACGCCTATCCGGGGGGCGTCAAGCTTTATGATTTTAATCTCAAATAAAAGATATAAAACACGACGAAAGAACACATAGATATAGACACACAACGACACACGAAAACATGCACACAAATCGATTCCCCCAAGCTGAACATGAAAATGCTAGTGAAATGATATGATCAATGTGATGCAGAAATATGCAAGGGGAAGATCGGAAAAGAAAGAAATCAAAATGCAGAAGAGACGATGTGCTCATTCTCCTCGGAAGAGGATGTGGGGTGTGGGCGGAAGAAGTGATAGTAGGGCACGACATGATGGGTTATTAAGATGCAAAAGCAAATCCTAGATACGCTCCCCTCACTAATGAAAGGAGACGAGATTATTCAAATCTAAACTAGAAGGCGGTAAATTTTTACACTACTGGATTAGGATACACCTGAGCATAGGCGGATCCAAGATCTGAAGTGGGGCAGGTAGCTGCTCTAACTGCTCCTTCTGTGGCTCCGCCAGAATCGCTGTTCCACGTGTGCCAATGGACCCAAGCAATGCACCTCCAAGCATCCCTCGTAGGTGTCCACCTATGACCTGCAAAGGACGAGGTGCATTAGTCCATGGCAAGAAATTATTTCCCAAAATCAATGTATCCCAGAGATAGTCGCCGGTAAATGATGGTAAAATATATGAAATGTGGCGAACACTCCCTGGAAATAGTATGCTATCCTCTATGCTAGCGACGATCAAATCCTCGCTCTCCATGAGAAGTGGCTCTCCAGGTGGTGACACACCGCAGCATACCTCAAGGGAAGTAGATCATGTGTCCTGCGAGAGATATGGTATGTCAAATATATACGAGTCTAAAGAAATAGGAAGTGAAAAGCGAGACTCAAAAGTGGAGTGAGAGTGAGTATGAAAATCTCCCTGAATAGGGACAATATGGTCAAGTAGATGCTCAGCCGCAGAAGAAGTGGAGAGCGACGGTAAAGGTAGATGTGACTCGGGCTCCATGGAGTGGACCATCGTATCCAAGCCCTCATGCACATCCTCCTCGACGATATGCTCATGCTCCACCATCTGCCTGATGTCCTGAATGACATCCTCGTGGTTGACCACAACCACGGAAGAAGTAGCAACAGAGATGACAGTGGAGGTGGATGTGGAGTGGACCACTCGTATGTTGTCGTGGTGTCCGTGTCCTCACACACATCCTCCTCGCCGGTATGCATAAGCTCTGTGGTCTCCTCGGTGCCCTCGTAAGACTCATGTGGGGTATCCAAATCAAGATGAGAAGTCTCTCCCACAAATCCTAGAGACATCTCCCCATCCTCACTATCACCATTAAAAAATGATTCGTCATCCAAGTGGTAGTGTTGGAAAAATGGGGTATCAGCATAATATTTGTCTATGGGGGCCGATAAGATGGTGGTTTCAACCATGAAAGTGGGTATATCCTCTCTTTCATCCACTCTCCTCGGTGTAGGCTCGGTGATTGGTACCATGAAGTTTTGTAATAATTGGCCTTGGTTAAACATGGCACTTTCAAGGAGAGACACGAGGCTTGATTCTTCTTGTGTTGGTGGAGGGATATAAGGTTGAGGAAATGGATGGGAGGTGTTTGGGCAATGGTTGTGGGAAAATGTATGGCCTTGGTGTAGGGGGAGGCTCTCAAGCGTAAATGGGCAATCATAATACATGTGCCCTACCATCCCACAAGTCTCACAAACCACAACTGAATAAGGATCGTATCCTCCCATCTGAGCATCGAAATTTGATCTCCACATGGTTATAGCAAAGATACATGGACAACAAAAATAAGAAAACTAGAGAGGAGCGTCAATAGTACAAGAGAATAACAAAAAGATAATATAATAGTGGGGGAAAAATTTCTTGGTTATTGAATATTTTTTTTAAAAAAGAAATTTTTTGTGTTTTTATGCGTAGTCTAACGAACCCAAGCTAAGCTAATATCAAACCGAACGCCTCCCCGGCAACAGCGCCATAAAGCTTGACACCCCCCGGATATGCGTGTTCTCGATGTGTGGGATAATACGATCGTGGACGTGAGATTTAAATATTTGTAACCACAAGCGCACGGTGTTGTAGTGTGGCTTGGGGGTCAAACTCAGGGAGGCGTGGATGTGCTTGTGTCAAAGAGGATCAAATTCACCCCATGGGCGAGCTAGCCCGGATCGAATGATGGGTTGTCACGGTAAATGGAATGTAAGGTATAGACAATATAAAGGAAAAACCCGGGACTTTGGTTTCCACCCTATCGTGCGATTCTTGCCGATATGGCCTACGGGTAGGATAGCGATCGGAATTAGGGTCTATTGGTGAGACGTTGCCTCTGAAAGTGGTACCGGCGTCCCATGGGCCCGATATTCCGGTCGGTGCCCAGGATGATACACCGGACTTCCCGAGTTCGGTCAGTGGGCACTCCCGTGTACATTAACACTGACCGACTCCGGGAGCACTAAGCTCGCAACGATAACTCCCAACGTCTCATCCTGCCACTCCCGCGCGCTAGGATTCGGCGTCTACGCTAAGGACGCGAGCTATGGCTAGGGAGTCAACCTCCAAGTTTATTCCCCCTTGGCCCAACGGTCAAAGGCGGTATTTTTCCTGCCGATGACAATAAAACGCCCCGCGTAACCGGTAGATTCCTAATCCCTATCGATTTCCTAGCCCTATGGATGCATCGGGGAGAACCCACGAAGGGGTTTCCACCAAAATCCCAGATTCGGGAACTACTCACACATATTTACTAAAAAGCGATCTAAACGAAAATGGACCGTCTAAATCATAATCAGGCAATAGAAATGCAATGGTAGTAAAGCAATTAAGATAATACTAAAGTTTGACAAAGATCTGAAAACTTACCAAAACTGGGAAATTACAGCCGTCACAAAATGAAGAAAACAGTAAAAAATAACCAACTCCCGTTTCTGGAAAACCTAGGGGTTCTATTTATAGAATACGATATCACCCGATCGGTTGACAAGTCAACCGATCAGGTGACATGCTTCACTCATTTACAGCGCAATGCGGGACTTCACCCGGTCATCTTCACCCGGTCGGTTGACATATGAATGTGACCGGTTGGATCTTGGTGCCGTCGGGTGAGGAGGCCAGTTGAGCTGACCGTGTCTTGGCTCTGGGGATTCGGCTACAGATGAACCGATCGGGTGAAGGTCACCCGATCGGTTGGCAATCACAATAGAAATCCAGAGACTTTGAGCTTTTGAACCGGCCTACGAACCGACCGGGTGACTTCTTGTGAGCTCCAAGCTGCGTCCGGGTGGTGCACGCGTGCATCACCCGATCGGTTGGAAATGACCAACCGGTCGGGTGAGGGGCTGAAAGATGCGATCTTCGTCGTTTGACCCCCTGGATCACGCTCGACTCCTCCCGTTGCTCCGGGGACTCATGATATCGTCGTTTTATGTCCCCTATACCAGTAAACTCCTGCAAAATACGGAAAACACGAAAAAGTGAAAGAAAACAAGAAAACACGAGAAAACGAATATAAGACGGCGGTAAATAATGGAAAAACACGAAAGAAAACGTGCGCAAATATATGAAATATAAACGCACATCAGGAGGCTGCCCATCAGAAGGACCTTTTACTTAGTCCGAGAGACCGGAACTAAGTATACGAGCGGGCTCCCACTGTCTTTAAGAATTACCTGGTTAAGTGCTTCAATATTATATCTAAATCATATTTAGATTTATATATAAAGACATAACCATTTGGTAAGTGCTTTAGATGGAATGTACTAGTGTCAGGTTTGGTTTGATGAATGAGTCAAGTCAAGATCGTATTAAGGAATCTTGACATTGACTCGCTCAATCAAACGTCCTACACTGTACTTTTCCCTTAACCATATTTAATATTAACTCTTTAATAACTAAATTCATTTTTTAAAGAATTAATCTTAATATGCGTATAACTGTGATCGCACACAATTTATATGCCCCTGGAACCTATACTTAACTACCAATTGACTATAACATTAAGTCAGCTCCAAAAACAACATTTTCCGAAGCTTCGCATCATAATTCGAGAATTTCGCAACCATCTCAGAAAGCCACAATCACAGAAAATTTAAGCCAATCTCAATCAAATTTCAATTTCAACAGAAGAACGCAATTTCTGAGACATTCATTAAAAAACAACGGATTCATAAAGATGAACCGTAATTTATTTATCAAATAAACTTTGAGTGTTGAACACTCAATCATTGTTTTCACTTGGAAGAATGATACATTTTATTCAACTAAAATTTAGTATCATATCCTTCTCGATCATGTCTCTCGAAGTCTTTGAACGGCCCCAGCAGTATTGCTTGCTCAGATTGCCGACCGTCCTCCGCACTTCTCCCAATCTTCGCTTCATTTCAGCCACCTGTATACATTACACAGATGTCTCAGTATCTCATACTTATGTGATTGGAAATAATTACGTTTCATTGAATTTAATTTGTTGTACCTGAGGTAGAGGCATCAGTATGCCCCTTCTTCTTCTCTGCAAGATAGATCTTACAGTTCCTCTTCTAGTGGCCAATCTTATGGCAATGGAAGCACTCAGATTTTGACGGGGCCCCTTTGGTCTTTTTCTTCCCTTTCTTTGCCTTCGCAGGTTGCGGGACCTGCCTCTTCTTACCCTTGCCTTTTGGCTGGTCGGAAGAAGCAGAGCCAACAACCAATGCAGTCGGCTTCTTCTCAATCTCCTCAAACTGCCTTAGCATATTGAGGAGACCAGGAAGATCCATTTCAAGACTGTTCATTATAAAACCAGTGATGAAAGGCTTAAATTCAGGAGTTAAAGACTTAAGGATAATGTCCACGTACATCGCATTGTCCATGACAAATCCTAGCTGGGCGGCATCCTCTACGTACCCGATCATCTTGATAACATGATCTTGTATGGGGCCTGCCTCCATCTTTGCACCCCAGAGGTTGCTGGTGGCTTCGAACTTGGCAGCTCTAGATCGCTTGCCGTATAACTCTTGTGTATTTAGAAGCATACTTTGAACATCCATATGTTCATGCTTCCTCTGCAGTTCATTACTCATCGAAGCCAGAGTAAGGCACCTGGCCTTCTCTGCATCCCTCTGTATAGCTTATAGGCTTCTTTTTCCTCGAAGGTCGAATCGTCATCGGGCTTCTCCGGAGCGTCCTCGAACAGTACGTATCCAATCCCGGTTAGGGAAAGGACCAACTTAATGTTCCTAAGCCAGTCTTTGTAGTTCGTTCCATCGAGCACGTTCTTCTCAACCATATATCTAAGACCCGAATCCATTCTGCATTTTTATAGATACTTTAGTCAGTATATGTTCGTTGTATAGTTTTAATGGTTTTAATAAAACTATATTCTCCCACTAAATTTATTAAAGCCATAATAATAAACAATTTATTATATAATAACATTTGTGAGAGAGGGATCCGATTACCCTGAGTCTGACAACCTTGAGTGTATCTCAACAAGTTGTCCGACTCTGCAGTCGGTAGACGAACTCGTCGTCAATCATATTAAATATGATTCCCTATCGATTTTTACCCCTAGTCATTTGTGATCATGAGTGTGCTCATCCGGATCACAATGGCTAGCCTAGTCGGACCCTTGTTTTCGTGTCTAGCCTGACTTGCCTTGCCGCTCGGTGTATGCACGACACGTCGGTTTGGGTCAGGACTTAGACTACATTCTTGGTTAGACTTATGCCGGTGCTCGGTGGATGAGACAACGGTTTTAGTCAGGTCAAGATGTCAATCAAGAAATCGGTTCCTATAAGATTGACATGTCACGGCTTGAGTGTAGCTCAACAACCGTAACAGGTTTCTTATAGTTGCCAACTCCTAAAACAAGGAGGGCTACGATTTATCTTGAACAAGATTGTTATCGTATTTGACTTAGGTATAGTCGATGGACTTACACAGTCATGAATCGACTCCTTGCGGTCCAGTGGACGCGGCCAGGGAATTGACTAAGCCAGGACCACTTAGTACCTAGTCTACCTAGGTTGGTCCAGCAAACTTAGCCAAGCACATTGACCGACATCATGATCCATTGAAGGAGTTTTCATCAATTTTATGTTCGTCCAAACAACTAAATAGCTTTTAATTAAGAAAACTAGTTAATCCTTATCAACTAGTAGATCCTAAAATTCAAAATTTTATGGATTGTTTGAAAAATTTTTATTAAGTCCTTATCAACTATAAGGTTCATGTGTTCAACGTGCTACCCCAATCTAATTAGGATTTTATAAAACAATTACAACATGTTTCAACATTAGTCTTTTATGAAAATCATCAATTAAACGATTTAATGAAATGGTTGACAATCAAAGGGACTACCCTAATCTGGTATTAGGTTTTGATGTTGTTTTTGTTTATAAAACATAACATGTCACTAGTTTATTAAAATTTCATCTCATAAAATTTTAATCATTTAATGGCTAACTTAAAAGGGTCCATGAATACATTATTCAACATGTCCATTAAAAGAAAATGAAACAACTAATTTATCCACATAAATAAAAGTTTCATTTAGTGACATATAATGAGTATTTGCAAGTTTAAAAATATCTACATAATAAATAACACGCAAATCTAAAATTTAACAATTAAATTTAAATATCAAAATTTAAAGCTTCAACACATTTTATCACATAAAACTAGGTATTATAAAATTATCAAATAATTTTAAAACCTAGGGTTTAAAATTTTAAACAATCATTTCTAGGATTAAAATATCGCATAAATAATCTAGAAACCTATATGTAATTTTAAAAGAAACTAGTTTATCACATCATCTTATGAAAAATAAAATATTTCTTTAATATACATATTATGGAAGCAATTTTAAATTTTTTTTAAAATCATTAGAATTGTTTTTAAAAGCTTTCAAATAAAGTTTTAAAATTTCTAGTCTTTATGTAACTTAAGAAAATTAAATTTCCAAAATAAAATGTTTCTTTAAAGTTACATAAACATTTAAATGCTCGAAAAATTATTATATCTCATAAAAAATTTTTATAAAGCATTTAAACATTAGAGACCCATTTAAAATTTATCGCATAAAATTAAATTGTCCACCAAAAAAAAAAATTCGTGTTGCAAAAACAATTTTTAAAACACAAAACAATTTTTAACTAATTTTAACATAAAGCTAAAATAGTTCGTATGTTTAAAATTAAGCAATTTTAAAGATTTAAAAGACATCGCTTAAATAGATCAAAAGCATAACCGTGGCTCTGATACTACTCTTGGGGTTTTGGCGGACCCTCAGAGCTCGGGTCTGTGTCCGTCCTAAGTCGGACGGACCACATGGGCTTAAAACGTAGCGGAAAATCAAAAACAAAACTTTTTAAGCTTGCTAAACAATTTAGCTAGGCTCTGAGGGAGCCAGAACCTAGCACGATCTATGCCAACTTGGGGTGGATCTGACCACCCTAAGAGGGATCTACTCTAAAGCGACAGAATTAAATCTACACTAAAATTACTTAACCACATACCCGGAATCTTGGCCCTGGAGCAGGCGAGATGTACCGCACCGTCTTCTGATGCTCCTCGCAGCCGAGCCACCTTGACTCGATCCGCCTGAGTCGCCTCGCACCCTCGAACCGATCCGCCCGAACTGACTTTCGCCTCCGAGCCGATCACACGCGGTAGAAAGTTTCATTTGAGTAGAACCCACGTCTTAGACGTCTGGATCCAAATCCAAACCCCCTTTGCAGTCTTTCTAGGACTACTCCGGAGAATAGGAAGAGAGAGAGAGAGAGTAATTTAGTCGCCGATCGAGCTTACTCTAAAAGTCAGGAGCTACTCGATCGATGACTTGGTGCATCTTTCAACGAAGGGAGTGCACCATGACGTGCGTTTATGTTTCATATATTCACGCACGTTTTCTTTTGTGTTTCTCCGTGTTTTCCGCCGTCTTTTATTCGTCTTCTCGTATTTTCTCGTTTTCTTTCACTTTTCTTTGTTTCTCCATGTTTGCAGGAGATTGACCACGTAGGGGACGTTTAACGACGATATCTCAAGTCCCCAGAGCAACGGGAGGAGTCACGCGTGATCCAGGGGGTCAAACGTCAAAGAATATATCTTTCAGCCCCTCACCCGGTCGGTTGGTCATCTCCAACCGATCGGGTGATGCACGCATGCACCACCCGGTCTTAGCCGGAGCTCAAGTGAAAGTCACCCGACCGGTTCACAGGTTGGTTCAGCGGGGGCATGTTCTCTGTCTTTTCGATCCAAATTCCAACCGATCGGGTGACTCTCACCCGATCGGTTCATCTGTAGCTGATGCTGAGGAGCTGAAGACACGGGCTCCCAACCGATCACTTCACCCGATGGCGCCAAGATCCAACCGGTCACTCCAAGAACTCACCCGACCGGTTCATATGACCGGGTGAAAGCTCACCGTTTTCTGTTCATTATCTGTAACGGATCACTCGATCTGTTAACTTGTCAACCGATCGGGTGATACGAGAGTCTATAAATAGAACCCCTAGGGTTCCAGAAACGGGGGATCTGCTAGTTTTTACTGTTTTCTCCTATTGTGACGGCTGTAATTTCTTTTCTTTTGTAAGTTGTCGGATCTTTCTCAAACTTTAGTATTGTCTTAATTACTCTATTACTTCCGTATTCCAATCGTCTGATTATGATTCCAACGGTTCATTTTCATTTAGATCGCTTTTTAATGAATTTTTGTGAGTAGTTCCCAAATCTGGGATTTTGGTGGAAACCCCTTCGGGGGCTCTTCCCGATGCATCAATAGGGTTAGGAAATCGATAGGGATTAGGATTCTAACGGTTACGCGGGGTGTTTCATTGTCATCGGCGGGAAAAAGACCGCCTTTGACCGTCGGGCCAAGGGGGAATAAACTTGGCGGTTGACTCCCTAGCCATAGCTCACGCCCTTAGCGTAGACGCCGAATCCTAGCACGCGGGAGCGGCAGGATGAGACGTTGGGAGTTATTGTTGCGAGCTTAGTGCTCCCGGAATCGATCAGTGTTAATGGACACGGGAGTGCCCACTGATCGAATCCGGGAAGTCCGGTGTATCATCCTGGGCACCGACCGGAATATCGGGCCCATGGGATACATGTACCACTTTCAGAGGCAACGTCTCACCATTAGACCCTAATTCCGATCGCTATCCTACCCGTAGGTCGTACCGGGGAGATTCGCTCGTTGGAGTGGAAACCAAGGTCCCGGGTTTATTTTCTTATTGTTCATACCTTGAATTCCTATATCGTGACAACCATCTACCGATTCGGGCTAGCTCGCCCACGGGGTGATTTTGGTCCTCCTTGACACAAGCACATCCTAGCCTCCCTGTGTTCGACCCCCAAGCCACACTACAACACCGTGCGCTTGCGGTTACAAATATTTTAAACCACTTGCCTGCCACACGGCCACGCGCGCGCGGCGGGCACCGGTCAAGTTTATGGCGCCGTTGCCGGGGAGGCAACGTGCTTGTTATTTCAGGATCTCTTGAGCCCTAGTGTCTAGCTCTCATCCCTACCCCGCGATAATTTTCGCATTCTCCTTTTTCCTTTTTATTTTTCTTATTTTTATTTCTTATTTTATCTGTTTCTCTCCCACTTGTCGCTTCACGGGTGTTTGTTGTTTTTCATGCGCAGGAGTTCAAGAAGTCTCGACGACTTGATTCCCGTCGATCCAGAGATAAATGCCACCCTTAGGCGTTTGGCCGCCAAGAAGCAAAGAAGAGAGGATCCCGAATCCATGGAGGAGAACACCCCGCCTCAAAAGTCTCTGTTGGAGTACTCGATGCCATCTATCGAGTCCACTTCCGCCATCCGTCCTCCAGCTATCATGGCCCAAAGCTTTGAGCTGAAGCCGTCTTTGGTGACATGGATCCAGCAGGATCAGTTTGCGGGTGCACCCATGGAGAGCCCGATCGAGCATCTAGACTCCTTCTTGGAGAAATGTGACACCTTCCAGATTAATGGTGTCACGACTGAGGCGATCCGTCTGAAGCTGTTCCCCTTCTCGTTGCGAGACAAAGCCAAGCAATGGCTTAGGGGGAAGGGCCCCAACACTTTCAATACCTGGGAGAAGATCTCCAACGCTTTTCTGACAAAGTTCTTTCCTCCGGGGAAGACCATGAAGTTGAGGAGTGAGATCTCCTCCTTCTCCCAGGCCAGCCACGAGTCCTTGCATGAAGCTTGGACGAGATACAAGGAGATGCAAAGAAGATGCCCTCACCATGAGCTTCCGAAGTGGCAGATTATTAATCTGTTCTACAATGGGCTGAGGGATGACCTAAAATCTTCTATGGACGCCGCGGCTGGGGGTTCCTTCATGTCTAGGAGCGAGGAAGATGCCGAACATATTCTGGAAAATATGGCATCCAACAATGAGCGGTGGTGTGACGAGAGAGCCACACCAAGGTCTGGGGGTATACACAGAGTCGAGGACGTCGACAAACTTTCAAGCAAGTTCGACTTGCTTTCGACCCAGATCTCTGCACTAATGGTAGGAGCCGGTGGGGCCGGTGCACAACAGGTTGTAGCAGTAGAATCTGAAGTTCTTGGGGAATTCGACGGTGGTGACATCTCACCACCGTTGGATCAGGCGAGCGCACTATTTTACAATCCCACGGGAAATGCGCCGTATCCACCAAGAACCAATTCCAACCCGGCCTACTCTCCAAACAACCGGAACCACCCTAACTTTGGTTACCGGGCGCCATTTCAGCCCTCGCCACCTCAGCAGCCGCAGCAACAAACATATCAGCCGGCTAGGCCACAGCAGAGTCAGTTTCAGCAGCAACAATATCAGCAGCAGCCTCATCAACAATTTTACGCCCCCAGGAATCCGCAGCAGCAGCAGTATGGCCAACAAAGGGCCGTCTCTCCGGTTGAGTCTCTCTTGACTCAATATATAACCAACCAGGAGAAGATCAATCAAAAGCTGGAAATGGGTCAGCGGGCCCTCACGGACCAAGTAACCCAGTTGGGGTTACAAGTGGCGAACCTTTCAAGGTCACAAAACTAATTGCCGCCACAACCGGAGGTGAACCCGAGGGGAGCAACCCAAATGTCGGCACTCGTGCACGAGCACGCAAATGTGTCCGCTATCATTCTAAGAAGCGGGACACAAATCCCTACTAGAGTGCCCCCTAACAGTCCGGAAGCACCATTGGTCGTCGAGCGACCGATTGAAAAATCTAACGACACCGGTGCTTCGTCATCAAATCCTACGACTCCGGAGGGAGTCTCTGAAGAAGAGAAGAAAAAGAACGAGGAAGGGAGCTCGAAAGTGTTCAAACCCGTTGTGCCATTTCCACAACGGTTAGCTCAGGCCAGAATCGACGAGAAATATGGCAAGTTCTTCGCCATGGTAAAGGACCTGAGCCTGCAAATCCCCTTCCTAGAAGCAATCGAAACAATCCCCTCCTATGCGAAATTCCTGAAAGATTTGGTGACTAGATGGTCTAGAAAGGAGAAAGTAGTGTTGACGGCGGAATGTATCGCTCTTATCCAGAGGGCAAATCCGCCGAAACTCAAGGACCCGGGGAGCTTCTCAATTCCTTGCACGATCGGGGCAGTAAAGATTCATCGTGCACTCGTCGATCTCGGAGCGAGTGTAAGTTTGATGCCCTTGTCGATGTATAAAAGGATAGGAATGGGTGATTTGGAGCCCACCGGTATGACCCTACAACTAGCTGACCGGTCGGTCAAATATCCGGTGGGGATTGTTGATGACCTCCCCGTCAATGTGAAAGGGGTGCATGTGCCAGTGGACTTTGTAGTCATTGACATGCCTGAAGACGCACACACCCCCATCATATTGGGACGGCCTTTCATGGCCACTGCTGGCGTTTTGATTGATGTGAAGAACGGAAAACTTTCTCTAAACGTCAGCGGAGAAAAAGTTGAATTTGATCTGGGGTTATCCATGAAGTACCCCGATCCCCCAGACGACCCTCGGTGTAATTTGCTGGAGATGGAAGAAGAAAAAGCTGTTGAGGAGAGCTCCTGGGAGATTCTCTTAAGAAACCCTCCCGATGACTTGGAGGATTCAGAAGACCAATACGGCCCTAAGAACAATGATGCTGCTGGGAGAGCGAACGCAGCAAGAACGACCCCTCCCGGGTTCCCCAAGGCTCCTCCTGCGAGGAGAACGGGGAAAGAACCCATGGGCCTCACCAAAGACGAGGTCCGGATCCTGAAGAAGATGGCGGTAAAAGCCAATACGAAAGAGAAGCCCCCGGATCCCAAGATCAAGGAGAGGGTAGTCGAGCAAATCTTTCTCCAACCGCTGACTGCTCCAAAGGCCTTAAGCTCCGATGAAGAAGAGATGCCAGACTTCGGGCATCACCCGTATCAACCACCGTGAACATCTCTTGCGGGCGTCGAGCCAACGACGTTAAACAAGTGCGCTTCATGGGAGGCAACCCATGTTCTAAACTTTTTCCCCACTTTTTAGTGTTATTTTTTTACTTTATTTCATCTACTTTTATAAATAAAATCAGCCGCGAGAACATCCGTTCAGGGGACTTAGACAATCTGTTGGTTTTTGCAGGAAACAAAGCCCCAACCGATCGGTTGACAACTCACCCGATCGGTTGGGATGTATCAGATACAAGCCGAGATCTATCCCCAAATGAACCGATCGGTTGAAGAATGAAGAGACCGGGTGACAGACCGGGTGAGCTGGGGAGAACTCTCAGGAAATTTTTGGGGAATATCAACCGATCGGTTGAGTTTGAGCGCGATCGGTTGAAGCGACCGGGTGAGCAGCCCTCAATTCTCGGGAAAATGAGTGGAACGGCCAACCGATCGGTTGACAAGTCAACCGACCGATTCGCCTGTAGCACTTCTTCGGCAAGAATTTTCGACCTAACCGTCAACCGATCGGGTGACAAGTCACCCGATCGGTTCGACTTAAAACCCTATATAAACCCCCGACCACCCGTTCGTTTTCACCCTCGCCCGATCGCCATTGTCGCCGTCGTTTCGCCTGCCTCTCCTCCCCAACGGCCGATTCTCGCCCCCCACGTCCTCTACTCCTCCATTACTCCTTCTCTCCACCTCCTCCATCAATCCCTCCATCATCTTCACCCTCTCTCTCCTTCCATTTCAAATTTCTGACCTAATTCCCCCCAAACAACCCCCATTTCAAAAATTCTTGCCGAAAGAGGTCGCTGCGGCTCCACGCTACTCTCGTTGCACAGTGTGGGGACATCTACGAGCAAGCTTCGCCATTTCGCTTGGGTACACTCGCTCCTACGTTCATATTTCTATTTTTGCCCTATAAATTGTGCTTGCTCATTTTGCTTGTGTTAGTGTGCATTCATCGCTTTTGCACTCATTCTTACACGCACACTCACACATGGCTAAGGATAAGGATAAGGGGAAGGGGATTTTGCGGGAAGAGGAACCGTCTCAAAAGAGACGTAAACAAACACGTCCCCCTTCCCGCCCACGAGCACTGACACTTGGCCCTCCCCCGCCTATTATCCCCCCTGTGGACCCAATGTTGGGCCTGCATGGGTATATCTTTATGAACCAGGAGCACAAGGATTTCTATCGTCGGCTTGATGCTCGGGGGCATCTATCTACTAAGTTCCCGCACTCACAAACACTTGTCGATCTCGGTGTCTACACCGAGGTCGAATCTCTTTTCGCTAACTTAGGATGGTTGGCCTTTCTTAATGCATCTGCCGTATCCTATCCGGCACTCACCCTCGAATTTCTCTCTACACTTGTTTGGGAGTCCGGGTCGATCATTAAATTCCGGGTGCGTAACAGGAGTGTCACCACAAATCTGAACACAATTAACGATATATTTGGTTTCCCCAATCTTGGGGATGACTCCCTCCGACACTACGGGTACACGCCCGAGTTTAACGTCGATCAATTCTGGTTCCGCCTCACACTGCTCCATGACTATCCCCGAGGAAGGGCCAAGGCCTCCTCCATCATTCATCCCGTGTTTCGTTTGGCCCACAGGATCATATCATTTGCATTTTTTCCTCGGGACAAGTCCGGCACCGTGACTATCCCTGACCTTTTTATCCTTTGGGCCATGACTTTCCCTTTTGTCCGGGACGATGATGGGATTAGCTTCAGGGCCCCTACCGTCCCCATCCATGGCGGCGATTAGCTTGTTTACAAGCTACTCGAGATCAGCCGGGCCGGTAAGGGGAAGTTTTGTTGTGGGGGCATCATTACTATCATTTGCGCTTACCCCCAATTTAATATTCCCATCCCCAATAATCTTCCCACTGCCGCAGGACCCTCACAGCTCGATATTGATGTCCTACGGCACATTCACATGATTAGACCCCACTCCGATGGCCGCTTCATCTTCAATTATGGCCACCCCCTGCCCCTTACACCATTCTCCCCAACCCCGCTCGCATGACCATTGCTCTTGTGGGAGATTGGACCTTCCCACCTGATCCCGACTTCCTAGCGGGGTTGAACCTTCCTTTCCTTCCCGCAGACGCACGTAGACCACCGTCCCCTGCCGCCCACTTAGGCGAGCAGGATATCCCTGCGTCTCGGGGAGATATAGGGGCTGGCCCGAGTCGCCCTGTTTCTGCTCCGGGGCCCATCACGTCTGAGCACCTCTTTGCGGCCATTTCTGGCCTTGTCTCCTGTGCCGGCATGACCACCACCGTCGGCACCACTTCCACCTTACCTGGCGGCACCACTTCTGCCTCACGTCAGTCCACATCTTTTGGTCGCCGCCAGGTCTCTGCCCGTCTTGGTCTTGAAAGGGAGGTCGCTGCCCTTCGTGAGCTCGCCATGTCCTCTGCCTCCTCGGACCCATCGCCGTCCTCTTTTCTCACTCACCCACGTTTCCTCGCACTTGAGAGGAACGTGGCCGCCATTCTTCGCCTTCTCACTCACATCCACGGACCACCTCCACCTTCACCACCTCCACCTTCACCACCTCGGCGATCTTCTCCTCCACCCTCCCACACATCCCCACATCCATCACCTCCCTCACCACATTCTTCTCCTCCCTCATCTATTCCCATCCCGGTATCCACTTCCCCCCTCCCGACCACTTCCATCGCACCCACCCTACCCCCTCCCTCCTCCTCCATCACTGCATACGTGCGCCGGAGGAAATTGCCGGTGTGCTCCAGATCTCTCCCACCACCACCCACTACCGTCACCACCACATCTTCTTCCCCCATTTCTATTCCTCTCACCACCGCCTTGATCGCCGTCCTACCACCACCACCCACCTCCACCGACACTCCTTCCATCGTTCACACCACCGCTGCCCCTATTCCTCCACCTCATTCCCCACTTCTCCGCACAGCCCCAGCCTCCCCCGACCACCCAGCCACACCCTCTTCCGAGGAGGACGAGGACTCACCTTCTTCTGCTTTCTGATTTCACCTTGTTTGTTTTTGACTCCCCCTTGCATATTTCTGCATTTCACGATCACATTCTATTTGTTAGCACTATCAGGTATAGCTTGGGGGACGTCTATTTTGGTGTGCTGTCGTGTTTTGTTGTTTTTCTCATTTTTGTGTGTGTGCTTGTTTTTCCCCTTTTGAGTGTCGTGTCGTGTGGTTTTATTTCTATTTTTGTGTCGTTTGATTTTGATTTTGACCTTTCTTTATTTTCTGTTTCATCTCTGTGTTTTTCTCGTTTTTATTTCTTGTTGTGTCGGTGCGTATTCCCCCCATCTTCATTGCCCTCCCGTACTCACTCATATTGCATTGAGGGCAATGCAAGCTTCAGCTTGGGGGAGTCGCACTGTGTGCGTCATTTGAGTCCTTCTTTTTCGTTTTTGTGTCGTTTTCATCCTGTTTGTTATTTTTCTTTTTTTCTCTTTTCTTCTTTTTTCTTTTTTTATCTCTTTCTCCTAGAGATGAATCCTATGATGAATCGCCACAAAGTCAAACACACACCTAGCACGACATCGATAGTCATATTCACTAACCCTAGGATTTCGAGTTCTCTTGTATTTTGATTCAGTATGAATATTACATATTTATTCCCCCTATTTCTGGGCATTTTGTGCATGAATATAGTTTAACTAAGCTTCATTATAAGCATAATTGAATTAAAATTGGTTTATGGAGCACATCGTTGATTTGTGCACAAAATACAGTTTTTTGCGATCTTTGTAGCTTTCCATTATTTTTCATGTGCTCATAGTACTTTTGTGGTGCTACATCTATTTTTCTGTACTTTTTGGAGCTTGGTGGAATTTTCTACAATTTTGGGAAGCTTAAAATGATTTTATATTGATTTTAGTTCATGGTTTAATTCATATTATTATTATTTGGAATAATTTCTACCCCTCATATTTTTCAGGTACTTCCAGGGGCCTTAGGGAATTTCCAGTATTTTCTGAGAATTTTCCTAAGCCTCTAGGTATTTTTCTCGAATTTTTGAAGGCGAAAAGTAATTTCTGAAAAATAAAAAGAAGCCCAGCAGGCCGGCCCAAATTCCACCAATTTTCCACTCTTAAGCTTATTTGCATGAGCAGAAGCCAAAGAGACAAAAAATGAAGAGACATGTGAATTTAATTTCAAATAAAGAGGGGAAGATGAAGATGCCAAGATTTGAATGGTTTCATGTAATTTATTCTAAAATAAAGAATGGAAAATAAAGAGTCATGGAATTGATTCTCAAATAAAGAGTGGAGAAATGAAGAGCCAAGCACTATAAACCCCTTGGGATTCTAAGCCTATAAAAGGATGTGAGAGCTTCATCTTATGGCATTCCAATATATTCCATTATATCCCATTGTAGTTCATTCTATAGCTGAAATAGAGAGGTTCTTGAGGCTCTTGGTGGGCTTG
Source organism: Scilla litardierei (assembly GCA_030789695.1). Classification (NCBI taxonomy): domain Eukaryota; kingdom Viridiplantae; phylum Streptophyta; class Magnoliopsida; order Asparagales; family Asparagaceae; genus Scilla; species Scilla litardierei. Next base: position 265,412,818 of record CM061141.1, on the reverse strand, counting down.
GAGGCAAGAAACTTGGAGGAGCTTGGACAAGAAAAAGGGAAAAGAAGAAAGGACTCATTTGTAGCAACATTTGGTGATATCTTTCCTTTGTCTTTGGTTTTCATTTGTGCTTAATTGGGTTGTATGGATTTGATAATGATTTATATGAAGTTAGTATTGTTTATCCATATGAATTGCTAAATTTCTTTGCATGGTTCATGATTTGCTATGGAACTTTTGTTCACATGTTGAGTTGGGTTCATTTGGATTGAATTATTTTTTATGTGGCTTAAATTTAAGTTTCTAAATTAATTCTCTTATATGAATCCAAAAGATTGTATTAGAGAACCGATCATCCCAAAAGGATGAGTTTGATCTTCTCAAAAAGAAGTATCAACTTAATTTTCATGAGACCTGATTCTTAAGCCACTACACTATCCCATCATTTTAACTCCCAAAAGGATATCCCCGATGACGCTTCCCCAAAAGGGACGCCATTGAGTCATAAAGAACCATAGCCCGTGACCGCTACCACTTCCAATTGTGACCCCAAAAGGGCTCCACAATTGAATCACATTTCACACTTGCTTTCACCTCCAAAAGAGTATTTTCCGATGGTGCATCCCCAAAAGGGACATCATTGAGTTGTAGGGTTATATTCTCACACTTAACATTGATCCTAACAAATCCACGATCCATGCATTCCTCCTAGCTCCTTGCCACTTGCCTATCCAATCCTCTATCCCTCATTTTTATAGAGTAGTTTGATACATTTTACCACACATACTTTCCACCACCACATCTTTCTTAGTAGTTGGACGTTCTTACACCCTTAGCTATCTTTGATTGACTCTGTGAATGCGAGACGACTTGTCCCTGAGTTCGACCCTGGGCTCACCAGGTTATTTTGTATTGCTTCGACACCCTTTCACTTCAGGGGGAGATCGTGTGCACCCTATTTGGATTGCGCACAATTTCAATCGAATCATATTTCACGCATCGTGGGTCCACTTAGCTTTTTGTGAGTCGTGCGTCGTGCCTAGCTATTTGGTTTGCTTCTACGCTGTCATTTTATTTTATATACCTGTCCAGGAATGGCCCCTAGATTATCATGCTTCGATTTGAATATGCGGTATTTGCTTTTACTATATGCATGCTATATTTATATCGTATATTTCAATTCGCATGCGTCGGGATTCCACAATTAAGGACTAGGATAACCCATTTAGCCTATGCTCTATTTAGCGAGAATAGTTTCCTTTGACCAAGTGTTTAGATTTCGACTTCTTTTTTTGTTTTACTTGGTGCAAATCCCCTCGTCGTGTACCGTTCTCCCACTTGGGAGAGTACACATGTGTATAGCCAAAAACCCAAAAATTCAAAAAAAAAGAAGAGAAAAGAAAAGAAAAACCCAAAAAGAAAAGAAAAGAAAAATTTTGTATAGCCAAAAAGCCAAAAAAAAAATACAAATACCCAAAACCCAAAAAAATATCCAATGTGAATATTTTTCCTACCTACCGAGAATAAAGGGAAGGCGAGAATTTGCACCGAGTGCTCTACTCCACATCATCTCAACCCCCGTCATTTTCGAAAACACTTGGCTTAGGAACTTTTTAGCTAGTATCTAGGCTATAGTGGCGTGATTTCCTAGACCCTAGTTGTGGAGTCCCCTATGCATGATACGTTTCACTTCTTATACTCTTCTCATGCATGCTTGAACTAATATTCACTGCAATTTCAAATTCGAATCGGTATTTGGGTCATTTCCTGGATTTGCATATATGAGCTCATAGCACATTGTAGGAAGCGACATCATTTGCTAGCACACGACCACACTCACACGCGCTTCACCACGTGGGCCCATGACACTTATTTGGACTCGTTTTCCTAGGTTTAGTGATGTGATTTGACGTTTGCTTGCTTGGTGTGTCATTTTCGATTTTGTTGGCTCTGACGGATGATCTAGGATATGGATTTTTCTTTCTCTCTCTCTCTCTCTCTCTCTCTCTCTCTCTCTCTATTTTCGCCCTCCGAGCTCCTACTCTCACTCGTCTTCCTCGAGGACGAGGAAGAGTTCAGCTTGGGGGATTTTGACGTGCGTTTATGTTTCATATATTCACGCACGTTTACTTTTGTGTTTCTCCGTGTTTTCCGCCGTCTTTTATTCGTCTTCTCGTATTTTCTCGTTTTCTTTCACTTTTCTTTGTTTCTCCATATTTGCAGGAGATTGACCACGTAGGGGACGTTTAACGACGATATCTCAAGTCCATGGAGCAACGGGAGGAGTCACGCGTGATCCAGGGGGTCAAACGTCAAAGAATACATCTTTCAGCCCCTCACCCGGTCGGTTGGTCATCTCCAACCGATCGGGTGATGCACGCGTGCACCACCCGGTCTCAACCGGAGCTCAAGTGAAAGTCACCCGACCGGTTCACAGGTCGGTTCAGCGGGGGCCTGTTCTCTGTCTTTTCGATCCAAATTCCAACCGATCGGGTGAATCTCACCCGATCGGTTCATCTGTAGCTGATGCTGAGGAGCTGAAGACACGGGCTCCCAACCGATCACTTCACCCGATGGCGCCAAGATCCAACCGGTCACTCCAAGAACTCACCCGACCGGTTCATATGACCGGGTGAAAGCTCGCCGTTTTCTGTTCATTATCTGTAACGGATCACCCGATCGGTTGACTTGTCAACCGATCGGGTGATACGAGAGTCTATAAATAGAACCCCTAGGGTTCCAGAAACGGGGGAGTTGCTAGTTTTTACTGTTTTCTCCTATTGTGACGGCTGTAATTTCTTTTCTTTTGTAAGTTGTCGGATCTTTCTCAAACTTTAGTATTGTCTTAATTACTCTATTACTTCCGTATTCCAATCGTCTGATTATGATTCCAACGGTCCATTTTCATTTAGATCGCTTTTTAATGAATTTTTGTGAGTAGTTCCCAAATCTGGGATTTTGGTGGAAACCCCTTCGGGGGCTCTTCCCGATGCATCAATAGGGTTAGGAAATCGATAGGGATTAGGATTCTAACGGTTACGCGGGGTGTTTCATTGTCATCGGTGGGAAAAAGACCGCCTTTGACCGTCGGGCCAAGGGGGAATAAACTTGGCGGTTGACTCCCTAGCCATAGCTCACGCCCTTAGCGTAGACGCCGAATCCTAGCACGCAGGAGCGACAGGATGAGACGTTTGGAGTTATCGTTGTGAGCTTAGTGCTCCCGGAATCGATCAGTGTTAATGGACACGGGAGTGCCCACTGATCGAATCCGGGAAGTCCGGTGTATCATCCTGGGCACCGACCGGAATATCGGGCCCATGGGATGCCGGTACCACTTTCAGAGGCAACATCTCACCATTAGACCCTAATTCCGATCGCTATCCTACCCGTAGGTCGTACCGGGGAGAGTCGCTCGTTGGAGTGGAAATCAAGGTCCCGGGTTTATTTTCTTATTGTTCATACCTTGAATTCCTATATCGTGACAACCATCTACCGATTCGGGCTAGCTCGCTCACGGGGTGATTTTGGTCCTCCTTGATACAAGCACATCCTAGCCTCCCTGTGTTTGACCCCCAAGCCACACTACAACACCGTGCGCTTGTGGTTACAAATATTTTAAACCCCTTGCCTGCCACACAGCCACGCGCGCGCGCGGCGGGCACTGGTCACACCCCTATTTATATAGGGAGTTGGCACTCACTCTTTCATTGTGAGCAATGTGGGACTTTTGCAAATGAGAGGAAAATTCAATTAAGCCAATTTAGCTTAATTTGTAGTTTAAGTGAGCTTTTCATAAAAGCAAACTTTAACTAATTAATTCTCTTCGCTCATTAAAGTTTAGACACCAAATAAGCTATCAATCCGAAGGGCTTCAAATGGTGAACGTGTAGGAACCAACGGCGACGAATTTCGACTTCGTTTGACCCCTCAAACAATTGCCCAAAGTTGGGAAAAAAATCAACTTTCGTAGCCGTCTTTTTGGGGTTTCAAAAACCTTAAAATTAACTTAAGTTGCGGGCGTGCCTGCTAAGCTTAGCGGGCGCGCCCGCCCAAGGCACTGGAGGCGGGCCGTACTGAGCCTGTAACACTAACTTCCCTTTAACGGAAGTGACGAATCCTGTCTTAGTCATCTACTCACATCGAGAGCTTCAGGTGCAACCCAACCTAAGATCTTTCAGCAGGCCTAGCCTTGAAGCTAGATCATGGGTCTAGGCTACACCGTTCATTCACAGGTTGGTACAGATGACTTCAGGTCTTAAGGACCAGCTTACCTATCATCAGCCGAGAGTTATTATAGACAGTTTAGTTAAAGTTAACCATTTAATAACTCTAATTTGGTCGTTCAGTGAAATCATTCTCTAATGAGCACATGTGTCTCGTCTCCGACTTCACCAAGTCGAATGACTATGAGATCATCATTACCCTAAGGTAAGACTAAGACACAGTGGTCTATCCGATGTGTCGATATCCAGTTCTCGACACATCTATGACCACGAACCGTTTACGACTTACGTTTTTATTCGGTCGCTTACTTACTCATAATCGAGATCTTATCTAGATACGTAAGGACCTAACTATAAGTCTATGGATATTATCTAAGTATATTAATACGAATGATTTTATACTTAGGATAATAGGTACCATATACAGTATGAACAAGACGTATACTTAGGATAAATTACCTTATGGGCATATATCCTCATACAGCTACCAGGCAAGCTAGGCCACCTCCATCAAATGGCCCATCCAGACCCCGCAATGTGAAGCGGGACCTCCTCCCCCAGCTTGACGAGGAGGCGGTCGCACAGTAAAGGCGGTTCGAAGATTAATAAGCGGCCACTCTGCAGAAGCAGTTTGACGATGAGGAGACTGCTTATCAGAGGCGACTGGATGAGGCAGCGGCCATTTGACAGCCTCGATTCCTCCTTGCCTAGAGGGAGAGGCTTCAGGAGGGGAGCCAAGGAGTCCCCCGGGCGTCGGCCTTGATAGTTCAAGCGAGCTACCCGCTGGATCGTGCTGCTGAAAGCCATCATCGCAGGAGATCACCAAGCCCAAGACGAGAAGGGCGTGCCCACCAGAGCAGAAGTCCCCTAGCTAGATTGCCACTCCCCTAGGCGTCATGACCGGCTGCGGAGGAGCCACAACTGCAACCCGACTCCCCGGGGCAAGGGAGGGATGCCTTTGAGCACCGAGGTGGCTCATCCGGTGATTCCAACCAGTGGAGAGATCATCGAGGGGGTAGGGACATCTCCCGAAGGTCGCCAACGCCTCCCCCTAACCCTGAAGGAGATAATCCGTTGACCCGAAGGTGATCTCAACCCTGGTACCCCATAGGTTCAAACTACCTCAGTTTGAACTGTATGATGGTTCGAGCGATCCCCTGGAGCACGTGTAGCGATACCGGGGAGTAATGGAGATCTATGGAGCGGATGACACCCTCCTCTGCCGAGCTTTCCAGACGAACTTGAAGAAGTCGGCAGTGGAGTGGTACAACATCATGTCCAACCGCTCTAATGATACGTTCGGTGACCTTTCTCGCAAGTTCTGTCAGCAGTTCTTGGCGGGGCGAAGGAGGAGAAAGGCATCGGACTATCTCTTTACGGTGGTCCAGAAGGAGGGGGAGACCATCCGTAATTTCCTACAACGCTTCAACGAGGAGAGGCTCAACGTGACGAGTTGCAGAGATGAGCTCATCATGGCGGCCTTCAAGAAGGGTCTGGCGAACAGAAGTCTGCTCAAATTGCTGCTCCATAATCCACCTGCCAATCTCGATGCCCTCTTCACCTAGGCAGAGAAGTATATGCTACGCGAGGAGGCATTGTGGATGATGAAGGAGGCCGCACCAGCCAAAGCCCCTGTGTTGAAGCAAGGCCCAGGGAACAGCCGAGACGGGATGATCGCCCACAAGGGCATGACTAGGACCGCCCCAAAGGGCGTGATCAAGACCGCCTCCGAGGGCGCGACCAGTGAGGCCCCTGATGGCAAGATCACCCGGGACCGCTGAGGAGTCTCCTCGCCCCCAGGAACCCCGCTCCGAGAGGCGGCCCCAAAAGAACGTGGGAGGTGGCACACTACACACGGCTTAATGCCCCCCTTGAGGAAGTGATGGTGGTGGCCATGACTGGTAGATTTCTCAAAGACGCGCCCCCAGAGATGAATGCCCACAGCAAGGAATGCACAGAAGTACTGTCGGTATCACCGTGACTATGTGCATGATACCAACGAGTGCTACGCCCTAAAGAATGACATAGAGCGGCTGATCCAAGGTGGGCATCTCCGAAGGTTCGTCGACTAGGGAAGACCTGACCGCGATGGATGAGCAGCCACAGGAGGTGTTCAGCTGACACACGGCACTGAGCAAGTGGCCCACCATATGCCCGAGCCGATCATGCGCATGGATGTAATCTGTAGTGGGCCGGCCCAGGGTGTCATATTGGCATCGGCAAGGAAAACTTATGCCCGACATGTCATGACGTTGGGAGCCAACACAGGGGAAAGTGTAGAAGGGTAGCTCGTCTCCCCATCTCCTTCTCTGATGACAACTTGGAGGGGATCGAGCTTCCGTATGAGGACGCTATCGTCATCGAAGCTCTCATAGGGCTAGCTATCATGAGCAGACTTCTGGTCGACACAGGCAACTCGTGCGACATCCTGTTCTTGTCCACGATCCAGAAGATGGGACTAAACGAGGCAGAGCAGAATCCATGCTTGGGCCCGATTGTCGGCTTCACCGGCCATTCTGTGCATATTGTCGGAGTGATTACACTGTCCGTCACCCTGGGAGAGAGGCCGAAGGTCATCACTCGAATGACGCAGTTCTTCGTCGTCGCCTCAGCATATAACGACATCATTAGGCAGCCTTACATGACCACAGTCGATGCTCTCCCCTCGCTACTATATCAAATGGTGAAATTCCATACTCCACATGGGGTGGGGCAGGTGCCGGGATGCCAGAAGCTATCACGAAACTGCTACATAGGCTCCACCAAAAACAAGAAGTTCGAGCAAGCACTGTCGATCGACCTCATTGATAGTCAGGAGGACTTTGCTCATCAACGACCAGCTCTGGTGGAGGACGTAGAGGATGTATCAGTGGCGGAGGAAGTGGAGAAGACTGTGTCTATTGGCACGAAGCTGCCCACAGAGCTGAAGGCAGGGCTAGTCAACCTCCTTAGGACGAATGCAGACATTTTTGCATGGTTGCCCTCAGACATGCCTGGAATCGACCCTGCAGTGATCGCCCATGAACTACATGTTGACTCGGAAGCTCGCCCAGTCCGGCAGAAGAAGCGAAGCACAGGGGGAGAGAAGATGGGGGCTGCGGGCGAGGAGGTGGAGCAACTCCTCGAGGCTAAATTCATTAGAGAAGTGAGTTACCCTGATTGGCTCGCTAATATGGTGATGGTGAAGAAGCCCAGCGGAAAATGGAGAATGTGCGTGGACTTCACCGACCTCAACAAGGCCTGCCCAAAAGATAGCTTTCCGCTGCCGATGATTGACCACCTGGTGGACAACACATTTGGGTACGAGCTGCTGCTTCATGGACGCCTTCTCAGGCTACAATCAAATCCAGATGGTGACCCATGATGAGGAGAAGACGTCGTTCATTACCGACCGGTGACGTTCTGCTACACAAAGATGCTAATCAGACCGAAGAACGTCGGAGCGACCTATCAACGGATGGTGAACAAAATCTTTCACCCCCAGGTAGGCAGAAATCTGGAGGTCTACATCGACGACATGCTGGTCAAATCAAAGAAGGCCGAAGATCACCTCGCCGACCTTGAGGAGACCTTTCAAAAGGTGCGGAGCTATAACCTGCAGCTCAACCCAGTGAAGTGCATCTTTTGCATCCGGTCCAGGAAGTTCCTCGGCTTCATGATTACCCAGTGAGGAATCGAGACCAACCCCGACAAGATATCCACTCTCATCAACGTGGGCGAGCCAAGAACTATCAGAGACCTGTAGAAGCTGAACGGTTGGATCGTCGCACTGGGAAGGTTCCTGTCGAAGTTCGTCGAAAGGTCCCTCCCTTTCTTCAAAATTCTACAGAAGGCCCTTGATGTGTCCATATTTTCTATCTTTTCATAGCATCATTTCATTGCATTTCATGCCATATCCGCATCCAAATCCCACATTTTCCTACGATACCGCTATTCTAATGCCATATTCGAGTTTCGTAGAGTTTTGTGGATTTTCAGGGATTTTGGAGCGATTCGGGACCACTATTGGATATGGACACATCCATCATGCCTGTGAGCCCGTTGGCAAAGCTCTACAGGAGTTCGTCGAGGTTTGGAAGCCTATGCGAGGAGTGGAGGAGTGGAGGAGAAGCTGGCAAGAGAATCTGGAATTTTCCCGGGCGACTCGACAGAGCAAGACTTGTGCTCGGTCGAGCTGATACATGAGACACAGCTGATACACATCCTGCTCGACCGAGCAGTGTGGTGCTCAGTCGAGCAACTTCTATTTTCGAAGGTCCACCATCAACATCCTACTCGAATGAGTAGAACTTATGCAATCGAGTCAGCCGGCGACTCGATCGAGCAAGGCTTACTCGGGCCGAGTAAACAGAATGACACTGTTTGAAGGAGGCCAATCCACTGACAGACTCGACCGAGCAAGCAGTCTCCTCGACCGAGCAGCCCGACCGAGCAATTTCTGCTCGACCGAGTCACTGACTCGGTCGACGACAATGCAGGCTAATTTTGGAATTTTTCGTGGGCCCGTTTGGATGTGCTGAGGGGGTGTGAAGTGCGGATCTGGGTGACGAAATTAGGAGCTGAGTTTTTTGTATGTTTTTGGAATTACATTGGAGAGGGAGAGGAGATCGAAAAAGAATTGTAGATCTAAACCTAGTTTTCTTGGATATTTGAGTTAATTTTTGGGAGATAGATCACATTTTATTGTTTCTTGCATTCTGGAATCTGTTGAATCTCTTTGGATTATTATTGGCTACTATTCTTTCTTGCCTTCGATACGTAAGTTATTCAATTCTCACTCGATAAATTTGCTACAATGTTTTCTGTGATAAAAATAGTATTTTATTCATCGAAATCGCCATGTGTGAGTAGTTTCCTCTAGGGTTGATGGGTTAGCCATAGGACTTTAGGAAGGACATGTAGATCTGGATCTCTAGGTTGTATTGAGAATAAAGGGGAGTACTTCGGTTGATCCATCCGAATCCCTATGATAACTTGTACTGAGATCATGACCACGGTCGGTGGAATTGATGAGCTTAAGGAGTGTCCTTAGGATTCAAATAGGGAAATTAGTGGATCCAACCAAGGCTCGTGACCATGCCTGGCTCGTGCCTTGAGGGGATCCACCGACGAACTGTACCGCTACATTGACGGCTATCGCCATTGCGTCAATGAGAGCCACTGAAATACCTCGAAATTCTTGATCACTCCATATTTTACACTTTTTTCCCGCATGTTTGCATGCCATTTAGATCGCTCAAATCATGTTTTTCACGATATATCGACGATATTGCGATGCTTTTCACGATTTGTTGTTTTTGTCGTATTTCAGGTGATTTGGAGCGATTTGGAGTGATCCCGAGATACGCTACTCCAGAGTGTCACCGACGACCTCCCCGAGGGGTATTTTGCCATTGGAGAGGAGCGGAAGAAGAAAGAACGTCGCAGGAGCGACGAGGAGGCAAAAACAAGCTGTTTGGGCATTTTTGGTGTCTCACTCGGCTGAGTGAAGGAGTCACTCGGCCGACCAGCGAGACACCGCTCGGCCGACCAGATCGGACACACTTCATATGTGCACTCGGCCGAGCATCGGAAGCCACATCGGCCGAGTGACGAGACCCCGTCCGCCTGAGTGGCATTCAGACGACGCCCATCCAAAAGAGCCAACTTACTGTTTTTCGTCTGCCTGAGCTTCAGAAGACCCACTCGGCCGAGTGGAAAATACCGACCGCCCGAGTGAATAGAAGCCATCGGCCAAGTGACGACAACTCACTCGGCCGAGCGACCCCCGAAGTGAAGACCCCCGAAGACCCAGACTTACTGGAATTTCTCAGGGTTTCTCACTTGGCCGAGCGACTTTTGTCACTCGGTCGAGTGAGCCGCGCTGCCTGTAGCGTATATTGCGATTTTCAGGCTGCACAGGGGCATTTTTGTCATAGTTTTTTGGACGATTTTGGGGGGTATTTAACCCCAGTTTTTGACCTAGGTTAGAGAGCTTTTTCCTTTTGCTTTTTGTAGCTTTTGAGATTAAACTTTTTAGCTTTTGATTATTGTGATTGGAGAGGAGAGAAAAGTTGATTTTTGTTGGATTCTTGGAGAACTCTATTGGTTTGTTTCTCTCTCCTTTAAAAATACTATTTTTATTGCTTATTTGAATATTGTGATGAATTCTCTTGTTATTTCCATTGATTATTTTTGTATTTGTGATATGAATTGTGAGTAGTCCTTACGTCTTGGGGCGTGGGGATGAACCCTACGAGCCCAATTTCTGATTCGTGATGATTTGGTAGAAATATTGCTAGAATTGCTATTAGGGTTAGTTTGGGATCGATTTAACACGGATAGCTAGGTGTTCATATCGATTGGGATTTGCAAGAGATTGGATCCCAATTCGATAGGAAACCCTAGAAATCCGAATTGGGTTGAAATTGAGTTTCCGTAGTATCGGTTTGCAAGAGATTGGACTGATACTAGGGTTCTCGGTTGCAATTCCATGCCGATACCCATTTGCAAGAGATTGGACGGGTAAGAACTATCCCAACCTAGGTCGTGGCCCGAGTTTGCACGAGAGTGGGCTCGGGGCGCGATTGAACGATGATGTTGATCCTAATGCTAGCTTGCCTAGGCTAGGGTTTGCAAGAGATTGGACCCAAACCTAGGATAACTATAGACCGGCAACAGCGCGAGAGCGTGAGCTAGGTTTTACATTCAGTTGCAACTAGTTCATCCGAAATTCTACCCTAGCAATTGTGATACCAATGAATCACATTGACGAAGTACGGTGAGTAGCGGGGATTCCCCATTCCCTAGGCGTCTTTATTTGATTTTATATCTCCATAATTTGTCTGACGATTGTGACAGGATCGCCAAAAGGCAAATTCCCCTTTTCTGTTCCTATAGCCAGGTTGTTCGGAGAAGACACCGTCATTCGTCCTCCCTGTGTTCGATAACCCGCTGGCCGCTACACCGTGCGCTAGCGGTAAAACTACACGGTCGCTCTTTTTGGGTTACATTGTGAAGCGATCAAGTTTTTGGCGCCGTTGCCGGGGAGGCGATAATGTTTAATCTTATCACCCTAGCTATTTCCTCTTTTTGTTTTATTTCTTTATTTTTTTATTTAACCCTTCCACTGTGCTAATCATTTCTTTGAACCTCTGTTTTCCCATTGCATGTACACGAGATCAACGGCGGACCCCGAAGCTATATTATTTGATCCCGAGATCGAACGTACTGTGCGGAGAATTAGAGCGGAGAGGAGACAAGATCCGGAAGGGAGGTTTATGACCAACCCGGAAACTGCGGAACAATTGGCGGCAAGAATGGCGAGGATTATTTCCATTCGCGATAGGCTTCGGCCTAAGACCTCTTCTACGACCTCATCCATTGCCGTGCCGGAGTTGGCGGCCGACAAGAATTTTGAGCTGAAGACCGGACTAGTGGTTCTGATGCAGCAGGATCCATTTCATGGGAACGCCCATGAAAATCGTCACTACCATATCCAGCTATTTTTGTCGAAGTGCGCCACATTTCAGATGCCGGGCGTCACCCTAGATGCCATCAGACTACGCCTCTTCCCATTCACATTAAAGGACAAAGCTCTTTATTGGTTGAGGACGCAAGCTGACGGAGTCTTTACCTCATGGGACGAGTTGGCGAGTGCGTTCATTGACAAGTTCTATCCGCCCTCCAAGACGGTAAAGATTAGGAGTGCTCTTATGTCCTTCAAGCAGGGACCTCAAGAGACACTCTATGAGGCTTGGGAGCGTTTCAAAGATCTGCAGCATCAATGCCCCTACCATAGCATCGAAGATTGGGAGCTAGTCCATAGCTTCTACAATGGTCTCCAACCGGGGACCAAGCAGATTATTGATGCGGCGGTAAATGGTGCCATCCTATCGAAGACTCCTGACGAAGCTACGGTCCTAATTGAGGAGATGGCTTCAAACAATCAACAATGGGGCGACGAGCGAGGACACTCTTCGTCCTCCTTGAAGCCATCTAGCATCTATGAGGCAAAGGCCGTAGCGGAACTTACCAACAAGTTTGATTCTCTCCACAAGGTAGTAGAGAGACTGGAGAAGTATATCACGGAGCCCCAAGGAACCCCTTCCACATCCGCACCAACGAATCAAATGTGTGATTGGCAAGACCAATCTCAAGCTATGTATTTGGGAGGAGAACAAGGAGAGGGATCTTTGGAGCAAGTCCAATACGTCACGGGGAATCAAGGATATTGGGCCAATCCGACCGCTAGAAACCATCCCGGTTTCTCATATGCAAACAATGATGGAGCATTGAACCCGCCACAACAACAACCTCAACAAGCTCGACCGCCACCACAACAACAACATTATCCACCGAGGGGGCCTCCGCAACATAATTTCGCACCAAAGCAACAAGTTGGACCCTATAGGCCGCCCGGATACAATCAAGGGTGGAGAAATCCGAACCCCCCACAAGCTCATCAACGATCCGAATTTGAAGCTAAGGTGGAGGAGTTCATGGTCGAGCAAAAGAAAATCAATGCTTCCTTGAAGGTGGGCCAAGACTCTCTTACAACCGTTGTGGCCCAAATCTCGGAGCAATTGGCGTTGCTCAATCGAAATACTCAACAATTGCCGGCTCAACCCGAGCAAAACCCACGGGGCGCCACTGGCCACATCAATGCCGTGGTTGCGGTTACAACTAGAGGCGGGAAGGACACCACTCCCGTCATGATTCCTACCGAGGAGCCCGTGGAGGAGAATGTAGAGCCAATTGAGCCGGTCGTTGAAGTTGAGATGGAGAAAGAGCCGTAAGAAAAAGAAAAGTCTAGAGCGGAGCAATTGATTGAAGAGAGGCGTTTTATGCCACAGGTCCCATTCCCCCAGAGGCTTGCTAGAGCAAAAATGGAGAAACGGCTAGCAAAGTTTCTCGAGTATTTAAGAGGGGTAAGCCTCAACATTCCTTTCCTTGACGCTATCGTTGAAATCCCGACATACGCCAAGTTCCTAAAAGACTTAATTTCGGGAAGAAAGAGGAAGGAGAAAATCATGCTCGCTGAGGAGGGCTCGTGGTTCACCAAGAGAGAGAAGGAGCCGGCTAAATTCAAAGACCCGGGGAGTTTTCGAATTCCTTGCACCTTGGGCGGCGTCCCTCTACAAAAGGCGTTGGTGGACTTAGGGGCTAGTGTTAGCCTCATGCCTCTCTCTATGTTCCTAAGGCTAAACACCGGGACAAAATTGAAGCCTACCGACATGCGGATACAACTAGCCGATGGGCGAATCACAAGGCCGGTAGGGATCGCAGAGGACATCCCGCTACAAGTCCTGGGGGGCATATGTTTGCCATGTGACTTCGTGATCATGGATGTCAAGTAGGAGAGAGATACATCATTAATACTTGGACGCCCGTTCCTCGCCACCGCCGGTGTCATCGTCGACGTACGAGAAGGAACCCTAACATTGAATGTCGGCAACATCGAGGTGGAGCTTCATATTCCCAAGGCAATGAAACACATGCCTTACCATGAGGAGCTGGACTATATGGACCTCCTTGACGAGGTTATTGAGGAGGCGATCCCCCATTCGATCGGCGCTCTATTCAATGAATATTTCGAGGAAGGGCCGGATTTAGGCCAAGATGAGAAGATGGAGCATTCCCCCGACTTCTCCGCTGAAATTGATGAAAGCGACGCTGATGTCGCAAGGATTCGAGAGCTCTGCAAGCTCTGGAAATTGAAGTCTCCAAAGAAAGCTCCGCCGATACGGAAATCGGTGTCACCGGTGAAGCCGAGGACCGGAGCAAGTGCTAGCTTGGGGGAGCCACCCCCCAACACTACCCGAGGCAAAGGAGCACCGAGGAAGGACGCCCCGCCACAACATCAAAATTTAAGCGTTCTTCCCGGAAAATTTATCTCCTATGCTTTATTTTCGGGAGGCAACCCGACGGTTATCGCTTTATTTTTACTTTTCTTTTACTTTTGTTTTAGAAGTTATTAGTGTTTTGAGTCGTTCGCCCAAAAATTTCGTGATAAGGGGTCCTATTTTTCTTGACAGGAGAGGAGATAGGGAAATCCATCATGAGGAGGATGAACGAGGTGACAAGGAGCGCTCCAGGAAGGCGCTCGATGCTTAGGAGGAAGATGAAATCGACTGGAGGAAGAAAAACAGAGTTTAGAGCCCAAACGAAGCCAAACAACAGAAAACAGGGTTCACTCGGCCGAGTATACTAGTCACTCGGCCGAGTACATAAGTTCGTCCGCCCGAGCGGCTCACGAACGAGGGAAGTCTGTTGTACCCAACTCTCTGTTTCTTTTCTTGATTTCAGTATAATTGTCACTCGGCCGAGTATATATATTCACTCGGCCGAGTAAAACTGATACACTCCTAGGGCGAGTCTTGTCGAGTAGCTTGAGCCACTCGGCCGAATGGACTTATTCCACTCGGCCGAGGATGGCAAGGCCACTCGGCCGAGTCATATGCGGGGGGGGGGGGGGGATTTCAAAAATATTTCCGTTACGATCACTCGGCCGAGCGACTTAGTCACTCGGCCGAGTCGTAACATTTCCTTATATAAGTCGCTGCGGGCTCGGCGCGGAATCCGAAGCATTATTATCGATTTTCCGCCCGAGCCCGCGCCCTGTCTCCTCTACGCCCGCTGCGACTTCCCCCTCACTCGCCTGAACCAGCCGCCCGCGCCGGCGCTCGGCCACCCACCTCCGGCCGAACGTCGCCGCGCCTCGCCCGAGTCGCCGCCGACGGCCACAACTCCGGCCGAGCTCCGGTAACGCCTGATTCGCCCTATTTTCTCCTCTCTCTCATATTTTTCGATGATCCATGTGTCTAACGAAACCCAAACCCAAATTAAATTCAATTTCTATCTATTCTACCCCTAACCCCCCATACGTTTTGAATATTACACGCTAATCTCTTTGTTTTATGCGTAGGTAAATTTGGGGAGCTTAGGGGAGCCCAGGGGAGCTTCCGGGGATCGTTTTGGGCTACGTGGAGGCGTCGTCTTTGCACGCTTCCATTACTTTGCTCTCGCGGCGTGTCGCGGTATACTCTTTCCTTTATTTTACGCACGCCGCATTTTTCACGTTTTCGGTGAGCACCCGGGGGCCATATGCCGCCCCGGACACAGCCGAGGTCGAGGAGAGCTTCTGCCAAGCGGAAGCGGTCGGATGATGCCGGCCCCTCCCACGAGGTGGAGGACTCTCCTCCACCTACTCCACCACACCCCGTTCACCCAGCACATCCTGCAGGCCCCGCACACCCCACACAGCCTGCAGAGCCCGCACAGCCCATTCACCCCGCACAGCCACTCCCTGCCGTCCCACAGCCACCACCACCGGCACCGCTTGTCGGGCCGCTCGGGATTACGTTCCGAGACGATGCACACTGCGTCGTCTTCGAGCGCATTTCCCAGCGCTCGATCGTACCCTCCAGGTTCGCACACCTTGCAGACCTAGGACGCCTGGGGGTACTTGAGGGGATGCTCACGTTGTATAACAATGTGGGCTGGCGAGATTTCTTCCAGGTGTCGGCGGACACGTTTCTCCGTCTGACACTTGAGGTCCTTAGTTCTATGGCCCGGACCGACGAGGGATGCTCGTTTAGGTTCATGGACCGGGAGTGCCAGGTCACTCTCGGTATGATGAGAGCATTCTTCTCGTGGCCCGATGTCCCCGGGGCCGACCGTGGTTACGCCCCCACTCACATTCCCCCACCTTCGTTCGATTCCGGCGCCTTCTGGGCCCGGATCACGGGTCTACCTGCCGTCTTTGACCCTAGTAGGGCCAAGGCCTCGGCCATCGTCCATCCCTGCCTCCGCATAGCTCAGTGCCTTATGGCGACTACCTTTTTGGCGAGGTATGAGCCTGGGACGATGTCCACGCCAGAGCTTTATATGCTCTATGCGATGGCGCGTCCCAGAGTTCTAGCTAGGGACAGTGACGAGTTGGTCCCCGCCGTCGTGATTGATATCACGAGCTGGTTTTTGGATCGCATCATCGTATCGGTGGGCGCGCGCTCACTGATATGCTGCGACGGTCTGATCACCCTGCTCGCCCTTATGACCGGCGAGGACTTTCCAGATGACCTGCGACGAGCCCCGGGCCCCACTTCACTGTCCATAGATGTTATGGCCCGGATGAAGATACTTTGTCCGCATGGTCAGCGGCACTGGGTTTGGTTGCACGGCCCCAATGGTGCGGATTACATGATCCTTCCGAGCCCAGCTCGGACTCAGATTGCACCAGCACAGGTTGACTGGCTCCCGGCGATGGATCTCCTGATCCCCGCCGCCTATGTGCTTGAGGCCGAGGAGGCTGAGCAGGCCCACGCTGCACCCGCTGACCCAGCTGCACCCGCTGACCCCGTGGCCCCTCAGCAGCCCGATATTTCTGCTGCTCCCGACACCTCTGTCCACACTTCTGCCGGTGTCGGGAGTACACTCGCTGAGACCACCCCCACTACCTCCACGCTCACCACCACTCCCACCACTCCTGCCGGCCCTCTGTCCGTTGAGCCCCTTTGCTCTGCACTTCCCGAGCGCCCACCTACATTTATCGAGAGTGGAGAGCCCTCTTTTGCTGCGGTCGTGGAGACCATGGCTAGCATGATCTCCACTGGGATTTCGCCTTTCGGACCACACACTTCCTCCCCAGCGGTAGTCACTTCTGTCCCCACCGCAGCCGTACTTTCTGAGAGTGTCGTGACGTCTGTCTTCACTTCTGTGTCACCGACCTCTCTGGCCGCCTCGTCGCCATTTTTATACTCCACTTCCGCTGCTGTTGCTTCCACTTCACGCCAGCCTGCGTCCCAGCCTTGCCCTGAGGCTAGGCCCACACTTGTGAGCACAGCACCCTACCTCCACATGCCTGCTGAGCCCATCACCTACGCCACCCGAGTACACCAGCCTCGTCCTGCACAGCACCGACAGGTCCGTCCTTCTGCACCACCTCCCCCCGACACTGTACTTCTGAGCATTCGTGCTCTCGAGGGGGCGGTGAGCGCCCTCAGAGGCGACCTTAGGACCATGTCTGCCACCGTCACCACCATGGCCAGCCGTTTCGACCTTCTCCCAGGCATTCACTATTGCCTCACGCAGATTCTCGACCGGCTCCCTCACGTACCGACCGTACCCATACCCACCCAGTAGGTACCCACACCCACCCCTACCCACACCCAGCCTGCTTCCGTACCCACACCCACACCCACTCAGCAGTCTGTTCCCCAGCCACCACCACCACCACCACCTCCTCCGCCTCAGGACGGAGACGGCGCAGCCCCACCCTCTTAGGCACCCTTGATGCCATTGATCCTTTTTGCCGTCGTTCTGCCCGTCTCTGCTGGGTCCTGATGCTTTTTGCCCACCCCACCTCCCATCCCTGTTTTTGGGTACACATTTAGTTCCTATCTTTATATATCATTTTTGGGAAAGAGGGAGAGTTTTTGGTGTCACACTTATATATCTATTTGACTCCTCTATCTGCATGCATCATGTCCGCATCATATTTTTCATTTATTTTATTTTATTTTATTTTCTTTTTTATCATGCATGCATCCTCACCTACCCCTCACTTTACGCGTCTCTCGGTGTGCCACACTTCGCACATTGAGGACACTGTGCACTTTAGCTTGGGGGAGTGAGTTCTCACGTTCTTTTCGATTTACCACCTTTATTTTTAGTTTTTTCACGCCGTTTTCCGCATTTGCACTCATTTTCATCACTTTTTCTTCTTTTTACCATGCATCACGTTTTTCTTATTTTCTTTGAGTGCTGCATTGTATATAGTTTTATCTTTCCCTCTTTATCTTTATTTCTTTTTCATCTCATGCTAGAGATGACTTTTCTGTGATGATGATTACGTGGCGTTAGCTCTCTCTATATATGCATGCTATATTTGTCATGTCTTAGATTTTATTTCTGATATCGTATGCTGTGATTTGCCTCGCATTTAGAGATAGTAACCCACACTTTTTCAGCATGAAAATGGATGAAATTTTATTATTAGCTGAGTCTGAATATTCATATGTATGCTATCGCAGAAAACACACCAAGCTTCACGCATTGAATGCTTATATCTGGAGTACCGATTTCTTTTCCTATATCACTTCTATATGCATGATTTGTACATTTCACTTCAGGATGATTGAATGATGTTAGCTATGATGAATCTGGATTAGTTAGCTTTTTTGTGATCGAAACTGAGTAGATTAGATTACCCTGCTGAAGTCGTCGTGCATGTCCTATAGAGTGAACTGAGAGACGTATTTGCTTCTTTCTCCACATATCTTGAACATCAATTCTCTATTTTAAAATCATTGGCGAATCTCCCATTAGCGATTCTAATATATGGCATTTCCCCCGCTATTAATTCCTAGCTCCAAATTTCCCAAAAACAAAGAAAAAGAAAAATTCTTGTATATCCTTATTTCTCTTTGATTGGGATCATTGTGTGTATATGAATTCAAAAAAAAATAGAGAAAAAGAAAAGAAAAAGAAAAGAAAAGAGAAAAGAACCTCAATAAAAGATCCCATCTCATGTTCTCTCTTTCTTTCCCTCTTTTTGTTTTTATTTTTATTACTTTTGGAGCTTCATAAAAATGGGGATGTAAATATTGTTTTTGTGCCACCACGCTTATAGATAAGCTTGGGGGAGAGAATCCGATGATGTGTGAGAGAGTGACTACTTGACGTTGCACGACAACCTAGGCTAAGTAATATTCTGTACTCGGTGAGATTATTTTTAGCTTCACGAAATCCAGAAATCTATGCCTAGCACTCATTTCATGAAATCCATGCTTTTCTATTCTTTCTATTCTATTGCGTGATATTCTTATACTCCTCATAGAAAGCATTCAATTGAAAAGTGTGTGATCTGCGATATTGTATACCGCTTTAAATGATTCAGACGATGTTAATTCTAAAATTATTCTGTTTTTCATGATATAACAATGTTCTTGGGCTTTCTATTTCTATTTGCACCATTACACTATGATATCGAAATAAAATTCTTTGACATGTGTTTCACATTCGGTGCATGCTATATGAGTAAGCAAAACCCACGTCCTGAGAAAAATGATCTAGCAGCTTCCCTCTTCGCCTTCTTCTTTCTTCTTCGTTTTTCGTTTTTCATTTTTTCCGCCGTTTTCGTTTTCGAAATCCACCGGGTTTGCCTTTTACTTATCTTCCTCGAGGACGAGTAAGAGGTAAGCTTGGGGGATTTTGATCACTCCATATTTTACACTTTTTTCCCGCATGTTTGCATGCCATTTAGATTTCATTTTCGATCGATTCGTCGTATTTTCTCGCTTCTTCCTTAGGATTGTCGATTTCGAAGTATGTCACTCGTGACGGACTTCATAACGGTCGTATCTAACTATTAGATCAAGCCTAGGAGTCTTAGGAATCGATCCCGGGGCCCCGCGCTCCGTATCGGAACTTTCCTGTGCTCATTAGCCGGTGTAAGAAGGGCCACCGACCGACTAGATGACGATCCAGTCGGTCAGCAATCCTTCTTGGACCGACTAGTTAGCTTTCTAAATTTCTCAGGAGTTACTGTTTATCGTTAGTCGGTCTAAGAACGTTGGTTGACCGACTAGGTTGCAAACTAGTCGGTCAGCAATGCTTCTTGAACCGACTAACTCATCATATTATTTTTGTATCAGTTACTGTTTACTCTTAGTCGGTCTAAGAACGTTCATCGACCGACTAGATGTAAAACTAGTCGGTCAATATTTGTTCATGGACCGACTAACTCTAGAATCCTATTTTCGTTCAGGAGTTACTGTTTGCACTTAGTCGGTCTGCGTTGGTCGACCGACCGACTAGTTGCCAAACTAGTCGGTCAGTGGTTGCTCTTTGACCGACTAACCTGTGTTAAAACCCTAATTTCTGGGCAGCCGCCAGCTCAACCTATTTATACCCAACCCAAACGACTTCTTCTTCTCCAACACGACCTAAAACCCTAAAATCTTCCCCCTTCAGCCCCCATCTTCCTCCAAGCTCCATTCCTTCATTCCAAGCCCTAAATCCATCATCCAAACCATCCATTCACTCTATCTACCCCTCATCTTCCCCAAATCTCCATCAAAACCCATCAAAACCCTCAAATCCCCCAAAACCCTAGTTTCCCCAAACTTCTCCAATCTTTTCCAGATCTGATCCTAGGGTTCCCCGGAGTGTTTCTTCCGTCTCCTCTCGGTAAGAAATCGATCTACCGTTGTTTTCTTAACTTATTTATATTTTTATGAAAACCCTAATAAATTTCATGTGTTTGGTGTTTGTTTCCCCATAACAGCGATTTCCCCCGTAGGTAGCATCCGTGTGACGAAGTAATCGTCATCCCCGGTGCTAGGCAAGTGAAACTTGCCACTTAGGGTTTAGGCCATGTTTAGGCCATTTGTTTGTTGTAGGCGTAAAAGAGGCTAGGCGACGAAATGATACTTGCCTAGGCGCAAATTGGGGAACTAGCTTGACAACGAAGCTAGTTCCGACATTTAGCATGTTGCACAATTACCATGTCATGTTTACTTTCAATTAACGGTACACGAATATGTTCATGTCATTGCATTTCGCCTGTCACGTTTAATTTAATTAACGGTACGCAAATAAATTGTCATGACCTCGCATTCTTTAGGTGTTGCTGTTATTGCGTAGCTTTGCTACGACACTTGTGTTCCTGGCTCGTGACCAGAAGCGAGCATAATGAGTTGGAAACCCCAACGCTCGAAATGTATTGAATTGTGAACTAAGAATGCGAGCTCAATGTGCGGGGCAACCTCAGGCTCACTAGCTGAGCTCAATGTGCGGGGACCCCAGGCTCCATATCGTGTGAATATTGGGTAGTGTTTAGTGCCGATCGGTCTGCAATGCTATGCCATTCAGCGAAGGGCCTAAACACCTACAAAATGTGAATTGATTGAATTGATAGTAGCTTGGCTACTCTTGTCTTGTCCCGATAAATTGTTCCCTTGTACAAATTGTCTTGCCATGTTTAATTGTGCACTCATGTTATAACTGCCATGTCATGCATACTAAACTGCTAGGTTGCTAGTTGCCTTACCTTCAGTTTCCTTGCCCAAGTCTTTTAGACTTGCTGACATGTGCCCCTTTACTCTTTTGGGTGACACATGTTAGATCCTGAGCCCGAGTACCTCGTTGAGGACGAGGTGTTTGCTGACGCCGAGCCCGAGCTTGTGTTTGACGGGGAGTACGTGGACACTGGGGACCAGTCCTAGTGTCTTCGTGTGTTTTACTTTTGTTAGACAGTTGTTTTGTATTCGGTGCGTGGCACCTATATACTTTGTTATGTCGTTTCTTTTGTTGGCCTTGTTCTGGGCCTTAGACTCTTTTCTTTTAGCTTGGTGGCTTTTCTGGATGTTGGACTTTTTGTTGATGTTGGACGATTTATGAGATGTGGAATTTTATTTCAGTCTCGCCTTGTGTTATTATTGTTATTCTGTTGTGGTTACAGAGACCTGTTTATGTATTGTGGACGCTAATCGGGTTTGGGGCTTCACAGCTCCACTCTCGTGCGGACCTTCTCACGTCTCGCCTCCATTTTAGGGAAGCGGGTCGTGACAGGTTTTAGTGGTGGCCCATGCAGGTCCCCTTCTGTAATTGCGATTTTTGGAATAGCGATAATAATATTAGAATGTCCAATAAACTAAGTTCAACGCCCGAGTCATAAGCTATGAGTCTAATCTGATTTGTTCTCCGTGTCACTAGATGGCAGGAAGGCGTTTCACCCGTGGTGGTGGTAGTGGCGCGGTCCCTCATGATGAGGAGCCTGAGCGGGAACCCACCAGCGGTGAGATGATACGGATGATGCTCCAGATGATGCAAGTGCAGCAGGGCGTGCTTCTGCAAGTCCAGAATGCTCCACCTGCTCGAGCTGCCCGGGCTCTTCCGGATGTTCCTCGCTCTGAGCCAGGAGCGAAGCAATTTCGGGAGCTGGGTCCCGCATATTTTGATGGTTCTGAGGGTCCTCTGGCTGCCGATGAGTGGATTCGGAACGTCGAGGACAATCTGAAGATGGCCAAGATCGCCCCGGCTGGATGGGTTGATTTGGCGAAGAGGCAGCTGAAGGATAACGCCAGGAATTGGTGGGATGCGGAAGAGAAGATGTTGGTGGAGCCGATCGTCTGGGCTACCTTCAAGGCTAGATTTGATGGTGAGTTCTTCCCGAAGGCTGCCAGGGAAGAGATGCTGCAGCGTTTTATCGATCTGAAGCAAGGGAACTCGTCGGTGGACATGTACCACCAGGAGTTCATGAGGCTGAGTCGGTTTGCGCCGAAGATGGTGCAGGACGCTGAGGAGAGGGCTCAGAGGTTTCTGCAGGGGCTTGCTTCGGAGCTCCAGAGTTTTGTGACCTCCTCTGACCGGGAATCTTATCAGAAGGTTCTGGTCGCTGCTAAGAGGCAGGAGCTACTCGTGAACCAGAGGAGGGGACCTGTTGTTGGTGCTGGGAAGAGGCCTGTGGAACAGGCGAGAGCCGTGGTTAGACCTGGATTCAGGCCTAACCAGTCCGCTCAGTTTAAGAGGCCAGGAGGGTCTATTCCGAAGTTTTGCCATTTCTGCGGCAAGCCTGGTCACGTCAAGGATCAGTGTCGGAAGTTTCTGGGCCAGTGTTTGATTTGCGGTGATGCTTCTCATGTCGCGAAGGATTGTCGGCATGCGGATCCGCTGCGGAGGGCTCCTGTTGCAGCTCAGCCGTTGCAGCAGCGAGCGCCTGTTCCTGCTGGACGTGGAGCAGCTCTTGTTCCGCAGAGGCAGGCTTTTCGGCAGGCTGTTCCGCCGAGGAGGCAGGCTTTTCTGATGACCGCTGCGGAGAGCGCGGCTGTGGATGAGGTTATCGCAGGTAATCCTCACTCTAGCTGTTACTTTCCTAGCTGGTTTTGATTGTTAGATTGTGTTGTTTGCTTGAACATGGTTGTTTGCTAGATTAGGGTTTGATTGTTAATTGCTTGATTAGGTGTGATTTTGGTTTGCACATTTCCTGCACGAGTCCTCTTTGACTCTGGTGCATCGATGTGCATTATTTCTCGGAGCTTTGTGGAGAGGCATTCCTTGTCGACGTCCCCTCTCCCCAAGAGTTGGAATATCGTTACAGGGAATGGTGTGGTCTCGGTGCATCGTGGTTGCAATTCTTGCTCGTTGGTGGTTTGTGGACATGAGCTTTTCGCGGATTTCATTGTCCACGACATCATCAACTATGATGCAGTTCTTGGGATGGATTGGCTCGCGAGCTTCTATGCTACGATTGACTGCAGGAGGAAGAAGGTGGTGTTCGAGATTCCCGGACACCCAGTGTTTGAGTTCAGTCGTGGTAGCAGTTCGCTTGGTCCTGTCAGATTTCGGGCCAGGCCGGTGGAGGCTGTGGCTATGCAGATGGAGCTGGAGTGGCCAGCTGTGGTGCGTGATTTTGGCGACGTCTTCCCCGAGGAGATGTCTGGTTTGCCGCCTGATCGAGCTTTGGAATTTTCTATCGATCTTGTTCCAGGTGCGCAGCCGATTTCGAAGGCGCCGTATCGTATGGCACCTGCAGAGTTGGAAGAGTTGCGAAAGCAGTTGGATGTGCTTTTGCAGAAGGGTTATATTAATCCTAGCGTGTCTCCGTGGGGAGCACCGGTGTTGTTGGTTAAGAAGAAGGATGGTTCGCGTCGCATGTGCGTGGACTATCGGGAGTTGAATGCGGTGACCATTAAGAATAAATACCCGTTACCTCGCATCGATGATATTTTTGATCAGCTTGGAGGTTCGAGGGTGTTTTCAAAATTGGATTTGAGGAGTGGTTACCATCAGCTGAAGGTTAAGAAGGGAGATGTTCCGAAGACAGCGTTCAGGACGAAGTATGGACACTATGAGTTCGTGGTTATGCCTTTTGGCGTAACTAACGCGCCCGCAGTTTTCATGAATCTAATGAACCTGATTTTCTACGACTTTTTGGATAAGTTTGTCGTTATCTTTATTGACGACATTCTGATCTATTCGAAGTCGGAGGAAGAGCATGCCTCGCACTTAAGGACGGTGTTGGAGATTTTGAGGAAGCATCGTTTGTATGCTAAGTTTTTGAAGTGCGAGTTTTGGCTGGATAGAGTTGCTTTTCTCGGGCATGTGGTGACTGGAGATGGTATTTCAGTGGATCCTGAGAAGATTCGGGCCATCAGGGAGTGGCCTGTTCCGTCGTCAGCGTCTGAGATTCGGAGTTTTCTTGGACTTGCTGGTTACTATCGGCGATTCATCAAGGACTTTTCTCGTATTGCTGAGCCGATGACCAGGTTGACGCGGAAGGATGTTGCTTTCGTTTGGTCGGGTGATTGCGAGAGTGCTTTTGGTATCCTGAAGGAGAGGTTGACGAGTGCCCCTATTCTTGTTGTGCCTGATCGCAACGGTGGATTTGAGATCTTTTGCGATGCTTCTGGCAAGGGTCTCGGTTGTGTGTTGCATCAGCATGGGCACGTTGTGGCGTATGCGTCTCGTCAGCTTAAGGTTCATGAGAAGAATTATCCGACGCATGATTTGGAGTTGGCTGCCGTTGTGTTTGCTCTTAAGATTTGGAGGCACTTCTTGCTGAGTGAGAAAGTGAAGATTTTCACCGATCACAAAAGCTTGAAGTATATTTTCACTCAGAAGGAGCTCAACATGCGACAGCGTCGATGGTTGGAGCTTATGGCGGATTATGATATTGATTTGCAGTTTCACCCTGGCAAGGTGAATGTGGTTCCGGATGCTTTGAGTAGGCTTCCAGCGGTGATGATTTTGACCTCGCAGTGGAGATTGCAGCAGGATTTTTGCGAGTCTGGAGTGGAGATTGTTCTTCCTGGAGAGGCTTCTTCGTTGATGTACATGCAGGTACAGTCGACGATCGTGGATCGGATTAAGGCTGGCCAGGCTGAGGATCCGAAGCTGGTGAAGATTCGGGAGCAGGTGGAAGCCGGTCTGCAGACTGACTTTTTGATTCATGAGGATGGCTCGCTGAGGTTTGGAGCCAGGTTGTGTGTGCCTGCTGGGGATATCAGAGAGGAGCTGATGGTGGAGGCACACAGTTCGTCGTATTCTGTGCATCCTGGTGGCACCAAGATGTACCAGGATCTTCGTCTGAATTATTGGTGGCATGGTATGAAGAGGAGCGTGGCTCGGAGTGTAGCCAAGTGCTTGGTTTGCCAGCAAGTGAAGGCGGAGCATCAGCGTTCGGCCGGGTTGCTACAACCGCTTCCGATTCCGGAGTGGAAGTGGCAGCACATCACTATGGATTTCGTGACTGGACTACCTCGGAGTCCGAAGCAGAATGACGCGATTTGGGTGATCGTAGATCGATTGACCAAATCTGCGCACTTTATTCCGTTCCGAGTGGGACAGTCCACTGAGGCGCTAGCGAGGAGATATATGGAGGTAAAATTCTTTTTACTCTCCGTTTTTATTTCCTTTTCCTAGTTTGGATAGTGATGTAACGTGAATTGTGCAGGAGGTTGTGCGACTTCATGGAGTCCCTGTGAGTATCGTGTCTGACAGAGACACGAGGTTCACATCTCAGTTTTGGCAGAGTTTGCAGAAGAGCTTGGGTACGCGTCTGAGTTTCAGCACGGCGTACCATCCGCAGACGGATGGCCAGTCTGAGAGGACGATTCAGATTTTGGAAGACATGCTGAGGGTGTGCATGTTGGATTTCAAGGGTTCGTGGGAGGACCATCTACATCTGGTAGAGTTTTCCTACAACAACAGCTTCCAGGCGAGTATTGGCATGGCGTCTTTCGCCGCTCTTTATGGGAGGAAATGTCGATCGCCATTGAGTTGGGATGACGTTGGTGATCGGGAGTTGTTGGGACCTGAGATGATCGTGGAGGCCGTGGATATCATCAGGAATATTCGGGAGAGGTTGAGAATTGCTCAGGACCGTTTTAAGCATTGGGCGGATGCTAAACGTCGTCCTTTGGAGTTTCAGCCGGGCGACCATGTGTTCTTGAAGATTTCCCCGAATCGTGGTGTGATTCGTTTCGGGAAGCGTGGAAAGTTGAGCCCGCGATACATTGGACCGTTTGACGTTTTGGAGAGGGTTGGCGAGGTAGCTTATCGCTTGGCCTTGCCGCCGTCTTTGGAAGGAGTTCACAATGTTTTCCATGTGTCGCAGCTTCGTCGATACATTAGCGACCCGTCTCATGCGGTGGACTTTTCGGAGATTACCGTTCGCCCCGATATGACGTATGACCAGCATCCAGTGCAGATTCTGGACATGCGTCAGAAATCGCTTCGAAACAAGATTGTCAATCTTGTGAGGGTGATGTGGCGACACGGTTCACCGGGAGAGTCTACTTGGGAGAATGAGGATGAGATGCGAGAGCGTTTCCCACTTTTGTTTCCGGACTCGTGAGTATTTGGAAATTCCGAGGACGGAATTTTTCTTAAGTTGGGGAGGATGTAACGACTGCTTTTCATGTATTTGGATTTAATATAATATAATATATGTTTTGGTGGATTTTCTCCTCTTGTGTGGTTTTCGTCTCCGTAGTTTCATTTTCGATCGATTCGTCGTATTTTCTCGCTTCTTCCTTAGGATTGTCGATTTCGAAGTATGTCACTCGTGACGGACTTCATAACGGTCGTATCTAACTATTAGATCAAGCCTAGGAGTCTTAGGAATCGATCCCGGGGCCCCGCGCTCCGTATCGGAACTTTTCTGTGCTCATTAGCCGGTGTAAGAAGGGCCACCGACCGACTAGATGACGATCCAGTCGGTCGGCAATCCTTCTTGGACCGACTAGTTAGCTTTCTAAATTTCTCAGGAGTTACTGTTTATCGTTAGTCGGTCTAAGAACGTTGGTTGACCGACTAGGTTGCAAACTAGTCGGTCAGCAATGCTTCTTGAACCGACTAACTCATCATATTATTTTTGTATCAGTTACTGTTTACTCTTAGTCGGTCTAAGAACGTTCATCGACCGACTAGATATAAAACTAGTCGGTCAGTATTTGTTCATGGACCGACTAACTCTAGAATCCTATTTTCGTTCAGGAGTTACTGTTTGCACTTAGTCGGTCTGCGTTGGTCGACCAACCGACTAGTTGCCAAACTAGTCGGTCAGTGGTTGCTCTTTGACCGACTAACCTGTGTTAAAACCCTAATTTCTGGGCAGCCGCCAGCTCAACCTATTTATACCCAACCCAAACGACTTCTTCTTCTCCAACACGACCTAAAACCCTAAAATCTTCCCCCTTCAGCCCCCATCTTCCTCCAAGCTCCATTCCTTCATTCCAAGCCCTAAATCCATCATCCAAACCATCCATTCACTCTATCTACCCCTCATCTTCCCCAAATCTCCATCAAAACCCATCAAAACCCCCAAATCCCCCAAAACCCTCGTTTCCCCAAACTTCTCCAATCTTTTCCAGATCTGATCCTAGGGTTCCCCGGAGTGTTTCTTCCGTCTCCTCTCGGTAAGAAATCGATCTACCGTTGTTTTCTTAACTTATTTATATTTTTATGAAAACCCTAATAAATTTCATGTGTTTGGTGTTTGTTTCCCCATAACAGCGATTTCCCCCGTAGGTAGCATCCGTGTGACGAAGTAATCGTCATTCCCGGTGCTAGGCAAGTGAAACTTGCCACTTAGGGTTTAGGCCATGTTTAGGCCATTTGTTTGTTGTAGGCGTAAAAGAGGCTAGGCGACGAAATGATACTCGCCTAGGCGCAAATTGGGGAACTAGCTTGACAACGAAGCTAGTTCCGACATTTAGCATGTTGCACAATTACCATGTCATGTTTACTTTCAATTAACGGTACGCGAATATGTTCATGTCATTGCATTTCGCCTGTCACGTTTAATTTAATTAACGGTACGCAAATAAATTGTCATGACCTCGCATTCTTTAGGTGTTGCTGTGATTGCGTAGCTTTGCTACGACACTTGTGTTCCTGGCTCGTGACCAGAAGCGAGCATAATGAGTTGGAAACCCCAACGCTCGAAATGTATTGAATTGTGAACTAAGAATGCGAGCTCAATGTGCGGGGCAACCTCAGGCTCACTAGCTGAGCTCAATGTGCGGGGACCCCAGGCTCCATATCGTGTGAATATTGGGTAGTGTTTAGTGCCGATCGGTCTGAAATGCTATGCCATTCAGCGAAGGGCCTAAACACCTACAAAATGTGAATTGATTGAATTGATAGTAGCTTGGCTACTCTTGTCTTGTCCCGATAAATTGTTCCCTTGTACAAATTGTCTTGCCATGTTTAATTGTGCACTCATGTTATAACTGCCATGTCATGCATACTAAACTGCTAGGTTGCTAGTTGCCTTACCTTCAGTTTCCTTGCCCAAGTCTTTTAGACTTGCTGACATGTGCCCCTTTACTCTTTTGGGTGACACATGTTAGATCCTGAGCCCGAGTACCTCGTTGAGGACGAGGTGTTTGCTGACGCCGAGCCCGAGCTTGTGTTTGACGGGGAGTACGTGGACACTGGGGACCAGTCCTAGTGTCTTCGTGTGTTTTACTTTTGTTAGACAGTTGTTTTGTATTCGGTGCGTGGCACCTATATACTTTGTTATGTCGTTTCTTTTGTTGGCCTTGTTCTGGGCCTTAGACTCTTTTCTTTTAGCCTGGTGGCTTTTCTGGATGTTGGACTTTTTGTTGATGTTGGACGATTTATGAGATGTGGAATTTTATTTCAGTCTCGCCTTGTGTTATTATTGTTATTCTGTTGTGGTTACAGGGACCTGTTTATGTATTGTGGACGCTAATCGGGTTTGGGGCTTCACAGCTCCACTCTCGTGCGGACCTTCTCACGTCTCACCTCCATTTTAGGGAAGCGGGTCGTGACACCGATCGTCTCACCCGATCGGTTAAAGTTTCAACCGATCGGGTGGACGTCTATTTTTTTATTTAGTGGAAATATTCCCTGGCATCTTGCCAAAATGTATAAATAGAGCTAGGTTTCCGAGAAAACGTAATCCCCATTTTCTTAAGTTTTTTAAGGATTTTGGCTGCTCTGAATTTATTTTTATTTGTAAGTTCTTTGATCGTCTCTATATTTTAATATTGCATTTATACTACCATTTGCTACAGGAATCTATTGCTTGGTTTTCATTTTGATGGCTATAATCTATTTTAGTGCATCTCATGCCATGATTAGTGAGTAGTTCTTAAATCTGGGACATTGGTGGAAGCCCCTTCGTGGGTTCTCCCTAGAACGACCATAGGATTGTGGATTCGATAGGATATATGGATTTAGATGGTTACACGGAGGCGTTTTATTGTCACTGGCGGGAGAAAGACTGCCTTTGACCGTCGGGCCAAGGGAAAATAAAACGGGAGTTTGATCCCTTAGCCACAGCTCACCCCCTAGCGTAGACATTGATTCCTCGTTCGTGGTAACGGCTTGGATGAAATGTCGGGAGCAATCGTTGCGAGCTTAGTGCTCCCGGAGTCGGGCGGTGTTGGACATGGGAATGCCCACCGTCCGAACCCGGGTAGACCTTGCGTATCATCCTGGGCATCGACCAGAATATCGTGCCCATGGGATGCTTATTGGATCCTGTCAAAAGGACGATGTAGGATCGAATGAGAGGAGAGACTTACGTTAGCGTACGCTGCGCTGTAGTCTCTGAACTTTGCCCTCGGATTCGCTACAACGGTCGGTACTTCGTCACAGAGGATCGAAGCAGCGTTTTCACCGTCTAAATCTCACTTTAGGAGAAGAACTTGATGGAAGGGAGAAGAGGAAAATGTTTGCCTTATGCAAACTTATGGCATGAAGGATTAGCCTAAAATACCTTACCCTTGGGTCCTATTTATAGGCTTTAGGGGTAGTTATTGTAGGAAATAACTACATATAAGCTTATTAGCTTATATTAACACCCTTGCTTATCCTCTTCTTCATGCACTTATCAAGTGCCTTTATGCACTTATAATGTGACTTTTTCCACTTATCGAGTGGTCCTTTTCACACATGAAAAGGTTCCCTTCGCACATGCTTTCATGCACGCGACATCTGAGGTCCGTAGACCCTCATACATTCCCTCATGGGTGTATACATGTCGTCCATATCCAACATTGCTAGGTACCACTATTAGAGGCAACGTCTCACCGCTAAACCCTAGAATCTGATCACATTCCTATCCTTCGATCGCAGTAGTGAGAACTCATGATAGGGTAGACGCCAATGTCCTAGGTTGCTTTTTTATCTCTTACACCTTTTTCATTAGTTTACTATCGTGAATCCAACAAGCGATTAAGCTAGCTCACCCACCGGGTGATCCGGATCCTGAATGCTCACAAGCACAACACACGCCTCCCTGTGATCGACCCCCAAGCCACACTTTGACATCGTGCACTTGCGGTTTACAAATTCTAATCCTAGTATCCTGATCGGCCCCGGATATACACCCGAAGAACGATTGTAGTTTTACCGCAAGCACACGGTCAAGTGGCGAGCGGGTATCGAACATGAGGAGGTGGTGTTCGTTCCAATCTATCCTAGGTTGGTTTGACTACGAATGTATTATTGGTGGAGATGGTTATGGTATGATGTAATGACAATGGTGGTGGATGTCGGTGTCGGTGATAAAGAATTTGGTCAAATATTGATTCAGATAAAATATAATAAAAGTGTCTAGGGCTAGGGAATCCTCACTACGGATCGTCATACATCTCTGTGCATCGTGAATCTCAATATTACTAGACTTGTGTTGAGGTGAAATAGTCGTAACTGAATATAGAACCAAGCTCACGCTCTCGCGCTATTACCGGTCTATAACAACCTAGATTAGGGCCCACTCTCGTGCAAACCCTAACCTAAGCCACTAGCAAGAAGATCGACATCATTGTCCAATCGCTTCTCGAGCCCACTCTCGTGCAAACTCGAGTTATGATCTAGGTTGTGATAGTTCGTATTCGTCCAATCTCTTGCAAACGAATATGTGTATAGATTTATAATAAAAATCCTAGCTTTGGTCCAATCTCTTGCAAACCAAGTCTAGAGAATCTCGATTATAAACCTAAATCGAATATCTAGGCCTTCCCATCGATTAGAATCCAATCTCTTGCAAACCCCAATCGATGGAAATCCCTAGCTATCCGTAATAAATCGATCACAACCTAACCTCCTAGCAATTCTAGCAATTTAGAGGTTCATTCATCACAAATCTGAAATTAGATTCATAGGGTTCATCCCCATGCCCTAGAACAACAAATCTACTCAAGCATAGCAATAACGATATGAGAATCAATAAAAATCATTGCTTGCATACAAAAAGATAGAAAAAAACAAAGATTCAAATAATAAGAACAAAATACTTAGCTTTGATGAAGATCTTCAATCCAAATACAAGCTTTTAGATCCAAGAGGGGGCCTAGGGCATGGCCTAACCTCTAAAATAATCACTAATAAAACATCATGCGAACCCCCCTCTAATGGTGGCTACAAAACCATTATATAGTCTCCCAAAACCCTAGCAAATAACCCTAGAAAACCCCTCAAAATCGTGCCCAAAAACAGCCCAAACCGCAACTTAAAATCTGGGCCCAGGCCGCACTCGGCCGAGTGGAAATTCCAGCACTGTAGCATCAACTTGCAAAAATTCTTCAGATTTCATCCGACCTCCGATTGACGCGTTCTTGGCGGCGTTGAAATCTTCATGAAGTCTACTATCCATAAAAAATATGAGAAAAATACTTTGATTGCTGGAATGATACCATATTTCAAAAGAGTGAACGACTGTCTGAAAATCTGGGTGCTGCGTGTCCTCGGCATCACTCGGCCGAGCGGCAAATGTCACTCGACCGAGGGGATTTTGGTACTCGGCCGGAGCTTGTAGTCGACTGACGGATTACAGTAAGTCTGGTCTTTTGGATGACGTCGTTCGTGTGCCACTCGGGCGAGTGGTGTCTCCATACTCGGTCGAGTGGGATGTCGTCGCTCGGCCGAGTGCACACTAATCTTCAAGTAATTGCGTGTCCGATCTGGCTGGCCGAGCGGGATTCTTTGCTCGGCCGAGTGACTCCTTCACTCAGCCGAGTGACATGCTGAAAATGCCCAATCTTCGTCTTTTCGCTTCCTCGTCGCTCCTACGACGTTCTTTCTTCTTCCACTCGTCTTCTATCGCTGATAGGTCCTCAATAAGTCCATGAGCGATGCTCCGTTACGCGTGCAAGTCCTTTAAGCTCATTTTTGCTCCCAATTGCTCATATTTCCTGAAATCCGACAAAAACAAGAAATAGTGAAAAGTAACACAATATCATCGAATAATCGTGAAAATCGTAATATGAGCAACCAAAATGGCATGCAAATATGCAGAAAAAAGGTGTAAAATATGGACCGATCAAAATCCCCCAAGCTTACCTCTTACTCGTCCTCGAGGAAGATAAGTAGAGAGACGAACTCAGGAGATGAAAATAAAGAAAATGAAATGAAAAAGAAGGAACACGAGGTGGAAGGGGTCGCTAGATTCTTCTTCTCAGATCTCAAGCCATAAGCTACACATCACGATAACTTGGAAAATACAAATCACATGCTATAAGGATTTCATATCTTACATAAACATGGTACTTGCAAGCTTTTAAGAACAACAAAAGAGATTCTCTAAATTCATACAATCAATTCATATCCACGTCACGCATTTCATAGGATTTAATATACAAATGTTGGCGATGCACTTTTCAATCAAGAGTTATAACTGAAGCATATAAGAATCACACCAAGCATGCAATAGAGAATGGAATAAGAGACATGGCATTCACATATTTATTTCAAATCATGAAAAATCTCCATATCTAATATATTTTGCTAAGTTTCGGCATTATCAAACTTTCCCATTCGTGCACCTCTCCACTCTAATGTCGTACTCACTCATATGGTCAAATGAATTCACCCCCCCAAGCTTAGCTTGAGGCATCACATCTAAAGGAATATGATAGTGGAAAATGGGATTTTTGCCTTGGTTTTCCCAAGTATTTTGTGGCTCCAATAATGAGATATAGAAATATCCTTTTTTCTTTTGGACTTTGTTTCTCATTTTTCTTCTTGGATTTTTGTAGGAGCTATATGATTTGTATTTTTTGGTTTTTGGCTCCTTTTTGGCTTTTTTGGACTTTGGAGCTAACTTTTCTTTTGTAGGGAATTTTTTTAGGGAAATAGATGCGATATAAGTAGCTTTAGGAGGTGAACTCAAGTGGCATGTAGAGAATAAAAAGATATATACGGAGAAGGAAATAATGTAACACTCGGTTCACTCTAAGATGTGCACGAACGGTTCAATAAAATAATACATCAACTAAAACTCATATGTAAGCATGGATATTCTCAATCATTTCAATAAATAGTGAAGTCAAGCAGTAAAGTTTACAACCATATCAGGCATGCAACAGAAGGTGAATAAGACAATAAAACTGATGATTCAGATATACTAATGATGCGTGAATCTTGGTGCATTTCCAACAAAAGCATACTAAACACTAATCCATACATTCAGTTTTAATTAATATCATGCATTCATGTAGAGGAATCATCAAAAGAAATAGATTTGCAAGCATATGTGAATAGTAAGACTATGGAATACTCTAAATAGCATGACAAGGAATAATAAGTATCGTGATGGCTACTAAAGCAATAAGAGATGTCATCATACAAAACTCATCTAGCGGAAGAAGAGAAAGGAAAATAAAGAAATAAAAAAATAAAAGAGAGAAAAGAAAATAAAAATAAGCACACAACATGATGCATGAACACACATAAAAGGAAAATAAGATGGAAAATTCAAAAAGATGATGCAAAATTTTGAAAAATTTTAAAAACCCTAAAATAAAGTAAAAATGCAACTAATACATCTATATGGCATGGAAATGCACTCCCCCAAGCTTAAACTTCACATTGTCCTCAATGTGATCATAGTGGAAGAATATGAGGAATAATGATAATAATAAGGGGGGTGAATGAAAAATGATGAAATGAATGATATGAAATCCTAATGCAACTACATGTACATGCAATGATGCATGAGAGCGCTTTTCCCCAAGCTTATACTAAACAATCCTATTCAAATGACTCAATCAAAAATGTCATGGCTTTGCAAAGCGTGATCAAGTCAAATGAATAAGAAAGTGAGTATTCACTTGAAAGAAATGCTCGATGGTGGCGAGCAAGAGGATGTGGCGTATCAAAATATGAAGAGGGCAATTAATATATATAATGGGTTTAGGGTGTAAAAGATTTTTGTTGCCGTCATATGAGGTGATATTTATTCAAGCAAATCTATATGGTCCTCTCGCTGTCGAGAGAATTCGTGTTTATTGAAAGCATAAAAATTTCTACACTACTGGATTGATATCACCTATAGCAAAAGGTGGATCCAGTATCTTTGCCGGTGCAGGCTACTGCTCCAACTGCTCCTTCCGTGGCTCCGTCAGGCGCGTATGTCCACGGACTCCAACGAACCCCAGCAATGCATCCTCCAGCATTCCCACAAGGACTCCACCTGTACCCTGCAGAGAATAGGATGCATCAGTTCATCGCAAAAAATTCACCCTCGTAATAAAAGTATTCCAAAGAGGATCGTCTATAGAAATATATGAAATAAATAGTGGTGGACGATACTTCCCTGGAAATAATCCAATATCCTCCCATGCTGTGCTAGCTGTCTCCATGGTGTCCTCTCTAAGCTGCTCAGGTAAATCTAGATCATAGGTGTGGACCCCCTCGACAGGCTCGTAAAACTGTGACACATCCAAGCATACCTCCGATCCATAAGCATACGTGCACTGCAAAAGGTATAACGTGTCAAAAATATCTGAATCAAAATAAATATCGAATGGAATACATGATTCAGAAATGGAGTGGGTAAAAATATCTCCCTGAGTGGAGCAGTAGGCTCTGTGGGATAGTCCTCGACGTCAGTGAAAGGATGAGGTGGCTGCGGGAGCTCTAATGGAGGAGGGTAGTGCTCGGGATCCTCATGAATGGCTGTATCCTCGTCCCGATGCACGACCACCTCGGTGATAAGCTCTGGCTCCGTGTGTAAGGCCTCATCAAAAGCATGCTTCTGCTCTGTGAGGTAAATAACATCAATGTCTTCTCCATCTGAATCATCTCCATCCATCCACTCATCGTATGGACTATCTGTGTCTGTGGGTGGGGGAGTGACGACGGTGAAACCCGGCTCTGTAGCAACACGCCCTGAGTATCTCATCGCAGTTCTCTCATCAGAAGTGGCGACATCTGTGCCTGGTACCGTTGTCTCCTCAGATGTGGAAGCATCAACATCCTCAGCCTGCCGTCCAAGAATCTCATCCAGATACGCATAAAAATGTGTGGTCCATATGATCACAGCCTCAGTGGAAGGTAGAGGTGGCTGCGGAAGCTCAACTGCAGGTGGGCAAGACTCTGGATTTATCTGAATGAAGTTGCCCTCGTCCCAAAGTGCTGCCTCAGTAATATAATGCTCTGGCTCCGCATGTGATTCCTCCTCGTGAACTATCAATGTAGGCTCTCTCTGGAATGGTGGTGCTGGCTGCTCAGGTATGTCAACTTGTGGGGATGTATCATGTGGAGGGGAATGCCCGCAAGCAATCTGAAAATATAGTCTATCCCCCTCAAGACTGACATGGATGTCCTCCTCAATTGTTCCTGCAGCTGAAACACGGTTCATAACAAAATCTGCAAATCGTAGATCAAACACATCACCTGCTGTAATGCTTTCTGAACCGGTGAACCTCACTGACTCCAAGAGACCCTCCAATAAGTTCTGAAATGCTTCCTCCTCAAAATCTGTGGTCCACATAATACCATCCATAACACCTGATCAACAAAGATAAATACGTGGAGAAAAATATCAGTGGCACAAAAGAATATAGAAATGTTAATAATGGTGGCGGGGTGAAAAATTCTTTTTGTTAATTTTTTTTCGTAGTCTAATCAACCTAATTGTGACAAATTGGCACCCAACGGGAAACACCTCCCCGGCAACGGCGCCAAAAACTTGATCGGCCCCGTATATACACCCGAAGAACGATTGTAGTTTTACTGCAAGCACAGGGTCAAGTGGCGAGCGGGTATCGAACACGAGGAGGTGGTGTTGGTTCTAATCTATCCTAGGTTGGTTTGACTACGAATGTATTATTGGTGGAGATGGTTATGGTATGATGTAATGACAATGGTGGTGGATGTCGGCGTCGGTGATAAAGAATTCGGTCAAATATCGATTCAGATACAATATAATAAAAGTGTCTATGGCTAGGGAATCCTCACTACGGATCGTCATACATCTCTGTGCATCGTGAATCTCAATATTACTAGACTTGTGTTGAGGTGAACTAGTCGTAACTGATTATAGAACCAAGCTCATGCTCTCGCGCTATTGCCGGTCTATAGCAACCTAGATTAGGGCCCACTCTCATGCAAACCCTAACCTAAGCCACTAGCATGAAGATCGACATCATTGTCCAATCGCTTCTCGAGCCCACTCTCGTGCAAACTCGAGTTACGATATAGGTTGTAATAGTTCGTATTCGTCCAATCTCTTGCAAACGAATATGGGTATACATTTATAATAAAAATCCTAGCTTTGGTCCAATCTATTGCAAACCAAGTCTAGAGAATCTCAATTATAAACCTAAATCGAATATCTAGGCCTTCCCATCGATTAGAATCCAATCTCTTGCAAACCCCAATCGATGGAAATCCCTAGCTATCCGTAATAAATCGATCACAACCTAACCTCCTAGCAATTCTAGCAATTTAGAGGTTCATTCATCACAAATCTGAAATT
This sequence comes from Scilla litardierei, assembly GCA_030789695.1. Taxonomy (NCBI): domain Eukaryota; kingdom Viridiplantae; phylum Streptophyta; class Magnoliopsida; order Asparagales; family Asparagaceae; genus Scilla; species Scilla litardierei. The sequence continues at coordinate 265,375,894 of CM061141.1, read as the reverse complement.
AGATTCATTGGGTTCATCCCCATGCCCTAGAACAACAAATCTACTCAAGCATAGCAATAACGATATGAGAATCAATAAAAATCATTGCTTGCATACAAAAAGATAGAAAAAACAAAGAATCAAATAACAAGAACAAAATACTTAGCTTTGATGAAGATCTTCAATCCAAATACAAGCTTTTAGATCGAAGAGGGGGCCTAGGGCATGGCCTAACCTCTAAAATAATCACTAATAAAACATCATGGGAACCCCCCTCTAATGGTGGCTACAAAACCCTTATATAGTCTCCCAAAACCCTAGCAAATAACCCTAGAAAACCCCTCAAAATCGTGCCCAAAAACAGCCCAAACCGCAACTTAAAATCTGGGCCCAGGCCGCACTCGGTCGAGTGGCACATGTGACTCGGCCGATTGGAAATTCCAGCACTGCAGTATCAACTTGCAGAAATTCTTCAGATTTCATCCGACCTCTGATTGACGCATTCTTGGAGGTGTTGAAATCTTCATGAAGTCTACTATCCATAAAAAATATGAGAAAAATACTTTGATTGCTGAAATCCTAGCAGATTTCAAAAGAGTGAACGACTGTCTGAAAATCTGGGCGCTGCGTGTCCTCGGCATCACTCGGCCGAGCGGCAAATGTCACTCGGCCGAGGGGCTTTTGGTACTCGGCCGAGTCGGAGCTCGTAGTCGACTGACGGATTACAGTAAGTCTGGTCTTTTGGATGCCGTCGTTCGTGTGCCACTCGGGCGAGTGGTGTCTCCATACTCGGCCGAGTGGGATGTCGTCGCTCGGCCGAGTGCACGCTAATCTTCAAGTAATTACGTGTCCAATCTGGCCAGCCGAGCGGGCTTCTTTGCTTGGCCGAGTGACTCCTTCACTCGGCCGAGTGGCATGCTGAAAATGCCCAATCTTCGTCTTTTCGCTTCCTCGTCGCTCCTACGACGTTCTTTCTTCTTCCACTCGTCTTCTATCGCTGATAGGTCCTCAATAAGTCCATGAGCGATGCTCCGTTATGCGTGCAAGTCCTTTAAGCTCATTTTTGCTCCCAATTGCTCATATTTCCTGAAATCCGACAAAAACAAGAAATAGTGAAAAGTAACACAATATCATCGAATAATCGTGAAAATCGCAATATGAGCAACCGAAATGGCATGCAAATATGCAGAAAAAAGGTGTAAAATATGGACCGATCATATCCCCGTCCCGATTTGAGTGCCAAACAGACGGGCGGTCATACGCTCACCCTTCCTGGAGCCCCAAGAAGAGGAGAACTAGGAGAAACTGAAATATCATTACACTTTATACGTACTGGGAAGGTGTTGGATGGAAAAAGCATAATCTTGACGATAACTTTGCGTTTTATATTGCTGTTCATGTTGTTGAAAGAATTATGATATTGATCCACACTTTGTTGCTAAATGCAAACATAGAGATGATTGGCCAACATGGAATGATGCAATAGAAGTAGAGTTGGACTCGTTTAAGAAACATGAAGTATTTGGACCAATATCCCATATACCAAAAGATGTCAAACCCGTGGGATATAAATGTGTATTTGTCAGAAAAAGAAATGAAAACATTGAGATCGTACGCTACAAAGCACAACTAGTAGCTCATGGATTTTCCCAGAGACCAGGTATTAACTATGAAGAAACATACTTTCCAGTGATGGATGCGATCACTTTCTAATTTCTAATAAGCTTAATAGCAAAGGAAGGACTAGATATGCAGCTAATGGATGATGTGACTGCATATCTATATGAAAATCTTGATAAATATATTTATATAAAACTTCTTGGTGGCTTTCAATTGCCTAAAAATTTAAAAGATAGACCATAGGACGTCTGTTCGGTTAAGCTACAAATATTATTATACAGTCTTAAACAATCGGAAAGAATGTGGTATAACAGACTTAGCAAATTCCTTGTACAATAAGGATTCTATAATAATAAAGTCTGCCATTACATCTTTATAATAGCAAAGGAAACATGGTTTGTAATCATTGCAGTCTACGTAGACGCCTTAAATCTCATTGAATCTCTAGAAGAGATAACTGAGATATCTGAAAGCTTGGCAAAATAATTCGAAATGAAAGACATAGGCAAAGCGAAATTCTGTCTTGGCTTACAGATCGAACATCTAAAAGATGGCAGCTTGATACATCAAACCACATATACCAAGAAATTATTACAAATATTTCATATGGACCAATGTCACCGAGTACACATATTGTAGTATGTTCACTGAATGTACATAAAGACCCCTTCCATCTGCTTGAAGATGGGAAGGATATTCTAGGTCCTGAAGTCTTCTAACTAAGTGCAATTGGAGCACTTCTTTATCTGGCTAATTACACACATCTCGATATATCATTTGCAGTAAATCTACTAGCCAGATATAGTGCTTCACCTATATAGTGCCACTGGACTAGAGTTAAGTATCTTTTACGCTACCTACAAGGGTTGATTGATTTGGGCTTATATTATAAGAAAGAATCATCATCCACAATTATTGGCTATGCAGATGCATGTTACAGGTCTGACCACATAATGAGAAGTCATAAACTGGGTACATTTTTATCTACAGTGGGACGTCCATCTCTTGGAAATTTGTAAAGCAAACTATGGTGACGGCCTCATCTCATCATTGAGAAATTCTTGACATCCGTGAAGTAAGCAGAGAGTGTGTTTGGTTATACACAATTTTGCATCGATTCTGGTGATGACCGAATTGAAAATTGATGATCTTGAGCCAACCACCATGTTTGAAAACAATGCGGTATGTATAGCCCAGCTACGAGGATGTTGTAAGGACCGTCTACCTTGCAATACTAAACAACAAACACTCTAGAGGGGGGATAAAGTAATTTCAATAATTGTGCAATTAAAAATTAAACTTGCAAATGCAGAATTATAAATACAAAAGGAGGATAATTCACACAATTAAGAAAATGCAAACACAAGAGATTTTACCATGGTTTCCGAATTTGGGTACATCCAGCCACACCAATATTAACTATGATCCTACACAAGGTAGTGAATACAATCCCTACACAAGGGATACCCTACACAAGGGATTTGTCCTACACAAGGACTTAACCAACCCTACAAAAGGGTTAAACTCCCACAAATTGAGAAACTAACTCCCACAAATAGAATTAGGGTTACAACTCAACCAACACTACACAAGGGTTAAACTCCCACAAAGAGAGTAACTAACTCCCACATAGAGACTTAGGGTTTCAATCACAAAGATGAAATAAATACTCTTACCTATGCCTTGATGAATGAACTTACTCAATAATGAATGCAAGGTATTGAAGAGGATCTCCAAGTGTTGAGATGAGCTTTGATTGCACTTGGAGGATTTCCCTTGAGCTAGCTTCAATGCATGAAGAGGAATGTGCTCATGAGAAGGAAAACGAGAAATATGAGTGGCTAATTGATTCTCTATGATATTCAATTTGTGTCAAGGGTTCTAATAGAACTAAGCCCTCTCATATATATATATATATATATATATATATATATATATATATATATATATATATATATATATATATATATATATATATATATATATATATATATTAGAATAATGGCTATCATACGCCATATGAGAGCTTATCTCATACGCCCTCTCACATAAAGCACCCAAGTACAACCAAGTACAAGCCCATGTGGGCTTGTACTTGGGTGCTTTATGTGAGAGGGCGTATGAGAGAAGCTCTCATATGGCATATGATACCCATTAATCCCTATATATATATATATATATATATATACTAGTCATAACCCGTGCCCGCGGGCACGGTTCAATTAAGATTTTCCACCGCAAAATCTTTATTCCCCAAAAAATTATTTACACAACCAAAATTTAAAAGGACAATAAATTAGCGTAAAAATATTTAGCGACACAGACACCTTCGGCGTGGGTGCCTTCGACGCGGAAAAACAAATACGTCGTGGGCTCCTTCGACACGGGCGCCTTCGGCGTGGAACAACGCGCAAGAGCCTTCGTTGCGGAACAACAAATTCGGCGCGGGCGCCTTCGACGCGGAACAACAAATTCGGCGCGGGCACCTTCGGCGCGGAACTCGCGAGCACATTACCCAAAAACAGCACAAATTGTTTGAAAAATGATATGTTTGGTATGATTTAAATTTTCCGATGTTGTAATCTAAATTTGTTTTATTTTTTTTCCATATGCGTCAGCCCTATATTGTGAACAAAGCCAAAGTGCTCCTTCTCAACGCGAGGAAGCAATTCAAGCCGTCCAAATCCCAACTCGGTGGGGCCGCGTGCAAGATGTGCCGTCGATCCGTGGTCGAGCCCAATCGATATTGCTCCATCGGTTGCAAGGTAAATTGCATTCGTAATCATGGGCATTTGCGTAATTTATTATTATCACCCGTTTGCGTGCTAATTCACCGTATTAATGATTCGTACAGGTTTCCGATGAGTCTACAGACGCACCATCAGCCGTCCACAATAAATCTGGGCCGTTGATGGTTCCAATGACTCCCGATCTCGAGGACCTGGCCCCAGCGGATGACGATTCCGCTGGTTCTCTCTCGCCGCCTCAGCAGTCGGATTCGGCCGGAGACAACAATCCAGGCCGTTTGATGGTGGAGGAGGAGGCGGAGGCTGCGACTCCCAAGGGGAGAATTTTGAAGAGGAAAGGAATCCCTCGTCGATCTCCGTTCTTCTGAGCGGGTGGAGGTTCATATTTTGTTGTTGATGGAAGCAATTAAGTTATTATTAAATAAGCTATATTATATGGGGAAAATGAAGATACATCTTGTGATTAGTGTTGTTTTATAGTAAGTCGGGGGGTAATTAATCTTAATTTTATGCTCCTAATTTTGTTTGTGGGGAATGGCTTGGAGCTGGATGATGTACAGAATAGGAGTGTGCGGGTCACGGTGACTCAAAATCCCTCATGAAACAAATCAAACCTCAAAAAATCGCAAATTACCCAAAAAAAATTACCAGAAGAAAGCAACAGGCGGCAAGTTGGCATCCGTCGCACTTCTATTTTCTTTAAGTAAAATGACAATTAAAGTAAAATTACATCACAAAAAATAGAAAATATATGTTTCAATTTTCATATGACGAAATACAGGTCTCAAAATTACAAATCTATCCAACTCCCCCGCTGCAGATTCCGGCGAGCAGCACCGGCACCGGCACCCTCCTCCTCCTCTCCTCAACGGTTACAGCCACCACCAACTTCGGCGGCAGTACCCTCCCGTTCTCGAACAACCGGCCGCCCCCGACGGCCACGTGCTCCTCCACCTGCGTCTCCTCATCGGCGAAGAACCTCTCCCCCGACGACCTCCTTTCGAACTGCAGGTGGTCACCCAGCGAGGTGGGCTCCACCATGTCGTCCCTGCACAGCCTCCCCCTGCTCAACCTCGTCCGCCGCTCCGCCTCCTTTTTGGAAGTGGCGGCGGTGGCGTCGGCGCTGTTTCGCTCCTCCACCTGCTATCCTGTCTGCTCTTCTTGCAGATCTTGCAGATGAAGACACTCCTTGATGTGGAGATCTTGCTGATTTGGGGCGAGACGGATCTCTTGCTGCCTGCGACTGAGAAGACGACAGACGGGTCAATTACGGTCTTGGCTTCCGTCATTGCAAAGTTCTGGCCAAGACACACTCTTGGCCCCGTTGAAAACGCGAGCAATGCATCTGGATGCTTCGCCGCCTTGTCGATCCCATCTTCAAACCTCAGCGGATTGAACTCATTTGCATCATCTCCCCAAATCCTCTTGTTCCGGTGAATGAAGGCAAATGGAATCGTCACTTCGGTGCCCGTTGGGTATCGTCAAACCTCCCAAGTTCACGTCTTTAGCAGCCTCCCTTGCGATCATTGTTATAGGACAGTAGAGCCTCAGGGCTTCCAAAAGAACCACTGTGACCTGCATGAAGGATATTGTTAGATTAGAACAATCTGATGGCGTTGATCAGAGTTTACCAATTTGAACTTGCACAGGCTGTCGGCGTTGGGAATTTCTTTGCCGCATTGTCTTGCGACCCCCGCCCTCAGCTTATCTTGCCATGAGAAATAGCACCGAACACAGGGCATTTTCTTTGCCGCAAGAACACGGTAGCACCGAACACAGGGCTGAGAAATAGCCGATGAGGAAAGGTCCACTAAACGTTGGGGCTTGAGAAACGCAACGTTTCATTTCTCAAATATTTATTATGTCAGCCTTGCATGCATGCTTAGCGGGCTTTTCGTGTTCTCAAAATTGAAGCTGCACGTCATCCTCTGGCACGGGTGGATATCGAAGCGCTTCATTGCTTTTCCAAAGTTAATGTTGACTGTGTTTATTCCCGATCAATTCTAAAAGTTTTCCCAAATTTTCTCTTTGAATCTCAATTCTACCGTTCATTCCGCAAGATCAAATCCTGGCCGTCCTTTATCAACCCCTTTGTCCTAGTCAGCTTGTCCTAGTCAGCCCTAGGATTCAAAAATCGCCATCAAATGTATAATAGATATATGAAGCCAAGAAAACCCAAGAAAACCAAGTAAAATGGCCAAAGGAACAAATCTGCAATGGATAGAATTTGACAGAAAACGGATGTATAGGCGCCTGAAGAACAAAGGTCAGACGACTGATCAACGACTAGATTTTCACCAACGGCTATAATCTGAGCGAGGACAGGAGAATGTAGAAGACTACACAGGTGCCTGTACAACTATGCATATGCCTGTAAAGACTTCGTAAGGCGACTGTCACATGTGATGGAATGGAGCTGAGAAATGTCAACTTACGCACTTGTGCATTCAGGCGACTGATGAACAAATTATATGCACCTGTGGATTGACAGTCAACTGTAAAGTTTACATTAGTCGACTGACACACAAGATGGAGTGATACACAAAATTGACAAGTTATGCACTTTGACACATTGACGACTGCTAAACAATGCCCATGCACCTGATGATTGGCAGGCACCTGTCTTTTGTACTTCAGTCGCCTGCACCGAAAGCTCAAGTATGAGTCAAGAAAATATTGACTTGAGCTATGCATATTAGCCACTTGTAGAAGGCTGGCCAGGTGCCTGGTGAACCACCAGTCACCTGTCCTACCTTTAGCAGGTGCTTGACGGAAGGCCAGAGGCTCCAATAAGAGTTCATGGCATGGAAAACCTATTGGGTTGGATTCTATGATGATCCTAAGGTTCTCTAAGATGTTTGATGTATATGCATGAATGAATGAGACCATCTAATCAAGACATTACAAATTCCTAGAGTTAAAAAGAGAAACGCAAGTAATTTGAATTACATGGATTACAATTTGCTTCTCCTAGAGTCTAAGTCCTTAAGCATAAGTAGCCTTGATCTCCCCATCATATTCCAAGCTTTGGCACCACTTGATGGGCTTCCTTTCATCAAGTTCCAAGCTTTGCCAATGCTCCTCTTGATGTCCATCCTTACACCAAGCTTTTAGTCACCAAAATGCTATGCTTCAATAGTTAAACATGAGACTAAAACATTGAGTGCCATTAGCAACAACATAATGTTGTGATCATCATCAAAACAATATTGGTCTAAAACACCAATACCTAACATTCTCTCACTTTTTGATGATGACACACATTTTGTAAAACATAAACAAATAAAGCACTATGCTAATGAGCTCCCCTTATATATATGCACCAATTGAAAATAAATAAACCAATATAGCTTCAAATCAATTGTGACATGTAGTAGGTAAGGAGTATATAAACCATATATCTCTCATATCTTTCTCCCCATATATGTTTATCTCTCTTCTCATATATGTAAATGAATGATTTACATAATCCATATATCTCCCCTTGTCATTGTCAAAAAGGTGGACACAATATACAAGAAATAATTCTTGTCATTGATTCCCTTTAGAAATGTGACAAAAACAAAGAGATTAAGAGATGTTTGATACCTAATTGAAAACTTAAGTGGGTATCATTCACTATCCCTTGCTCCCCCTAGGTCATATAGAGGGTCAAAATGTTGACTTCTAAAATCTAATACCAATTGTAAAATTCTTTACCAATTGTAAGTTCTAATTGGAACATAGGCCGAAATTGTATCAATGCATGGATATAGAAGGATCAATCTTCATTAATACAAATGATATTTCTAAGAGAAAATATTGCATGAAAAATGTTGGCAACATCAATGGGTTGAGTTTATGACCACACTAACCAATTGTAAATAATGTAAGAATGATCTCAAAATAACCCAAAATGAGAGTTAAAATATGTTTTAAAATACTTTTAAACATACATAACATACTAACTCCACATTGTCATTCACATGGATCAACAAATGCATGTATGACAATGAAATCCCCAAGATCCCATTTTCATGAAAAATAATTTGAAAACAATTTCAAAATCATGAAACATCACACACAATCAATGGGTATGCTAAGATATAGAAATGAAAGAAAAATACCCATGCAATATGCACATGTCTGAGAGACCTAAACATTATGGAACCAAACCTAAGAAGAGTTTGATTTCCTAACATAATCACATGAGGTGATCACATCCCTAACTAAGGAGTTGATATATCTATTCCTCTCTTATACACTAACCTTAGTGGGAATCCAAAGACTTAAGGATTTTCTAGGCAATGGTTTTGCCTTTGCAAGAGAGGTGGATGTGGCATGCATATGTGTAGAAGAATTCTTGGCATGCATAAAGTGAGGTGGGGGGGGGGGGGGGGGGGGGGGGGTTGATGGGCTTGCTTTTTAGCAAAAAATGAACAATTTCCAATTTCCCTCATCACCTTGTGATTTACATGCTTCTTGCTAGTGTTATTGTTATACTAGAAAGCATGGTGATTCTTCTTAGGTGCTTTATCAATATGTCTTGATTTTGCACCATAGAAAGAATTAGAGGTGGGTTTGGTTACCACTCTTGGAATTTATCCCAAACATCCTTTATGGTTTGCCGGATGTTGTTTTTCCAACAAACCGTGGAGTGAATCCGTAGAATACACAAAGCTTATGAGCTTTTGGGATTACTCTTCGCATTTCAACGTTAGTTGTTGAATGCGAGGCTCTAAGCAAAGATTTTGAGCTAGAAAATTTTCATTTGAAATGCTCAAATCCTTAACTTGAGAGAGAAGCGTGTCTCTCTCATTAGTGTCACAAATATACAAAGCATTATTATTTACACTAGTAGATTATGCAACATACTCTTAACATCAACAGATTTTGCTTTTAATTTAGAGTAAGAGTTGATGCATTTACTTGCCCCATTGGAGATCACGTTATAGAGATATTCAAGCTCATCATAAGATAGATTTGGCTTCTCCTCATTTTCATCATCACATTCCTCCTCGCTAGAGCTTGATGAAGAATCTTCCCTTTTTGCCATGAAGCACACTTCTTCATTGGGGATGAGCCAAGCCTCCACCTCTTCATCACTTGAGCTTGAAGAGATATCTTCGAATGCCGTGAAGCACTTGAGGGCTTTCTCCTTTTCATCATCTTCTTTGTCATTTGATGAGTCCTTACTTGAGTCATTAAAAGTACCAACAAGACCCTTCTTCTTGTTCTTGAACTTGGAGTTACCTTTCCAATATTTCTACCATTTCCCTTTATAGGAATCTTTGGAGGGTTTAGAAGGGCAATCGATAGAGAGATGACCTTTACCACTGCAATTGAAACAAGTAGGATTCTTGTTACATTTAGAGGCAAACTTTGACAAAGACTTACCTTGCTTGCCCTTTAGATATGCTCTTAGTTGCTTGGCAAGCTCCATGATTTCATCATCACTAGCCTCATGCTCTCCATATTCTTCACTTGAGGCTTCTTGATGAAATTTCTTTCTCCATTTGATTGGCTCCTTCACGGCAGGGAATGCAATCCCCTTTTGCTTCTCTGGCTTCTCGGGCTTGGATGGTTGAATCTCCTTCATTTGTTGACACTTTACTTCATACGCCATGAGATTTCCAATGTACTCCTCAACGATGTATTTGAACATGTCATTTGACTCCAAAATATTGTTGGCCATTGACTCCCATTGAGGTGTAAGAGAGTCAAGGATCTTCTCCACTCGATCCTCTTGAGAAATCACCTTCTCGAGTCCTTCCAAAGCATTCACAATATCCTTGAAACTTGTGAACATTTCCGAGATGCTCTCTCCTTCCTGCATATTAAACAATTCATATTTAGATCTAAACACACTTTGTTTAGATTTCTTTACCTGTGATGTCCCTTCATGAGAAATCTCCAAGGTATGCCAAATCTTGTTGGTCGACTTGTATATTGAGATGTGGTTGAACTCATTGTGAGTGATGACACAAAGAAATGCGTTCATTGTCCTTGCATTGGATTTGATTGAATCCTTATATGCCTTTGTCCTTGTAGCCGTGGGTGTAGTAGGCTTCACAAGAGGACACTCCGTGAAGTCCCATAGGTCTTGACCCTCCAAGTAAATCATCATCTTGATCTTCCAACTTGGATAATTTGTTCCGTTGAAGAGCAGTGGTTTAACGGTTGATATACCTTCTTCTTAAGACATGGATGTGTTGGATATGGATGACGTTTGTACACCCTTGTAGGGGATGTACGAGGGAATACGGACCTCGAACGTCGCGTACACGAAGTCGTGTGCAAAGGGAATCTGTTCCCTTGCGGAGAGGATCTCTAGATTAATGGGAAAGTCGCATTATATATGCATAAGTGCATGCGACATATGGCTAATAAAGGGGTAATATCTTAAGCTTATGTTGTACCATGCATATGGTACAACTTAAGCTTATAATGTGCCATGTATGATGGTACACCTTAGTTAAATTGTTCCAAAGGAACAATTACTCCTAAAATAACTACCTTGGGGGCTATAAATAAGACCCAAGGGTTAGCCATTTCCTTACACTTTTGCATGGTATTCATGCCTTGCATTTCATTCTAGCGAAGCTCTGCCGAAATCCTTCCTCTCTCTTTATCCAAGTTCTTAATCTAAAAGTAGAGATTTAGATTGTGGATTTAGCAGCCTTACTCTGTTCGTGAGAAGACTCGATCTGTCGTGGCGAATCCGAAGGCGAAGTTCTGTGACTACCGTGCCGCATACGCAAGCGTAAGTCTCAACTTCATTTATCGATCCTAACTCTGTTTTGACAGGATCCTACATTTGTATCAGAGCCATACGAATTCGCTCCGGTCAGAACCGTCGCCCCGTCAAAACTATGAACGAGGCGTTGTCTTTTTCACGAATGGGTATCCTACCATTACGGATATGGTAGGAACGCTTCGTGACGGAGAGAACGTAGCGGTTGTTCTTTTCACGTTAGGGTCTTCTGTCATTATGGATATGGCAGGAACTCTCCGTGACGGGAAGAACCGACCGTTCATGTAGTATATTATTTTTCATTTTTGGCACACGGCCATTAGAAAATAACTACTTTCTCGATGAACGGGTGCTTCATCGACGAACGGGTGCTTCACCGGAGAAGAAGGTGGTAGTTATTTCCATCGGGGAAGATGAATTTTGGTGCATGTGTACCATGGCCAAATGGGCCATGAAGGCCATGCACCCCCCTCCCCATGCGGAGGGGGTTGGCTACGGCCAATAACCACCACGGCCACCCCTCCGGCGGGGTGTGCGGCAACCCCATTCACAGGGGGTGGCCGGCCATGGCCATATGGGCCATGGCCGGCCAACGCCAAAATGGCCTTGGCCATGGCCGGCCATGGCCAGGCCGGCAGTGGCCGGCCACGGCCAGGCCGGCAGTGGCCGGCCACGGCCACGGCCAGGGGGCCCTGGCCGTGGCCAAGCCCAGGGGCCGGCCTGGCCGGCCCTGGCAGAGGCCACGGCCAATGCCCTGGCCTCGGCCAGGCCTCGGCCAGGGCAGAGGCCCTGGCCGGGAGAAGTTACAGACCAAATAATTGGTCGACCAATTTGGGTGTTTTGGTCGACCAATCCGACAGAAGGTCTTGGTCGATCACGAACTTGTCGACTAACCCATACGGGGTGACAAAAGGCCTTGGTCAAACACGAATGTGCCGACTAGTCCATACGGGGCTAAAGACAGTCGTCTACTCTTGTTTTATAAAATTTTTTTTGGGCTCTACTCCTTGAAGATTAGCCATAGTGTTCTACTTCATGCGAGATTAGCCATGTCATTGTGCTCTACTCTACGGAGATTAGCCAATGTACTTATGACATTGTGCTCTACTCTACGGAGATTAGCCAATGTATTTCAAATTTTTGAAAAAGGTGTTTTCAAATAGGTTATGTCCCGTCCTTAATCGGGATAGCGCAATTTAGAATTCCAAGTCCTACCACGATCCGGCCATGGTTATCTAACCCATGGGTGTGTAGAACAGGTCTCGTGGCTTGGCAATTGTTGCGCTAAAATTCTTTGCGCAAACTCTCACCTATTCCATTTTGAAAGATATGTTTTTCAAAAGTATTTTTCCGCTGCTGGTACCATACGAGTATTATTTCTGATTTCTTTTTACATGAGACAAGTAAGAGGGATAATTTGAAAGTTACTTCTATATGGTAGTTGGGAACGTAGTGAACTTCTCGATTCTAGAGTAACATTTCAGCTTATCCAAGGAACTTATCAAGTGTTTAAAGAATCGAAACTTTATGCATAGAATTTTGATCGTGTTTTTCATTTTCTTTGCAGTTCTTTGATTCGAATATGTCTACCGCTTCTAAGAACATTGTCGCCGAGCTTAACAAAGGTGAGAAGCTCAACGGCGACAATTATAAACTATGGTCAATAAAAATCCAATATGTTTTGGAGGAGCAAGATGTGCTTGAAACACTCCAAAACATAATGGAAGAACCTGAGTTGGGCAATACGGCCCAACACAAGAGGGACCGAGAAGCTTATGAGACTTGGACTCGAAAGAACAAAATAGCACGTATTACGTTACTGTCCGCAATGGACAATGACATAATGCGTCTATTTCGGGAATTCGACCTAGCCAAAGACATATGGTCTGGGCTAGAAATAAAGTTTGGTGGAACTTCGGTAACCAAACTCCGCTCCTTAAATATTCAATTTGACTCGTACAAAATGCGACGAGATCAATCTATGAAAAAGCATCTTCGCCACATGGCGAATCTCATAGCTGAATTGAAGGATGCGGGTCTTACGTTGTCTGATGAACAGCAGATCCAAGCAGTCATTCGTTCACTCCCAGATAGCTGGGATAACATGAAAATGCACCTCACTCATAATGAGTGCATTAAAACTTTAAGCGATGTATCCAAACACCTCGAACTCGAGGAAGAGCGGATTCAAGCCGCAAAACCTAGTGCCGAAGTGCACATGGCCGCTAGTTCCTCACATGGAGGAAAGAAGCGAAAGGATAAACTCTTAAGGTTTGTGAACGAACGAAAGCAAGAACCGGAAACCTCAAAGAAGACTAAGAACAAAAAGTGGCAAAAGAATGTGCACTCAAAGAAGAAAAACTTGAAGAAGATCAAGTGCTTTAAGTGCAACAAGTACGGTCACTTCGCCCGTACATGTACGGATGGAAGTGATAAGGTAACTTGTAGGACTAGTTACATATGTGTTTCTAGTTCCATGTTTCTTGCTGAATCTAACTATTTTTGGTTGATTGATTCAGGGGCCACGGACCACGTAACGAAGGACAGAAGGTTCTTCGTAGAGTATCGAAGGATAACTCAAGGAACAAAGTGGATATACGTCGGTAACAACACTCGTGTTGAAGTTAAAGGCGTCGAAACATGCAAGCTAGTTCTCGACAACGGCCGGACTCTATTATTGCACGACGTCCTCTTTGCTCCAGATATTCGAAGGAATATCGTATCTGTGGTCATGTTAATATCTTTAGGTTATGAATGGAGGTTCTATGAACAAAAGGTTGACCTTGTTTGTAATAGTTCTTTAATTGGGTCGGGTAATTTTTGTAATGGATTGATTGTTTTGAACACTATGTATGATGATTCTTCTTCTATTAATGAAAGTTTCCATTTGACAAATGCTTCTAATTCTGAATCTGAGATCATTTGTTGGCATGCAAGACTTGGTCACATTGGACCAACTAGAATGGATAGACTTGCCAAAAGTGGCTTGCTATCTAATGTTTCAAAAGTTGAAATGTCAACTTGCGAACATTGTCTTGTAGGGAAAACTTGTCGCAAGCCGTTTGGAACTGGCACAAGGGCCGAAGTTCCATTACAGCTTATCCATTCGGACATTTGCGGTCCAATGAATGTTAAGACAAGACGCGGAAGTCCTATTTCATCACCTTCATTGATGACTTCACCCGTTTCGGTCACATTTATTTGATTTCCCACAAACATGAAGCTTTATCTTGCTTCAAAAACTATATGAGTTTAGTGGAAAATCAACTAGATCGCTAGATAAAGGTCTTGCGAACCGATCGGGGTGGAGAATATCAATCAACGAGTTTTAAGGAACTCTGTGATGAAAAAGGCATAGTTCATCAGATAACTATGCCTTATACTCCGCAACAAAACGGTGTTGCGGAAAGAAGAAATAGGACATTGATGGAAATGGTCCGATCAATGATGTCTCAGGCAAATTTGCCCATCACCTTTTGGGGTGATGCATTATTGACGGCATCATTCATCTTAAACCGTGTACCCTCGAAGTCGGTAAGTTCTACTCCTTATGAGTTATGGAACAATAGAACTCCAGACTTAAGCATTCTAAAACCTTGGGGTTGTGCCTCTTACGCACATTTATCCTCTCACAAATATGGCAAACTTGGGCCACGTGGGAGGAAGTGTATCTTCATCCGATACGCTGAAAACTCCAAAGGATATGTTTTCGTCGGTCAAGAGGACAATGGGGGTCTAATAGAATTCGAATCGAGGAATGTTGTCTTCTTGGAAAACGAGTTTCCAAGACAGGGTGAGATAAGTCAAGACTTATTCTTGTTTGATACTTGGGATCAAGAAGGATCGGAACGTTCGAGTGGGAGAATCCTTGGTGAAGAAGAAAATACGTTTCAAACTTCACCAATGGATGATACGAACGATACCAATCCTATTCCGAGTGGGAGTGATGTTATTCCAAGTGGGAGTGATGTCATTCCAAGTGGGAGTGATCAAACTCAAGAAAGACGTAGTAATCGAACGAGGCTAACACCTCTGAGATTTGAGGATGAATTTCCTCAAACATTCATGACATTACTACAAGATGATGACGAACCTGCAAATTTCAAACAGGCTGTCACATGCCCTGCTAAAAATAAATGGATAGCGGCGATGGAAGAAGAACTTCAATCCATGAAAACAAACCAAGTCTGGGACTTGGTTGATTTACCTAAGGGACGTAGAGCCATTGGGAACAAGTGGGTTCTCAAAATCAAGCATAAGGCTGATGGCTCCATCGAGAAATATAAAGCTCGCCTTGTTGCGAAAGGTTTCACGCAACAGGAAGGAATAGACTACGAAGAGACTTTCTCTCCTGTCGTGCGTTTTACCTCCATTCGCTTAATTCTGGCAATGGTGGCTTGTTTGGACCTCGAGTTACATCAGATGGATGTAAAGACTGCTTTTCTTAACGGAGAATTAGATGAGGAGATCTACATGGAACAACCAAACGGGTTCGTACAAGAAGAAAACAAACATAAGGTTTGTAAACTTCATAAATCCATATATGGTCTTAAACAATCCTCAAGGCAGTGGTATATACGCTTTCAAGAAGTCGTTTTGTCGTATGGTTTCTCCATGCTCGACGAAGACAACTGCGTATACATTAAGAGGATTAAGAACAAGTATGTAATTATGTCTCTTTATGTAGATGACATACTTATAGCCGGAAATGATAAGCGTCTTATCATGGATATCAAAGCTTGGCTTTCATCTGTCTTTGAAATGAAAGACATGGGTGAAGCTGCATATATCCTTGGGGTTAAGATCTCAAGGAATCGTTCCAAGAAACTTCTTTCTCTCTATCAAGAGACATATATAAAGAAAGTTTTAGAACGATTTAATATGCAGGACTGCAAGCCAATTGATACTCCAATAAGCAAAGGCGAGGGTCTATGTTTGGAAATGTGTCCCAAAGATCCAAAAGAAAAGAAAGCTATGGAAAAGGTTCCATACTCCAGTGCTGTCGGGAGTCTGATGTACGCCATGATGTGTACCAGACCGGACATTTGCTATGCTGTTGGTATGGTAAGCCGTTACCAATCCAACCCAGGACAGGCACACTGGAAATCGGTGAAGAGGATATTAAGGTACCTCAAAGGGACTGCGGACTATGCGTTGTGCTATCAAGGCAATACCTTGAGACTCGAAGGCTATACCGATGCTGATTGGGCAGGTGATCTCGACGAGCGAAGATCTACCTCATGATTTGTTTTCTTGCTCGGGAATGGTGCAATATCCTGGAGCAGCAAGAAGCAAACCTGCATCGCCCTATCAACCATGGAAGCCGAATTTGTAGCATTCAGCATGGCGGTCCAAGAAGCTGTTTGGCTTAGGAAATTCTTAGACAGGCTAACGGATGCCACTGACTCGAGCACTGTTCCTATATACAGTGATAGTCAAGCTTCGATTGCCTATGTCAAAGATCCAAAATTTCATTGTAAGACCAAACACATTGATATTCGATTCAAGTTTGCGAAGGACTATGACAAACGGAAGGAAGTAGACATATGATACATATCCATGCATAAGATGATAGCGGATCCCCTTACTAAGACGATCCCCAGAGATGTGTTCTTCAAACACTTATCATCTATGGGAATGCGTAGGTGCTGAGCTGTATCATGTAATATTTCCCATGTCTATAGAAGATCAAAGTTTAATAAAAGGAAGTTCTTTTATATATTGCATACAAGTTTCTTACAAATGATTTTATACATTTGTGTTTAAGTCTCAGCTATTTTATTATGTGTATGTCGGACAGATTAAGGTTGGCTCTCTCACATGAGCAACCGCCTTATCTTATCAGATGGATAAGATAGAGATGAGACTAGTTTAAAGTCAAAATCATTAGACGAATGATTTAGAGTCGTGACTTAAAACAAGATAGTCGAATGAAAGATCTGCATCATATGGATGCTTACAAAAGATCTGAGATCTGTATCACAAGGATATTTAAAAGAGATCTCATAAGATTTTATAAATCATATCTGTCTTATGCAGGATGAGAGTCCGGGAATATTTCATGGGTAGTAAGAGGACTCAAAAGATAGGCACTGTGGTGTCTGATCTTTCATCCGTACAACATCATTAAGACATACTCTCCCTGGGAAAGGAGTGATGTTGTAATACGTGTTCATACCACGTATGCATTTCGACCACTGAGTTAGTAGCAATAGTGTTTGCTATTATGTGAGACTCAAAGGCCATACGGGTCTTAACTCTTACCCTCAAGGACTCCAATTGGTTCCTTTAAATTTGACGAGATGATCGCTATCTTAGCGTGTTACTAATGGGCTATGATAATTCGGCTCGGCGGGGCACGTTAGAAAAGCGAATCAAGTCAAGATTAGAAGGTTCGCAAGAAGAGGAAGATTGATTTCATATTCGCATTTGGACTTTAATGATTCAAAGCTGGCCAGCCAATTGTGATCCAGATGGGATTCAATTATTGAATATAAAGTATAAGAAATGTGAAGAAATAATCTAGGGTAAAGCATGCGTTAAACTACTCAACTTTGCACCTTCGAGGTCGTTGTGTATCTCTAACAAGTGCACAACAACAGACTCTACGCGCATGACAGTCGCACGGTCTATTTCTCGGTATGATAGATGAAAGAACTAAGAGAAAGACGTTCTCTTACAATCCCCTCAAGTGTGAGTGGGAGATGTTGGATATGGATGACGTTTGTACACCCTTGTAGGGGATGTACGAGGGAATACGGACCTCGAACGTCGCGTACACGAAGTCGTGTGCAAAGGGAATCTGTTCCCTTGCGGAGAGGATCTCTAGATTAATGGGAAAGTCGCATTATATGTGCATAAGTGCATGCGACATATGGCTAATAAAGGGATAATATCTTAAGCTTATGTTGTACCATGCATATGGTACAACTTAAACTTATAATGTGCCATGTATGGTACACCTTAGTTAAATTGTTCCAAAGGAACAATTACTCCTAAAATAACTACCTTGGGGGCTATAAATAAGACCCAAGGGTTAGCCATTTCCTTACACTTTTGCATGGTATTCATGCCTTGCATTTCATTCTAGCGAAGCTCTGCCGAAATCCTTCCTCTCTCTTTATCCAAGTTCTTAATCTAAAAGTAGAGATTTAGATTGTGGATTTAGTAGCCTTACTCCGTTCGTGAGAAGACTCGATCCGTCGTGGCGAATCTGAAGGCGAAGTTCTGTGACTATCGTGCCGCATACGCAAGCGTAAGTCTCAACTTCATTTATCGATCCTAACTCTGTTTTGATAGGATCCTACAGGATGAAGCGTTGAATGTCATCGTTGTTTTTATGCTTCAACCTCGCTCTGATACCAATTGTAAGGACCGTCTATCTTGCAATACTAAATAACAAACACTCTAGAAGGGGGGTTGAATAAAGTAACAGAAATAATTGTGCAATTAAAAATTAAACGTGCAAATGTAGAATTATAAATGCAAGAGGAGGATAATTCACACAATTAAGCAAACGTAAACACACAAGATTTTACACTAGTTTCCCAACTTGGATACGTCCGGCCACACCAATATTCACTATGACCCTACACATGGTAGTGAATACAATCTCTACCAAGGGATACCCTACACAAGGTATTTGTCCTACACAAGGACTCAGCCAACCCTACACAAGGATTAAACTCCTACACAGAGAGAAACTAACTCTTACAAAGAGAATTAGGGTTACAACTCAACCAACACTACACAAGAGTTAAACTCCCACAAAGAGAGTAACTAACTCCCACACAGAGAGTTCGGGTTTCAATCACAAAGATGAAATAACTACTTTTACTTATGCCTTGTTGAGATGAACTTACTCAATAATGAATGCAAGGCATGGAAGAGGATCTCCAAGTGTTGAGATGAGCTTTGATTGCACTTGGAGAATTTCCCTTGAGCTATCTTCAATGCATGAAGAGAAATGTGCTCATGAGAGGGAAAATGAGAAATAGGAGTGGCTAATTAATTCTTTATGATATTCAATGTGTCAATGGTTCTAATAGAACTAAGCCCTCAAGCCAAGAAAACCCGGTAAAACTAAGCAAAAAGGCCAAAGGAACAAATCTGCAACGGCTAGAATTTGGCAGAAAACGGCTTGGACATGCACCTGAAGAACAAAGGTCAGGAGACTGATCAACGGCTAGATTTTCACCAACGACTATAATTTGAGCCAGGACATGAGAATGTAGAAGACTACACAGGTGCCTGTACAACTGTGCAGACGCCTGTAAAGACTTCGTCAGGCGACTGTCACATGGGATGGAATGGATCTGAGAAATGTCAACATACGCACATGTGCATTCAGGCGACTAATGAACAACGTCCTGACGCCTGAGGATTGTCAGGAGACTGAAAAATCTACATCAGTCGACTGACACAGAGGATAGAGTGATGCACAAAATTGACAAGTTGCACACTTTGGCACATAGACGACTGATGAATAATATCCAGGCGCCTGATGGTTGGTAGGCACATGCCTTTTGCACTTCAGTCGCTTGCACCAAAAGCTTAAGTAAGAGTCAAGAAATTATTGACTTAAGCTGTGCAGATCAGCCGCATGTAGAAGGCTCGCTAGGTGCCTGGTGAACCACCAGTCGACTGTCCTGCCTTCAGCAGGCATCTGACAAAAGGCCAAAGACTCCAATAAGTGTTCATGACATATGGAACCTATTAGGTTGGATGCTATGATGATCCTAAGGTTCTCTAAGATAGTTGATGCATATGCATGAATGAATGAGATCATTTAATCAAGGCATTACAAATTCCTAGACTCAAAAAGAGAAAAGCAACTAATATGAATTACATGGATTACAATTTGCTTCTCCTAGAGTCTAAGTTCTCAAGCATGAGTAGCCTTGATCTCCCTATCATCTTCCAAGCTTTAGCACCACTTGATGAGCTTCCTTTCATCAGGTTCCAAGGTTTGGCAATGCTCCTCTTGATGTCCATCCTTGCACCAAGCTTTTAGTCTTCAAAATGATATTTTTCAATAGTTAAACATAAGACTAAAACATTGAGAGTCATTAGCAACACCATAATATTATGATCATCATCAAAACAATATTGGTCTAAAACACCAATACCTAACAGATGTTACATCAAATGCGATAGGACAAAGCACATCTCTCCAAAGTTCTTCTGGACACAAGAGCTGTAAAACAATAGCGAGATCAACGTGACGCATGTATAATCTAGTGAAAATTTAGTTGATATGTTTACTAAGTCTCTTCCTACATCCAATTTTCGGAAATTTGTACAAAAAATTGGTATGAGACACCTAAGAGATCTGCAAGCCTAAGAGCTTGTACAGATTAATGGGAATTAAAAGAGAATTGTACTTTTTCCTTAGCTATGGGTTTTCCCACTGGTTTTACTTAGCCAAAGGTTTTAACGAGGAAAATATCATTAATTTTAGATCATGAAGTATCCACTCCTAGTGGTACTCACACAATACTCAGAATCTCGAAGTATTCATGAGTATGAGTTCACACTTATGGTTGGATATGTGGAGTTTTATGAATGATATTATGTAGGTCCGTCATATGCCCATGTAGGGCCTATCCTATCCTGTAGCAGATTAAGAGTTTGTATCCAACATAAACTCTATCCCATCATTATATGAACATTTCCTGTTCACCTATAAATAAAGGCATGTGATCTCCCGCAGAAAGCACTTCACAATAGTTTGGTTTTTATCTAATTATTTCTTCCACTAATTTTACGAATATCTTCAACCAAAAAGATAAACAAAGATTATTAATATAATTTTATGATGGAAATTTGGATCTAACTATCATACGGTTGATAGCCTTCACCTCCGCCAACAAGTTATCTTTCTCCATAGAAGGTAGACACACACTTTGTCAATTACAACTCCTTGTAATGTCCAATTATGATTTTTGCTCCAAATTCTTTATGACCTTGACATTCGCTAACAAATCATAAATTTTTAATCAACTTAGTCCCATACATTTCTTATATAATTAGGGAGAAATAAATCTGTCATTGACCTCTGCCAACAAAGCCATATTCTGTCCCCCTAAATCCATTTCATGTAAGAAAAAATGCATCACTTGGCAAGTTGAGTGCTAATGGCTTGACCTTTGCCAACAACCATAGTACCCCCGCTAATTACTTTACACTTTTGAAATAACATAGAGCTACAGATAGTTCTTAATTTAAACGTAGTGGACCTGATATAATTTGAAAGCTAAGTCATGTTGATTTAATTGGATAGAAAATGTATCGTAATTAATTGGCTAAGTTAGCTAAGTAAGTAGAGGGAGGTTTTAAGAGACCCAGAACCTCTCAAACTTACCTTTCTTAGAAACCAACTATGGAAAATAGAAAAATTTCAAATCCAATATTATCAACAATCGTTTTGTAATTCCAAAATGGGTTTACATATACTAATTAACCTGATTAATTAGATTTTGCAATTCTTTATTTGTAAGCAAGCGATTATAACATTTAATCTCATTAAACCAAGAAAAAATAATCTATTTAAGTTTTCTTAATAATTACTTGGACCACAAGGCGATGTTATACACTATTAGGTTAGATTACTAATGGCAAAGCGATCACATGATCCTCATAATTATTATGACAACAATCACATTATTACAAGCTAAATATATCATCACATTACATCTATGATCATATTATAAAAATTTTAGAACCCTTTTTAAAATTTATTCATCAAAAATTTTATCTCATAAAATTCTTTAAGATTTAAGTTCCATCAAAAAAATTTGTTATCTCATGACCGTTGTTAGTAAAAGCGGGAATTTTTATGTTTTTAACGTTTAAAACCAGTCTAAAATGGTTCCCGTATTAAACGGCCGTCCATTTGAATTATTCGAAAAATACGTGCTTTTTAGGGGTTGACGAACAAAACACATATTATTCCTGTATTGCGCATTTTATGCGTTTTAAACCCATTTTAGGGGCACTTTTAAATCATTTTGAACTATGATTTAATGATCATAATGGAACACCCCGCTCCC
Source organism: Scilla litardierei (assembly GCA_030789695.1). Taxonomy (NCBI): domain Eukaryota; kingdom Viridiplantae; phylum Streptophyta; class Magnoliopsida; order Asparagales; family Asparagaceae; genus Scilla; species Scilla litardierei. Next base: position 265,353,764 of record CM061141.1, on the reverse strand, counting down.
CAGGATACCCAAGAAGTACGAATCCGTCCCAGGTATTCCCAGAGCAGCGAGTGTTATGAAGATAAAAATGAAAAACTCAAGCAGGTCCACTGCGCACTGCTGGGATAGCACCAGTAATGTCCCACAAACACAAACATAACCAACGCAAGACATCCAGAGAACACAAACTCAAAGACAACCAAGGAATAAACTTTTATATATCCAATATACATTATACATCCTTATACATCATCCTTTGTATACAATATCATCACTTCCCCAAAAAAAACCCAAAACTACAATGGGTCACTATCTCCTCACCCCTCACCACCCAACCTACAACTCCACAAGCCTAACTAGATCTTCGCCAACCCCAATAGCTTCCAACGCCAAACCTAAAAACAACAGTGGGGCACGTCAACGCGTGACCCAGTAGGAAACCACAACTCTAATGGCATATTATTCAACCATGAATGCAACAATCCATGCATATTTAGATGCAAGAACACTAAAAAAAATACATAGCATGGCATAAAATAAAGGAGCTACAACACAAGCTATAACGAATGAAGTGCATAAAGTAAATACAGCTACCAGGAAACAATTAAGTAAGTGCACAACTAAGTAAGGGAAGATAGAAACAACTAGTGTAAACATCTAAGTAAAATAATTAACTAAAAGTAACATCAACTGAATAACCAACAACTGAGGAATCTTAAGTCATGCCTCACTCGGCTCATAGCCCCATCATATCTTCTCACATCAAACGACCCATAGCCATATATCGAGTTGTCTCACTTTCATACTACTAGGCCTATGGCCATATTTCCCCTTGATGTTCCAATCCCAAGTTACACTTAGAAATGAATGACATGTGAAACAACCACGTAACACACACATATCACAACAAGTCACAATACATATACAAAACACTTACTAAGCATAAACATACACAACCCCAGCACACATACAAAGCACATATGCATCACATCTCACTTAATGCGTAATGATACATAACGATGCACAATGATGTACATGATGCAACATGAAATGCAATGCTAGGGATCCCATAGTTATAGCGACGTGCATGTGTCTCATGACTACTCTGTTATCAATGGGAAGTCACCTAATGGATCAAGAGGTGGCCAACGGTGAATTCTCCCGCCTTCTACCGCGACACTTTGTCCATGCCAGTGCACTCTACCTTCGTATCATATATCCATGTGTGCATCACATTTCACATTTACATTCCACATTGGCTACTACTATGGATTCAAGAGGTGGTCCACGACGTGCCCGTGCCACTTTGCTCCATATAGTGCCCCATATCTCATTATCATATTGCAACATTACGTATTAATATCTGAGTGTGAGATTAACACCAAAACACAATTTAAAACATTACTAAACAATTCTGCTTGCTGGAAGTTTACCAATAGCCATACACAGTAGCAGATACTGGCCATTGCTAATATGAATTTGACAAAACTTTGTAATTGAAAGTTGTAAATATGGTAATGCTTGATTCAGTATAAAATTTCATGCAGAAATATGCAGTAGGTGGTTTACGATGAATTATTTGGTGGGACCAGTAGAATTTGTTTTTTTGACAGATTCTGGGGGCTGTATCAATTGCCATTTTAAATAATCTTGCAGTTAAATCTCGAAAACATGCACAGGGAGAAAGTTGTAGAGCAGGTTGTTAACTTTACAACGAGATCAAGATCACTAATTTCTGTGTTGTGTGCAGGGACTGAGATCAATTTTACCCAACGTGTCTAAACTGGATGACAACCAGACATGCTGTAAAGATGGAGTTATTATTCCTAATTGCTGAACAGAACACATATCAAATTTTATATGATTTTGGGGTAGGACTTCAAGAGCTACAAGTACATATTTATTTCAGAATTTAGTAATGCCTAGATTAAGAGATATACTCAGATGACCAAACAACAGAATCTGTTCACATAAACAGCCATGATGTTTGCACAAAACTAAATTAATTTAACATGGATTAGCATAATAAACCATTAATGAAGGGATTCCTACCTTATAGAAGCTTTCATCTTCCTCTAAGAACTCCACACAACTCCAGGAGAAAACCCCTCTCCAAGATCTTTCATAAAAGCCTCCAACTTTCTTAAGAAAACTCTCCTCTTTCTCTTCTTCTTCCTCCTTCCTTCCTTCTTTCTTTCTCTTTTCTTTCTCTCTTCTTTTATTTTCCTGCTTGCATTCGTTCCCATGGGGGAATGAGGGGGGGGGGGGGGGGGGGAGGGGAGAGAGAGAGGGAGAGAGAGAGAGGGAGAACAAATGAGGTGAAAAGAAAGAGAAGGATGGAGAAGAGTGTAGAAAAAAGAATTCTAGAAAAGAATAAATAATCGAAAGAAAAAGATAAAAGAAAAGATCTCTCTTCTAGAAATCCTATATTTACAAGTTTGCCATAACATTACACATGTTATCGTACTACACACACATAAATTTAATTACAAGTTTGCCATTACTCATTCTCTCTTTGCAATTGCCCTTCAACTTGGAATGTTAATTACGTTTCATGCCACTCAACTAATCCCTACACAAAACTCATAAACTTGGATACCTATTTACAAGGCATGCCATTTTTAATAAAGCTAAATGAATAATACCACATTACTACTATCATAATGAATAATACCATACTACCTCTAAATGAATAAAGCTAAATGAATAATACCACTACAACTACCCAAATCATAACACACTACTACTAATCAATCACATATACATCCATGACATCATCATTCATACAACCATAGGCATCCAATTACTACATGCATATAGATATACCTTCACCCATATATGCATACAAATAGGCTACCCATAGTGTACTTACTATGCACACTACAAATTTACTATGCACACTACACATGTATACATGCACATATTCATTGTATATCACACAAAACTATACCCACTACTATATATGACACTTGGGTCATTACACTCTACCCACCTTAAAAATAAAGTCCGTCCTCGGACTTTCTAGATCAAGTGCCAAACCGGGGTGGGATATGACTAGCTACAAAAGGTCACCCTACCCACAACACACAAACAACGTTACAGAGTCATACCCCATACACACTAATATCCCTTCTATACACACATGAAGATATACACGTGACCCCACCATACATCCATACTCAAGCATCCATGCGTAAACCTAAGTATAGCTTAGCTACACACATGCCGCTATACCTAAGCCAATACATGAATAGGCACTAGACACATATGCCAACATCCACGCATACAAGTCTATACACATCCTCACACATAGGCTTCCACACACATATATATGCATACGCCCTAACATGGTAGGTCAACCCATGCCATGTTCAAATATATAAAACATACAAATATAGTAGAATTTATACACATCTATACGCTACACATATATGCCTACACCATACAGACATTCACATAGAATTAGTTACACCTAAGTAGTGTACACCGATATCCACACATGCGTACATGCACCAATGTATACACTCAGATTACTAATACAAACATATATAGAATTATCCATTCATACACCCATACATATATCATCACGTAAGATCATGCAATACAATACAATATTATAGTCATACTACTGTAGATAAGACACACATATACTCATGCATGGGCACATGTCCATACATGTTAATATACAAATCATACCACTATGCACATATGTTTAACTATAAGCATACACATCACTATATACATAACACCCATATCCATAACTTTCCTAACATACCAATACCATCCTAAACAAGTATATCCCCCTTAGTAGATGTATACACCCCTTAGTAGATGGCTATACACCGACACCCATATGCACATGTATCCATCCAATTGTATAGCTACAACCACTAACATGCAAGCACATATAATCACGAATATCCCTATGTCCATATCACATATAGTACCACATATGCATATACAAAGGGATAAACAAGCATAATATACGCACATACCAGGAACATGCCCACTCATACATGTGTGGAACACATGGATCCCTGGATCCACACATACTAAGTATATATACTACACACTATATATATATCAATACACGCTACATACATCTCAATGTATACAAATAAATCTACTACATACACAACTCATAATTCAACCACATACTAACACATATATTTTTAAATACCAACATATAGACACATAGTCATACAAATATGGATATATACATGTGTATCCACAATCACACAGACAAGTATACTATACATGTATACTTGCTAATAGACATATGATACTTGTATATCGATACAACACATAGCCACATACACACATCTATATAGCCAACCAACTACCACGTCTATCCTCAGGGACTCTACACCTCGGCTTCTAATGCCAGAGCTCTATCTTAAGGCAGGACTCCTACACACCTTAAGACTAAACTACCCTCGAAAACCTACACGCACTACCCTTACACAACCGTAGTGTGGTGACCTGTATGGGTCACCAAATATAATGCCCCGATCCCTAGGATACCCAGGAAGTACAAATTCGTCCCAGGTATTCCCAGAGCAACGAGTGTTACGAAGGGAAATACGAAAAACTCAAGCAGGTCCCCTGCGCACTGCTGGGATAGTACTTGCAATGTCCCACAAACACAAACATAACCAATGCAAGACATCCAGAGAACACAAACTCAGAGACAACCAAGGAAAACTTTTATTTATCCAATATACATTATACATCCTTATACATTATCGTTTGTATACAATATCATCACTCCCCCAAAAACAAACCCAAAAGTACAAGGGGTCACTCTCTCCTCACCCCTCACCACCTAACCTACAACTCCACAAGCCTAACTAGATCTTCGCCAACCCCAACTGCTTCCAACTCGAAACCTAAAAACAACGGTGGGGTACGTCAACGCGTGACACAGTAGGAAACCATAACTCTAATGGCATATTATTCAACCCTGAATGCAACAATCCAAGGCATATTTAGATGCAAGAAAGCTAAAAAATGCATAGCATGGCATAAAATAAAGGAGCTACAACACAAGTTATAAGAAATGAAGTGCATAAAGTAAATACAACTACCAAGAGACAATTAAGTAAGTGCACAACTAAGTAAGGGAAGATAGGAACAACTAGTGTAAACATCTAAGTAAAAGAATTAACTAAAAGTAACATTAACTGAATAACCAACAACTGATGAATCTCAAGTCATGCCTCACTCGACTCATAGCCCCATCATATGTTCCAATCCCAAGTTACACTTAGAAATGAATGACATGTGAAACAACCATGTAACACACACATATCATAACAAGTCACAATACATATACAAAACACTTACTAAGCACAAACATACATAACCCCAGCACACATACAAAGCATATATGCATCACATCTCACATAATGCGTAATGATACATAATGATGCACAATGATGTACATGATGCAACATGAAATGCAATGCAAGAGATCCCATAGCTATGCCGGCATGCATATGTCTCGTGACTACTCCGTTATCATTGGAGATTCACCTAATGGATCAAGAGGTGGCCAACGGCAAATTCTCCTGCCTCCTACCCTGGCACTTTGTCCATGCCCGTGTACTCCACCTTCGTGTCCTATATCCGTGTGTGCATCACATTTCACATTCACATTCCATATTGGCTACTACTATGGATTCAAGAGGTGGTCCACGACGTGCCCGTGCCACTTTGCTCCATGTAGTGCCCCTTATCTCATTATCATATAGCAACAATAAGCATTAATATCTGAACGTGAGATTAACACCAAAACACAATTTAAAACATTACTAAACAATTCTGCTTGCTGGAAGTTTACCAACAGCCCAAACACACTAGTAGATACTGGCCATTGCTAATATGAATTTGACAAAATTTTGTAAACGAAAGTTGTAGATATGGCAATGCTGGATTCACATACAAAATTTCATGCAGAAAAATGCAGTAGGTGATTTTTGGTGAATTATTTGGTGGGACCTATCGAATCTATTTTCAGACAGATTCTGGGGGCTGTATCAATTGCCATTTTAAGTCATCTTGCAGTTAAAATCTCGAAAACATACAATAAGAGAAAGTTGTAGAGCAGGTTGTTAACTTTACAACGAGACCAAGATCACTAATTTCTATGTTGTACAGGGACTGAGATCAATTTTGCCCAACTGTGTCCAGACTGGATGACACCTAGACATGCTGTAAAGATGGAGTTATTATTATTCCTAATTGCTGAACTGAACACATATCAAATTTTATATGATTTTGTGGTAGGACTTCAAGATCTACAAGTACATATTTTTTTCAGAATTTAGTAATGCTTAAATTAAGAGATATACTCAGATGACCAAACAACAGAATCTGTTCACATAAACAACCATGATGTTTGCACAAAACTAAATTAATTTAATATGGATTAGCATAATAAATCATTAGGGAAGGGATTCCTACCTCATATGAAGCTTTCATCTTCCTCTAAGAACTCCACACAACTCCATGAGAAAACCCCTCTCCAAGATCTTTCACAAAAGCCTCCAACTTTCTTAAGAAAACTCTCCTCTTTCTCTTCTTCTTCCTTCCTTCCTTCTTTCTTTCTCTTTTCTTTCTCTCTTCTTTTTTTCCTAGTTGCATTCGTTCCCATGGGGGAATGAGAGGGGGTGAGAGAGAGAGAGGATGACAACAAATGAGGAGAAAAGAAAGGGAAAGATGGAGAAGAGTGTAGAAAAGAGAATTCTAGAAAAGATAAAATTAAAGGAAGAAAGAGATAAAAGAAAAGATCTCTCTTATAGAAATCCCATATTTACAAGTTTGCCATAACATTACACATGTCATCGTACTACACACACCTAAATTTAATTACAAGTTTGCCATTACTCATTCTCTCTTTGCAATTGCCCTTCAACTTGGAATGTTAATTACGTTTCATGCCACTCAACTAATCCCTACATAAAACCCATAAACTAGGATACCTATTTACAAGGCATGCCATCTTTAATAAAGCTAAATGAATAATAACACATTACTTCTTTCATAATGAATAATACCATACTCCATCTAAATGAATAAAGCTAAATGAATAATACCACCACTACTAATCAATCACATATACGTCTGTAACAGTCTATTTTTGCTTGTACGCTTTGTCGTGCACGTAGTCTTGTTCGTGCACGTATTTATTTTAGACGTTGTCTGTATCCGAATCCTATAGTGTGATATGTCGTTGTGACCCTCTCTGAGAACATTAAAATTGTGGTGTTGATTTGGAACGTCATTTCACGGGTCGTTCTCCCACGATTTGACCTTGTTTGATGAGACGTCACGATTTTCACTTTTGTCGTCAGGCCTTTTTATTTTTAATTTCGTTTCTTGACGTCGAAATTGTGATCCGTCTTCTCTGCCTTCTTTCTCTCGTCGTACCGGTCGCCCAAGTATTTATATTACGATTTTTGGGCTTCGTTTGACCTACTTTCACTTTTGGCCCAACCTATTGTATTTTTAGCCCTAAGTTTCACCTAGATTAATCCCCCTAATAATATTATTAATAATAATTTTCCCTAACTTTTTGACCTAGTCTATTTTTCCCCTCTTTAGCCGCACGCAACACACGCAGGAGAGAGGTAGAGGATGAGAGTTATTATTTTTTTATAATAGGCAAAACAAATCTTGTTGTAACTTAAAATCTATTCAAATAAACCTAGACCTAGCCCCAAGCCAACCTCACGTGAGCCTACCAACGTTCTCAGCCCTAACCTATTTAAAATAACATAGGTTGGCCTTTTGTTTCACAGCCTTCACAAAAACCCGCCGCCTCCCACCTTTTACACACGCAAACATCCCCGAACCGCTGCTCCTTGCGTTTTCCGGCCAAGACCGCCATCGACCGGTCCCCGACCATCCCCCGACCACCCTCCTCCCTCGTCGCCGCCGTGGGGCCCCGCTACGCCGCCCTAGCCGCCGTAAAACGCCCCAGCCCCGCTGTAAACCGCAGCAGCAGCAGCTGAGGCCGCCGCCGCCGCCACCGCCGTCGCCGCAGGCCACCGCTCCCCTCCACCGTGAGTCCCCTCTGACCCCCTGCGCTGTTGTCTCAGCCCCCAGGCCGCTGCAAGTCTGGAACAGCGTAGAAACTCACTGTTTTGTGTTTTATCGACGTATCGTCGCGTCGTTTCGTCGCTTCGCCATCCCCTCATTGTTGGGGTCTTCCGTCTGCCCCCTACTGCTCCTAGGGGTGTTTTCTGACGTCACGAACATCTCCTACGACGATCGACATCGTAGACTCTGCGTACGTCGAACCGTTCGTCCCGGTTCGTTGATACAGCTTCCCAAAAGCCGTAGAAACGTCTACCGGCATCCTACTCGCTGTTGGAATCTTGATTCCCTGTTTCGGTCGCTGCCCGAGAATTGGCGAGCATGGAATCTTAAATTGGAATCTGGATTTGGAGCGCGTTCTTTTATTCCAATCTCTGGCATCGCTACCCGACACCAATGTAGCTCTCGCGTCGTGTAAGGGTAAATTTCTGAACACTTAGGACCCCCCAACCCAACCATGTTAAACAAGATAAAAATCGGTATTTTTAGCTGTCTGATAATTCACTAATAAAGATAACTTAATTTGGGACTGTAGGCTGGTGGATCTGAGCACATAGGTAGACTGGACTGGTTGGACGATAATTGCAGAACGTTAGAATTCAGGCAAGTGAAACTTGCCAGTTCTTTGTTTAGGCCGTGCTTTAGGCCATTTCTTGTTTTAGGCGTAAAAGAGACTAGGCGACGAAATGATACTCGCCTAGACGCAATTTTAAGATCTAGCCTGACAACGAAGCTAGATCTGTCACCCTGCCATGTCATTCATGCATATCTGCCTGTCACGTTTAAATTTTCATAACTGCATGCTCTTTTACTTGTACTCTGCCTGTCACATTTAAATTCCTTATCTGTACGCATTTAAATTACAACTTGCCATGCCATGTCATCCATGCTTGAGTGTTGCATTCGTAGCACACGCTACATACTTCCTTGTTCAGGCTAGGCACCTGCGTTGCAGGCACAACCCTATGCCAAATACACTTCCTGGCTTGTGATCCAGAAGCGAGCCATTTGTGTTGGTGAAAAGCCAATGCCCGATACACGTTGAGGGGTAGGGATAAGCGATCACTTGAGCTTAGGAGTTGGCCCGTACAGCCACTCCAGCCAAAAGGCGTAATCTCTGAGCACGACGTGTTTACTTGACTTGTGAATTCCATGTGATTGTTTAGTAGCTTCGCTACCCATGTCTTGTTGTACTTGTGCCTTGTTAAACTTGCTGCCATGTCATACTTGTCGCATTTATTTAATAGTTGCATCCATACTTTAAATGTCATGTCATCGCATTATTTTAGAACTGCTAGGTTGTTTTACTTTCCTTTTAGTTTCCGTGCACAAAGTCTTTGTAGACTTTGCTGACATGCGCCCTCGTCTCTTTGGGTGTCGCATGTTAATTGCTGAGCCAGAGTCCGTTGCTGAGGACGAGGAGTTCGTGGACATTGAGCCTGGGTCCGCTGCTGACGTGGAGTACGAGGACACCGGCGACCAGTCGTAGAGTTTTCCTTCGTCGTTACTTTTGCTTAGTCTGTTGTTAGGTTGTCGGTGAGTAGCACCTTACTTCTGTACGTTGTTTATTTTTGTTGGCCATGCTCGGGCCTTTTAGACTCTTTTCTTTTAGCCTGGTGGCTTTTCTGGGATGTTGAAATTTATTATGGACCTTCTGAGATTGAAAAAATTTATTTATCTGTCTCCTTCTTTTATTATTATTTTTGTTCTACTACGCACTTGCAGGGACCTTACATGGTTATTCAAGACGCTTTACAGACTGGAGCCTCACAGCTCCAAGTCTGAGCGGACCTCATCACGCCTCGCCTCTATTTTAGGGAAGCGGGTCGTGACAGGTTTTGATAGTGGCCCATGCAGGCCCTCTTGCAACTGCAAATTATCGGAACAATGATAATAATTATTGAATGTCCATTAAATAAATTAAAACATCCAAGTCTCAAGCTTTGAGTCTAATTTAATTCGTTTTCTATGTCATTAGATGGTTGGAAGATGACATACCCAAGCCGGTGGTGGGCCCGCCCATGATGCGGTGCCGGATAGAGAGCCCACCAATGCTGAAGTCATGAGGATGATGCATCAGATGATGCAGGTGCAGCAGGGCATGATCCAGAATGCCCCTCGCTTCGAGCCGGGAGCTGAGCAGTTTAGGGAGCTGGGCCCGACTTATTTTGATGGATCTGAAGGACCGTTGGCTGCAGAGGAGTGTATCAGAAATACTGAGGATAATCTGAGGATGTCGAAGAACAACCCGGCTGGATGGGTTGATTTGGTGAAGAAGCAGCTCAAGGATAATGCCCGCAACTGGTGGGATGCAGAAGAGGAGCTGTTGGTGAAGCCGATACCTTGGGCTACTTTCAAGTCCAGGTTCGACGAGGAGTACTTCCCGAAGGCTGCCAGGAGGGAGATGTTGCAGCGATTCATTGAACTGAAGCAGGGAAATCTGACGGTGGACCAGTATCATCAGGAGTTCACCAGGCTGAGTCGCTTCGCACCGAAGATGGTGGAGGATGCTGATGAGAAAGCTCAGAGGTTTCTGCAGGGTCTTTCCTTAGATTTATAGAGCCTGATGTCTTCGTCAGATTTGGAATCTTATCAGAAGTTGCTGGTAGCTGCTAGGAGGCAGGAGTAGATTATGAGCCAAAAGAGAGGACAGACTTCTGGAGCTGGAAAGAGGCCCATGGAGCAGGTCAGAGCAGTGGTTAGGCCTGGGTTCAAGCCTAATCAGTCGGTGCAGTTCAAGAGGCCAGGTGGGCCTACTCTGAAGACTTGCCATTTCTGCGACAAGACTGGGCATGTCAAGGATCAGTGCAGAAAGATGTTGGGACAGTGCTTGGTTTGTGGAGATCATGCTCATGTCATAAAGGATTGCCCGAAGTCTAAACAGCCTTGGAGAGGACCTGTTGCAGCTCAGCCATTGCAGCAGAGAGCACCTGTACCTGCTGGACGTGGAGTGCCTCTCATTCCCCAGAAGCAGGCGTTTCAGTAGGCTGTTCAGCCGAGGAGGCATGCCTTCCTGATGACTGTAGTTGAGGCTGATACTGAGGATGAGGTTATTGCAGGTAACTGATCGGTCCATGTTTTACACCTTTTTTCTGCATGTTTTCACGCCATTTCGATTGCTCATATTGCGATTTTCACGAGTATTCGACGATATTGCATTAATTTTCACGATTTCTTGTTTTTGTCGGATTTCAGGAAATATAGAGCAATCGGGAGCAAAAATGAGTTTAAAGGACTTGCACATGTACCGGAACGTCGCCCACGGCTCATTTGCAGACTTATCGGCGATGGAGGATGAGTGGAAGAAGAAGAAACCTCGTAGGAGCGACAAGGAGGTGAAATGATGAAGAATGGTCATCTACAGCATGTCACTCGGCCGAGCAAGAAGACCACTTGGCCGACCTGACCGGACACGCACCACAGAAGAATATCGACGTGCACTTGGCCGAGGGACGATAGTCCACTCGGCCGAGTGCCTCTCTCAAAACAATGTGAGCTTTACTCCCAAGCGCAGGAGATCGTGCAAGTAGTAACTGGAGAGTCCAGAGTCGAATCCTCGGGACAAGTCGACCTGAGATAACACAAATTCAACTAATCAAATAAAATATACGGTTAAGAAAACAACCACCTTTGTGAAGGTGAAGAATAGTGTAAGGATTTGTAGCAAAGAAAGTGGTTCCTACAAGTATTACGGTATCACGAAAGTTTGGTATCCAATGAGACAAATATGCTACGGTTGTGAGTTCATTAGGAGTTTATAGTCGCTGAAATTTCACGTCTTTTAATATCACACAACGCTTCACCCGGTCAAGGCGTGAAGGCGTCGGAAGATAAATCGATGAAAACTAGTCAAAATAGCCTTAAACGTATTACTAGCAATGTTGATCTCATTAAACAATAATCGCAGCGATAAGTTCAGATTAGAGAACACAAATTAGCTAGCCTTATCAGGGCCTAGCCATAGGGCACATCAACAATACCGACAATAAGCAAATACCCATCAAATACGTTGTAGAAATCAACATTACTAGCAATTTAAACATGATAATAGGGCTAAAGACATGAAATTTAGCAACTACATACTCCTAACTACATCACAACCATAGCACAAAGAGATTAGCCACGCATGGTGCAATAAAAATCAGATTTGATAGCAAAATACATCGTTTAGATAGAAAAATACAAAGAAATACACCAAATACGGAGTATAAGTTCAAGAAATTATCACCAAATCTCTTCTTTAGAACCCAAAACTCTCTGAGAATAGGAAGAATAGTCTCTGGAAATTTTCAGAATTTTCTCCTGGAGAAATACGCACAGTAGCCGCTCCAAAAGTCCCAAAATACGCCAGAATACCCCCCAAAAACCCTAAAATACGCTTAAATATAACTCATTGCGGGTTTGGAGGTGTTAACGGGTCGCAACCCGTATCCAAATACGCTTAAAACCCGATTCGCAGCCGCCTCAATCCTCAGCCGTTGGATCTCAGCGGGATTTAATCTTGTGCTGACACGTGGCACTTGGATCCGCACCCGCATCGTTCGTGTCCGATCTCGAATCGGGTTGCTTCAGAGCCGTGGGATCATGATCACGTGGCTGTTAGTTAGCCACGTCGCCCCATTTTATCAGCCTCGCTTCGCTTCAGGATGGAGCGTTATGTGCCGTTCGATCGTGATCGAACGATCCCCGCGTCGCCACGTCTCCACTTACGCATATCGCCCGTTCCTCGCGTCGTAGCCGTCCGATCAAGCCAAGCGCCGCTGCGATGGCGACACGTGTGCACGGAAGACTCAGCCTTCGATCGCTCTTCGCTTCGCCAGGGCGTAATCCTGGCCGTAGGATCACGATCTCGCGGTCATTAAGCGGCCGCGTCGCCGTTACGTTTGGTCCGTCGGATCTGGCAGCAGCGGTCGGATCTCGGCCACGTGGCGCTCCCGATGCATGCCGCGCAATGCGCCAAGATTCGTGCGCCGTATTTTCTTTGTATTTCTTGCGTATTTCCTCATTTAAGTGGTATTCTGCATTCAAAAATTCATAGAAATTAGCACAGATCTCAGAAAAATACAAATAAATAGTCGTTGGAATCGTGAGATCGAGACGATGCTAAGAAAAATATAAAAATGCAAAAATAGTCAACAGAATTCGTGTTTTGTGCACAAATAATGTGATTTCCCTAATAAATAATGGTGTACAAAATACGCACATATTAGAGAGCAATTAAGTATTATATAGGCACATCATAGGACTAATTTGGGGGTTAAATACGCAATATTCAACCCGAATCACACCCCCCAACTAGCGTTTTGCTAGTCTCTAGCAAAATGAGCGAGATACGATATCAAGTATACACCTAGATCACCTTATCAGGTCTCAAATCATTCATCACCATACTACAAAGACGAAAGAAAATGTACACACACTAATGCCAAGATTTCATGCTCATTATATAATGGTACTCATGGGTTTGCAATGAAAAGCAAGTATCTCTAAAATGGTCATTAAATCAACTTAACTTCACTTTACATTACTTCATAGCGAATGGTATGCAAAATCAATGGCTCACACCTTTCAATCATAGTATATAACTTGGAGCGTAGATGTATCATGCAAAGCAAGCAAGAATAGATTGGCATCAAGACATATACACGTCAATTTTCTTTCATAGGAAATCACACCATATCTTATGCTATCTTTAAGCTTTGGAAGTTCTCTTGCCTTGCTAATGATGCACACTTTTTCTTGCTCTTTTTTTTTCTCATTTTATTGGTTCTACGTAACGCGCATCAAGCAACATTTGCAGAAAAAAATGTATAACTTGGATCGCTCCACCAAATGATTGAGGTTCCAGTCAATGGCTCCCAAATCAGACGATAATAGGGCATTAGGCCAAGAAGGACCCCTCGGACTGTACTAATCGAGCCAACCAAGTTATTTCTTTAATGACACATTTATTCGTCCATACATTTTTCTTCATTCATCTTATTTCATTCTTTCTTTTGTGCGTGCATAAGTAACTTAGCAAGATAGCTTCCTTTTCTTTATTCTTTCACAAGAATGGGTTATCCTAATCATTTCAAAAGACAGTGTAGACTTTCCACCCAAGATCACACAACGCATGCAAATAGCATTGAATATGAGATAAAAAGTACTGCTCCAGTCATTTTGTGATGGTGTGTTCCATTGAAAACATACGACTTGCTAATTCATAATTTCAAGATTCATTAAGTCATCATTCAATCCTACCATAGAGATATATCAAAAGAGATTCACCATGAGTACTAGCATTCATGTCGAATGAGAATGAAATATGTAACAATAGTGGTGGAGGAAAATAAATCATATGTGCAAAGTGGTGAATGGATTTCGAGAATTTTCATCATATGAGGTTCAATTCTAGGTGTAATAAGCATTGGTGATAATTCTTGACTCAACCCCTTTTTTATAAAAGAAAAGAAAATAAAATAAAATTTTTTGAAAAGGGAACTACTAAAAAAATAAATAAAAAAAAACGAAAAGTTTATACCCTCCCCCCAACTTAAAATAAGCATTGTCCTCAATGTTAAGGAGAGGGAATCATGGAAAGAACACACCTGATTAGCTACCACCCGAAGGTGGATCTGTGAGGTCAATGGTGGTATCCTCTCTGGCCCAAAGCTCTTGAAAGTGTTTCAGATGTTGTCCATTGACTTTGAATTCATGGCCATCCTTCTCATTCACTAAGACCACCGCTCCGTGTGAAAAGACTTCTTTGACAAAGTATGGTCCCGTCCATTTTGAGCGCAGCTTTCCTGGAAATATATGGAGTCTTGAATTGTACAACAGAACCTTGTCTCCACTTTTGAATTCCTTTCGAAGGATCATCTTGTCGTGCACAGCTTTCATCCTTTCTTTTGCGAGCTTTGCATTTTCATATGCCTCACGTCGTATCTCATCAAGCTCCATGATCTGCAATTTACGAGAAACATTGGATGAGTCATCAAGCAAATTAAGTGTTTTAATTGCCCAAAAAGATTTATGCTCTAATTCAACAGGAAGAGGGCAATTTTTTCCATAAACCAAACGAAACGGTGACATCCCTAAGATAGTCTTGTATGCTGTCCTGTAGGCCCATAGAGCTTCAGGCAAACGAAGACTCCAATCTTTGCGCGTTGGATTCACTGTTTTCTGAAGAATATTCTTTATTTCCTTGTTCGCCAACTCCGCTTGCCCATTTGTTTGAGGGTGGTAAGGTGTTGAAACTTTGTGTGTCACCCCAAATTTCTTCATTAGATTTGCAAAGAGCCTATTGCAGAAATGAGAACCTCCATCACTGATAATGGCCTTTGGCACTCCAAAGCGTGAGAAGATGTTCTCTTTCAAAAATTTCAGCACAATGGAAGCGTCGTTGGACCTGCAAGGAATAGCTTCCACCCATTTAGAAACATAATCAATGGCAACCAATACAAATATATACCCAAAAGATGGTGGAAAAGGCCCCATGAAATCAATACCCCAACAATCAAATAATTCTATTTCTAGCATGGGATTCAATGGCATCATGTTTCTTTTGGTAATTCCCCCCAACTGTTGACAACGCACGCATGATTTACAATAGGCATAGGCGTCTTTAAACATACTAGGCCAATAAAAACCACTCTGTAAAATTTTGGCAACAGTTTTATGAGCTGAAAAGTGCCCCCCACATACCCCATCATGGCAAAAATGTAAAATACTATCAAACTCATGGTCGGGTACACATCTCCTTACAATTTGGTCTCCACAGTATTTGAAAAGATAAGGATCATCAAAATAGAATGATTTTACCTCATGCTTGAAGCGTTTGAAATCTAAGGAAGACCAATGTGGAGGGGTTCTACCTGTCACCAAATAGTTAGCTATATCTGCATACCATGGTAGGGTAGTGTTACGCCTATTTGGCCGAGGCCCGAAAGACACGAGCCCGAAAACCCGACCCCCGGTCAAGAGCCCATCTGAGCACTCAGGCCCACTCGATAAGGCCATATCGGGGACTCCCCCGAATATAGATCCGACCCGGCCCCGGTAACATACGGGTCACTCACCCACTCCTGCGATAACCGCTCCCTCGATCCCACGACCACTTAATGGCAGTTATGGGGGGAGGCTGGCATGGCGCAGGGAGCGGCGGCAGGGGGCGGATTGAGGGGGCACGATTGGGGGCGGACGAGCAACGTGGGTCGGGGGCAATCACGGCGGAGGTCTATAAAGGGGCTAGGAGGACAACAGGACAAGTGACCGCATCTCAGGTATCTAGAACCTAAGGTACTCCATCAACGACCTAGTTCCCCCATATCATTTCCTTCCTCCCCCGCTCGCGCCGTGAGACGCCGTTCCGATCTCCTCACGAGTCGAACCGTCTCCGCCGGGCCTCCTCTTTCAGATCTCTGTCTGACTTAGGCATCGGAGGGGTTTTGGCCGGAACCAAGGTCCGGCCCCCCTGACGAGTGTTCTCGTCTTCGCAGGAGGATACCCAATCAACGGGCCGAGGCTTCCCCTCCGCCCTTCGCCGACCACACAACAAGCTGGACGATTGAGGCTCCCCCTCGTCGACCG
Organism: Scilla litardierei; assembly: GCA_030789695.1. Lineage (NCBI taxonomy): Eukaryota > Viridiplantae > Streptophyta > Magnoliopsida > Asparagales > Asparagaceae > Scilla > Scilla litardierei. The sequence continues at coordinate 265,337,114 of CM061141.1, read as the reverse complement.
ACCGCCGAGGCCGAGCGCAACCGACCGAGGCCGAGCGTCTCAACCCAGGCCGAGGCTACCCCTCGTCCTACCAACGACCGAGGACCCCGAGACGACCCAGTCGACGCGCTCCACGTCGTCGGCAGACCCGATTCGAGCCTCTACAGCACCAACTTGACTCGCCCGAGGGACCCAAGCGGGCCCCTTGACCACGTTGACCGGGTTATCCACGGTCAACGCTTTGTAGTGAGAAAACACTCTGAAACATCTGGCGCCGTCTGTGGGAAACGAAAACCGTCCCACGAAGCAGCAAACCACACCAACAATGGCACGAGCCAGCAATGGAAGGAAGCGCATGCCCCCCATCCCAGAGGAGATGAACGGCGCATCCAACGGCAACCTCGGAGACACGCCCGTCGGCGGCCACCCCGCCCTCTCAACCGAAGAGACCGGCGGCTCAGAACTGGCCACGCAGGGACAGCTCCGCGCCCTGGCTCAGGAGACCAACGCGAGCCTCCAGACGTTGGTCGCGACGGTACAGCAGCTCGTCGGCCCTGCGCCGTCCAACGGAGGCACGTTGGACGATAGCCATCGATGGGCGGGGGGTCCCCCGCACTTGCGGTCCGCCGTGGTCGACGACCACGGGACCCAGAAACCGAACACGGAGCGTCGGTTCACGCTGTCCGGCTCTCGTCAGGCGAGGTCACGCGCCTCCTCCCCTTATCGTGAAAGGAGCCGAAGAGAAACCGAAGGGACGGAGGGCGAATCGATGACGGCATCATCTCGTCGGTCACGGTCGTCCCGCCGCAGGAGAAGCGAACGACACCACTCAAGAGACCGATCACGGCAGAGCAGGAGCTCCCGCAGGAGGAGTCGGGAGCGTCGGGTCAGCCCGACCCCCAGCGTGGCGAGGGCCGTGGAGCCAGCCCCGCTGGCGCCTGTGCTTCCTCCACCCCCGATCGAGCCAGAGGCAGGCGACTGCCGCATCCCCGGGGGCATCCACGGAGACCGGTGCCCCTTATCACGGAGAATAACCGACGCACGGGTCCCCTCTCGATTCAGGATCCAGGTGCTGGGAAAGTACGACGGGATAGGGGACCCGGGACACCACGTGATGGACTACGAGGGGGACATGTCCTTCCAGGGAGCTGACGATGACCTGCTTTGCCGGGGCTTCTATTCTACTCTCAGGGGAGCGGCGAGGACCTGGTACCACAGCCTGCCCGGCCGCTCCATCGACAGCTTCGAGGAACTCACCCAGTTGTTCTGCAAACAGTTCATGGCGGGGAGGCAGATCAAGCCTGGTGCTGAACATCTGTTCAACATAGTGCAAGGCCCGGCCGAGCCGCTCCGACAGTTCATGCGCCGCTTCAATGCGGAAAGGCTGAACGTGAACAGCCCTCCTGACCTGGTGGTCCAGACGGCCCTTAAGAAAGGGCTTCGCCACAGAGGCCTCAAGAAGTCCCTACACAACGATCCCCCGAAGGACCTCCCCGGGATCATGGCGAGGGCCGAACGCTTCATGCTGACCGAGGAGGCCTTGGCCGAGGATGCAGGAAAAGCAACTCGAGGGACCAAGCGCTGCGACGGCGGACGAGTCAGCCCCGAAGGGTACCGGACCGAGAAGAGGCCGAGGAACAGACATCAGGGAGAAAGCGCGAGGGACACCACCCCAGACGCCGTCCTCGCCCAAGTACAGAAGGAAGAGCGAGCTGATCGCCCCCCACTGAAGGCTAAAAGAGGTGGGAAGAACAGGGAGAAGTACTGCAAGTACCATAAGGACGATGGCCATGACACTGAAGACTGCTGGCATTTGAAGAAGGACATTGAGAAGCTGATGAGCCGGGGCACGCCAGGAACCAGGCCGACGAGCCGGCCCACGGAGAAGGGACCTCCACACAGCCAGACAAGGGGAAGAAGATCAACACCGTCCAAGGTCCCCTCCGCATCATAGAGTGAGCGGGCGATGTCTCTCCCCCCGGTTGCAGCCTAGTAAGAGGGAGTTATCTAGGTTTACATCCCTCTGTCTAGCTTCATTTCCTTTTTTCCTTTTCCTCCAAATGTACCGGTCCGACAGGACTCTTGAGAGTACAAATGCATTCCCTTTTTGTCTTTTCTTAAATCCCCGACGGAGTTGACATGTCACCAATAGCGTAAAAGAATGGGGACCGCCGCCTCACTGGAGGAGGAAGAAGAGCTTTGCCCTCGCCGACCGACCCCAGCGCTCATAAGTCTGGGGGCAATTCCCCCAGCAGGCACGGACGCCGACCGGTCCTAAGTCGAGGAGCTTTGCCCTCGCCGACCGACTCCTGCGCTCGCAAGTCTGGGGGCAGTTCCTCCAACAAGCACAGACGCCGACCGGTCCTAAGCCGAGGAGCTTTGCCCTCGCCGACCGACTCCTGCGCTCATAAGTCTGGGGGCAATTCCCCCAGCAGGCACGGACGCCGACCGGTCCTAAGCCAAGGAGCTTTGCCCTCGCCGACCGACTCCTGCGCTCGCAAGTCTGGGGGCAGTTCCTCCAACAAGCACAGACACCGACCGGTCCTAAGCCGAGGAGCTTTGCCCTCGCCGACCGACTCCTATGCTCATAAGTCTGGGGGCAACTTCCCCGAGACACGGACACCGACCGGTCCTAAGCCGAGGAGCTTTTACCCTCGCCGACCGACTCCTGCACTCATAGGTCTGGGGAGAATCCCCCCAGCCAACGCCAACGTCATCCAGTCCTAGGCCAAGAACAAGGCAGCAACGCAAAGTACACGAGAAGTCCAAGTAAGTCAATTTCGTTTATAACAGTTAACCAGGGTACAAAAATGTGTCTTATTTACAGGGAGTCAAGGCGAAGAGACCTCTCTACAAATAATCCACTCACGACGAATGACAAAGTTCGTCACCTACAGAAGCTAGGTCGACCCCGACAGAACAAAATTGGTTGACAAAAGACCCAAAGTAGTTAGCCCAAGTTAGCAGCCATGCAACCAGCAATTATTGGCCCCGGAACCGGTAGCGAAGCCGAAGGAGATAGCGGGGTCCATTTCAAGTAGACTGGCCCAAAGCGAAGCGGATGCTTAAAAATTTGAGGATAAGGCCAGGAGGGACGGCTTAGGGGGCCCGGGCTCGGGAGGACACATCCTCGGGCACTTCGCCCTGCTCGGAGCGAGGGGGATCGACCGGCGAAGGGGCTTGCCGAACACGCTCCGCACATTCCCGGAAGGAAGACTGGACGACTTCGACGATCCGAGGGGCGATGAGGTCTTCATACTTACCGAAGGCCTCCCTGAGAACCTCGAAGATCCTCTTCCCCAGGGTCTCGACGACGCCCTTCTCCACCTCCTCTGCAAGCCGCATCACCTGGCGCCGATCCGACAGTTCCCTCTGAAGCTCCTCCCTCTCCAGGCGGAACGACTCCGCCGCTTCCTCAGCCGACTGATGAGCATCCTCCAGCTTTCCTTGTAGGTCACCCACTCGTCCCTCCAACTCGGCCACACGGAGGTTGAGACGCCGAGACTCCATCTGGGCCTCCGTCATAGCCACCTCAGCCGCCCCGGCCCGCTCCTGAGCCCTCATGGAGGACTCCTCCATCTCCCTCAAGCAGACGGCTCGACACTGCAACTCCACAGCGAGCGCTGAACCCTGAAAAGACGAGACATGGGCTAAGAAGAGGAAAAAGAGAAAGAGAGGATAGCAAGATAACCGAACCTGTTGAAGGATCCAGACCAAGGAATCCGAGATCTTGTCGGCCGGGATCTTCTTGAGGAGGCTGCGGTCCCGGGGAGGGACGGAGACCTCGGCAACCTGCTGGGCCAGGGCTCGGTCAACAAACATCGAACTCCCAGGGACGACGATCGAAGCCAAGTCGCTCGCCAACAAGGCCCCGACCCCCGGTGATACGGGCGAAGACGCTGCGAGGGGGGTGGCTGACAAAGCTACCGAAGGATCCCCGGCGGTCGCCACGGGAAGCGCGGAACCTGCCGGACTGGAGGGATCCACGTCCTCCCTCCTCTTCTTTCCTCTGTGGGGCTCCGAAGGCGCCGGAGGGGAACGCTTCCGCCTCGCACCATCCTCACCCCCGGGAAGGGGATCGCCAGAAGAAGAGGCGGGAGGCGCGGCCACCACCTTACCCACGGAAGGCTCGGCTCGGTGCACTTCCTCCTCAACGGTCCTCCGAGGCACCCTTCCAGAGGTACTACCTCGGCTCCGAGCGGCTCCACGACGGATCAGCTCATCGATGTCACGGACGAACTCACGGCCTGCCATCCCTACAAAGGAGACCGAAATCAGGATGAGTCATAGGGCGATCCGAGGATGAAAAAGCGACCTACCCAGAGACCACAAGACGGCCTTCAGGAGTAGGTCGTCCAACAAAGACCAGATGGACTTCGATTCCAAAGGAAGAGCCAACAGCAGCGCGGCGGCTGCCCGGTCGACGTCTGAAAGAGCTAGCGACGGGCGAGGCTGGACGGAACCGCCCCAACTTGTCAAAATCTGGGCATCCCCCAGGAAAACCACAAAGACGTAATCTGAACTCCAATCCCCCGACCAGCGGGGCAGCCCGATCAAGCATTCCCTCCTCGAGCGGGCTCGGAGCTGCAGCCATAACCCCGGGCCGACCGTCTGGATCTGGTAAAAATGGAAGAGAAGGGGGAGGGACGGCTCCAGGCCGCGGGTGCAGCAGAGCGTGGCGAAGCCTGTCAGTACCGCAATCGAGCAAGGGGTAAACTGACAAAGCGACACCATGAGATACTCCATGACCTGGATAAGGAAGGGATTGAGCGGGAAACGAAGACCCAGGTGAAACATTTCGACGTAGACATCGACTTCATTGCTCCTCGGAAGGCAAATCCGCTCATCGACGAATGGAACTCGGACATCGTACGGGAAGCAGAGATACCTTTCCCGGATCTCCGAGACAACCGAAGGAACGGTCCTCGACGGCGTATGGAGGATGACCGGGGGCACGTTAAGACGCACGGCAGCCGACACCACGTCATCGCAGGCGTAGTCTGGGAATAGCTTCCCCTTCCCCTTATCTTGGAGGGGACGACTCCCGGAAGAGGAACCTGATCCCACTGGCCGGGGCCTGCCCCGCCTGGACTCTGGAGAATCCCTCGCCCCTCGGCCAGAACCGCCTATCCTAAGAGCAGCCATAATACGAGAGCGAGAAAGAAATTACCTTTTAGCTAGTTTGAAGGAGGCGAAGAAGCGAAGGCGACGGGAGACTCCGAGTTGTAGAAAGCCTAGAGCAATGGGAAGAGCAAGAAAGGAGAGGAGATCAACGCAGCTGGGGATCTTATATATCGGACGCAGGGACGAATTCGAAGTTCCTGACAATAACGCGTGGCAGGACTCGAAGAACCGGCGGCGTTTCGAAATCGGCGCCAGGGGAAGTCCAATCGATCCGCCTCATCATGACCTACATTTATGACCATGCCTCGATTAAAGCACCACTCGGAATCCCAGGAGGCACAGCGGCTGAACCGAGCAAGCCAAGGCCGGTCGACCCCACCAAGGGCGGCTCACGAACCCCTCAGCTTCTCGACTTAAGACGACCCCACGAGCGATGGGGATAAGCTTGCAGCTACACGTGGCAGCATCAGAAGACCGACGGCGCTTCGGAGCCCGCGCCTTAAAAGTATCGAACGGACCAACTCATGATGACGACTAATAAATGAGTCGACATCGATTGGCGAGCCTGTCAAAGTCGGCGGAAGTCACATTGGCCGAGCCGAACCGGCCAAGGCCGATCGACCCGACCGATGGGGGCAATTGTTACGCCTATTTGGCCGAGGCCAGAAAGACACGAGCCCGAAAACCCGACCCCCGGTCAAGAGCCCATCTGAGCACTCAGGCCCACTCGATAAGGCCCTATCGGGGACTCTGGTTGACTCGGAAAACGCGCAAGTGCACGCCTTCCGCTCCCAAGCGTAGGAGCGTCAATGCAATATAAAAATAACCGGTGAGTACCGGGTCGGATCACAGGGACAATTCGTTCTACGTTCACAAAATTTTGATCGATAAAGAAAATAATAGCGTGCTACAATAATCTCAATTACGATGGGTGGAAGTGTGAAAAACGTGAGGAAACTAAAAAAATTAATCCTAAATGGGTAGGGGTGGAGGGCCGAATCGGCAAGTAACGAGGAGGACTCGTGTGGTGTGCATGCGAATGAGGCCGTGAGCGCAAGAAATCATCCCTATATATAACTCAATTGATCTCCCGGCTAAGGGAGCTCAATCGGAAAATGCGGCATTTCATCGAACAAGTGTGGTGCAATAAGTAGTGAATGAAACCCATGCGAGTAATTGACAATACACGCATTAGAGAGGGTCCGCTAGGATTATCCTCTTCTTGGATTTCCCCTTAGGGTTCCAATAAACAAAATAACACAAGTTTCATACACAAATTTTTGAAGATAAAATTGTGCTAGAGATGAAATTCTCAAACCAACAACAACAATCCCCAAACACAACCACACAAGCAAAATTTAGAGGATCATGGAGAAAAAGGAGTAATCTTTACTCAAAATTAACATCCAATTACAATACAAAACCCTAAATTAAAATACACAAGAGTTTGGAAAAATTTCACCAATGTGTCACTCATGGATGAAGTTCTCCTCTCCCAAGTGCTCCTCCAAGCTCCAAGCTCAATCCATGGCCTCCTCCCCCATCCAAAGCCCTAGAAAAACTCAAAAACTGCAGCCAAAATCCCCCAAAACCGAGAGCCCCCTCAAATTCGCACTCCAGGCCACTTACAATGCATTGCGGGTCGGGTTTTTGGCTTCAAAACCCGCCCCCGCAAGCAAAATGCGCCCGCCTGAAGGTAATAGGGCGGAGCGGGTCGGATCGGGTCGGATCCGACCCGCTGGAGGGAAACCCGCCCCGCTTGGGGCGGGAGATTATAGCAGCCCGCAATGCGGGCTGCTGCGCGCGCGTGGGCCAGCCGCTTGGCCGGCCCACCAAAAAAAATTGTTTATTTATATTTTTTTTATATACTGCGCGCGCGGGTCGCCCAAAGCGCAGCAGCGGCCCATGTGGGCCGGCCAGGCGGGCCGGCCCATAGTAAAACTATTTTTTTTATTTTTCTTTTTAAATAAATTCCAGAAATCCTTTTAAACTCCAAAAACTCTTATTTCTCCTCCAAAAATCCACCAAAAATACCTAGAATTCTCGGAAAATTCCCAAAAAATTCTGGAAAATCCCCAAGACTCCTAGGGGTACCTGAAAAATATAGGAAGAAGAAATTAGTCCATTTGATGTGAAAATAAATTTAATGACTATCAAGAAACACAATATTGACCTCCAATAAGCTATATAAAAAATTCCAACGCTCAAATAAATCCCAAAAAATGGCGATATGATCGAAATAATGGCAGGAGCATATGAAAAATAATAGGAAGCCAATAACGACGATAAGAACCGTATTTTGTACCAAGAATGAGAATAAGCCCTAAAATTGATATGAAATGAAAATATACCCAAAAAGAGCACAATTAAGCCTAATCATTGGCACAAAATGGGGGTAGTTAGGGGGGAAAATATGCAATTTATATCCCGAATCACACCCCCCAACTAGCTTTTTGCTAGTCCCTAGCAAAATATGCGATAAATTCGGATAAAATTGAAAAACATGCACCAAATCCTCGATATCATCATGACATACTCCAAAAATGAGATTTCCAATTGATTTCAAAGCCAATATACCAAATATATGAAAGCAAACAACAAATGATACTCCCCTCAATCCAATTCAAAGAAAAGTGAAGAAATAAGCCCCGTATCACACGTATCGGGATATCACGATGTCAAAATTTCCAATTTTCATGAAAGTGGCCAAAACAAAAGAAAAAATTTCATCTAAGTTGTGAGAGATGAGATTGCATCACTCATGTGGCTTATTATTTCATTTTTCATTCATTTTTCTTTTCTTTTCTTTTTTTTCTTTTTTTTTGTTTTTGATGTTTATGTTTTGCATTCACGCGATAACGCCATAAATGCAAACACCGACACATTTGCATACACGCGATGACGCTATAAATGCAAATGGATGGAATGATTCCCTAAATCTCATCTTTGGCGTCCTCCCCAATGTTTCGTGGGGCACCGGCTACTCGATTTGATTAGAAAAACCATTCATTTATACTAACTTTCATTTTCATTCCAACACAAATTAGCAACTCATCCACCCACTCCTAAGAGGAAAACAAAGCAAACGCAATTTGGCCAAATCCAATCCAATTAAAAACCACACCGTTCATCCCAACAAATGCAATCACTTACACCAAACTTTTCCCAAATTGTTTCAAAGAGATATCACGACGTATAAAATAGTTCATACATGGTATATTAACATATGAATCCAAATTGGAAAAGAAACGAAAACATACCAATCCAACATCGAGAAATCGATACCAAAATGATAATCCGAAAAATCGCATGGCATTAAGCAAATAGGGACTAAGCAAAGTTAATGGCGTAGGAACGAGAAGGCCAAATATGATATGCAATAACATTCATGGAATGAGGTGAAACATGGAGGAATCTCACAAAACAACAAAAAAAAATTTAGGTCAAAATCCTAACTATCCTAAAGATTCTAACACTCTCCCCCCAACTTAAAATAAGCATTGTCCTCAATGATGGAAGCGTACTAGATCTTGGCAAAAGATCCTAAAAAGAAAAGAAATGCATACGAAAGCAAAATGCAAAAGCAAACTAACTTTTAATTTTTATTTATTTACACTACATGGAAAGAACACACCGTGGCAAATGGCGGATCTCGAATGTATAACGGTGGTGGTAGCTGCTCGATCATATCCTTTTGCTCCTCCGCCAGATGCTTTGGAGCTAGGCCACCACCGGCCTCCTTGGATTCCAGCAATGCAACTCCAAGTATCTCCTTTTGATAATATGTGGTATGTGGGAGACGAGCTGCATCAATCCAAGCCATGTCCTCATGCCCTGCAAAAGCATTCCAAAACGGGTCGTCAAAACAAATAAAAGAATGTAAATGCAATGGACGACAATCTGAAGCAAAAATATATGGAAGTGCAAATTGGGCTTCAGAAATGCAAGGCATGAGATGGTGGAAACTTCCCTGAAATACGGTGCTAGATGTGACATGATGCACGGCCTCAGGAGGAGGTGGAAGTGGCTGCAGAGGGAAAACTGGAGTAAGAGGGAGCTCGGGCTCAGAATATACCATCTCGCAATCTCCGTCGCTATCCTCTTCCTCGATATCAATATCAACATCAACAGTCTCTGCGACACTCCCCACAACTGGTAACTGCTCCTGACAAACCTCCTCGATGACTGGCAAGTGCACATCCTGAGGCGAGGGAAGTGACATCAGTGACGGGACTGGAGGTAGACTCGTCTCGGGAAAATCCAAGCTCGCATCATCCTCGCCATCCCAGAAATAGCTCATCTCAGTCGTCCTCCCAAAATACTCAACCGCCTCGACCTGTGAAGCTAACTCTGAAGTGGAATGTGGCTCAGGCCCCATGGTGTCCTCAATCTGCTCTCGGCCATCATGCACATACACTTCATCCTCAACCTCAAAATGAAAATGCATCGTGTCACCGTCGTGGTCGACATGCACTCCATCATTTGTCTCCTCCGACTCCTCAAAATGTATATGCTCAATGTCCTCTACCTGGCTCTCATGCAACCCATCCTCCTGCTCTGCTCTGTATCCCATGGGGTCGCAAGGAAAAGAGCCCAAAAGTGGCTCCTCAAGCTGACACTGGGCCTGCAGCTCTGCACCCTGAAATGGAAACTGGGACTGGCCATCATCCTCATATCCAAGTGACTGCTCTCCAGATGGCTCAGTCTGCTCCCACTCTGCAAGGTCCCTCAGATACAACCAAGAATCCTCGATCGAATAATCAAAGAACTCTCCACCGCAGCTCATCTGCACCAAATCTCGCCCAGATGGCGATAACCCTGTGTAGAAGATCTGCAGAAGATGATCCTCGTGAAAGCTCTGGTGTGGGCATGCAGGCACCAAATTAGTGAACCTCTGCCAAGCCTGATGGTAGGCCTCCCACTCAGCCTGGATAAAGCTCGCTACATGCTCCATGGCCTGCCGCCCCTGAACCTGCTCCAAAAAGATAAGCAAAAATACTCGGAGAAATTCAGCCTGAAATGACAACCAAGTAAAATGTGAGTCCAGAGACAATGAATCAAACCAAAGTCTAGCATCATCCTGTAAAGAATCAGGAAAGAATCTAAAATATATGCAATCATCATCGATATTCCCACCAAGACATGAATGCATCCAATCTTCAAAATTTTTAATATGTAAGTGAGGGTTCTCCCACTCCGTGCCATGGAAATATGGCGGAAGTGGGATATCCTCCAAATCAAAGTCCGAAAAATCCGAAGAAGATGCCATTCTTTAAAAAATTTCGAAGAAAATGAAAATAACAACCAAAAGACTCAATAAAATGAAAATAAATAAACGAAAAGACACACACTAAAAGATAGAAGTATCACACTAAATATTTCAAAATCAATCAAAGATTGCTAATACTAGAAACCGTTGTCCCCGGCAACGGCGCCAATTGGTTGACTCGGAAAACGCGCAAGTGCACGCCTTCCGCTCCCAAGCGTAGGAGCGTCAATGCAATATAAAAATAACCGGTGAGTACCGGGTCGGATAACAGGGACAATTCGTTCTACGTTCACAAAATTTTGATCGATAAAGAAAATAATAGCGTGCTACAATAATCTCAATTACGATGGGTGGAAGTGTGAAAAACGTGAGGAAACTAAAAAAATTAATCCTAAATGGGTAGGGGTGGAGGGCCGAATCGGCAAGTAACGAGGAGGACTCGTGTGGTGTGCATGCGAATGAGGCCGTGGGCGCAAGAAATCATCCCTATATATAACTCAATTGATCTCCCGGCTAAGGGAGCTCAATCGAAAAATACGGCATTTCATCGAACAAGTGTGGTGCAATAAGTAGTGAATGAAACCCATGCGAGTAATTGACAATACACGCATTAGAGAGGGTCCGCTAGGATTATCCTCTTCTTGGATTTCCCCTTAGGGTTCCAATAAACAAAATAACACAAGTTTCATACACAAATTTTTGAAGATAAAATTGTGCTAGAGATGAAATTCTCAAACCAACAACAACAATCCCCAAACACAACCACACAAGCAAAATTTAGAGGATCATGGAGAAAAAGGAGTAATCTTTACTCAAAATTAACATCCAATTACAATACAAAACCCTAAATTAAAATACACAAGAGTTTGGAAAAATTTCACCAATGTGTCACTCATGGATGAAGTTCTCCTCTCCCAAGTGCTCCTCCAAGCTCCAAGCTCAATCCATGGCCTCCTCCCCCATCCAAAGCCCTAGAAAAACTCAAAAACTGCAGCCAAAATCCCCCAAAACCGAGAGCCCCCTCAAATTCGCACTCCAGGCCACTTACAATGCATTGCAGGTCGGGTTTTTGGCTTCAAAACCCGCCCCCGCAAGCAAAATGCGCCCGCCTGAAGGTAATAGGGCGGAGCGGGTCGGATCGGGTCGGATCCGACCCGCTGGAGGGAAACCCGCCCCGCTTGGGGCGGGAGACTATAGCAGCCCGCAATGCGGGCTGCTGCGCGCGCGTGGGCCAGCCGCTTGGCCGGCCCACCAAAAAAATTGTTTATTTTTTTTTATACTGCGCGCGCGGGTCGCCCAAAGCGCAGCAGCGGCCCATGTGGGCCGGCCAGGCGGGCCGGCCCACAGTAAAACTATTTTTTTTATTTTTCTTTTTAAATAAATTCCAGAAATCCTTTTAAACTCCAAAAACTCTTATTTCTCCTCCAAAAATCCACCAAAAATACCTAGAATTCTCGGAAAATTCCCAAAACATTCTGGAAAATCCCCAAGACTCTTAGGGGTATCTGAAAAATATAGGAAGAAGAAATTAGTCCATTTGATGTGAAAATAAATTTAATGACTATCAAGAAACACAATATTGACCTCCAATAAGCTATATAAAAAATTCCAACGCTCAAATAAATCCCAAAAAATGGCGATATGATCGAAATAATTGCAGGAGCATAGGAAAAATAATAGAAAGCCAATAACGACGATAAGAACCGTATTTTGTACCAAGAATGAGAATAAGCCCTAAAATTGATATGAAATGAAAATATACCCAAAAAGAGCACAATTAAGCCTAATCATTGGCACAAAATGGGGGTAGTTAGGGGGGAAAATATGCAATTTATATCCCAAATCAGACTCCCCCGCATATAGATCCGACCCGGCCCCGGTAACATACGGGTCACTCACCCACTCCTGCGATAACCGCTCCCTCGATCCCACGACCACTTAATGGCAGTTATGGGGGGAGGCTGGCATGGCGCAGGGAGCGGCGGCAGGGGGCGGATTGAGGGGGCATGATTGGGGGCGGACGAGCAACGTGGGTCGGGGGCAATCACGGCGGAGGTCTATAAAGGGGCTAGGAGGACAACAGGACAATGGACCGCATCTCAGGTATCTAGAACCTAAGGTACTCCATCAACGACCTAGTTCCCCCATATCATTTCCTTCCTCCCCCGCTCGCGCCGTGAGACGCCGTTCCGATCTCCTCACGAGTCGAACCGTCTCCGTCGGGCCTCCTCTTTCAGATCTCTGTCTGACTTAGGCATCGGAGGGGTTTTGGCCGGAACCAAGGTCCGGCCCCCCTGACGAGTGTTCTCGTCTTCGCAGGAGGATACCCAATCAACGGGCCGAGGCTTCCCCTCCGCCCTTCGCCGACCACACAACAAGCTGGACGATTGAGGATCCCCCTCGTCGACCGACCGCCGAGGCTGAGCGCAACCGACCGAGGCCGAGCGTCTCAACCCAGGCCGAGGCTACCCCTCGTCCTACCAACGACCGAGGACCCCGAGACGACCCAGTCGACGCGCTCCACGTCGTCGGCAGACCTGATTCGAGCCTCTACAGCACCAACTTGACTCGCCCGAGGGACCCAAGCGGGCGCCTTGACCATGTTGACCGGGTTATCCACGGTCAACGCTTTGTAGTGAGAAAACACTCTGAAACAGGTAGAAATGGCGAAAAGCTGCTCATCTGGGAAGGAATCTCGCAATGGAATGGTAGGCGACTCTGTTCCCACCGTCAATCTAGAAAGGTGATCTGCGACATTATTCTCAACTCCTTTTTTATCCTTGATCTGAATATTGAATTCCTGCAAAAGGAGAATCCATCGTATAAGTCTAGGTTTAGCATCCTTTTTAGATAAAAGATATTTCAGTGCAGAATGATCTGTAAAGATGAGAATAGGTGAGCCCAATATATAGCTTCTGAATTTCTCCAATGCAAACACCACCGCCAGCAACTCCTTCTCCGTAGTAGTATAGTTCCTTTGTGCTTCATTTAACGTTTTACTGGCATAGTAGATCACACAAGGAACTTTCTCTTTCTTTTGCCCAAGCACTGCCCCCATTGCGTAGTCACTTGCATCACACATGATTTCAAATGGCATACTCCAGTCTGGAACCTGCAAAATAGGGGAGGAAACTAGTGAGTTCTTTAATTTATCAAATGAAACTTGACACTCTTGTGTCCATATGAAATCAGCATTTAAAGTTAATAAGTGGCAGAGGGGGCGGGAGATGGCGCTGAAATCCTTTATGAATCTTCGATAAAATCCTGCATGGCCTAGAAAGGATCGAATGTCCTTGACGCATTTTGGTGTAGGCAACTTATCAATCACCTCAACTTTTGCTCTGTCTACCTGAATACATGCTTTGGAGACTAGGTGTCCAAGAACCAAACCTTCAGTTGTCATGAAATGACACTTTTCCCAGTTTAACAACAGGTTCTTTTCCTGGCACCTGTGCAAGACAAGAGCTAAGTTAGATAAACAATTTTCAAATGAAGTGCCATATACAGAGAAATCATCCATAAACACTTCCATAATCCTCTCAACCATATCGCTAAAGATGCTCAACATGCAACGCTGAAAAGTAGCAGGTGCATTGCATAATCCAAACGACATTCTCCTAAAAGCGAAAGTTCCAAAGGGGCAAGTGAATGTAGTCTTCTCTTGATCCTCTGGAGCAATCTCTATCTGATAATAGCCAGAATAACCATCTAGAAAACAATAAAATTCGTTACCTGCTACTCTTTCCAAGATTTGATCAATGAAAGGTAATGGAAAGTGATCTTTTCGTGTTTTAGCATTTAACTTTCTGTAATCAACACACATCCTCCAACCTGTGGTGGTCCGCATCGGTATAAGCTCATTACTCTCATTTCTTACCACTGTGAGGCCTGATTTCTTCGCAACCACCTGTATGGGGCTAACCCATCTGCTGTCTGAAATAGGATATATTATACCTGCAGCAAGTAGCTTAAGAATCTCCCCCTTAACAACCTCTTTCAATGTTGGATTTAATCGACGTTGCATCTCACATGTAGGTTTGGCATCATCCTCAAGATAAATATGATGTGTGCAGATTAAGGGATTTATACCTGTAATGTCCGCAATAGACCATCCAATGGCCCCTTTGTGTTCCCTAAGCACATCAAGCAAAGCACTTTCTTGTTCAGGTGTGAGTTTAGAGGATATTACCACAGGGAAGGTCTCCTCCTTTCCAAGGAAAGCGTATTTCAAATAGTCTGGCAGAGGCTTCAATTCCAACTTTGGGTGCTCAATCTCTGAAGGTTGTTGTGGTGGCAATTCCACTGGCAATGTCTCGAACTTTGGCACCCATGCATCCCTTGATCTTTCATTTTTGCCCTGCACAAAATAAGATTCATCAATATCGTCGAAATTATAATCAATAAAATTGGACGAACATTCATACTTAGCATCAAAATAGTCTTCGATTAAGCTCTCAATAAAGCATACCTCGTTCACGTCATCAACATTCGCAGGTAACTTACATGATTTAAAAATGTTCAGCTCAAGTTTCATGTTACCAAAGCTTATCTTCAATTGTCCATCCCTACAATTTATCATAGCATTGCAAGTTGCTAGGAATGGACGTCCTAATATAATCGGAGTGCAATTACCTGATTGTGGCCCATGAATATCAAGGACGATAAAGTCCACGGGATAATAGAATTTGTCAACCTGGACCAACACATCCTCCACGCATCCTCGTGGGATTTTTACCGACCTGTCTGCTAATTGTAAAACCACAGGTGTCGTCTTCAGCTCCCCCAATCCAAGCTGCACATAAACAGAGTAAGGTAAAATATTAACACTAGATCCCAAATCAAGTAAAGCATCTCCAAATTTCTTAGTTCCTATAATGCATGGGATAGTAGGAGAACCTGGATCCTTATATTTAGGAGGAGTGTCATGTTGTACCATTGCACTTACCTGTTGTGTTAAGAATGCTTTCTTTTTCACATTTAGACTCCGCTTTACAGTGCATAGCTCCTTCAGAAATTTAGCATATGCAGGCACTTGGTTGATTGTATCAAGTAATGGGATATTAATTTTTACCTGCTTGAAGATATCTCTTATCTCTGCCTGATACCTGTCTTTTGATGGTGGAGCAAGTCTGTGTGGGAATGGAGCTGGAGGTACATATGGTTCTGGCTCTTTTTCTGCTACCTCTTCCTCAACCTGCAAACTTTCAGGTGCTTGTGCCTCCTCTTTCTCCTCAGCTGGTTGTTCATGTCTAGGCATTTCTGGTTTTTCAATTTCACGTCCGCTACGCAATGTAGTCACTGCCTGACATGGTTTGACGTTGTTTCCTGAAAAAGAAGAAGAGGGATTCGTATTAGGATTTGCAATAGGCTGAGCAGGTAATTTACCTTTGTCTTGTGACGCTATAAATCTCGAAAAATTCTCTGTGAGCTGTTGTTGCATCTGAGCCATCTGTTGAACTGTAGCAGTGAGACTCTGAATTTCATTGTTCTGCTCCCTTTTTCCTTGATAATTGGAGTGGTTGGGATGGTAATAGGGAGTGGATGTCTGCTGCTTCTGCTGATATGAAGCACGTCCTTGGTTTGATGGGTTCTTCCAATTGGCGTTGTAGCCTTGATTTGCCACCCAATTCACCTCTGATTCTGGATTTCTGCCCAATTCTTTAATTGCTGGGATTAGTGGGCAGACGGTAGTATCATGAACTGGCTTCTCGCATATGACGCAGTATGGCTCTGATGTGACTGCCTTTGCTGCTCTGAGATCAATATTTTGTAGCTTTTGCGTCACCAATGCCTCCACTTGTGCCATCAATGCATCTTCAGGCTTCAAAGACTGCAAGCCAACTTTTGTTTGGTGTGTAGTCATGGACCTGTCAAATTCTGAAGGTGGCTCCCATCTTCTTGCATTCTCTGCAATGTTCTCCAAATATGCCCAAGCCTCCGTCGGGGTCTTCTCAAAGAAAGCTCCATTGCACATCATCTCTACATATTGCTTCGTATTCGGCTGCAATCCATCGTAAAAGAATCCAATGGTGCGTCCCTTGTCAAAACCGTGATGTGGGCACGCCAACAGAAGCTCCTTAAATCTTTCCAAAGTTTGATCGTATGCTTCAGTTTCCTTCTGCGAAAAAGACATGATATGCCTCTTTAAAGCTTGAGTCCTGGCCAAAGAAAAGAATTTTTTCAGAAACTCAGTTTGCATGGTAAGCCAAGAAGTAATAGATCTAGGAGGCAATGCATTGAACCAATTCTTTGCCTTGTCTTTCAATGAGAATGGAAAAAGTTTAAGATAAACAACATCATTACTAACTTTTCCATCCAACTGTGTAGAGCATGCTTCTTCAAATGTTTTAATATGCAAGTAAGGATTTTCCCTATCCTCTCCATGGTAAGAGGGAAGGATCTGGATCACCCCAGCTTTAAGCGAAAAAGAATGAGCACCCTCAGGCAAAACAATGCATGACTCAGAAGCAACTCTAGTGGGCATATAAGTAGCACTCAATGGTAGTTCTTGTGGGTGTACAAGAGGTTGTTCGTTATTATTAGCCATGTTTTCAATTCTTATCAATCTGTGTGAAGCAGAGGTCATATGCCACATAAACTAGCAAAGAGATATTTTTTTTGTTTTCAATAATAAAACTAAGCTATAAAGTGGAAGGATCTCACCGAGTACTCCTCTGAAAAGCTGAAAATGTGGATCACAGATACCGTTGTCCCCGGTAACGGCGCCAAAAACTTGCCTCTCTCAAAACAATGTGAGCTTTACTCCCAAGCGCAGGAGATCGTGCAAGTAGTAACTGGAGAGTCCAGAGTCGAATCCTCGGGACAAGTCGACCTGAGATAACACAAATTCAACTAATCAAATAAAATATACGGTTAAGAAAACAACCACCTTTGTGAAGGTGAAGAATAGTGTAAGGATTTGTAGCAAAGAAAGTGGTTCCTACAAGTATTACGGTATCACGAAAGTTTGGTATCCAATGAGACAAATATGCTACGGTTGTGAGTTCATTAGGAGTTTATAGTCGCTGAAATTTCACGTCTTTTAATATCACACAACGCTTCACCCGGTCAAGGCGTGAAGGCGTCGGAAGATAAATCGATGAAAACTAGTCAAAATAGCCTTAAACGTATTACTAGCAATGTTGATCTCATTAAACAATAATCGCAGCGATAAGTTCAGATTAGAGAACACAAATTAGCTAGCCTTATCAGGGCCTAGCCATAGGGCACATCAACAATACCGACAATAAGCAAATACCCATCAAATACGTTGTAGAAATCAACATTACTAGCAATTTAAACATGATAATAGGGTAAAGACATGAAATTTAGCAACTACATACTCCTAACTACATCACAACCATAGCACAAAGAGATTAGCCATGCATGGTGCAATAAAAATCAGATTTGATAGCAAAATACATCGTTTAGATAGCAAAATACAAAGAAATACACCAAATACGGAGTATAAGTTCAAGAAATTATCACCAAATCTCTTCTTTAGAACCCAAAACTCTCTGAGAATAGGAAGAATAGTCTCTGGAAATTTTCAGAATTTTCTCCTGGAGAAATACGGACAGTAGCCGCTCCAAAAGTCCCAAAACACGCCAGAATACCCCCCCAAAACCCTAAAATACGCTTAAATATA
The DNA here is from genome assembly GCA_030789695.1 of Scilla litardierei. Lineage (NCBI taxonomy): Eukaryota > Viridiplantae > Streptophyta > Magnoliopsida > Asparagales > Asparagaceae > Scilla > Scilla litardierei. The sequence goes on along the minus strand of CM061141.1, from coordinate 265,319,094 downwards.
ACTCATTGCGGGTTTGGGGGTGTTAACGGGTCGCAACCCGTATCCAAATACGCTTAAAACCCGATTCGCAGCCGCCTCAATCCTCAGCCGTTGGATCTCAGCGGGATTTGATCTTGTGCTGATACGTGGCACTTGGATCCGCACCCGCATCGTTCACGTCCGATCTCGAATCGGGTTGCTTCAGAGCCATGGGATCATGATCGCGTGGATGTTAGTTAGCCATGTCACCCCATTTTATCAGCCCCGCTTCGCTTCAGGATGGAGCGTTATGTGCCGTTCGATCGTGATCGAACGATCCCCGCGTCGCCACGTCTCCACTTACGCATATCGCCCGTTCCTCGCGTCGTAGCCGTCCGATCAAGCCAAGCGCCGCTGCGATGGCGACACGTGTGCACGGAAGAATCAGCCTTCGATCGCTCTTCGCTTCGCCAGGGCGTAATCCTGGCCGTAGGATCACGATCTCGCGGTCATTAAGCGGCCGCGTCGCCGTTACGTCTGGTCTGTCGGATCTGGCAGCAGCGGTCGGATCTCGGCCACGTGGCGCTCCCGATGCATGCTGCGCAATGCGCCAAGATTCGTGCGCCGTATTTTCTTTGTATTTCTTGCATATTTCCTCATTTAAGTGGTATTCTGCATTCAAAAATTCATAGAAATTAGCACAGATCTCAGAAAAATACAAATAAATAGTCGTTGGAATCGTGAGATCGAGACGATGCTAAGAACAATATAAAAATGCAGAAATAGTCAATAGAATTCGTGTTTTGTGCACAAATAATGTGATTTCCCTAATAAATAATGGTGTACAAAATACGCACATATTAGAGAGCAATTAAATATTATATATGCACATCATAGGACTAATTAGGGGGTTAAATACGCAATATTCAACCCGAATCACCGAGGGACGATAGTCCACTCGGCCGAGTATGGAAATCCCCTCGCCCGAGTGGCACGGGAAAATCCACCCCCAAAAGAGGCCGACTTACTGTAAATGTACAGGCTTTTGAGGGTTCCGACTCGGCCGAGCATGAAAAGCCCCTCGGCCGAGTGAGTAAAGCCACTCGGCCGAGTCACTTCCGAAGACAGATCCCTGAAACATCCGAAGTTACTGTATTTTTACAGGGTTTGTCACTCGACCGAGTAGAGAAGCCCACTCGGCCGAGTAGAGAAGCCCACTCGGCCGAGTAGAGAAGCCCACTCGACCGAGTGACGCCGAGGACACGCAGCGCCCAGATTTTTAGACAACCGTTCACTCTTTTGAAATCTTCTAGCATTCCAGCAATCAAAGTATTTTTCTCATATTGTTTATGGATAGTAGACTTCATGACGGTTCCAACGCCGCCAAGAATGCGCCAATCGGAGGTCGGATGATGTCTGGAGAATTTCTGCAAGTTGACGCTACAGTGCTCGAATTTCCACTCGGCCGAGTCACATGTTCCACTCGGCCGAGTCGGCGGCGGGCCCATATTTTAAGTTGCGGTTTGGGCTGTTTTTTGGCACGATTTTGGGGGGTTTTCTAGGGTTATTTGCTAGGGTTTTGGGAGGCTATTTAAGAGGGTTGTAGCCGTCATTAGAGGGGGGTTCCCATATGTTTTCTTAGGGATTATTTTAGAGTTTAGGCCATGCCCTAGGCCCCCTCTTGGATCAAAAAGCTTGTATTTGGATTGGAATTCTTCATCAAAGCTAAGTATCATTGTTCTTCTTATTTGAATATTTGATTTGATATCTTTTTGTATGCAAGCTATGGTTTTTATTGATTCCTATATCGTTGTTGCTATGCTTGAGTAGATTTGATGTTCTAGGGCATGTGGATAAACCCTATGGATCTAATTTCATATGTGTGATGAATGAATTTCTAAATTGCTAGAATTGCTAGGAGGTTAGGTTGTGATTGATTTATTACGGATAGCTAGGAATTTCCATCGATTTGGGGTTTGCAAGAGATTGGATTCTAATCGATGGGAGGGCCTAGATATTCGATTTAGGTTTATAATCGAAATCCACTAGATTTGGTTTGCAAGAGATTGGACCAAAGCTAGCATTTTTATTATAAATCTATACCCATATTCATTTGCAAGAGATTGGACGAATACGAACTATCACAACCTAGATCGTGACTCGAGTTTGCACGAGAGTGGGCTCGAGGAGCGATTGAACGATGATGTTGATCCTCATGCTAGTGTCTTAGGTTAGGGTTTGCAAGAGATTGGGCCCTATCCTAGGTTGCTATAGACCGGCAATAGCGAGAGAGCGTGAGCTTGGTTCTCTATTCAGTTACGACTAGTTCACCTCGACACAAGTCTAGTAATATTGAGATTCACTGTTTACAAGGATGAATGATGATCCATAGTGGGGATTCCCTAGCTTTAGACTCTTTTATTATATTATATTTGAATCGATACTTGACCAACATCTTTATCACCGACACCGACAACCACCACCATTGCCATTACATCATACCATAACCATCTCCACCAATAATACATTCGTAGTCAAACCAACCCAGGATAGATTGGAGCCAACACCACCTCCTCATGTTCGATACCCACTCGCCACTACACCGTGCGCTTGCGGTAAAACTACAATCGTTCTCTGGGTGTGTATCCGGGGCCGACCAATTTTTTGGTGCCGTTGCCGGGGATTCATCTCCGTGCATTTGCGCCGTACTAGGTTATGCTCTAGGGTTGCATTCTGAAGCGATCAAGTTTTTTGCGCCGTTGCCGGGGAGGTGTTTTCCCGTTGGGTGCCAATTTGTCACAATTAGGTTGATTAGATTACATTAAAAAAACAAAAAAAACATTGAGAGAGATTTTTTCCCACACCCTGCTATTATTATTATCTTTATCTCTCTTTGTACCACTGACGTCTTTTCCAGGTTGTTTACTTTGATTGATCAGGTACAGTTATTACAGCGATGATGATTCCAAAGAAAATGCGAGCGGGCTCTATACAATCCTACATATATCTCGCTACATTCTATCAGGCTGATGGAGAATCCTTCGGGGAAGCCTTGTCTAGGTTTGAAGGAATTTTAGGAATGTTCCAGACGGAGTCAGACCATGAGTGGAATGGCTCCACGCTATTTGATATCTTCACTAGAAGGCTAAAGGGACCGTCACGTGAGTTTCTGAAGAGGATGCAAGTGGGGAAGTTCAGTGATCTATAGTTGGCAGCAGCCTTGGAGCAAATGATAGATGATGCTCGATCTACTGGTTCCCTAACCGTTACGGTAAGTAAATCATACGACCAAGTATTCATCGATTTTGTTATGGCTAATGTCTCTAGCGCAGGTACTATCATAGATGGAGTGTATGCTTCACTTGAAGGTGATCATATCCACCTTTACACCATCAACACTCCACAAATAGAGACATCTGAACTGTCAAAGGAGGACACATATATGGACCTATTGAGAAACATTGTTGACGTAGTTTGAGATTCCGGTCCATTAACAATAACGGCAGGTGATCCTTTTGAGCTTGAATTTCAAAACTTTATTACTCATTGTATCTCTTCCACAGGCACAATTGATGATGGAGTCTATGCTCTAGTTGAGGGGCACAAGACCCATTTTTACACCACGGTCGAGATACATGAGCCTATAGAATCACCTTGTGCCGTCGTCGTCTCCCCCTGCCACCCATCTGAGTCAGAGCAGCCTATACCATCAGAGGATATTATTGAGGAGGTCATGCCTATAGTAGCAGAGCAGACCATCGAGGAGGACGTGACTTTGGACGATGACATCTGCACACAGATGAAGCCCGAATTGTGCCCCCCTCCTTTCAAGCTACCGCAGCCATCCCCACCTTCTATAGAGGCTGAGCATCCATCAGAGGACCACCCTTCCACTGACACAGAGGACAATCCCATGAAGCTTATGGCTCCCATTCAGGGAGATCTCTTTACTCCCTTGCCCTTTATATTTGATCCACCTCCCGTGTATGATGTTTACTACGATTCAGATTTTGACGACTCATTGCACCTTTTGTAGGATACACATACATATGATCAAGAGGTACGATGGGACGTATACGAGGAGGAGAGCGAGGAGTTAGCACCCATGGATGCTATTGACTATGATCAGGATGTGCGATGGGATAAGTCTGATGATGATGAGGAGTTGCCTGATGAGACCCACGCATATATGCCAAACCTACCTGAACAATATGAGGCGAACAACAAAGAGTTGATCGACGTGGTACACGAGAGTAGAGATTTATTCCAGGGAAGTGTTGTCAACCGTTTTTATTTTTAAATACTTATGTTGATGACCCTCTTTGGAATACATTTATTTTGGGGAAGAATTATCAACATCAGATTGATGCGGCTTATCTCTTGCAGGGTACAGGTGGAGTCCTTGGAGAGATGCTGGAAGCCGCATTGCTAGAATCTGATGGAGTCTGTGGACACACGCGTCTGGCAGAGCCACGGAAGGAGCAGTTGGAGCAGTTGCCTGCACCGGCAAAGATACTGGATCCGCCTTTTGCTATAGGTGATATCAATCCAGTAGTGTAGCAATAGCGTAAAATTTTATGCTTTCAATAAACACGAACCCTCTCGACAGCGAGAGGACCGTATAGATTTGATTGAATAAATATCACCTCATATGACGGCAACAAAAATTTTTACACCCCAACCCCATTATATATATTAATTGCCCCTTCATATTTTGATGTGTCACATCCTTTTGCTCACCACCCATCGAGCATTTCTTTCAAGTGAAACCTCACTTTCTTATTTGTTTGACTTGATCATGCTTAGCAAAATCGTGATTTTATTGTTCGAGTCATTTGAATAGGATTGTTTGGTATAAGCTTGGGGGAAGGCGCTCTCATGAATCATTGTATGTGCATGTAGTTGCATTAGGATCTCATGTCATTCATTTCATCATTTTGCATTCACCCCCTATTATTATTGTTGTTCCTCATATTCTTCCACTATGATCACATTGAGGACAATGTGAAGTTTAAGCTTGGGGGAGTGCATTTCCATGCCATTTAGATGCATTTTTAATTTATTTTAGGGTTTTTAAAAAATTTTCGAAATTTTTGCATCATCTTTTTGATTTTCCATCTTATTTTCCTTTTATGTGTGGTCATGCATCATATTGTGTGCTTGTTTTTCTTTTCTTTCCTCTCTTTTATTTTTTATTTCTTTACTTTCCTTTCTCTTCTTTTGCTAGATTTGTTCCTTATGATGATATCTCTTATTGCTTTAGCAACCATCACGATGCTTATTATTCCTTGCCATGCTACTTTGAGTATTCCATAGTCTTGCTATCCATGTGCTTGCTTATATATTCTTTTGATGATTCATCTATATGAATGCATGATATTAATTGAAACTGAATGTATGGATTAGTGTTTAGTATGCTTTTGTTAGAAATGCACCAAGATTCACGCATCATTAGTATATCTGAAGCATCAGTTTTATTGTCTTATTCACCTTCTGTTGCATGCCTGATATGGTTGTAAACTTTACTGCTTGACTTCACTATTTATTGAGATGATTGAGAATATCCATGCTTACATATGAGTTTTAGTTGAAGTATTATTTTATTGAACCGTTCGTGCACATCTTAGAGTGAACCGAGTGTTACATTATTTCCTTCTCCACATATATCTTTTTATTCTCTACATGTCACTTGAGTTCACCTCCTAAAGCTACTTATATCGCATCTATTTCCCAAAAATCCCCACAGAAGAAAAAAGTTTGCTCCAAAAAGTCCAAAAAGCCAAAAATGAGCCAAAAACAAAAAAAAATACAAATCATATAGCTCCTACAAAAATCCAAAAAGAAAAATGAGAAACAAAAAGGTCAAAAAGAAAAAGAAAGATATTTCTCTATCTCATTATTGGAGCCACAAAATACTTGGGAAACCCAAGGCAAAAATCCTATTTTCCACTATCATATTCCTTTAGATGCGGTGCCTCAAGCTAAGCTTGGGGGGTGAATTCATTTGACCAAATGAGTGAGTATGACATTAGAGTGGAGACGTGCATGAATGGGAATATTCGATAATGCTTCGACTTTGCAAAATAAATTAGATATGGAGATATTTTCATGATTTGAAATAAATATGTGAATGCCATAGCTCTTATTCTATTCTCTATTGCATGTTTGGTGTGTATCTTATATGCTTCATTTATAACTTTTGATTGAAAAGTGCATCGCCAACATTCGTATATTAAATTCTATGAAATGCATGATGTGGATATGAGTTGATTGCATGAATTTAGGGAGTCGCTTCCTTTGTTCTTAAAAGCTTGCAAGTGCCATGTTTAAATAAGATATGAAATCTTTATAGCATGAGATTCATATTTTCTAAGTTATCGTGATGTGTAGCTTATGGCTTGAGATCTGAGAGAATAATCTAGCGACCCCTTCCACCTCGTGTTCTTTCTTTTTCTTTCATTTCATTTCCTTTTTTTTCATGTCCCGAGTTCGTCTCTTTACTTATCTTCCTCAAGGACGAGTAAGAGGCAAGCTTGGGGGATTTTGATCGGTCCATGTTTTACACCTTTTTATGCATGTTTTCACGCCATTTCGATTGCTCATATTGCGATTTTCACGAGTATTCGACGATATTGCATTACTTTTCACTATTTCTTGTTTTTGTCGGATTTCAGGAAATATAGAGCAATCGGGAGCAAAAATGAGCTTAAAGAACTTGCACATGTACCGGAACGTCGCCCACGGCTCATTTGCAGACTTATCGGTGATGGAGGATGAGTGGAAGAAGAAGGAACCTCGTAGGAGCGACGAGGAGGTGAAATGATGAAGAATGGGCATCTACAGCATGTCACTCGGCCGAGCAAGAAGACCACTCGGCCGACCTGACCGGACACGCACCACAGAAGAATATCGGCGTGCACTCGGCCGAGTATGGAAATCCCCTCGCCCGAGTGGCACGGGAAAATCCACCCCCAAAAGAGGCCGACTTACTGTAAATGTACAGGCTTTTGAGGGTTCTGACTCGGCCGAGCATGAAAAGCCCCTCGGCCGAGTGAGTAAAGCCACTCGGCTGAGTCACTTCCGAAGACAGACCCCTGAAACATCCGAAGTTACTGTATTTTTACAGGGTTTGTCACTCGGCCGAGTAGAGAAGCCCACTTGGCCGAGTAGAGAAGCCCACGTCGAGGACACGCAGCACCTAGATTTTCAGACAACCGTTCACTCTTTTGAAATCTGCTAGCATTCCAGCAATAAAGTATGTTTCTCATATTTCTTATGGATAGTAGACTTCATGACGGTTCCAACGCCGTCAAGAACGCGCCAATCGGAGGTCGGATGAAGTCTGGATAATTTCTGCAAGTTGACGCTACAGTGCTGGAATTTCCACTCGGCCGAGTCACATGTTCCACTCGGCCGAGTCGGCGGCGGGCCCAGATTTTAAGTTGCGGTTTGGGCTGTTTTTGGGCACGATTTTGGGGGGGTTTCTAGGGTTATTTGCTAGGGTTTTGGGAGGCTATTTAAGAGGGTTGTAGCCGTCATTAGAGGGGGGTTCCCATATGTTTTCTTAGGGATTATTTTAGAGGTTAGGCCATGCGCTAGGCCCCCTCTTGGATCAAAAAGCTTGTATTTGGATTGGAATTCTTCATCAAAGCTAAGTATCATTGTTCTTCTTATTTGAATCTTTGATTTGATATCTTTTTGTATGCAAGCTATGGTTTTTATTGATTCCTATATCGTTGTTGCTATGCTTGAGAGATTTGATGTTATAGGGCATGGGGATGAACCCTATGTATCTAATTTCATGTGTGATGAATGAATTTCTAAATTGCTAGAATTGCTAGGAGGTTAGGTTGTGTTTGATTTATTACGGATAGCTAGGAATTTCCATCGATTTAGGGTTTGCAAGAGATTGTATTCTAATCGATGGGAAGGCCTAGATATTCGATTTAGGTTTATAATCGAAATCCACTAGATTTGGTTTGCAAGAGATTGGACCAAAGCTAGCATTTTTATTATAAATCTATACCCATATTCGTTTGCAAGAGATTGGACGAATACGAACTATCACAACCTAGATCGTGACTCGAGTTTGCACGAGAGTGGGCTCGAGGAGCGATTGAACGATGATGTTGATCCTCATGCTAGTGTCTTAGGTTAGGGTTTGCAAGAGATTGTGCCCTATCCTAGGTTGCTATAGACCGGCAATAGCATGAGAGCGTGAGCTTGGTTCTCTATTCAGTTACGACTAGTTCACCTCGACACAAGTCTAGTAATATTGAGATTCACTGTTTACAAGGATGATTGATGATCCATAGTGGGGATTCCCTATCTTTAGACTCTTTTATTATATTATATTTGAATGGATACTTGACCAACATCTTTATCACCGACACCTACAACCACCACCATTGCCATTACATCATACCATAACCATCTCCACCAATAATACATTCGTAGTCAAACCAACCTAGGATAGATTGGAGCCAACACCACCTCCTCGTGTTCGATACCGGCTCTCCACTACACTGTACGCTTGCGGTAAAACTACAATCGTTCTCCGGGTGTGTATCCGGGGCCGACCAAGTTTTTGGCGCCGTTGCCGGGGATTCATCTCTGTGCATTTGCGCCGTACTAGGTTGTGCTCTAGGGTTGTATTCTGAAGCGATCAAGTTTTTGGCGCCGTTGCCGGGGATTCATCTCCGTGCATTTGCGACGTACTAGGTTGTGCTCTAGGGTTGCATTCTGAAGCGATCAGTAACCCTCAGCCTAGTTTGTTTCTTTCCTTAGTTAATCTTGTTCGTTAGAACGTTTTTGTTTGTTTGAATATGATAAGTTTACTAGAATAGGATTTGATTGTTAGATTGGTTGTTAGGTGTGATTTTGGTTTGCACATTTCCTGTACGAGTCCTCTTCGACTCTGGTGCATCGATGTGCATTATATACCGGAGCTTCATGGACAAGCATTCCTTGGCGACTTCCCCTCTTCCCAAGAGTTGGGATATCGTTACAGGGAATGGCGTGATCTCGGTGCATCTTGGTTGCAATTCTTGTCCTTTGGTGGTCTGTGGCCATGAGCTTTACGCTGACTTTATTGTCCACGACATCATCAACTATGATGCCATCCTTGGGATGGACTGGCTTGGGAGTTTCTACGCCACGATTGATTGCCGACGGAAGAAGGTGGTGTTCGAGATCCCAGGTCATCCGGTGTTTGAGTTCAGCCGAGGCAGCAGTTTGCTTGGTCCTGTCAGGTTTCGGGCCAAGCCAGTGGAGATCGTTGCTATGCAGATGGAGCAGAGTAAACCAGCTGTGGTGCGAGAATTCGATGACGTCTTCCCCGAGGAGATGTCTGGACTGCCTCTCGATCGAGCTCTTGAGTTTTTGATCGATCTTATTCCGGGAGCGCAGACTATTTCGAAGGCGCCGTATCGTATGGCTCCAGCTGAGTTGGAGGAGTTGCGTTGGCAGCTGGATGAGCTTTTGCAGAAGGGTTACATTAATCCTAGTGTGTCTCCGTGGGGAGCCCTGGTGTTGCTGGTGAAGAAGAAGGATGGTTTGCGTCGCATGTGCATGGACTATAGGGAGCTGAATGCCGTGACTATCAAGAATCGATATCCATTGCCTCGTATAGATGACATCTTTGATCAGCTTGGAGGATCGAGAGTGTTCTTTAAGTTGGACCTGAGGAGTGGCTATCACCAGCTGAAGGTGAGGAAGGAATATATTCAGAAGACAGCGTTCAAGACGAAGTATGGTCACTACAAGTTCGTGGTTATGCCTTTCGGTGTAACCAATGCACCCACAGTTTTTATGAACTTGATGAATCTGATCTTCTATGACTTGCTAGATAAGTTCGTCGTTATCTTTATTGACGACATCTTGATCTATTCAAGGTCGGAGGAAGAGCATGCGTCGCACTTGAGGACAGTATTGGAGATTTTGAGGAAGCATCGCTTGTATGCTAAGTATTCCAAGTGCGAGTTCTGGCTTGATATGGTCGCTTTTCTTGGACACGTGGTGTCAGGAGATGGAATTTCGGTGGTTCCTGAGAAGATTAAGGCTATCAGAGAGTGGCTTGTTCCGCAGTCAGCGTCTGAGATTCGGAGTTTCCTTGGGCTTGCATGTTATTATCGGTGTTTCATTAAGGAATTTTCTCGGATTACTGAGCCGATGACCAGACTGATGAGGAAGGATGTATCTTTCGTCTGGTCCGATGATTGTGAGAAGGCCTTTTCTATTCTGAAGGAGAGGTTGACGACTGCCCCTGTTCTTGCTGTGCCCGATCGGAGTGAAGGATTTGAGATCTTTTGCGATGCTTCTGGCAAAGGTCTCGGTTGTGTTTTGCATCAGCATGGGCACATGGTTGTGTATGCTTCTCGTCAGCTCAAGGCTCATGAGAAGAATTACCCGACGCACGATTTGGAGTTGGCTGCAGTCGTATTTGCGCTTAAGATTTGGAGGCACTTCTTGTTGAGTGAGAAGGTGAAGATCTTCACCGATCACAAAAGCTTCAAGTATATCTTTACACAGAAGGAGCTCAACATGCGACAGCGTCGATGGTTGGAGCTCATGGCAGACTATGAGATCGACTTGCAGTTTCACCCTGGCAAGGTGAATGTGGTTCCGGATGCGCTGAGCAGACTTCCAGCGGTGATGATGTTGACTTCATAGTGGAGGTTGCAGCAGGATTTTTGCAAGTCTGGTATTGAGATCGTGCTTCCTAGGGAGGCTTCTTTGTTGATGTGTATGCAGATACAGTCGACGATCGTGGATCGGATCAAGGCATGTCAGGCTGGGGATCCGAAGCTGGTGAAGATTTGGGAGCAGGTAGAAGCCGGTCTGCGGACTGACTACTTGATTCATGAGGATGGTTCATTGAGATTTGGAGCCAGGTTGTGTGTGCCAGCTGGAGATATCAGAGAGGAGTTATTGGTTGAGGCACACAGTTCGCCGTATTCTGTGCATCCTGGTGGTACCAAGATATACAAGGATCTTTGCTTGAACTATTGGTGGCATGGTATGAAACGTAGTGTGGCTCGGAGCGTTGCCAAGTGTTTGGTATGTCAGCAGGTAAAGGCAGAGCATCAGCGTACGTCAGGGTTGCTACAATCGCTTCCGATTTCGGAGTGAAAGTGGCAACACATCACTATGAATTTCGTGACTGGACTACCTCGGAGTCTGAAGCAGCATGATGTGATTTGGGTGATCATGGACCGATTGACCAAATCCGCGCACTTTATTCCCTTCCGAGTAGGACTGTCCACTGAGACGCTAACGAGGAGATACATGGAGGTAAATTCTTTTACCCTCCGTTTTTATTTTCTTTTCCTAGTTTAGATAGTGATGTAACATGAATCGTGCAGGAGATCGTGTGACTTCACGGAGTCCCCGTGAGTATCGTATCTGACAGAGACACGAGATTCACATCTCAGTTTTGGCAGAGTCTGCAGAAGAGCTTGGGTACGAGTCTGAGTTTCAATACGGCGTATCACCCGTAGACGGATGGCCAGTCCGAGAGGACGATTCAGATTTTGGAGGACATGCTGAGAGCGTGCATGTTGGACTTCAAGGGATCTTGGGAGGATCATCTCCATCATGCGGAGTTTGCCTACAAGAACAGCTACCAGGCGAGTATTGGCATGTCGCCATTCGCCGCGCTATACGAGAAGAAATGTCGATCGCCACTGAGCTGGGATGACATTGGAGATCGGGAGCTGTTAGGACCAGAGATGATCGTGGAGGCTGTGGATGTTGTGAGGAACATTCGGGAGAAGCTGAGGATCACTCAGGACCATTTCAAGCATTAGACAGATGCTAAACGGAGGCCTTTGGAGTTTCAGCCTGGAGATCATGTCTTTCGGAAGATTTCACCGAACCACGGAGTTATCTGATTTGGGAAGAGAGGCAAGCTGAGTCCGAGGTACATTGGGCCATTTGACGTCCTGGAGAGAGTTGGAGTGGTTGCTTATCGCTTAGCGTTGCCGCCGTCACTGGAGGGTGTTCACGACGTATTTCACGTATCTCAGTTACGTCGATACGTCAGTGATCTGTCCCATGCTGTGGATTTCTCAGAGATCATGGTTCGTCCGGATCTGTCTTATGATCAGCAGCCAGTTGAGATTCTGAATCGACGGCAGAAGCAGCTGAGGAATAAGACCGTCGACTTGGTTCGAGTGCAGTGGTGTCATGGTTCCACTGGGGAGTCCACGTGGGAGCGTGAGGATGATATGAGAGAGCGCTTCCCGCAGTTGTTTCTGAGCAGTGATTGATGCTGATTCTGAGGACGGAATCATTCTTAAGGTGGGGAGGATGTAACGGTCTATTTTCGCTTGTACGCTTTGTCATGCACGTAGTCTTGTTCGTGCACGTATTTATTTTAGACGTTGTTTGTATCTGAACCCTATAGTGTGATATGTTGTTGTGACCCTCTCTGAGAGCATTAAAATTGTGGTGTTCATTTGGAACGACATTTCACGGGTCGTTCTCCCACGATTTGACCTTGCTTGATGAGACGTCAGGATTTTCACTTTTGTCATCAGGCCTTTTTATTTTTAATTTCGTTTCTTGGCGTCGAAATTGTGATCCGTCTTCTCTGCCTTCTTTTCTCGTCGTCCCGGTCGCCCCAGTATTTATATTACGATTTTTGGGCTTCGTTTGACCTACTTTCACTTTTGGCCCAACCTATTGTATTTTTAGCCCTAAGTTTCACCTGATTAATCCCCATAATAATATTAATAATAATAATTTTCCCTAACTTTTTGACCTAGTCTATTTTTTCCCCTCTTTAGCCGCACGCAACACACGCAGGAGAGAGGTAGGGGATGAGAGTTATTATTTTTTTATAATAGGCAAAACAAATCTTGTTGTAACATAAAATCTGTTCAAATAAACCTAGACCTAGCCCCAAGCCAACCTCACGTGAGCCTACCCACGTTCTCAGCCCTAACCTATTTAAAATAACCTAGGTTGGCCTTTTGTTTCACAGCCTTCACAAAAACCCGCCGCCTCCTACCTTTTATGCACGCAAACATCCCCGAACCGCTGCTCCTTGCATTTTCCGGCCAAGACCGCCGCCGACCGGTCCCCGACCATCCCCCGACCTCCCTCCTCCCTCGTCGCCGCCGTGGGGCCTTGCTACGCCGCCCTAGCCTCCACAAAACGCCCCAGCCCCGCTGTAAACCGTAGCAGCAGCAGCTGAGGCCGCCGCCGCCGCAGGCCGCCGCACCCCTCCACCGTGAGTCCCCTCTGACCCCCTACACTGTTGTCTCAGCCCCCAGGCCGCTGCAAGTCTGGAACAGCGTAGAAACTCGCTGTTTTGTGTTTTATCGACGTATCGTCACGTCGTTTTGTCGCTTCGCCATCCCCTCGCTGTTGGGGTCTTCCATCAGCCCCCTACTGTTCCTAGGCGTGTTTTCTGACGTCACGAACATCTCCTACGATATTCGACGTCGTAGACTCTGTGTGCGTCGAACCGTTCGTCCCAGTTCGTTGATACGGCTTCCCAGAAGCCGTAGAAATGTCTACCGGCATCCTACTCGCTGTTGGAATCTTGATTCGATGTTTCGGTCGCTGCCCGAGAATTGGCGAGCGTGGAATCTTAAATTGGAATCTGGATTTAGAGCGCGTTCTTTTATTCCAACCCCTAGCGTCGCTACCCGATGCCAGTGTAGCTCTCGCGTCGTGTAAGGGTAAATTTCTGAACACTTAGGACCCCTAACCCAACCATGTTAAACAAGATAAAAATCGGTATTTTTAGCTGTCTGATAATTCACTAATAAAGATAACTTAATTTGGGACTGTAGGCTGGTGTATCTGAGCACATAGGTAGACTGGACTGGTTGGACGATAATTGCAGAACGTTTGAATTCAGGCAAGTGAAACTTGCCAGTTCTTTGTGTAGGCCGTGCTTTAGACCATTTCTTGTTTTAGGCGTAAAAGAGACTAGGCGACGAAATGATACTCGCCTAGACGGAATTTTAAGATCTTGCTTGACAACGAAGCTAGATCTGTCACCCTGCCATGTCATTCATGCATATCTGCCTATCACGTTTAAATTTTCATAACTGCATGCTCTTTTACTTGTACGCTGCCTGTCACATTTAAATTCCTTATCTGTACGCATTTAAATTACAACTTGCCATGCCATGTCATCCATGCTTGAGTGTTGCATTCGTAGCACACGCTACGTACTTCCTTGTTCATGCTAGGCACCTGCGTTGTAGGCACAACCCTATGCCAAATACACTTCCTGGCTTGTGATCCAGAAGCAGGCCACTTGTGTTGGTCAAAAGCCAATGCCTGATACATGTAGAGGGGTAGGGATAAGCGATCACTTGAGCTTAGGAGTTGGCCCGTACAGCCACTCCAGCCAAAAGGCGTAATCTCTGAGCACGACGTGTTTACTTGACTTGTGAATTCCATGTGATTGTTTAGTAGCTTCGCTACCCATGTCTTGATGTACTTGTGCCTTGTTAAACTTGCTGCCATGTCATACTTGTCGCATTTATTTAATAGTTGCATCCATACTTTAAATGTCATGTCATCGCATTATTTTAGAACTGCTAGGTTGTTTTACTTTCCTTTTAGTTTCCTTGCACAAAGTCTTTGTAGACTTTGCTGACATGCACCCTCGTCTCTTTGGGTGTCGCATGTTAGTTGCTGAGCCAGAGTCTGTTGCTGAGGACGAGGAGTTCGTGGACATTGAGCCTGGGTCCACTGCTGACGTGGAGTACGAGGACACCGACGACCAGTCGTAGAGTTTTCCTTCGTCGTTACTTTTGCTTAGTCTGTTGTTAGGTTGTCGGTGAGTAGCACCTTACTTCTGTACGTTGTTTATTTTTGTTGGCCATGCTCGGGCCTTTTAAACTCTTTTCTTTTAGCCTGGTGGCTTTTCTGGGATGTTGAAATTTATTATGGACCTTCTAAGATTGAATAAATTTATTTATTTATCTCCTTCTTTTATTATTATTTTTGTTCTGCTACGCACTTGCAGGGACCTTACGTGGTTATTCCAGACGCTTTACAGACTGGAGCCTCACAGCTCCGAGTCTGAGTGGACCTCATCACGCCTCGCCTCCATTTTAGGGAAGCGGGTCGTGACAACGTCCATGACATCCTCATTTATACAACCATATGCATCCAATTACTACATTCATATAGATATACCTTCACCCATATATGCATACAAATAGGCGACCCATAGTGTACTTACTATGCACAATACACATGTATACATGCACATATTCATTGTATATCACACAAAACTATACCTACTACTATATATGACACTTGGGTCATTACACATACTTTGGTTTAGTGCAATCTACATGGAATATAATAGTATGATCATATCATTTTGGTTAAAACTATGATTACAATTTATTTAAATCATGAATATAGAACTTATTTTACTCTTATTTCATATTGATATTGTTGATTTTTAAGTTCATTTGGATGAATGATATCTTGACAGTATTCATATTTTTAGTCACGTTTTTTATCCGGGTTAACGAATTAAACACGATTTAACCGTTTACGTATTATTATCGTATTTTGCATATTTGACCCAATTTTTGACCGAACGTCTTTTGAAATTGATCGAATTAAACATGTTTTATTCACGTCCCAAATATTTTCCGTTTATGTATTGCTAACAAGGCTCATAACATAATCATGGAAATGAAATATTTAATTTAAAATTTCAATTTTTTGGATTTTAATTCAAAGATCCAATTTTTGCAAATAAATCCAAAAATCTAATTTTTAGAAATTTTGAAATTTACAGAAATAAATTTAAAAATCAAATCTTTATGTGGATCGACAAAAATTGCATCTCTTGAATAATTGAGTTGCATTAAAACAAATTCTAATGCGTGGTTAAAATTTTGGAAATACAATTAAGAATAATTTTAAACCATTTAAAATTATTCTAGCAAAACTTTCAAGATTTTATTTACATTAACAATATGTTATCACATAACAAAATCATGTAAATAATTCTCAAATAAAAAGAGAGTAATGAGTATCGGGAGGCATCTTCTCCTATATAAGACAGAAAAAGTAGTGTGGTACAAGCTCACATAGGCTTGTCCTTGTTGTACCATCCCACTTTTTGTTTCTTGGTATATGAGGAGATGCCTGCATTGTCATATGATACACATTATTCTCTAATAAAAATTGCATCATTCTGTTGAAGGATTGTTAGGAGAAGAGTGTAAACTGATCTCTAAAAATCAGAAGTAGCCATGGCACTCAATATATTCATTCACTTTAGAAGTCCAAGGGACTCCCCACTAAGTTAGTGAGGAGTAAATGGTGAGATGATGAGGGGAGGGAGGCCAAAGGCCTCCATCAACTCACAACACTCCCCCTCATCTCTCCATTACCTTGATTTAAGCATATGAATACTTCAGGATTCAGTATGCTAATGGGGTGGATACTTCTGGATCCAGAGCCACTGTGGTTGCCTCGTTAAAACCTTAGCTGTGGAAAACCCAGTGGGAAAAACCAGCAGCTTAAGGGAAAAGAGTACAACTATTGAGGGACTCCCCCTGATCTGTACAAGCTTCAGGCTTGCAGATTTCCTATGTAACTATACAATCATCTCCTATTTGTCTATACATCCATCATGTTCTGAAAGCAAATACAATCATCACTCTTCTATACAAGTTTCACTCATCTAGCGGCTATTGGAAAGCAGTGGCGCTCTGGAGTGGAATGCTCTTTGAAGTTGGTAGATGACTCCACTGAAGTATTCTTTGAATCAGTCTTCACTGTGTCTGCAAGGTACTGCTGGACCTGGCTAAGCGTTTTCAATACTTGTTTCTTGGATGATGAGCTTCTCAGAAAATGTAGACTTTGGAGGATGATGTGTAGATATTTGGGAGGTGTCCGGCCTTTTGTGTTTTAGTCATCGCGATGATCTTTAAACCTGCATATGCAATATATATTCCTTGACCTTTGGAAGTTGCGCAGAAGCAGCTTATCCTTGGTCTAGTGGTGCTCTCCAGGGCAACACTATATCTGGTTAATAACTTTACTGCAGACGTTCTATCAAAGACACGTGTAGTTAGCCAGATAAAGAAGTGTAACAAGTACACTAATTAAAGCTAGGCTCTTCGGGACCTAGGATGTCCTCCCCCTCTTCCAGCGACTGGAAGGTGTCATAAATAAGCATCTATTTTATTAGGTTGCAAATGGACATCATTCTTCAAAAACTCCAGGTGTATGAAGGATATTAACGGGTTCCACCACGAAGGTGTTAAATATATAAGTCGAGAGAATACCTTGTTATACCTAGGTTTTTCATTTCCAAGGTATGCTTAAAGCTATCTGATATCTCAATGGTCTCTACAGGAGATCCTATTAGCTTTAAGTCGACTATATGTGCGGCGAATATCACAAATCCTGTCAACGATCTTTCGAAAAAGATACACGGGCAGAATATTGCTTAAGATCAACTAATGATCTTTGTAGCCTTTATGGAGAAGACGTTTCTACGTCTCTCTTTCATCTCTGGGGGTAGAGTATACCATTATGGAAGTTTTATATAGATCTCTATATCTATATTGCCGTATATATATGCAGTCACAACGTCCATGAGCTGCATTTATTGGCTTTTCAGAGAATTTTAGGATTTAGTAGGAAAATGATCACATTTCCTTCATTTCAATTTCTTATGAAATCCAACTTATATTCCACAGGTTTTACACATTCAGATGTAAGGACTACTGGTCCCAAGACTTTGCTTTTCAAGAGTGAGTCCAGCTCTACTCTTATTGCCTCGTCCCACTTTGGCCAATCTATGCGTTCATGCTATAGATAAGTGGGTTGACGTCATCGTCGTATTCAGCGACGTGAACGGCAATAGCGAAAGCAAAACCGTCGACGACGACTGCGCTATTTCTATCCAGTACCTCTCCAGTACGTACGTAATATAATGATTTTTCTCCTGTTGTTTCCTCTGCAGGGGAAAGTAAGAGGGGAGAGGTTGCTGGTCTGAGCTCAGCATCCTGTGGATGGATCATTTTAATATATCCAGGAATCTTCCTCTTTCAAGAAATTTTTTATATTTTTAACCTGGCGGGCGTCCTCTTTTCTATGAGGTAGAGCCAATTCTGCTGTCGGTGGATTGCATCCATCTTTGGGAATGTCAATCCTAGCTGGCGTGTTGGCAGCAGGGACGTGTGAACGAACAATCTTCTGGTTGTCCGTAAATTTATCCGACAATTGATGTACTCTAGTCTGAATGTGAAGGATCTTCTGGATCTCATCTTCACACAGAAAAAGTTTGCGGATCATAACGAGATTAGGACTTTTGTGTCCCATGATATGGTCTCAGAAGCTTCAGGCTTCTTTAGTCTGCGTGTCTATTTCAATGAGATTTTGCTCATCAAATTCACATTTATTAAGACTTGGTGGTAAACCATAAGCAAGCAGCATCAGCAATAAGATATGGCAACAAGCGGGCCGTATCGTGATAAGCGATGCGGAATGCAGTGTGTTGTTCCCTAATCATCAACATGCAACTGTGATTTTACAATGGACGTAAAATCCATTGGAGTCTCTTTACCAGAGACTCTGCTAACCCATTTTGAGTATGAACATGCTGCAGGATGTTCAATTTCAATGCCAGTTGCTTGGTAGAAGTCTTGAATGATATGTGTAGTGAATTCACCCAAATTATAAGCTTTTGAGAAAGCTAGTTTGCGAGTGAATATAAAGGCACACAGAAGACCATCTAGTAGATGCATCAGTCAGTACAATGTAGTACCGAAAATGGGTCACTTGCGGGGTGAATAGGCTCGCAAAGGTCACCATGTATTCTCTTAATGAAGCCAGGAAACTCTAATCCCACTTTCAGGAGGGAATGTCTCTCTATAAGTTTTCCCTTACGACAAAGGGGGACAAGGAAACCCAATCTTTTGAAGAATCTTTAGGTTCTCCAATGGATTCATTTGATGATGCGTCCATCATCGCTGATCCAGGATGACCAAGTCCATTTCGCCAGAGTTAAAAACTCTGGCAATGAAAGGCACTTCTGGTGCTCAGTCAAGTTGGCTTTCTATAGGATGCATATCTGTAATTATAGGGGCCCGACGTGGGTCCATTGAAATCGTAAGTAGATTGGGCTTCTGGCCATCCTCTTTACGAGTTACATATTGATATTCAATATTTATTATCCACAGTTTTCAAGTTATGTTCGTTTAAACGAAATATGCTTGAAACTTGGAAAATTCCTATATGTTTAAGGTGAGAAGTTTGCATCTTATAGTCTCGTTTTATGTGGAAGCAATATAAATGTTACACCAGTGCAACGAGGTACTGTACATAATATTTCACATTTCATCTATATTAATGCAAAGTGGAAATTTATTTGAGTAATTCAAACTAAAGTTCATTCAAAGCAATATAATTTAAATGCATAGATATAAAGATAAGGCTCAATCGAGCAGATCGTCATTCTCGAAGTCTTGTGCAGTGAACTTGGTCAGAGTTTGAATATCTGCCAGGTTTGTTTCAAGGGGAGGCTTCAGGCTCCCCTGATACAGGTCCTGGAGGTGGCTAGGAGTGCGACAGTTTCTGGACCAATGTCCAGTCATGCCACATCTATGGCATTTATCCTCCCAGATCTTCTTAGGAATTGACACAGGATCAGTGTTCTTATGCTTCCAAGAGAGGTTTCTCCTCCCTTTATTGTTGTTGATCTGGGGAGGTGCTCCTCTTGCTGGTTTCATTACAGATTTCCCTTTGTTCTTTCTGGCCTTCTTCTTATTTTTCCACTTCTGGGGAGAAACATTGTGGGTTTAAGGGATAGAGACAGTACCAGCAGAACGCATATTATGAGTGGCAGGCAGTAAATCTCTATTCTGCTCTGCCCTAAGAAGGCAAGAGATCAAATCAGAGACCTTCGTGAAGTTGCGTTCACGATACTGCTGCATGAGGATTGCATCTTTCTTGTGAAACGAGGTTAATGTCTTTTCCAACATGTGATGCTCAGTCACTTATTCACCGCACAACTTCAGGCGTGAGGTGATATTATGAAGTGCAGAGTTATATTCAGCAACGGACTTATAGTCCTGAAGTCTGAGGTTTTCCCACTCATAACTGGCACGTGGCAATATTACATCAATTTGATATTTATACTGTGCCTCCAGCACTGTCCACAACTCAATTGGGTCCTTTACCGTTAGGTATTCGGCCTATAAGGTCTGATCTATATGTCTCCTGATATAAATAATGGTTTTCGCCTTATCCACATCAGAGACAGTGGTAGGAGTGCTGCTAGATGATTGGGCCGCTTCTGGGGCCTTACTAGCAGAAGCATCGGCCGCTGCTGGGGCCGATGAAGGAGCCAAAATTGAGCCAAGGAGGGCCATCGAACGCAAATGGAACTTCAGGTCCACTCGCCAACTCAGGTAATTCTTTCCTGCATAATCAAGAACCTCAAAATCGACGCTAGCCAATTTTTGCCATTTATCTATGCAAATTAAAATAAGCATGAATTAATTAAGATGTAAATTCATGCATAAAGAATAAAATAAGTAAAATGTGGGGATCGGCCAGATACCCAAAAACGTACAAAGTCCAAAGTCCGATTTACAGTTCATAAAGAAAAGAAAAATCAAGTTGGAAACCTAGAAGGGGTCCCTATCTTTTGCAAATTTCACCTTCGTCTTCAGATGTTGGTACACCGGTCTTTGGCATTAATACATACAATCCTCACTTACAAATTCTCTCAAAAGAAAATAAAAGTGCAAGGAAATTAAGGGTATCAAACTGGCCGATCCTAAAAACACATTTTAACTTATATAAACATCCACACAGTTATATATGCAACAGGCAAATAATAGCGCAATATCACATGCATTACAAAAATCATCAAGCCTAAATATTGGATAAAAATAAAATTTTTATTTAAGTTAAAAAGGATTAATTGGACCACGGGGAAACGTCATTCATTTTTAGGTCAGTTAACTAAAGACAGAGCGGTCTCAGGATCCATTTAACCAATTTAACTTAAATAAATGTATTTATCCAATGATTAAGATAATTATTAATTGTAAAGCAGCAGATAAAATATCATAATCCGCAAGTCCTGTGGGCTATAGGCAGGCAGCAGGCCCGATAGCAAAAATAATAATCATATTAATTTGCAATTTGATTAACTGGGCTTCTGGCCCAAATAAACAGACAAAATAAATTATTGTTCTAATTTGGGCTGCAGGCCCATAAGTAAAATAAAACTCATTTTAAATGTCATTTGTTATGAACTTGGCTTCAGGCCCAATAAACAGCCCAACTAATTAATTATACAGTTTTGGGCTGCAGGCCCATGGGCTGTAAAATCAAATTTAACACAATCTCAAAAAACAAACTTAGGGTTAAGGAATGCAAAAAGCCACCAACCCCTCATCTTCTAGATCGTACCCCCCTCTCCCCTATCTACGTAAAATCGCAGGAGCCGCCTACGCAAGTGGGAGAATCCCCCCATCAGGGAGGGATGTGGCCAGCAGAGAGCCTCCCGTCAGAGTGGAGGTGTTGTCAGACACACACAGAACCCCCCTTTGATTTAAGATTCTTTTCATATGCAAGTCAACTATCAATGTCCTCTGTTTTTACGGTTCTTGGATGATTTAGTTTGTTCTGATGCTCTTTTGCAGCTTGCCTTATCTTGATTCTGATGCTAGGGGTTTAAAGTGCTGGGCCTGGATTTATGTAATCCAAATAAAAGCGTTTGCAGTACATGCCAACTAGGCCTACAATGATGCAACTAACCTTTTTGGATTGATCTCCTCATTTTGTTCTTAGCTTTACCCCGGGGGGTGGCGCCTAGAGGAATAGAGCCCCCCCCGTTCTGTTTTGTTCTGTATATGATGGGCTAAGGAACAAAAGCCTATTACAATTCATTATAATAATTATGAATTGAGAGCCCATCATATGCAGAGAGCCCATCATATTCTGAGTTGAGAGCTAAGGAACAGAGCCCCCCTCCGTTATGTTTTGTTCTTTGCACAGAGCAGGGGCGGCGCCTAGAGGGGAGGCGGGTGCACCTTTAAATTTTTTTCTAACCACCAGAGCGGCACAGAGAGGCCCCCTTCCGGGGGTTGATCTTAGGCTTTTTTCCTTAAAATTTGATATTAATCAGAATTTATCAGATTTATACAAGCTTATGTAACAGCATTGTAAAATCATAGAAAACTCTATTTTGTAATTATCTAAGGGATCGAAAAAGTTACCTCTAGATTAAAGATCTAGGGACGATCGTAATTAGAAAAATCCGTAGATCAAAATCCCGCTATTGATACGCCTAAAAGATCGCCACAACGGTTCTACGCAACGGTTCGCCGCAAGCCGGATCACCGCAACAATAGATTCCTTCACGTGGAGGAGTTTAATTTTTGAGAGGATACGTGAGAAAAAGCTCAAAGAAATAAGAGCTAAGGTGCTGATAACATGTTGAAGGATTGTTAGGAGAAGAGTGTAAACTGATCTCTAAAAATCAGAAGTAGCCATGGCATAAGCCATGGCTCTCAATATATTCATTCACTTTAGAAGTCCAAGGGACTCCCCACTAAGTTAGTGAGGAGTAAATGGTGAGATGATGAGGGGAGGGAGGCCAAAGGCCTCCATCAACTCACAACACATTCTATATTTTAAAGCCATCACAATTTAATAATTTCACAAATTAAAAAATTGTAATGTGAAGAATCCAATTTTTAGCTATTTAAGTTGAAACTTTAAATCAGTATAAAAAAAGATTTGTAGTATGGCTCTGGTACCATTATAAGGAAATATGTTTGGTTTTTTATATAATTTAGAAAAAAGCAGCGGAAGACCGAAACATCAAATTTTCTAAACTAGCATATAAAAGCCAAGATCAAATTGCAAATAATTGAATTTAATGCTGAAATCAAAGACATACATTGGTGCAGATGTTCTAACACGATATCTGTTGATCCAAATTTCTTTTGGTGAAAACCCGAAGCTCGCTTACGAATTGGGCACAATAGTAGTTTCACGTGATGTTGCAAAACCCCTTTACAATCCATGAGCTCTTCGAGAACTCAAACAGGTCCCCACACATTGCTAGTGCAAGGGAGGAGGAGGAGAAGGAAAAACTTCAACTTTAGAGGAAAATATTCTCCCTTGAAAAGTTGGAATCTTTTTCATCATCAAGAAATTGCAATTCTTGCGTTATGTCTTTGTGGATGGGGACCAATTATGCACCGCCTGAAGTAGGTCACACATGTGTGCGTGAATATTCCCTTGGGAATTTCATGCACAAGGATGGGTTTCTTCACTTTTGCATTATTGTTCCCTTTAAGAATCTTTTTCACGCATGTGATAGCTTTTCACTCATCATGTGAGTTATAATAGATTGGGAATAAAAAACAACACGCATCCTTGAGTGAGGGAGGGAGAAATTTCTTGAGATTAATCCAATAAAATTTGCGTTATGGAATTTGAGTTGCCTTCCAACCATATCTATAAACATGGTATTGAAGAAGGTATGTTAATTTGGGTTTTCTAGTCCCATTAGGATTCTAGATTTGAATCCAAATATAATCCTACAACAAGGTGTGATTATCAAACCAAAACTCTTATGAATCTCCTAATTCTTAGGTAGTCATATTAGAGTCAAACTCTTTGATTTTGGGTTGGTATTAGATCCAACTCTTGGATTACAGTCAACCAAACAACAAACCCAAAACCCTAATTCGCAAGTTGGCCATTAGTCAACTAGTGCATAGTCATTAGTCGACTAATAACCTTCATTAGTTGATTAGTTTGAAATAGGAACATTTTCTATTTTCCTACAGACTAGTATGTCGACCAATGGTCTATCAGTAGTCGACTAAGGACTATACAAAGCCATTAGTCGACCATTGAGTTGACTAACTTCTTTGTAAGGGTTTGGATTGGAGTTTTGCATTTCTTCTTTAACATGAAATATTTCTAACTCTTTACAAATATTTCTAACTTGTTCACAACTCTTTGTGATGTGTTATTTTCTCTTGAATAAGTTAATCACAACTCTTGTGATCGATCCTGATGTGTCCATATTTTACATACATTTATTGCATCATTTCACGCCATTTTAGTCGACCAAAACTTATATTTGTCGCTCATTTGATTGTTTATCGTATTATATCACTTTTGGAGCTTTATTCTTAATTTCAGGAGTTTTGAGGCGATTTGGAGAAAATTGGGGTTATGGACACATCTGAGGTCGCCAGAGCATCCATGGCATCGTCTCCTTGATGCTTGACCTAGTGGAAGAGAAGAATAAAGGAGAAGAAGGAGTAGGAAGGAGAAGAGAGATCTATGGAGATATGCACTAATTCCAGTCTACTCGGTCGAGTGCATTAGCACTCAACTGAGTTGACATTCAGATCGAAAGAGGAGCTCCCCAGCTGATGTGCACGCTCCTCTCGATCGAGTAGAGAGACTACTCGGTCAGATCAACTTGGTCGGCTAATTCAATTTCAAATCTAGATCGAAGAAGGAGAGCACAAAGGCACTTGACCGAGCGTTGCAGTCGCTCGATCGAGTTGAATCCAAACAGAGCGACGATTTTGAAGGCTTTCCTAACCTACTGTAGCTCGACCGAGTAGATCAGCGAATCGACCGAGTACTACAGCTACGCTGCCAAATTGAATCCATTACAAAGTAATACTTTGAGGGACTTTTCCAGCACACTGTAGCTCGACCGAGTGTGAAGGCCGCTGGACCAAGTGCAACCGCACTCGGTCGAGCGAGGTGAGATGCCAAGATTCTCAGATAGCCTCTCACTCTTTTGAGATATGCTATCATTATAGTTGGCAAAATATTTTTCTTATATTTTTTAATGGATAGTAGACTTCATGACGGTTCCAACTCTGCCAAGAACACATCAATCGGAGGTCAGATGGAATCTGGGGAATTTTTGAAAGTTGACGATGCAGTGCTGAAATCTGCACTCGACCGAGTGCTGTTTCTACTCGACCGAGCTACAGTCAGGGTTCGCCAATAAGTTGCGGCCAGAAATAGATTTGGGCCAAATTTCAGAGAGTTTTCTGGGGTTATTTGCTAGGGTTTGAGGGGACTATATATATGTATTGTAGCCTCCCTTGAAAGGGACCAACCACCCTTTGGGGAGAGTTAGATCTTATTTTCTTAGGAGTTCTTGAAGACTTTCTTTTGGAGTTAGGCCATACCATAGGCCCCTCCATTGTATCAAGATAAGTATTTTTGTTCTCGTTAATTCCTTTGTTATTTCTTGTGATTGCTTTTTGTTTAACACTCTTTGATGCATGCAATGAAGTTTTCTATCGTTCTTATATCTATTGCTATGCTTGAGTAGTATTTTCTAGGGCTAATGGATTAGCCCTAGAATCATAGGATTTAGAAGTAAAGTCAGGATTTTTTAGGTTGCGTTGGTATAAAAGGATGTGTTTTGGTTGATCCAGCCAAGTTTATAGGAGATCTCGTACTGGGATCGTGGCCACGATAGTGGCATGCACGTTTAAGGAGTATCCAATGAACTTAATTAGGAAGTTAGTAAATCCAATTAGGGTTTGTGACCACGATAGTGGCACGCACTTCGATGGGATCTACCGACAACCTATATTACTAATTGATGACGTACAATAGTAGCATCAAGGAGAGCCACAAAATCACTGATCGAAGCTCTAATCCATGATAGTGGTATGCGTAGAGATCGAGAATAGTTGTCGATCGTAATGCACGAATCACGTATGAGTCTATCCATGATAGTGGGGCTAAGCACGGGATACGTTAGACGAGTGGCATGTCGAGCCATGAGTTCTACATCGTAGATGCAACAATCTATCCCTAATAAAACCAATTCAACGTAAGAATTCTAACTTAGCATTGACATCCGACGATCCTAGTGGTGACTCCTAATGCCCTAGTCTTTTTTATATTCCTTTCTATGTGTGGAGTCAGTTTGCGATATCGAGTGACACGACCTTTGCATCCATCACCATTATGACCTTCCATACTCCATATCCACCAATAAACCCACGAGTCTAACTCAACCTAGAAGTAGATAGGTATTATAGCACCGCCTCCCCGTGTTCGATACCCGCTTGCCACTATACCGTGCGCTTGCGACAAAACGACATCGTTTCGGAGTTAATTTCAGGCCGATCAAGTTTTTGGCGTCGTTGCCAGGAGGCGTTCTGCCATATTATCTATTTATCACAATTTGGTTGTTTTGACTGCGTTAAAAAAGAGTGTGATTTTCCCCACCACCATGTTATTTTATTCTATCTTTATCTCTCTTGTGCCACTAACATTCTTCTCCAGGTATTTATCTTTGTTGATCAGGTGTTATGGATTATATCAGGTGGACCATAGATTTTTATACGTACCTGGATGGGATTCTTGCACGACAAGTTGATGATGAAGAGGCCGTGGAGGAAGCAGAAACTAAGCCACATGTACCTGCTATTAAGAAGGCCATGCCTCGCCATCGGGTGCCTCGAGCTCTAGGACAGAAACGAAGGAGGAGGCATAAAAAGGACTTTACCTTTCGTGATGAGCCACCATCTATGTGAGACTTTAAAAGCCTAATTCATAGTCCAATATTGACTCGATCGAATCGAGTCACATGTATGATAATGTCATTAAATGTGCATGAGGACCACCTATTTTAGAACTATCATTATCTAGTTGGTGTGTGACTAAAATCTCCTTCGACCAAATATGGACTTGTCAGTGACAGCTTACCTTCAGTCCAGTCCCTTCGTTAAAACTATGTCGCTAAGGTGTTTAGGGTGCATATATCATCAAACCCTATTACACTTTAAAGTTTTAAGTCATATGTGATCCCATAGTATACGGTTGGATGAACTTGTTATGCTAACAAGTTTATCCATTCTGCCTTGGCCAAGGACTTACTATGGATCTATTGACTTCGTAAGACACTAACCTCTCATACCTGGAAGAGAAAAATTCTGTCTAGACGGCCACTCCCTTTGTATGCTTCTAAATATACCCAATGAATACCTATGTACTTGGCATAATACCAATGTTTAGTAAAAGCCAAAGTATAGCCTTCAATGTGTAAGGTCCTTAAGCACTTCTCTAGGCATAAGGACTATGCTGCACCAACTATTACATACGAGCTTTTATTAACAGTCGAAGTATGATCATCATACGAAAGCATCTCAACGAGTCGTTTTGTAAACTTATTCTCTAATAAACACTTGTGTACTGTATCACGATGTCCTCACATTGAGTGGTTAAGAGACCAGCCACTACAATCATATGATATATACCAATGCACACTAGTCTATCCAGAATATCAATGTCCCATCTTGATATTCCTACGACTAGGAACATTTAGGATATATACTTAGGCTGTTTCATTGTGTCTCATTATCATGATCTCATCATGATCCCAATGTCCTCACACAAGTTCATGAACTTTATCCATGCAATCATATCATAACCTCATATATACTCAATTGTATTAAAGATTTATATGGATAAAGAATTACCAAATAGCATACTATTATTTTGAATGAAATGCATCAATTGCAATAATTAACATAAGGACACATATTTTCCAACAGCTTGTTGTCAAAGGTAAAGTTAGTAAACTTATGATAGTTGGATCCCAGTTTCCCATATAAAATTATTAATATGAATTTTTCTCTATCTTTTGGGTTGAAGGTATCTATGAATATCTACTTACATTAGTATAACTATTTAAAACATCTTTTTATAGCATCATGTCTGGTCTAAGCTTATCTTTTAAAAGAATAAACTCACTGGACCCAGTTACATGGATTGGCTAAGGATTGTAAAGATTGCATTGACCTACGACAAGCTACCATACATCTTGAATGCAACACCACCTAAAGCTCCAACTGCTAAGTCCGGTAATGAAGAGAAAGAGTTCTTTAAATCCTGGTCTCGGGACTGTGAAACTACAAAATGCCTCATTTTAGCCTTCATGAGAAATGAGTTGCAAAGGAGGCACAAGAATATGTATGTTCAATCCATAATTCACCATGTAAAAGATTTATATGGAGAATAATATCGAATCACCAGATTTGATACTTCAAAGAAATTGTTTCATTCAATGATGACAGTTGGTACATCCGTCCAAGACCACGTCCTCAAGATGTTCAGTTATATTGTAGAACTAGAAGCGTTGGGGGTTGTCATGAACAATAAATTTGACGTGTCTGTATATTTTATATATTCACCCACGTCTTCTTCGTGTTTTTCCGTTATTTTCCATCGTCCCGTATCCATTTTCTCGTGTTTTCTAGTTTTCTTTCACTTCTCCTTGTTTTTGTGTGTTTGCAGGAGATTACCAGTATAGGGGATACATAACGAAGATATCATAAGTCCCCGAAGCAACGGGAGGAGTCACACGTGATCCAGGGGGTCAAACAACCAAGTTTGCCATCTTTCAGTCCCACCCGATCGGTTGGACACAGCCAACCGATCGGGTGATGCACGCGTATCTGACCCGGACAGCAGCTGAAGCAAAGTGAGGATCAACTGATCAGGTCACCGACCGGTTCATCCCAACAGACTTCTCGGGAAATTGGAGCTGAATTCCAACCGATCAGGCGACCTTCACCCGATCGGTTCATCTGTAGCCGATTCTTCCAACAGACAACCCAGAGAGCTCACCCGACGGCCCGTTGACCGTGCCAAGTCGACTGAAGTCTCTATTCTTTTGGGCGATATTTCCAACCGATCGGTTGATTGTTCAACCGATCGGTTCACCTGATGACCGCAAGATCCAAACGACGAGCCGTTTGCGCCAACCGACCGGGTCACGTGAGCGGTGAAGTTTCTGAAGACCGCAACCGAAGAACGTTGCAGCTCACCCGATCGGTTGATACTTCAACCGATCAGGTGAAGTCGTTTTCTACAAATAGCTGCCTATGTTTTCCAGAAACGGGAGCTGTGTATTTTTCTGTCTTTTTACCCTATTGTGACGGCTGGAATTTTATTGTTATTTGTAAGTGTTCTGATCTTTATGAAACTTTGATATTATCTTAATTGCATTGCTACTACTTTATTTCAATTTCCTGATTATGATTTCTATGGTCGATTTAGATCGCTTTTTAGCTAAAATGTGTGAGTAGTTCCCAAATCTGGGATTTTGGTAGAAACCCCTTCGTGGGTTCTCCCTGATGCATCCATAGGACTAGGATTCCGATAGGGATTAGGAATCTATTGGTTACATGGGGTGTTTCATTGTCATCTGTGGGAAAAAAACCGCCTTTGACCGTTGGGCCAAGGGGGAATAAACTTGGCGGTTGACTCCCTAGCCATAGCTCACGCCCATAGCGTAGACATCGAATCCTAGCGCGCGGGAGCGGCATGACGAGATATTGGGAGTTATCATTGCGAGCTCAGTGCTTCCGGAGTCGGTCAGTGTTAATGGACATGGGAATACCCACTGACCGAACCCGGATAGTCAGGCGTATCATCCTGGGCACCGACCGGAATATCGGGCCCGCGGGACGCTGGTATCACTCTTAGAGGCAACGTCTCACCACTAAACCCTAATTCCGATCGTATTCCAATCCGTAGGGTGTAATAGCGAGAACACACGATATGGTGAAAACCGAAGTCCCAGTTTTCCCTTTATATTGTTTATCCCCCGTATTTATATTTCGTGACAAACCATCTATCGATTCGGGCTAGCTTGTAGGATCCTGCCAAAACAGAGTTAGGATCGATAATTAAAGTGGAGACTTACGCTTGCGTATGCGGAACGGTAGTCTCGGAACTTTGCCTTCGGATTCACCACGACGGATCGAGTCTTCTCACGAACGGAGTAAGGCTACTAATCCACAATCTAAATCTCTATTTTAGATTAAGAACTTGGAAAGAGGAAGAGAAAGGATTTCTGCAGAGCTTCGCTAGGATGAAGTTGCATGCATGAATTTCATGCAAAAGGTGTTAGAAATGGCTTACCCTTGGGTCTTATTTATAGCCCCCAAGGTAGTTATTTTAGGGTAAGTTGTTCCTTTGGAACAACTTAATTAAGGTGTACCATGATACATGGCACATTATAAGCTTAAGTTGTACCATATGCATGGTACAACATAAGCTTAAGATATTCCCCCTTTATTAGCCATATGTCGCATGCACTTATGCATATATAATGCGACTTTCCCACTCATCCAGAGATCCTCTCCGCAAGGGAACAGATTCCCTTTGTACACGACTTCGTGTACGCGGCGTTCGAGGTCCGTATTCCCTCGTACATCCCCCACAAGGGTGTACAAACGTCTTCCATATCCAACATCTCCCACTCACACTTGAGGGGATTGTAAGAGAACGTCTTTCCCTTAGTTCTTTCATCTATCATACCGAGAAATAGACCGTGCGACCGTCATGCGCGTAGAGTCTGTTGTTGTGCACTTGTTAGAGATACACAACGACCTCGAAGGTGCAAAGTTGAGTAGTTCAACGCATGCTTTACCCTAGATTATTTCTTCACATTTCTTGTACTTTATATTCAACAATTGAATCCCATCTGGATTACAATTGGCTGGCCAGCTTTGAATCACTAAAGTCCAAATGCGAATATGAAATCAATCTTCCTCTTCTTGCGAACCTTCTGATCTTGACTTGATTCGCTTTTCTAACGTGACCCGCCGAGCCGAATTACCATAGTCCATTAGTAACACGCTAAGATAGCGATCATCTCGTCAAATCTAAAGGAACCAATTGGAGTCCTTGAGGGTAAGAGTTAAGACCCGTATGGCCTTTGAGTCTCACATAATAGCAAACACTATTGCTACTAACTCAGTGGTCGTAATGCATACGTGGTATGAACACGTATTACAACATCACTCCTTTCCCAGGGAGAGTATGTCTTAATGATGTTGTACGGATGAAAAGATCAGACACCACTGTGCCTATCTTTTTGAGTCCCCTTACTACTCGTGAAATATTCACGGACTCTCATCCTGCATAAGACAGATAGGATTTAAAATCCTACGAGATCTCTTTCAAATATTCTTGTGATACAGATCTCAGATCTTTTGTAAGCATCCATATGATGCAGATCTTTCATTCGACTATCTTGTTTAAGTCATGACTCTAAATCATTTAATGATTTTGACTTTAAACTAGTCTCATCTCTATCTTATCCATCTGATAAGATAAGGCGGTTGCTTATGTGAGAAAGCCAACCTTAATCTGTCCGACATACACATAATTAAATAGCTGAGGCTTAAACACAAATGTACATAAAATCATTTGTAAGAAACTTGTATGCAAAATTAAACTTTGATCTTCTATAGACATGGGAAATATTACATGATACAGCTCAGCACCTACGCATTCCCATAGATGATAAGTGTTTAAAAAACACATCTCTGGGGATCGCCTTAGTAAGGGGATCCGCTATCATCTCATGCGTGGATATGTATCCTATGTCTACTTCCTTCCGTTTGTCATAGTCCTTCGCAAATTTGAATCGAATGTCAATGTGTTTGGTCTTACAATGAAATTTAGGATCTTTGACGTAAGCAATCGAAGCTTGACTATCACTGTATATGGGAACAGTGCTCGAGTCAGAAGCATTCGTCAGCCTGTCTAAGAATTTCCTAAGCCAAACAGCTTCTTGGACCGCCATGCTGAATGCTACGAATTCGGCTTCCATGGTTGATAAGGCGATGCAGGTTTGCTTCTTGCTGCTCCAGGATATTGCACCATTCCCGAGCAAGTAAACAAAGCCTGAGGTAGATCTTCGCTCGTCGAGATCACCCGCCCAATCAGCATCGGTATAGCCTTCGAGTCTCAAGGTATTGCCTTGATAGCATAACGCATAGTCCGCAGTCCCTTTGAGGTATCTTAATATCCTCTTAACCGCTTTCCAGTGTGCTTGTCCTGGGTTGGATTGGTAACGGCTTACCATACCAACAGCATAGCAAATGTCTGGTCTGGTACACATCATGGCGTACATCAGACTCCCGACAGCACTGGAGTATGGAACTTTTTCCATAGCTTTCTTTTCTTTTGGATCTTTGGGACACATC
Organism: Scilla litardierei; assembly: GCA_030789695.1. Lineage (NCBI taxonomy): Eukaryota > Viridiplantae > Streptophyta > Magnoliopsida > Asparagales > Asparagaceae > Scilla > Scilla litardierei. The sequence continues at coordinate 265,287,103 of CM061141.1, read as the reverse complement.
TCCAAACATAGACCCTCGCCTTTGCTTATTGGAGTATCAATTGGCTTGCAGTCCTGCATACTAAACCGTTCTAAAACTTTCTTTATATATGTCTCTTGAGAGAGAGAAAGAAGTTTCTTGGAACGATTCCTTGAGATCTTAACCCCAAGGATATATGCAGCTTCACCCATGTCTTTCATCTCAAAGACGGATGAAAGCCAAGCTTTGATATCCAAGATAAGACGCTTATCATTTCCGGCTATAAGTATGTCATCTACATAAAGAGACATAATTACATACTTGTTTTTAATCCTCTTAATATATACGCAGTTGTCTTCGTCGAGCATGGAGAAACCATACGACAAAACGACTTCTTGAAAGCGCATATACCACTGCCTTGAGGATTGTTTAAGACCATATATGGATTTACGAAGTTTACAAACCTTATGTTTGTTTTCTTCTTGTACGAACCCGTTTGGTTGTTCCATGTAGATCTCCTCATCTAGTTCTCCGTTAAGAAAAGCAGTCTTTACATCCATCTGATGTAATTCGAGGTCCAAACAAGCCACCATTGCCAGAATTAAGCGAATGGAGGTAAAACGCACGACAGGAGAGAAAGTCTCTTCGTAGTCTATTCCTTCCTGTTGCGTGAAACCTTTCGCAACAAGGCGAGCTTTATATTTCTCGATGGAGCCATCAGCCTTATGCTTGATTTTGAGAACCCACTTGTTCCCAATGGCTCTACGTCCCTTAGGTAAATCAACCAAGTCCCAGACTTGGTTTGTTTTCATGGATTGAAGTTCTTCTTCCATTGCCGCTATCCATTTATCTTTAGCAGGGCATGTGACGGCCTGTTTGAAATTTGCAGGTTCGTCATCATCTTGTAGTAATGTCATGAATGTTTGAGGAAATTCATCCTCAAATCTTAGAGGTGTTAGCCTCGTTCGATTACTACGTCTTGTTTGAGTTTGATCACTCCCACTTGGAATGACATCACTCCCACTTGGAATAATATCACTCCCACTCGGAATAGGATTGGTATCGTTCGTATCATCCATTGGTGAAGTTTGAAACGTATTTTCTTCTTCACCAAGAATTCTCCCACTCGAACGTTCCGATCCTTCTTGATCCCAAGTCTCAAACAAGGATAAGTCTTGACTTATCTCACCCTGTCTTGGAAACTCATTTTCCAAGAAGACAACATCCCTCGATTCGAATTCTATAAGACCTCCATTGTCCTCTTGACCGACGAAAACATATCCTTTGGAGTTTTCAGCGTATCTGATGAAGATACACTTTCTCCCACGTGGCCCAAGTTTGCCATATTTGTGAGAGGATAAATGTGCGTAAGATGCACAACCCCAAGGTTTTAGAATGCTTAAGTCTGGAGTTCTATTGTTCCACAACTCATAAGGAGTAGAACTTACCGACTTCGAGGGTACACGGTTTAAGATGAATGTTGCCGTCAATAATGCGTCACCCCAAAAGGTGATAGGCAAATTTGCCTGAGACATCATTGAACGGACCATTTCCATCAATGTCCTATTTCTTCTTTCCGCAACACCGTTTTGTTGTGGAGTATAAGGCATAGTTATTTGATGAACTATACCTTTTTCATCACAGAGTTCCTTAAAACTCGTTGATTGATATTCTCCACCTCGATCGGTTCGCAAGACCTTTATCTTGCGATCTAGTTGATTTTTCACTAAACTCATATAGTTTTTGAAGCAAGTTAAAGCTTCATGTTTGTGGGAAATCAAATAGATGTGACCGAAACGAGTGAAATCATCAATGAAGGTGATGAAATAGGACTTCCCGCGTCTTGTCTTAACATTCATTGGACCGCAAATGTCCGAATGGATAAGCTGTAATGGAACTTCGGCCCTTGTGCCAGTTCCAAACGGCTTGCGACAAGTTTTCCCTACAAGACAATGTTCGCAAGTTGACATTTCAACTTTTGAAACATTAGATAGCAAGCCACTTTTGGCAAGTCTATCCATTCTAGTTGGTCCAATATGACCAAGTCTTGCATGCCAACAAATGATCTCAGACTCAGAGTTAGAAGCATTTGTCAAATGAAAACTTTCATTAATGGAAGAGGAATCATCATACATTGTGTTTAAAACAATTAATCCATTACAAACATTACCAGAACCAATCAAAGAATTATTACAAACAAGGTCAACAGATTGTTTATAGAACCTCCACTCATAATCTAAAGACATTAACATGACCACGGATACGATATTTCTTCTAATATCTGGAGCAAAGAGGACGTCGTGCAATAATAAAGTCCGGCCGTTGTCGAGAACTAGCTTGCATGTTCCGACGCCTTTGACTTAAACACGAGTGTTGTTGCCGACGTATATCCACTTTGTTCCTTGAGTTATCCTTCGATACTCTACGAAGAACCTTCTGTCCTTCGCAACGTGGTCTGTGGCCCCTGAATCAATCAACCAAAAATAGTTAGATTCAGCAAGAAACATGGAACTAGAAACACATATGTAACTAGCCCTACAAGTTACCTTGTCACTTCCATCCGTACACTTACAGGCGAAGTGACCGTACTTGTTGCACTTAAAGCACTTGATCTTCTTCAAGTTTTTCTTCTTTGAGTGCACATTCTTTTGCCACTTTTTGTTCTTAGTCTTCTTTGAGGTTTCCGGTTCTTGCTTTCGTTCGTTCACAAACCTTAAGCGTTTCCGCTTATTTCCTCCATGTGAGGAACTAGCGGCCACGTGCACTTCTGCACTTGGTTTTGCGGCTTGAATCCGCTCTTCCTCGAGTTCGAGGTGTTTCGAAACATCGCTTAAAGTTTTAATGCACTCATTATGAGTGAGGTGCATTTTCATGTTATCCCAGCTATCTGGGAGTGAACGAATGACTGCTTGGATCTGCTGTTCGTCAGACAGCGTAACACCCGCATCCTTTAATTCAGATATTAGATTCGCCATGTGGCGGAGATGCTTTTTCATAGAATGATCTCGCCGTATCTTGTACGAATCAAATTGAATATTCAAGGAGCGGAGTTTGGTAACCGAAGTTCCACCAAACTTTACTTCTAGCTCAGACCATATGTCTTTGGCTAGATCGAATTCCCGAAATAGACGCATTATGTCATTGTCCATCGCGGACAGTAACGTAATGCGTGCTATTTTGTTCTTTCGAGTCCAAGTGTCATAAGCTTCCCGGTCCCTCTTGTGTTGGGCCGTATTGCCCAACTCAGGTTCTACCATTATGTTTTGGAGTGTTTCGAGCACATCTTGCTCCTCCAAAACATATTGGATTTTAATTTACCAAAGTTTATAATTGTCGCCGTTTAGCTTTTCACCTTTGTTAAGCTCTGCGACAATATTCTTAGAAGCGGTAGACATATTCGATTCAAAAAACTGCAAAGAAAATGAAAAAACACGATCAAAATTCAATGCATAAAGTTTCGATTCTTTAAACACTTGATAAGTTCCTTGGATGCGTTGAAATGTTACTCTAGAATCGAGAAGTTCACTACGTTCCCAACTACCATCTAGAAGTAACTTTCAAAGTATCCCTCTTACTTATCTTAAGTAAAAAAGAAATCAGAAATAATACCCGTATGGTATTAGCAGCGGAAAATTACTTTGAAAAACATATCTTTCAAAATAGAATAGGTGAGAATTAGCGCAAAGAATTTTAACGCAACAATTGCCAAGCCACGAGACCTGTTCTACACACCCATGGGTTAGATAACCATGGCCGGATCGTGGTAGGACTTGGAATTCTAAATTGCGCTGTCCCGATTTAAGGACGGGACATAACCTATTTGAAAAACATCTTTTTCCAAAAATTTGAAAGCACGTTGGCTAATCTCCGTAGAGTAGAACACAACGTCACAAGTACATTGGCTAATCTCCGTAGAGTAAAGCACAATGACATGGCTAATCTCGCATGAAGTAGAGCACTATGGCTAATCTTCAAGGAGTAGAGCCCAAAAAACTTCATTAAAACGTTAGTCCCGTATGAACTAGTTGGCACTGTGGTTAGCCCCGTATGGGCTAATCGACACATTCGAGTTTGACCAATGCCTTTTGTCATCCCGTATGGGTCAGTTGGTAAGTTTGCAGTCGACTCAGACCTTCTGCCAGATTGGTCGACCAAAAACACAAAATTGGTCGACCAATTTTCGAAATGCAAATTCTCCCGGCCAGGGCCTCTGCCCTGGCCGGGGCTTGGCCAAGGGCCGGCCAGGGCCTCTGCCCTGGCCGGCCAGGGGCCCTGGCCCCCTCGGCCAGGGGCGGCCAGGCCCTGGCCTCTGCCAGGGCCGGCCGGCCACTGGCCGGGGCCAGGGCTCTTGCCATGGCCTCGGCCAGGCCCTGGCCTGAGGCCAGGGCGCTGCCCTGGCCTCTGCCAGGGCGGCCTGGCCACTGGCCGGGGCCAGGGCTGGTGCCCTGGCCTCGGCCAGGCCCTGGCCTCGGCCAGGGCCTGGCCTGAGGCCAGGGCACCAGCCCTGGCCACTGCCAGGGCCGGCCTGGCCCTGGCAGTGGCCAGGGTGCCGGCCCTGGCCTCTGCCAGGGCCGGCAGGCCGGCCAAGGGCCGGCCCTGGCCACTGCCAGGGCCGGCCTGGCCGGCAGGGCTTGGCCAAGGCCGGCCACTGCCGGCCTGGCCTTGGCCGGCCACTGCCAGCCTGGCCATGGCCGGCCATGGCTTGGCCATGGCCGGTCATGGCCAAGGCCATTCGGCGTTGGCCGGCCATGGCCCCTTTGGCCATGGCCGGCCACCCCCTTTAAATGGGGTTGCCGCACTCATTCCTCCCCCTTGATGGGGTGGTCGCCGGTGGTTATTGGCCGTAGCCAACCCCCTCCGCATGGGGAGAGGGGGTGCATGGCCTTCATAGCCCATTTGGCCATGGTGCACATGCACCAAATTTACTCTTACCCGATGGAAATAACTACCATCATCTTCCTCGATGAAGCACCCGTTCGTCGATGAAGCACCCGTTCGTCGAGAAATTAGTTATTTCCTAATGGCCGTGTGCCAAAAATGAAAAATAACATACTACGTGAACGGTCGGTTCTTCCCGTCACGGAGAGTTCCTATCATATCCGTAATGATAGGAGACCCTAACGTGAAAAGAACAACCGCTGCGTTCTCTCCGTCACGAAGCGTTCCTACTATATCCGTAATAGTAGGAGACCCATTCGTGAAAAAGACAACGACTCGTTCATAGTTTCGACGGGGCGGTGGTTTGACCGGGGCGAACCCTTATGGCTCCGATACCAATGTAGGATCCTGCCAAAACAGAGTTAGGATCGATAATTAAATTGGAGACTTACGCTTGCGTATGTGGAACGGTAGTCTCGGAACTTTGCCTTTGGATTCGCCACGACGGATCGAGTCTTCTCACGAACGGAGTAAGGCTACTAATCCACAATCTAAATCTCTATTTTAGATTAAGAACTTGGAAAGAGGAAGAGAAAGGATTTCTGCAGAGCTTCGCTAGGATGAAGTTGCATGCATGAATTTCATGCAAAAGGTGTTAGAAATGGCTTACCCTTGGGTCTTATTTATAGCCCCCAAGGTAGTTATTTTAGGGTAAGTTATTCCTTTGGAACAACTTAATTAAGGTGTACCATGATACATGGCACATTATAAGCTTAAGTTGTACCATATGCATGGTACAACATAAGCTTAAGATATTCCCCCTTTATTAGCCATATGTCGCATGCACTTATGCATATATAATGCGACTTTCCCACTCATCCAGAGATCCTCTCCGCAAGGGAACAGATTCCCTTTGTACACGACTTCGTGTACGCGACGTTCGAGGTCCGTATTCCCTCGTACATCCCCCACAAGGGTGTACAAACGTCTTCCATATCCAACATAGCTCACCCCTAGGGTGAATTGGTTCCTCTTAGAAACAAGCACAACCACGCCTCCCTGTGTTCGACCCCATGCCACACTACAACACCGTGCGCTTGCGGTACAAATATTTTAAATCTGGTATCCTCCATCATATTGTACACTTGCATGATAACAAACCGGGGGGACGTCAAGCTTTATGGCGCCGTTGCCGGGGAGGCAACGTGCTTGTTAATTTTAGGACCTTATGAACCCTTGAGTCTAGCTAATATCTCTATCTCGCGATAATTTTCGCATTCTACACTTTTTGATTTTACTTGGACATATTGTAAATATTAGTTGTATAGAATTGGTTGACTGAGTCGCCATGCTGACATCGCTACTCCTCACCTCCCATTCATGCAACCGGTGCTTTTGACGTGTTTTCTATCCATGCAGTTCTCTCTCCCTCCTTTTCTCACAGGTTTTCTGATCACCGACAAGGATGTTGTGTGTCGTTTTGGGCGATATCTGGGATCATTCAGACCACGTCCGCTGTTTGGCACAGAGTTTGACAGAATCCCTAAGTGCTTCGAACATTCTTTCCCTTCTGTCTACTGCTGTGGAAAATCAGAGGAGGTATCATGATATGCAGCAGCATCCAGTCACGACAACTCTCCTTCCTCCAGATGAAGTGGCGTATATTGACGTGCCCAGTTCCGAATTCAGTGGGGGAGAATTGTTCACCTATGAGGAGTTTTGTCAGGAGAACTACCAAGCACAGTCTGTCGAGTACGTTGAACAGAAATCGATCTATTCCTTGCAGACTTCTATTGAGCATCCCGGATCTTGGGACAATGAGGAAGCTGGAAGCAGTGGTGGGGAACCATCGACTGTTGGAACCTATTTTCGCATTGAAGCCTTCTTCCTGGATAATTATTATGAGCTTGAGAAAGACCCAGAGCCTTCCTCCGTCGCCCCCTCGTTACCTTGCGAGGCTTTGCCATGCGAAACCACGACGGGGAGTGAAGTTTCGGATGCTAGCTTTCGAGGGATCCACGAAGAAGTCCTTTCACTGGAGGATGCTCAGCTTGAGAAATATGCGTCGGGACCCCATGAGGTTGAAATGAAAGAGTTACCTCCGGGACTGAAGTATGAATATTTAGGGGAGAATTCGACGCTGCCAATCATAGTGAACTCCTCGCTACCTAAAGACCAGATGACCAAACTTCTTGGTGTTTTGAAAAGGTTTAAGAGTGTTTTCGGGTATGTAATTGAAGACTTGAAAGGAGTGAGCTTGGGACTTTGCTCACATAGGATACTGCTTGAAGATGAGCAAGCCTCCTCAATTGAGCCGCAACGAAGAATGAATCCCATCATGATGGAGGTGGTCAAGAAGGAGATTGTTAGGCTTCTACATGCCGGTATCATATACCCTATCTCCGACAGTCGCTGGGTTAGCCCGGTGCACGTTGTACCCAAGAAAGGAGGAATGACGGTGATTCGCAACGAGAAAAATGAGCTTATACCCACGAGGACCATCACGGGTTACCAGATGTGCATCGTCTACTGGAAACTGAACAAAGCCACAAGGAAGGATCACTATCTCTTCCTTTCATTGATCAGATGCTCGAGAGGCTGGCAAAGCATAACTACTTCTGCTTCATGGACAGGTACTCCGGTTTTCTTCAGATCCCCATCCATAATGATGACCAGGAGAATACAACTTTTACTTGTCCATTTGGGACATATGCTTACAGGAGAATGCCGTTTGGGCTTTGCAACACCCCGGCTACATTACAAAGATTAATGTCCGCAATCTTCTCCGACTACTCCCAGGATATCATGGAGGTTTTTATGGACGATTTTTCCGTCTATGGAGCAGAGTTTGACTCATGCCTCCACAATCTAACTAAAGTCCTGGAGAGGTGTCAAGATAAGGGTATAGTTCTGAACTGGGAGAAATGCCATTTCATGGTCCGAGAAGGAGTTGTACTGGGACACATCATTTCTTCAAGGGGGATCGAGGTAGACAAGGCAAAAGTAGAGGTGATTGAAAAGCTTCCGCCTCCACTCAATCTTCGAGGGGTCCGTGGTTTTTTAGGCCACGCGGGATTCTACTGCCGCTTCATAAAAGACTTCTCCAAGATTTCCAGGCCGTTTACTCAACTCCTTGTGAAGGATGCACCTTTCGTCTTCAACGACGAGTGTATGGAAGCCTTCCGCCTTCTGAAGCAAGCCTTGATTTTCGCACCCATGATTCAGCCGCCAGACTGGAACCTACCTTTTGAGTTAATGTGCGATGCTAGCGATTACGCCGTTGGAGCCGTCTTGGGGCAGAGGAAGGATAAAAATCTGTATGTTATATATTATACGAGCAAGACCCTTGACATTGCCCAAAGAAATTATATGACCACAGAGAAAGAATTGCTAGCAGTCATCTATGCCATGGACAAGTTCCGGTAGTATCTCGTTGGTGCCAAGGTGATCGTGCACACGGATCATGCGGCTCTCAAATACCTATTGAGTAAGAAGGAGGCTAAGCAGTGGCTCATTTGGTGGATTCTCCTCCTCCAGGAATTCGACCTGGAGATCAAAGACAAGAAGGGGGCGGAGAATGTTGTAGCCGATCACTTGTCCAAATTGCCTAATCTCGATTTGAATGATACTCCTGTTGACGACTCGCTCCCTGACGAGCATCTCTTCTCCATCTCTTCCGCTTGGACTCCTTGGTATGCCGACATCACAAATTATCTGACATGTGCCATTGTTCCCCACAACGTGAGCTATCAGCAAAAGAAGAAATTCTTTCACGAGGTCTGTAAATTTTATTGGGACGACCCTCATTTGTATAAGACCTGTAATAATGGGGTGATACGGAGGTGCATTCCTGAAACGGATGCGACCTCCATAATTTCCCATTGCCATGATTAGCAGTGTGGAGGACATGCGAGCGCTTATAAGACGACGGCAAAAATCCTCCAGAGTGGATTCGATTGGCCGACCCTCTTCAAGGACACCCATGCTTATGTCCAGGCTTGCGACAAATGCCAAAGGACGGGAAATGTAACGGTCGCTTTCCGACCGTTCGTATTTTCTACGTGCACGTACATTTCGTGCACGTATTTTATTTGGCTCTTTCTTGGTTTCCGGCATATGCAATGTGATATGCCGATGTGATCGTTTGGGAATGTAGAATTTTATTGTAATTTTTGGGAATGTCGTTTCCCGGCTCGTTGATTGTGTGTGTTTCATGATTTTGAAAATAGTTTAAGCATACCCATTGATTGTGTGTGTTTCATGATTTTGAAAATATTTTTCAAATTTATTTCTTTTCATGAAAATTGGAACTTTGGGGTTTATTGACATGCATGCATGATCCATGTGTATGTCGATGTTGGAGTTAATATATTATATGTTTAAATTATTTTAAGACATATTTTAACTCTCATTTCGGAGGTTATTTGAGACCATTATTTATATTTGGTTATCTTGGGTCTCAAACCAAACCTCTTGTATATTGCCAACTTGTTTCATATCTTTTTTGGCAATATCGGTGTGTATCTTTGAAGCTTGATTTTTCCATATCTATTGCTTTGATACACTTAAGGCCCATGGCTCCTTTAATTAAATGGTATTAGATCCTAGAAGTCAAAAGTTGACCATTTCTATGATCTAGGGGGAGCATGGGATAGTGAATTGATACCCACTAAATCTTCAATTTGGTATCATACATATCTTTCGTTTCTTGCATATTGTCGCATCTTGGTTAAGATGTCAAAGGGGGATATTTTTGATGTCCACCTTTTTGACGATGTCAAGGGGGAGAGATATATGCATTATGTGATCATATCTATGTAGGATCCTGACAAAACAACGTCATTAGGATCGAATAATGAAGTAGAGACTTACACTTGCGTACGCGGCACGGTAATCTCGGAACTTCACCCTCGGATTCGCCACAACGGTCGATACTTCGTCACAGAGGATCGAAGCAGAGTTTCACCGCTTAAATCTCTAACTAGAAGAGGATTTTAATGGAAGGGAGAAGAAGAACATAAGATGCCTTATGCAAACTTATGGCATGGAAAGTGTGAATGAATGCCTTACCCTTGGGTCCTATTTATAGGCTTTAGGGGTAGTTATTGTAGGAAATAACTAAATATAAGCTTATTAGCCTATATTAGCACATTCATTTATCTTCTTCTTTATCCACTTATCAAGTGCCATTTTGCACTTATAAAGTGGCTTTTTCCACTTATCGAGTGTCTTTTTCCACTTATCGAGTGGTCCTTTTCACACGAGAAAAGGTTCCCTTCGCGCACGCCTTCGTGCACGCGACATCTGAGGTCCGTATACCCTCATACATCCCCTCATAGGTGTATTTATGTCGTCCATATCCAACATCTCCCACTCACACTTGAGGGGATTGTAAGGAAACTTATTTTCCTCTAACTCTTCTGTTTATCATATCGAGAAATAGGCCGTGTGACCGTCATGCGCATAGAGTCCGCTGTTGTGCACTTGTTAGAGATACACAACACTTCTCGAGGTGCAAAGTTGAGTAGATCAACACATGCTTTACCCTAGATTATTTCTTCACATTTCTTATACTTTATATTCAACAATTGAATCCCATCTGGATTGCAATTGGCTGGCCAGCTTTGAATCTTTAAAGTCCAAATGTGAATGCGAAATTAATCTTCCTCTTCTTGCGATCCTTTCGATCTTGACTTGACTTGCTTTTCTAACATGCCCCGCCGGACCGAATTAACCATAGTCCATAAGTAACATGTTAAGATAGCAATCACCCGGTCAAATCTAAAGGAACTAATTAGAGTCCATAAGGGTAATGAATTTAGACCCATGTGGTCTTTGGGTCTCACATAATAGTAAACTTATTTACTATTCTAACCCAATGGTCAAAAATGCATACGTAGTATGAATACGTATTACAACATCGCTCCTTTCCCAGGGAGTGTATGTCTCAATGATGTTGTAAGGATGATGATCAGACACCACAATGTCCGACTTTGAGTCACTTTTTCTACTCAAATAATCCTTTGGACTCACATCCCGCATTTAGACAGATAGGTTTTCAAAATCCTCTTAGATCTTCTGTAAGCATCCATATGATGCAGATCTTTCATGCGACCATTTTGTTTAAGTCATGACTCTAAATCATCCGTCTGATGATTTTGACTTTAAACATGTCTCATCTCTATTCTATCCGTCTGATAGAATAAGGCGGTTGCTCATGTGAGAGAGCCAACCTCAATCTGTCCGACATACTAGAAAGTATAGCTGAGATTTCAAAAATGTACACAAACATTTCTCAAGAAATTCATATGCAATGTTTGAAAAAGGACTTATTCTTTTATTAAGTTTGATCATTTACAGACATGGGAATTTATATTGGTACAACTCAGCTCTTACGCAATCCTTGAGATGATAAGTGTTTGTAAAACACATCTCTGGGGATCGCCTTCGTAAGCGGATCCGCTACCATCTCATGCGTAGAAATGTACCTTATGTCTACCTTCTTGGTCTTATCATAGTCTTTTGTAAATTTGTAGCGGATATCTATGTGTTTGGTCTTACAATGGAATTTCGGATCTTTGACATAGGCTATAGATGCTTGACTGTCGCTGTGTATGGGTACAACACCTGAGTCATTTGCATTAATTAGACTGTCTAAGAACTTCCTAAGCCAAACAGCCTCTTGGACTGCCATGCTAAATGCTACAAACTCGGCTTCCATGGTTGAAAGTGCGATGCAGGATTGTTTCTTGCTACTCTAGGATATTGCACCAGATCCGAGTAGAAAAACATATCCTGAGGTCGATCGTCGCTCATCGAGATCACCCGCCCAATCAGCATCAGTGTAGCCTTCGAGCCTCAAGGCATCTCCTTGATAGCATAAAGCAAAGTCTGCAGTTCCTTTGAGATACCGCATTATCCTCTTAACCGCTTTCCAGTGTACTTGCCCTGGGTTGGATTGGTAACGACTTACCATTCCAACGGCAAAACAGATGTCCGGTCTTGTACACATCATAGCGTACATAAGACTACCAACTGCACTGGAATATGGAACTTTTTCCATAATCTCCTTCTCCTTTTGGTTCTTAGGACATGATTTCAGACATAAATTATCGCTTTTGCTTATAGGAGTATCAATGGACTTGCAGTCCTGCATATTAAATCGTTCTAGAACCTTCTTTATATAAGTCTCCTGTGAAAGAGGAAAAAGTTTCTTCGAACGATTCCTTGAAATCTTAACTCCAAAGATATATGCGGCTTCTCCCATGTCTTTCATCTCAAAAACTGATGAAAGCCAAGCCTTGATATCCATCACAAAGCCCTTGTCATTTCCGACTATTAAAATGTCATCTACATATAGAGACATGATAACATACTTGCTTTTAATCCTCTTGATATATACGCAGTTATCTTCATCAAGCATGGTAAAACCAGTTGATAAGACAACTTCTTGAAATCGTATATACCATTGCCTCGAGGATTGTTTAAGACCATATATGGATTTAAGAAGTTTACAAACCTTATGTTCGTTTCCTTCTTTTACAAACCCTGTTGGTTGTTCCATATAGATCTCCTCGTCCAATTCTCCATTGAGAAAGGCAGTCTTTACATCCATTTGATGTAATTCGAGGTCTAAGCAAGCTACCATTGCCAGAATCAGGCGAATCGAGGTAAAACAAACAACATGTGAGAAGGTCTCTTCGTAGTCTATCCCTTCCTGTTGCGTAAAACCTTTCGTGACAAGGCGAGCTTTATATCTGTCAATAGAGCCATCAGCCTTATGCTTGATCTTGAGAACCCATTAGTTCCCAATAGCTCTACGTCCTCTGGGTAAGTCAACTAAGTCCCAGACTCGGTTAACTTTCATGGATTCTAACTCCTCTTGCATCGCTTCCATCCATTTGTCTTTAGCAGGGCAAGATACGGCCTGTTTGAAAGTAGCAGGCTCGTCATCTTCTTGTAGTAAAGTCATAAAGGTTTGCGGAAATTCATCCTCAAATCTTAGAGGAGCCAACCTTGTACGACTACTACGTCGTATTTGAGATTCTTCAAGTCCTTGTTGAATCGAATTTAGATCAATTCTAATATCACTACCACTTGGAATGTCGTTAGAATTGCTCCCACTTGGATCATTATTCCCGAATGGAATAGGATAATCGTCATTCGTATAATCCATTGGTGAAGGTTGAAACGTATTTTCGTTTTCACCAAAAATTCTCCCACTCGAATGAGGTAATCCTTCTTGATCATAAATCTCAAATAGAGATAAGTCCTGACTTATCTCGCCCTGTCTTGGAAACTCGTTTTCCAAGAAACTGACATCCCTCGACTCAAACTCAATTAGCCCACCATTGTCTTCCTGACTAACAAAAACATAACCTTTGGAGTTTTCTGCGTATCGTATAAAGATACATTTCCTTCCGCTTGGCCCAAGTTTGCCATACTTATGGGAGGAAATATGTGCGTAGGATGCACAACCTCAAGGTTTCAAAATGTTTAAGTCAGGAGACCTTTGGTTCCACAACTCATAAGGAGTGGATCTAACTGATTTCGAGGGTACACGGTTTAAAATGAAAGCGGCCGTCAATAATGCATCACCCCAAAAGGTGATTGGCAAGTTAGCTTGCGCCATCATTGAACGGACCATTTCCATTAAAGTCATATTTCTCCTTTCTGCAACACCGTTTTGTTGAGGAGTATAAGGCATAGTTACCTGATGTACTATGCCTTTTTCATCACAAAGTTCCTTAAAACTTGTTGATTGATATTCACCGCCCCTATCGGTTCGCAAGACCTTAATCTTGCGATCTAATTGATTCTCCACTAAACTCATATAGTTTTTAAAGCAAGCCAATGCTTCACTTTTGTGGGATATCAAATAGATATGTCCGAATCGGGTGAAATCATCAATAAAAGTGATGAAATAGGACTTCCCGCGTCTTGTCTTGACATTCATCGGACCACATATGTCCGAATGGATAAGCTGTAATGGAACCTCGGCCCTTGTGCCGGTTCCAAACGGCTTGCGACAAGATTTTCTGACTAGGCAATGTTCACAGGTCGACATTTCAACCTTTGAAACATTGGATAGAAGGCCACGTTTGGCAAGTCTATCCATACGCGTTGGTCCAAAATGACCAAGCCTTGCGTGCCAACAAATCACATCAGACTCATAAGTCTTAGAATTTGCAATAAGGAAATTTTCATTAAACGAGGAATCATACATTGTACTCATTACAATAAATCCTTTAAATACAAACCCAGTACCAATAAGAGTAATATTACAACTTAAGTCCACATTACAATCATGAAAAAACCAGTTATAGCCAAGACCCATTAACACGACCACAGAAATTATATTCCTTCGAATATCTGGAGCGAAGAGGACATCATGAAGTAGGAGAGTGCGGCCGTTGTCCAAGACTAGCTTGCAAGTCCCAACGCCTTTCACTTCAACACGTGTGTTGTTTCCTACATAGATCCACTTCGTTCCTTGGGGTATCCGGTGATACTCCACGAAGGACCGTCTGTCCCTTGCTATGTGGTCGGTGGCACCTGAATCAATAATCCAAAATGGATTAGATTCCACAAGAAATATTGAACTAGAAACACATATGTAACTAGCATAATTACAAGTTACCTCGTCGCTTCCACTCGTACACGAACGAGCATAGTGACCGAGCTTGTTGCACTTGAAGCACTTGATCTTCTTCAAGTCTTTCTTCTTGTGCCATTTCTTGTGCCCACCCTTATGTTTGGGTTTCTTGGTAGACTCCGGTTGCTTATTACGTTCATTTGTAAACTTCGAACGATCTTTCCGTTTCTTTCCCCCGTGTGAGGAACTAGCAACCATATGCATTTCTGCATTTGGCTTGGCGGCCGCAATCCTCTCTTCCTCTAATTCGAGGTGTTTGGAAACATCGCTGAAGGTCTTGATGCTCTCATTGTGAGTGAGGTGCATCTTCATTTGGTCCCACGCATTTGGTAGGGAACGTATGACTGCTTGGATTTGTTGCTCATCTGTGAGCACATGACCCGCATCCTTTAACTCTGAGATTTGATTTGCCATATGTCGCAGATGTTTCCCCATGGAATGATCTAGACGTTTCTTGTATGAATCAAATCTTATAGTTAAGGCGCGAAGTTTGGACACCGATGTGCCACCAAACTTCTCCTCAAGCTTGGACCATATGTCCATGGCTAAGTCATGTTCTCGGAAGATGCGCATTATGTCATCAACCATACTGCTTAATAACGTAATGCGCGCTATCTTATTCTTCCGAGACCAAGCATCAAAAGCTTCCTTGTCTCGTCTGTATTGGGCCGTAGTGCCCAACTCGGGTTCAATCATTACGTTCTTTAGAGTTTCGAGCACTTCTTGCTCCTCTAGAACGTATTGTATCTTGATGGACCAAAGTTTGTAATTATCGCCGTTGAGTTTTTCACCTCTGTTTAACTCAGCGACGATATTCTTTGAAGCGGAAGACATTTTACTTTTAAAATGCTGCAAAAGACACAAAACCGAAGGTTTGATCAAAAACATTGCATTGAAAATTCTTAAAATATAATTCCCATTTGAAATTATAATAGAATATCCCATTTGGATAATTCTAATTTCAACTCCCACTTGGAATGATATTTATTATTTGATAAGTTACTTTCGAAAAATATTGAAGATGTTACTCTAGAATCGAAAAGGTCACTACGTTTCCAATTACCATCTAGAGTAACTTTCAATATTTTCACATCACTTTATCAAATAAAAGTACTCTTATAGTACTTCGCAGCGGAAAAGCGTTTTTGAAAATGTATTTTTCAAAACGTTATGAAAACGTATTTTTCAAAAAAATGTATATTTCAACTTAGTACCCTTATAATACTAGTGAAATATTCGGCACTTCCTGGCCATGTGTCGGGATGAGACGTAGCCGTGCCAAGGTCAGATCCTCCCTTTGGGGATTTTTCTGCAAGCTATCGTCGCCGGTTCCCGTATGGATCCAGGCGCTTCCCCCTTATTGGAGAATTTCACCGCAGACGACTGCCGTCGGCCCCGTATGGGCTAGCCTTGCATGTTGCCGGGGCCAAAACCATTGTCAAGGCCTCTGGCAAAATTGGTCGACCAATAATCCCGAATTGGTCGACCAATACTGACCAATCAATTATCTGGCACCCCCTTGGCCAGGGCCTCTGCCCTGGCCGGGGCTGGCCAAGGGCCGGCCAAGGGCCTCTGTCCTGGCCGGCCAGGGGCCCTGGCCCCTCGGCCAGGGCCTCTGCCCTGGCCGAGGCCGGCCAGGGGCCGGCCAGGCCGGCCCCTGGCCTTGGCCGAGGCCGGCCCCTGGCCTTGGCCGAGGCCGGCCCCTGGCCTTGGCCGAGGCCGGCCAGGGCCCCCTGGCCCTGGCCTGGCCTCGATCATGGCCGGCCAGGGCCCCCTGGCCCTGGCTTGGCCTCGGCCAGGCCTGGCCTTGGCCACGGCCAGGGCCCCCTGGCCCTGGCCGGGGCCGGCCAGGTCCGGCCATGGCCCGGCCATGGCCTTCTTGCCTTGGCCGGCCATGGCCCATATGGCCATGGCCGGCCACCCCTTTGCATCGGGTTGGCCGCACACCCCCGCCGGAGGGGTGGCCGTGGTGGTTATTGGCCGTAGCCAACCCCCTCCGCATGAGGAGGGGGGATGCGTTGCCTCCATAGCCCATTTGGCCATGGTGATCATGCACCAAAAGTCATCTTCCCCGATGGGAATAACTTCCATCTTCTTCCTCGATGAAGCACCCGTTCGTCGATGAAGCACCCGTTCGTCGAGAAAGTAGTTATTCTCTAATGGCCGTGTGCCAAAATGAAAAATAACATACTTTAAAATTCGTAAACTACGCGCTCCACATGAAGAGAGTTCACATTCCCTATGAATGGAGACTCAGCATCCATGAAGAGTGCGAGCTTGACGATATGAACGGTCGGTTCTTCCCGTCACGGAGAGTTCCTGCCATATCCGTAATGACAGAAGACCCTAACGTGAAAAGAACAACCGCTACGTTCTCTCCGTCACGAAGCGTTCCTACCATATACATAATGGTAGGATACCCATTCGTGAAAAAGACAACGCCTCGTTCATAGGTTCGACAGGACGGCGGTTTGACCGGGACGAACCCGTATGGCTCTGATACCAATGTAGGTTCCTGACAAAACAACGTTATTAGGATTGAATAATGAAGTAGAGACTTACACTTGCGTACGCGACACGGTAATCTCGGAACTTCGCCCTCGGATTCGCCACAACGGTCGATACTTCGTCACAGAGGATCGAAGCAGAGTTTCACCGCCTAAATCTCTAACTAGAAGAGGATTTTAATGGAAGAGAGAAGAAGAACATAAGATGCCTTATGCAAACTTATGGCATGGAAAGTGTGAATGAATGCCTTACCCTTGGGTCCTATTTATAGGCTTTAGGGGTAGTTATTGTAGGAAATAACTAAATATAAGCTTATTAGCCTATATTAGCACATTCATTTATCTTCTTCTTTATCCACTTATCAAGTGCCATTTTGCACTTATAAAGTGGCTTTTTCCACTTATCGAGTGGCTTTTTCCACTTATCGAGTGGTCCTTTTCACACGAGAAAAGGTTCCCTTCGTGCACGCCTTCGTGCACGCGACATCTGAGGTCCGTATACCCTCATACATCCCCTCATGGGTGTATTTATGTCGTCCATATCCAACAATCTATAGGGGGAGAGATATATACATATGCATATGGGGAGAGATATCTCTATAGGGAGAGATATATGGGATTAGATAAACCTTTCATGTTTGCATGCTTTTATACTTTGCAATTGGTTTATGTAATCCATGCCTATTATATGTCACCTTGTTGTTATTGATATTATGAGTTTTTACCTTAGTGTAGCTCATTATATAATTGGTGCATATAAGTAGGGGGAGATCATTAGCATTGTGCTTTAATTCTTTATTATTCACATAATGTGTGTCATCATCAAAAAGGGGGAGATTGTTGAGTATTGGTGTTACATACCAATCTTATTTTGATGATGATCACAACATTATGTTGTTGCTAATGGATCTCATGTTTTAGTCTCTCAGTTTATTTCAAGGATATCTTTCTTGGAGACTAATCACTTTGTGTAAGGATGGACATCTTGTGAAGAAGGGCCAAAGTTTGGACTCAAGGAGTGCCAAAGCTTGGAGATGATGGAGAACAATCAAGGCATCATAGATTGAAGACTTAGACTCTTAAGAAAGCATTGTAATCCATGTAATTTTACTTTATTGCTTTCTCTCACTTTTGAGTCTAGGGTTGATGTAATGCCTTGCTAGATGGTTTGCTCTTTCATGCACATGCATTTAACCATCTTAGTGAACCTTAGGATTATCATAGAATCCAACCCAATAGGTTCACTCTTTCCGTCAGTCGTCTGATGAGGGAAACACAGTCGACTGGGTGATTTCCAGTCGCTTGTAGATCCTTCTACAGTGCCTGACATGCACTGCTCAAGTCAACATTTCTATTGACTCAAACTTGAGCTTTACGCACAGTCGCCTGTCAATCAATTCCCAGTCGCCTGTATATTTACAGTCGCCTGAGATTTGGTCAACAGTCACCTGTCTAGCGTAAGTGCAATCTCTGCATCTCTCTGTCTTTTCTCCATACTTTACAGTAGTCGACTGATGAAGAATATACAGTCGCCTGACTATTCGACAGTCGACTGTAGTATTAACATCAGTCGCCTGTGCGAAGAATTGGAGAAAGAGTGCAGCTCTCTGTTTCGATCCATCCCCGGCAGCAGTCGTCTGCTGAAGGATTTACAGGCGCCTGTCCTGTTTGTCAATCGACTGTATTGACTTCGTCAGTCGACTGTCCTGGCTCAGATTATAGCCATTGGATATTTTCTAGCCGTTGGTCAGTCGACTGTCTTATGATCATTAGTCGACTGTTCCTGTCGTTTTCACCCAGTTTCTAGCCATTGCTGATTTGATTATTTGGTTGTTTCTTTGGGTTTTTGGGCTTGATATAGGATTCCTATATATTTGAGTGTGCTGCCATTCTTGAGAACTCTTGACAACATTTGATAAACTCTTGATTCTATAGAAAATCTCAAGAGATCAATAAGCCACTCTCAAGCTCCCTCATTTCCCTCTATTGAGCATTCATCCTTCTTCATGCATTAAAGTCCAGCTCAAGGGAAATCATCCAAGTGCTCTCAAGCATATTCCAACACTTGGAGATCCTCTTCCATGCCTTGCATTCATTCATGAGTAAGCATCTCAAGGCATAGGTAAGAGTATTTACTTTACAGGGTGTAAATTGTTTTCCTATTTCTCTTTGTGGGATTAGGACTTTCTATCCTTGTGGGAGTTTCTCTCTTTGTGGGAGATTGTCTCTTTGTGGGACTAGGGAATTCTCTTAGTGGGAATTAACTCTCTTTGTGGGAGTTCTAGTGTCCTAGTGTAGGACTAACCCTAATTCTCTGAGTGGGAGTTAGTGATTCTCTGTGTGGGAGTCTTGATCCTTGTGTAGGATTGGTTGGGTCCTTGTGTAGGGCATAAATCCTCTTTGTGGGGTATCTCCGTGTGAGATTTGTATTCACTTCTCTGTGTGGGAATATAGTGAATATTGGTGTGGCTAGATGTACCCAAGTTTGGGGAACCAGGGTAAAAATTTGTGTTTGCGTTTGGATTGATTGTGCCATTTAATTCCTCTTGCATTTATAATTCCGCATTTGCAAGTTAAATTTTATTTGGACAATTTTATTGCCATTACACTATTCACCCCCCCTCTAGTGTGTGTTGTTAGTATTGCAAGGGTTAGACAATCCCTACACACACTATTCCAGACACCGGAGAGGTTGGTTCCCGAAACTCGTAGCGCAACCCACCCGTAGCGAAACTCAAAACCTAACTAAAATCGGCAACTTAACACATTAAATTTACTTTCTGCTCCCTTAAAACGATGTGGAACCGTAGATCGACGATCGGACTTTTTCACTGTGCACATAGGATAGAATCGTCGGATAGGCTGAACGGACATCTTGACTTGTGACTGTTAGGGTAGCCACGTCCAACCTAGAAATGAACCTAAATAGGATTTATTGAAAACGTGACATGACACCGTCGCCATGACCCCTTTTCAGACAGACTACCGCGGACGCGACGACTGGACGAGACGACCCGGACAGACGACACACTCGCCATCGCAGGCAAGTGTATCCACTTGCACGTTTGGTCGTGCTTGGGCCTTAGTTTG
Source organism: Scilla litardierei (assembly GCA_030789695.1). NCBI lineage: Eukaryota > Viridiplantae > Streptophyta > Magnoliopsida > Asparagales > Asparagaceae > Scilla > Scilla litardierei. Next base: position 265,267,015 of record CM061141.1, on the reverse strand, counting down.
TTAGAACTGTTAACAGTGAACAAAGAGAACCGGACGTGAAATGATAGCGTCCGGGACGTCCATTGACGGCTCAGACTTGACGACGAAGTCTGAGCCTAACAACAACTTTTGACATCGTAGGGCTATCTTGTGCGTGCATGCGTGTGGACACCCTAGAATGACCTTTTCTGTCTTGTCACGTCCCGTCCCGTCTTGCACAGCCCAGAGGGCAATAAGGCACTCTCCGAGTGATCCCTTGTCGTGATACTCAGCCCAGAGGGAAATAGGGCACTCTCCGAGTGATCCCTTGTCGTGATACACAGCCCAGAGGGCAATAGGGCACTCTCCGAGTGATCTTTTGTCATGATACACAGCCCAGAGGGTAATATGGCACTCGTCAAGCTAGAGCGAGTGATCCCTTGTCTTGTCTTGTCTTGTCATGTCTTGAATACTTGGGGTTGGGGTAGGGTTGAGCGTGCGCACGGGAAGAGGGTCTGATCCCCCTCGAACCGTAAGGCGTTAACCCTTTCGTGTCACAATTGTCTTGTCTTGTCCCGCCATGTTCCAACTTGTCTTGACACCTGTAAGGTTAGTCCCGTAGTTAATAGCACACGCTACAACAATTACTTGTCACGTTTTACTTTCCTGCTGCGTTTACTTCTTTTTGTTCCTCTGTTATAACCTCAGCATGCTAATCAATCAGTAAAACATTGTTAAATAGTCGGTACACTTGCAGTAGAGTCTGACCCCTTTTGTAGACTTTACATGACGTACAATTCCTTTCTTTTGGGTGCTGTACGTCAGGTGTCGAGCCAGAGTTCGAGGACACGCCAGACTTACCGGAGTACGTGGAGCCCGAGGACGTCAACATAGAGTACGTACTGACGAGGACCAGACCTTGAGGACTTTTCGGTTGCCACCTTCAGAGGTTACTACTTTTAGTTTTCTCTTTCGATAGTTTGCAGCCATGCTTAGGCTTTCCTCTCTTTAGACTTTTGTACTCGCTGGATATTAATTATACCAATGAATGCAACCTTCCTTCTGTACTTTCTGTTGTTTCAAACTTTATAAATGTAAGAACCTGAAAATCTTAAAATGGTACCCATACAGACGCTTATTGGGTCCGAGCTTCTCAGCTCCGGACTAAGCGGGTCTTGTCATGCTTCGCCTCCTAATTTTTGGGAAGTAGGGCGTGACAGGTTTTAGTGGTGGCCCATGCAGGTCATGCAAAAGTTCGAAACAATAAGAGTTCCGCATTCATATAATATCCATGTACAAGTCTAAATTAGGTTTTTTCCAGTCTTAGATGGTAGGAAGACTTCGATAGACATCCAGGTTTGATAGTCTGACACCTTGGTTAAGATTTAGTCATCCTCGTCCTAGGATACCTTAGTAGCCCCACTTGACTCTGACCGTGTTAGATATCTAGAGCCCTTCTTTTAGTCGTTCGCTCGGGTCCATTGACTTCAGGCCCAGCGGAACTAACCTTGATTCTCTTAGGAACCTTCCCATTAGATCCTGGTTGCAGTCTAGCTCATTAGGAAATCTTAGTGCCGAGCTCTCCTGATCTTTAGACGACCCGATAATTAGAATCTCTGACTTCTAGCATCTTTCTAATCATTACCCTTCTGTGCCATTGACCGTAGGATTCCACCATGGCTTTTCATGGTTCATCTCCTAGTCATATTTACGTTTGGATCATTCGATTCTTTTCCTTACCCTTGAATCACGTGATCCGTTCGTCGTTAGTCGCCAATCGTTGAATCTTTTCCATTCTGCCTCCCGATCCTTCTAAAGAATTTTCAATATTATATTTTTTCGAATTCTTCCCCCAGTTTCAACTCTTTGAAAAAAAAGCATGAACTTAGATTTCCTACCTTTCGGTTAACTTGAATGCATTCTTTGAATTTCAAAATTCCTCATCAAAAATCTTTAATTACCATCTTACGATCACATTCTTGCCCTCGATTCACGTGATCTCTTCATGACTCTTATCGATAATTATTCAAATCCTTCCATTGCGAATCCTCCTTTCTTTGAAAGTGTTTTCGAAATTCATTATTAAATTCTTCGCTCGGTATAACTTCTTTGAAAACTCTTTCTTATATATTTAAAATTTCTTGCTTTTCGGTTAAATTAAAGTTCCTTCTTGGATTTTAAAACTTCCTTAGTTGTAATTTTCAAGTTACTATCTTGTAATTATTTCTAACCGGTATTTTCCGTATTTCCGTTTTAAAACCTTGTTATCATTTTGATAATTCAACATATAAATTATTCTTTTTCTAGACTACAAAATTTATTTCTAACCACTTACCTTACATACTTTTAAAATATTTTCCTAAACTAAAGTGAACTTCAATTTTTATAAATATCAATTCTATGTTTATCGTGCTCACATTTCAAAAAAAAATCTTTGTATAACTTATTTTTTTTATTTACAAAACAATCGCTACCTCACCCTACTCTTCATTTCTCCGTCTAACTCTTTCCGAGTTGAGATTTCCTACCATCTGCTCACTTTTTCTACTTAATTTTTTTAAGTATAACAATATATGATACCGTATTTTACACGTGGTCCTTTTTTTATCTATTTCAATATTTTGAGCAATATCTTAGTTCCATCCAACCTTTATCTCCTTATCCTCGCCTTATCCAAACTCGTTTTCTTTTTCCTCTCTTTTCGATCCTGTTCCTTTTCGCTTTTGGTTTCGGCTTCCTTCCTATTTTTTAAGACATTAGTGCTCGTTGTTGCCTGTGGCAACTCTAGTTTAGTAGTGGGCCCTTTGGTTTGTGATGTCGTCGTGGTGCATGAGTATAGGTAGAGTGTGTAGACCTGTAGGAGTGTGTTACCTTTAGGATCTTGATGATTGTCTCTTGTGTCTTGTATGTATACTCAGTGTGGTCCGTGACATACATATGGAGTTGTCTGAATGATGGTATTCATATTTGTGTGGATAGCGTCATAGCAGGCAAATTCCTTAGACCTAGTCTTCTGTATTATAGCTTAGCTTATTTTTGGCTGCTTATGTATGTTTCAAAACTTTTTGTTTCCTTTCAAATAAAATCTTTAAAGTTTTTGAAACTAGCTCACAAAATCACAAATCACTTATCCTCCCTCATCCATTACCACAACTCCCCACGTTTTTCCAAATGTTTTAAAATGTGTCATTGGCCTTAAGTTTCCCTTTCTCTTCTTTTCTTTCTCCCTTAGAAATTTTGTGTTTATGGTTGTTATATTATTGGGAATAACTATTATTGTTATAGGGTTATGTTTGCGGGTAGACTTAGAGTGAGATGAGATATGCTGTACCGGTGGATAGATGATTTTGGAACACAAGGATATGAGATTAGATTTCATTTGGATGAAAAGAATGAGCTGTCCAAGACTTGTCTACAAATGTGTGATTGACTCAATGGAGAACTCTGATTGGATAAAATTATATACATGAAGTTTAGAACTTATTAGACATAGAACTTGGACAAGTGAAGATAGCTAGGAAGGTATAGTATGAGTTAGGGTGATCGTGAGAATGAGTAGAACATTTGAAGCATCAAGACATGAATATTAAGTTAACCTGAGAAGACCTTGGGAATAACACGAAGTGTTGAGATGAATGGATGGTTAGGTAGGCGGACTTAATATCGGTTGGGATTAGTTATAGTGAGTAGGATGAAATGTGATTCAGATAGTTAAATTATTTGGCGGATAAATTTATTGGAAGATATGACAAGGAATGTATTAAGGACACGGCGATTGTTGATTTGCAAAAGGTGTTATGAGATAGACAAAATTTTCGTCTTGGATTGGTGAACGACTAGAACATAAGTTTAGCGATTTATTAATATTGGGAAGAGATTGAGAAATTTATAGATGTTATGGAGCGATGATGTTTAATAGGGTGGTATGGTATGAGAATATGATGATTATTCTTTTATGAGAACTTTGGGTTGGGGATTTGAACAGCAGTGATGGATCTATAGTTAAGTGTTAGGATGTGAGATTAGTCGTGGCATTATCCAGTGAAAAGAAGGGTTATGATGGATTATTTGAGGAACGATATTGACGTTATAAGATTAGAGATCATGGTGTGGAAGATTGGAGTTATAGGCTTAAGTATTTATAGATTTTATAATTATTATTAGTATAAGTGATTCCGAGGACGGAATCATTTCTAAGGTGGGTAAAATGTAACGGCCGCTTTCCGACCGTTCGTATTTTCTATGTGCACGTACTTTTCATGCACGTATTTTATTTGGTTCTTTCTTGGTTTCCGGCATATGCGATGTGATATGTCGATGTGATCGTTTGGTAGTGTAGAATTTTATTGTAATTTTTGGGAACGTCGTTTCCCGGCTCGTTTTCTCGCAAAATGACCAGGAACGATAGGGACGTTTTAGTCATTTGACTCAAAACACCGTTTCCAATTTTACATTTATTTTTGGTAGGTGTTACGCACGATCGGGCTCCGTATATCTGTGCGTCTCGTCTCCACGAACGCCTCGGTATTTTCGGATTATTTTTCTGACGCCCAGATTGAGAGATATCACCCGGATTAACCTCGACCGTCGATCTCCCCAAATCAGATTCAAATTTCGAATTTGTTGCCAAATCTGGCGATATCTGGCTAAATCTCTTATTTTAATCCGTTTTAAATATTTCCTAAATTTTCTCTCTATTGTCCTCTAGACTTACCTCTATTTTGTACACCCCCTAACCCAAAATCCCCCCTTTTAACCATAATTCTATAGTTAATTATCACCACCTATTATTATAATAATAACCCTAACTTAATCCTTAACCCTAACCCTAAAACTAAGTTTTCCCCCTTCACGTTTTCACAGTAGCCTTTGGCACGCCGCCGGCTCTATCCCTCACCCCCGATCTCCCTCGCGGCCACCCCTCAGGCCGGCGCCCCCGTCGCGATCCGATCCGCCGCTGCGCCCTCTCGCTTTTCCCCTCGCATCCACGACGAGGCCGCCACCCGAGGCCACCGCTCGCGCCACCGTGACCGCCTGTGCGCATCCCAGCACCGCCCGCGTTTCCCCCTCTCGTGCCGCCGCCTACAGCATCCTCCCAGCGCCGATCCACCGCGATCCAGCGCAGCCCCGTGCCGCCTAACCCCAATCGGAGCTCCCCTGTGAACCCCGAGTGCCGCTGCACCGCCTCGCCATGACCCCGCTCATCTGAACCCCCCGTCGGCAACTGCTTCGACGCCAGCGTCTCCCGTCCACGGCGAAGCCCGCCCGCAGTCGCTCCTCCCCTCGCAACTCCTCCTCCCCCTCACAGCCTCCTGCCACGCCCTCGCATCCACAGCACCGCCCACTGCAGCTCCCGCGCAGCGCTCCCTGCTGCTGCCGCTGCCGCCTGTTTCCCGACGCCGCAAGCGGCTGCACGAGACCCCCGCGACAGCTTCTAGGCCGAACGGCCCGTGGACTTACATTACAACGGAGTTTCGTCGCCGTTACGCACCGTAGCTCGCTGTTTTTACCGTCGGACTGATCGTGCACGCTGCCTGGACGAGTCTCACTACGCTACCCATAGTCGAGATGCCGTAGACGCCACAGATCCCCTGCAGTTCAGACGCTATGTGACGTGCGTTTATATTTCATATATTTACGCACGTTTTCTTCCGTGTTTTTCCGTATTTTACCGCCGTCTTTTATTCGTTTTCTCGTGTTTTCTTGTGTTTTCTTGTTTTCTTTCACTTTTCCGTGTTTTCCGTGTTTTGCAGGAGTTTACTGGTATTTGGGGCATAAACCGATGATATCATGTGTCCCCGGAGCAACGGGAGGAGTCACGCGTGATCCAGGGGGTCAAACGACGAAGATTGCATCTTTCAGCCCCTCACCCGGTCGGTTGGTCATCTCCAACCGATCGGGTGATGCACGCGTGCACCACCCAGGCGCAGCTTGGAGCTCACGAGAAGTCACCCGGTCGGTTCAGTGACCGGGTCAAAAGCTCAAAGTCTCTGGAAATTCGAAGCTGATTTCCAACCGATCGGGTGACCTTCACCCGATCGGTTCACCTGTAGCTGAATTTCAACAGCCAAGACTCAAAGCTCCAACTGGTCTCCTCACCCGGTCCGCACCAAGATCCAACCGGTCGGCACCAAGATCCAATCGACCGCGCCAAGTTCCAACCGACCGGTTCATACTGACCGGGTGAAACCCCTGCATTGCACTGTGATTTTGTGGAACGGCTCACCCGACCGGTTGACTTGTCAACCGATCAGGTGATGTCGTTTTCTATAAATAGAACCCTAGGTTTCCCAGATTCGGGAGTTGGTTATTTTTTACTGTTTTCTTCATTTTGTGACGGCTGTAATTTCCCAGTTTTTGTAAGTTTTCGGATCTTTGTAAAACTTTAGTATTATCTTAATTGCTTTACTACCATTGCATTTCTATTGTCTGATTATGATTTTGACGGTCCATTTTCATTTAGATCGCTTTTTAATGAATATTTGTGAGTAGTTCCCTAATCCGGGATTTTGGCGGAAACCTGATCACTCCTTATTTTACACTTTTTTATCGCATGTTTGCATGCCATTTAGATCGCCCAAATCATGTTTTTCACGATATATCGACGATATTGCGATGCTTTTCACGATTTGTTGTTTTTGTCGCATTTCAGGTGATTTGGCGCGATTTGGAGTGATCTCGAGATGTGCTTACTCCAAAGGGTCACCGACGATCTCCCCGAGGGGTATTTTTGCTGTTGGAGAGGAGCGGAAGAAGAACGGACGTCGCAGGAGCGACGAGGAGGCCAAAACAAGCAATCTGGGCATTTTTAGTGTCCCACTCGGCCGAGTGAAGGAGTCACTCGGCCGACCAGCGAGACACCGCTCGGCTGACCAGATCAGACACGATTCATATGTGCACTCGGCCGAGCGACGGAGACCACATCGGCCGAGTGACGAGACCACGTCCGCCCGAGTGGCGCCCAGACGAAGCTGTTCAAAAATCGCCAAGTTACTGTTTTTCGGCTGCCTGAGCTTCAGAAGGCCCACTCGGCCGAGTGGATTATCCCGACCGCCCGAGTACCAAGAAGCCATCGGCCGAGTGACGACAACTCACTCGGCCGAGCCGCCCCCGAAGTTGAGACCCTTGAAGATCAAGACTTACTGGAAAATTACATGGTTTCTCACTCGGCCGAGAGACTTTTGTCACTCGGCCGAGTGCGACACGCTGCCTGTAAAGAAAATTGCGGAAAACAGGCTGCGCAGGGGTATTTTGGTCACAATTTTTGGACGATTTTGGGGGGTATTTAACCCCTGTTTTTACCCTAGTTTTAGAGAGCTTTTTCTCTTAGATTTTTGCAGCTTTTTAGATTAGCTTTTTAGTTTTATTCTTGTGATTGAAGAGAGGACAAAAAGTGGATTTGTGTTGGATTAATTGAAGAACTCCATTGGTTTGCTTCTCTCCCCTCTAAAAATTCTATTTTTATTGCATATCTCAATATTGTGATGAATTCTATTGCTTATTTCATTGATTTTTTTTGAGTTTGCGCTATGAATTGTGAGTAGTCGCCACGTCTTGGGGCGTGGGGATGAACCCTACAAGCCCAATTTCATATTTGTGATGAATTGGTATGAATTTTGCTAGAATTGCTATTAGGGATTAGATTGGGATCAATTTACTACGGATGGCTAGGAATTCACATCGATTGGGATTTGCAAGAGATTGGATCCCAATTCGATAGGAAACCCTAGAAATCCGAATTGGGTTGGAATCGAATTTTCGTAGTATCGGTTTGCAAGAGATTGGACCGATACTAGGGTTTCCGGTTGCAATTCCGTGCCGATACCCGTTTGCAAGAGATTGGACGGGTAGGAACTATCTCAACCTAGGTCGCGGTCTGAGTTTGCAAGAGATTGGGCTCGGTGCGCGATTGAACGATGATGTTGATCCTAATGCTAGCTTCCCTAGGCTAGGGTTTGCAAGAGATTGGACCCAAACCTAGGATAGCTATAGACTGGCAACAGCGCGAGAGCGTGAGCTTGGTTCTACATTCAGTTGCGACTAGTTCATCCAAAATCTTATTCTAGCAATTTTGATACCGACGAACCACATTTACGAAATACGGTGAGTAGCGGGGATTCCCCATTCCCTAGACGTTCTTTATTTGATTTGGTATCTCCGTACTTTGTCTGACGATTGTGACAGGATCGCCAAAGGCAAATTTCTCTCTTCTTAAATAGCCAGGTTGATTGGAGCAAGCACGGTCATTCGTCCTCCCTGTGTTCGATAACCCGCTCGCCGCTATACCGTGCGCTTGCGGTAAAACTACAACCGTTCTTTGGGGTTACGTCCCGGAGCGATCAAGTTTTTGGCGCCGTTGCCGGGGAGGCGATTGCGTTTGAATCTTTCCACCCTAGCTATTTCTTTTATTATTATTATTATTGTTATTTTATTTCTTTATTTCTACCTAACCCTTCCACGGTACTAATCATTTCTTTGAAACTCTGTTCTCCCTGTGCATGTACACGAGATCTACGGCGGACCCTGAAGCTATATTATTTGATCCCGAGATCGAACGTACCGCGCGGAGACTTAGAGCGGAAAGGAGACAAAATCCAGAAGGGAGGTTTATGACCAACCCGGAAACTGCGGACCAATTAGCGGCAAGGATGGCGAGGATAAATTCTATTCGAGATAGGCTTTGGCCTAAGACCTCTTCTACAACCTCATCCATTGCCATGCCGGAGTTGGCGGCTGACAAGAACTTCAAGCTAAAGACTGGACTAGTGGTTCTGATGCAGCAGGATCCATTTCATGGGAATGCCCATGAAAATCCTCACTACCACATCCAATTATTCTTGTCGAAGTGCGCCACATTTCAGATGCCGGGGGTCTCCGTCGATGCCATCAGACTGCGTCTCTTCCCCTTCACGCTAAAAGACAAGGCACTCTATTGGCTGAGGACGCAGGCTGAGGGGGTCTTCACCACTTGGGACGAGTTGGCGAGTGCATTCATTGACAAGTTCTATCCGCCCTCCAAGACGGTGAAGATCCGGAGCGCTCTCATGTCCTTCAAGCAAGGACCCCAAGAGACGCTCTATGAGGCTTGGGAGCGTTTTAAAGATCTGCAGCATCAATGCCCGCACCATAGCATTGAAGACTGGGAGCTAGTTCATAGCTTCTACAATGGTCTCCAACCGGGGACCAAACAAATTATTGATGCCGCGGCGAATGGTGCTATCTTATCTAAGACTCCCGAAGAAGCTACGGCCCTAATTGAGGAGATGGCCTCAAACAATCAACAATGGGGCGATGAGCGAGGACACTCTACGTCCTCCTTGAAGCCGACTAGTATCTATGAAGCAAAGGCCGTAGCGGAGCTTACAAGCAAGTTTGATTCTCTCCACAAGGTAGTGGAGAGATTGGAGAAGTTTATCACGGAGCCCCAAGGAGCCCCTTCCACCTCCGCTCCAACGAACCAAATGTGTGATTGGCAAGACCAATCTCAAGCCATGTATGTGGGAGGAGAGCAAGGAGAAGGATCCTTGGAGCAAATAAAATATGTCGTGGGGAACCAAGGATATTGGGCCAATCCGGCCACAAGAAATCATCCCGGATTTTCTTACGCCAACAATGAAGGAGCTTTGAACCCGCCACAACAACCACCTCAACAAGCTCGACCACCACCACCCCAACAACAACACTATCCGCCGAGGGGGCCTCCACAACAAAATTTTCAACCGAAGCAACAAGTTCCACCATATAGGCCGCCCGGATACAATCAAGGGTGGAGGAATCAAAATCAAAACCCTCCACAAGCTCAACAACAATCTGACTTCGAAGCTAGAGTGGAGGCGTTTATGGTCGAGCAAAAGAAGGTCAATGCTACCTTGAAGGCGGGGCAAGACTCCCTTGCAACCGTTGTGGCTCAAGTCTCGGAGCAATTGGCGTTGCTTAATCGGAATACTCAACATTTACCGGCGCAACCGGAGCCGAACCCACGGGGCAACACCGGCCACATCAATGCCGTGGTTGCCGTTACTACTAGAGGCGGTAAGGATACCACCCCCGCCATGATTCCTACCAAGGAGGCCGTGGAGGAAAGTTTGGAGCCAATTGAACCGGTAGTTGAAGTCGAGAAGGAGAAGGAGCGACAAGAAAAGGAGAAATCTAGAGCGGAGCAATTGATTGAGGAAAGGCGCTTCATGCCACCGGTCCCATTCCCCCAAAGGCTTGCTAGAGCGAAAATGGAGAAAAGGCTAGCAAAGTTTCTCGAGTATCTGAAAGGAGTTAGCCTCAACATTCCCTTCCTCGATGCCATCGTGGAGATCCCCACATATGCTAAATTCTTAAAGGATTTGATTTCGGGGAGAAAGAGGAAGGAGAAGATTATGCTAGCCGGGGAGGGCTCTTGGTTCACCAAGAGAGAAGGAGCCGGCCAAATTTAAAGACCCGGGGAGTTTTCGGATTCCTTGCACCTTGGGCGGCGTCCCTCTTCAAAAGGCGTTGGTAGATTTAGGGGCTAGTGTGAGCCTCATGTCTCTCTCCATGTTCTTAAGGCTAAACACCGGGACGAAGTTGAAACCTACCGACATGCGGATACAATTGGCCGATGGGCGAATAACAAGGCCGGTAGGGATCGCCGAAGACATCCCGCTACAAGTCCCGGGTGGCATATGCTTGCCATGTGACTTCGTGATCATGGACGTTAAGGAGGAGGGAGATACGTCATTGATACTTGGATGCCCGTTCCTCGCCACCGCCGGTGTGATTGTCGACGTGCGAGAAGGTACACTAACTTTGAACGTCGGCAACATCGAGGTGGAGCTTCACATTCCTAAGGCCATGAAACACATGCCTTACCACGAGGAGCTTGACTACATGGACCTCCTTGATGAGGTAATTGAAGAAGCGATCCCCCACTCAATTGGTGCTCTTTTCGATGAGGACTTCGAGGAAGGCCCGGATCTAGGCCAAGATGAGAAGATAGATGATTCCACCGACCTCTCCGCTGAAAATGATGAAGGCGACGCTGATGTCGCAAGGATTCGAGAGCTCTGCAAGCTCTCGAAATTAAAGTCTCCGAAGATAGCTCCGCCGATACGGAAATCGGCGTCACCGGTGAAGCCGTTGACCGGAGCAAACGCTAGCTTGGGGGAGCCTCCCCCCAACACTATTCGAGACGGGAGACCACCGAGGGAGAACTCGCCGCCGCAACTTCCGAATCCAAGCGTTCTCCCCGGAAAGTTTGATGGGTGCATCTCATATGCACCAAACAACCCGCATTAATTGAAAATCATAGGGGGTCGAGCTCACGACCTTAAACGAGCGCTTGTCGGGAGGCAACCCGACGGTTATTGCTTTATTTTTACTTTTTCTTTATTTTTGTTTTAGAAATTTTTAGTGTTTTGAGTCGTTCGCCCAAAAATTTTGTGATAACGGGTCCTATTTTTCTTGACAGGAGAGGAGATAGGTAAATCCATCATGAGGAGGATGAACGAGGTGATATGGAGCGCCCCAGGAAGCCGCTCGATGCTTAGGAGGAAGATGAAATCGACTGGAGGAAGAAAGACGGAGTTTAGAGCCCAAACGAAGACAAACAGCAGAACACAAGGCTCACTCGGCCGAGTATACTAGTCACTCGGCCGAGTACACAAGTTCGTCCGGCCGAGCCGCTCACGAACGAGGGAAGTCTGCTGTACCCAACTCTCTGTTTATTTTCCTGATTTCAGTATAATTGCTACTCGGCCGAGTATATAACTTCACTCGGCCGAGTAAAACGGATACACTCCTAGGGCGAGTCTTGCCGAGTAGCTTGAGCCACTCGGCCGAATGGACTTACTCCACTCGGCCGAGGCTGACAAGGCCACTCGGCCGAAGCGTAAGCGGGGAGGAATTTTCCATTGATCTCACTCGGCCGAGTGACCTAGTCACTCGGCCGAGTCGTAACTTTTACTATATAAGGGACCGAGGGGGCACGTTTTTCGAAACGCAAAAAAACCTAATCGCCCCCGACTGTTCAGCTCCCTCGCCCGATTTCTCTCGCTCGCGCCACCCACTCGCCTGACCGGCCACCTCGCACCGCCGCTCGGCCAGCCACCGCCGGCCGAGCCCCGCCGCGCCTCGCCCGAGTCGCCGCCGGCGGCCACCACTCCGGCCACCTCCGGTATCGCCTGTTTCGCCTTTTTCTCCTCTTTTTGTGTATTTTTCGAGGATCCACGCGTTAAACAAACCCCAAACCCAAATTAATTTCTATATCTATCCATTATACCCCTAATGCTCCGTACGTTTTGAATATTACCCGCTGATATCTCTATTTCATGCGCAGGTTGTTTTTGGGAGCTGAGGGGAGCCCAGGGGAGCTTCTCGGGACTGATTTGGGCTTCGCGGAGGCGCAGTCTTCGCACGCTTCCGTTGCTTAGCACTCGCGGCGTGTCGGGGTACACTCTTTCCTTTATTTTGCACACGCCGCACATTTCACGTTTTTCGGCGCGCGCTCGGGGCAGATATGCCGCCCCGGACACGGCCGCGGTCGAAGAGAGCTTCCGCCAAGCGGAAGCGGTCAGATGATGCCGGCCCCTCCCACGAGTTGGAGGACTCTCCTCCGCCTTCCCCACCACACCCCGCACAGCCTGCAGGCCCCGCACACCCCGCACAGCCTGCAGAGCCCGCAGAGCCCATACACCCCGCACAGCCGCCCCCTGCCGCTCCACAGCCACCACCCCGGCTCCACTTGTCGGGCCGCTCGGGATTACGTTCCGAGACGACGCACACCGCGCCGTCTTCGAGCGTATCTCCCAGCGCTCGATCGTACCCTCCAGGTTTGCACACCTTGCCGACCTAGGACGCCTGGGGGTACTAGAGGGGATGCTCACGTTGTACGACAACATGGGCTGGCGAGATTTCTTTCAGGTGTCGACGGACACATTTACCCGTCCGACACTTGAGGTACTTAGTTCGATCGCCCGGACCGACGAGGGATGCTCGTTTCGGTTCATGAACCGGGAGTGCCAGGTCACTCTCGGTATGATGAGAGCATTTTTCTCGTGGCCCGATGTCCCCGGTGCCGATCTAGGTTATGCCCCCACCCATATCCCCCCACCTTCCTTCGACGCCGGTGCCTTCTGGGCCCGGATTACGGGTCTTCACGCTGCCTTTGACCCTAGTAGGGCCAAGGCCTCGGCCATTGTCCATCCCTGCCTACGTATAGCTCAGCGCCTTATGGCGACGACCTTTTTGGCCAGATATGAGCCGGGCATGATGTCCACGCCAGAGCTCGACATGCTCTACGCGATGACACGGCCCAGAGTTCTATCTAGGGATGGCGATGAGCTGGTCCCCGCCGTCGTGATTGATGTCGCGGCATCGTTTTTGGACCGCATCATTGTATCGGTGGGCGCTCGCTCACCGATTTGCTGCGGTGGCCTGATCACCTTGCTTGCTCTTATGACCGGCGAGGACTTCCCTGACGACCTGCGACGAGCACCGGGCCCCACTTCTCTGTCGATTGATGTTATGGCCCGGATGAAGATGCTTCGTCCGCATGGTGAGCGACACTGGGTCTGGCTGCACGGCCCTTACGGCGCCGATTACATTATTCTTCCGAGCCCAGCTCGGACTCAGATTGCACCTGCCCACGTGGACTGGCTCCCAGCGATGGATGTTCTCATCCCCGCTGCTTACGTGCTCGAGGCCGAGGGGGCCGAGCAGGCCCATGCTGTCCACGCTGCCCCCGCAGACCCTGTTGCCCCTGCCGAGCATGCTGCCCCTGTTGACCCCGTGGCCCCTCAGCCAATCCCTGATGTTTCCGTTGCTCCTGACACCTTTGTCCACACCTCTGTCGGTGTCGGGAGTACCTTAGCTGAGCACACTTCCACTGCTTCCACGCCTGTCACCACCACCACTGGCCCTCTGTCTGCCGAGCCCGTTTCCTCTGCCCCACCCGAGCGCCCGCCGACCGTAGTTGAGTGCGGAGAGCCCTCTGTCCCCACTGCTGCTGTATTTTCCGAGAGTGTCGTGGCGTCTGTCCACACTTCTGTGCCACCGACCTCTCCGGCCGCCTCACTGCCTCTTTTGTATTCTTCTTTCGTTGCTGCTGCCTCCACTTCTCACCAGTCGGTGCCCTAGCCTCGCACTGAGGCCAGGCCCACATTTGCGAGCGCAGCACCTTTCGTTCCCCTACCCGCTGAGCCCGTCACCTACGCCTCCAGAGTACGCCAGCCCCGCCCTGCACAGCCCCAACCGGTGCGTCCCTCTGCACCACCTCCCCCAGACACTGTACTTCAGAGCATTCGTGCTCTAGAGGGGACGGTGAGTGGCCTCAGAGGCGACCTTCAGACCCTGTCCGCCACCGTCACCGATATGGCTCACCGCTTCGACCTGCTTCCACAGATTCACTACTGCCTTACCCAGGTCCTGGAGCGTCTCCCACGCGTACCCCCGCCCACCCAGCAGGTTCCCACCCACACTTCCACCCACACTCAGCCTGCTACCACTTCCACACCCACACCCGCTCAGCATCCTGTCCAGCCACCACCACTTCCGCCTCAGGACGGAGACGGTGCAGCACCACCTTCTTAGGCACTCTTGATGCCGTCGATTATTTTTGCCGTTGTGCTGCCCGTTTCTGCTGGGTCCTGTTGCATTTTTTTCCACCCCCCTCCCCTCACTTATTTCGGGATTCTCATTCTGACCGTATCTTTATATATCTTTTTTGGGAGAGAGGGAGAGTTTTTGGTGCCACACCTATATATCTGTATCACTCCTATATCTGCATGCATCATGTCCGCATCATATTTTTCATTTCTTTCTTTTTATTTTCTTTTTTCCATCATGCATGCACCCTCACTTTCCACTCACATTACCTGTCTCTCGGTGTGCCACACTTTGCACATTGAGGACACTGTGCCATTTAGCTTGGGGGAGTGAGTTCTCACGTTCTTTTTCGATTTGCCACCTTTGTTTTTAGTTTTTCACGCCATTTTCCGCTTTTGCACTTATTTTCATCATTTTTTCTCATTTTACCATGCATCACGTTTTTCTTATTTTTCTGTGTGCCGCAATGTAAATAGTTTTATTTTCCCTTTATCTTTATTTCTTTCTTTTTCATCTCATGCTAGAGATGACTTTTCTATGATGATGATGACGTGGAGTTAGCTTACTCTATTTGCATGCTATATTTTTCATGTCTTAGGCTTTATTTCTGATATCATATGCTATGACTTGCCTTGCATTTAGAGATAGTAACCCACACCTTTTCCACATGAAAATGGATGAAATTTTATTATTAGCTGAGTCTGAATATTCATATGTATGCTATCACAGAAAACACACCAAGATTCACGCATTGAATGCTTATATCTGGAGTACTGATTTCTTTTCCTATATCACTTCTATATGCATGAATTGTACATTTCACTTCAGGATGATTGAATGATGATTAGCTATGATAAATCTAGATTAGTTAGCTTTTTTGTGATCGAAACTGAGTAGATTAGATTACCCTGCTGAAGTTGTCGTGCATGTCTTATAGAGTGAACCGAGGGATATATTTATTTCTTTCTCCACAAATCTTGAACATCATTTCTCTACTTTTAAAATCATTGGTGAATCTCCCCTTAGCGATTCTATTATATGGCATTTCCCCCGCTATTAATTCCTAGCTCCAAATTTCTTATTCAAAAAAAAAGAAGAAAAAGAGAAAATGTTCTTGTATATCATTATCTCTCTTTGAGTTGGGATCGTTGTGTATATATGCTATTGCATCAAAAAAAACAAAAAAAAGAGGAAAAATCCTCAATAAAAGATCCCATCTCACTTTCTTTCTTTCGCTTCTCTTTTCATTGCTTTTGGAGCTTTCTAAAAATGGGGATGTGAATATTTTTTATGCCACCATGCTTATGGATAAGCTTGGGGGAGAGAATCCATTGATGTGTGAGAGAGTGACTACTTGACGTTGCACGACAACCTAGGCTAAGTAATATTCTATACTCGGTGAGATTATTTCTAGCTTTACGAAATCCAGAAATCTAAGCCTAGCACTCATTTCATGAAATCCATACTTTTCCATTCTCTCTATTCTATTGTGTGATACTCTTATACTCCTGATAGAAAGCATTCAATTGAAAAGTGTGTGATCTGTGATTTGTATACCGCTTTAAATGATTCAGACGATGTTAATTATAAGATTATTCCGTTTTTCATGATTATATCGTTGTTCGTGGGTTTTCTATTTCTATTTGCACTATTAAACTATGATATCAAAATAAAATTCTTTGACATGTATTTTTCATTCAGTGCATGCTATATGAGTAAGCAGAACCCA
Organism: Scilla litardierei; assembly: GCA_030789695.1. Taxonomy (NCBI): domain Eukaryota; kingdom Viridiplantae; phylum Streptophyta; class Magnoliopsida; order Asparagales; family Asparagaceae; genus Scilla; species Scilla litardierei. Next base: position 265,250,754 of record CM061141.1, on the reverse strand, counting down.
CGTCCTGAGAAAATGATCTAGCAGCCTACCTCTTCGCTTCTTTCTTTCTTCTTTATTTTTATTTTTATTTCGTTTTTCATTCTTCTCCGTTTTTCATTTTTTTCATTTTTTCGCCGTTTTCGTTTTCCGAATCCACCGGGTTCGCCTTTTACTTATCTTCCTCGAGGACGAGTAAGAGGCAAGCTTGGGGGATTTTGATCACTCCTTATTTTACTCTTTTTTACCGCATGTTTGCATGCCATTTAGATCGCCCAAATCATGTTTTTCACGATATATCGACGATATTGCGATGCTTTTCACGATTTGTTGTTTTTGTCGCATTTCAGGTGAGTTGGCGCGATTTGGAGTGATCTCGAGATGCGCTTACTCCAAAGGGTCACCGACGATCTCCCCGAGGGGTATTTTTGCTGTTGGAGAGGAGCGGAAGAAGAACAGACGTCGCAGGAGCGACGAGGAGGCCAAAACAAGCAATCTGGGCATTTTTAGTGTCCCACTCGGCCGAGTGAAGGAGTCACTCGGCCGACCAGCGAGACACCGCTCGGCCGACCAGATCAGACACGATTTATATGTGCACTCGGCCGAGCGACGGAGACCACATCGGCCGAGTGACGAGACCTCGTCCGCCCGAGTGGCGCCCAGACAAAGCTGTTCAAAAATCGCCAAGTTACTGTTTTTCGGCTGCCTGAGCTTCAGAAGACCCACTCGGCCGAGTGGATTATCCCGACCGCCCGAGTACCAAGAAGCCATCGGCCGAGTGACGACAACTCACTCGGCCGAGCCGCCCCCGAAGTTGAGACCCCTGAAGATCAAGACTTACTGGAAAATTACAGGGTTTCTCACTCGGCCGAGCGACTTTTGTCACTCGGCCGAGTGCGACGCGCTGCCTGTAAAGAAAATTGCGGAAAACAGGCTGCGCAGGGGTATTTTGGTCACAGTTTTTGGACGATTTTGGGGGGTATTTAACCCCTGTTTTTACCCTAATTTTAGAGAGCTTTTTCTCTTAGATTTTTACAGCTTTTTAGATTAGCTTTTTAGTTTTATTCTTGTGATTGAAGAGAGGACAAAAAGTGGATTTTTGTTGGATTAATTGAAGAACTCCATTGGTTTGCCTCTCTCCCCTCTAAAAATTCTATTTTTATTGCATATCTCAATATTGTGATGAATTCTATTGCTTATTTCATTGATTATTTTTGTGTTTGCGCTATGAATTGTGAGTAGTCGCCACGTCTTGGGGCGTGGGGATGAACCCTACAAGCCCAATTTCATATTTGTGATGAATTGGTAGGAATTTTGCTAGAATTGCTATTAGGGATTAAATTGGGATCAATTTACTACGGATGGCTAGGAATTCGATTGGGATTTGCAAGAGATTGGATCCCAATTCGATAGGAAACCCTAGAAATCCGAATTGGGTTGGAATCGAATTTCCGTAGTATCGGTTTGCAAGAGATTGGACCGATACTAGGGTTTCCGGTTGCAATTCCATGCCGATACCCGTTTGTAAGAGATTGGACGGGTAGGAACTATCTCAACCTAGGTCGCGGTCCGAGTTTGCAAGAGATTGGGCTCGGTGCGCGATTGAACGATGATGTTGATCCTAATGCTAGCTTCCCTAGGCTAGGGTTTGCAAGAGATTGGACCCAAACCTAGGATAGCTATAGACCGGCAACAGCGCGAGAGCGTGAGCTTGGTTCTACATTCAGTTGCGACTAGTTCATCCAAAATCTTATTCTAGCAATTTTGATACCGACGAACCACATTTACGAAATACGGTGAGTAGCGGGGATTCCCCATTCCCTAGACGTTCTTTATTTGATTTGGTATCTCCGTACTTTGTCTGACGATTGTGACAGGATCGCCAAAGGCAAATTTCTCTCTTCTTAAATAGCCAGGTTGATTGGAGCAAGCACGGTCATTCGTCCTCCCTGTGTTCGATAACCCGCTCACCGCTATACCGTGCGCTTGCGGTAAAACTACAACCGTTCTTTGGGGTTACGTCCCGGAGCGATCAAAACCCCTTCGGGGGATCTTCCCGATGCGTCCATAGGGTTAGGAAATCAATAGGGATTAAGAATCTAACGGTTACGCGTGGTGTTTTATTATCATCGACGGGAAAAAGACCGCCTTTGACCGTTGGGCCAAGGGGGAATAAACTTGGCGGTTGACTCCCTAGCCATAGCTCACGCCCTTAGCGTAGACGCCGAATCCTAGCGCGCGGGAGCGGCAGGATGAGACGTTGGGAGTTATCGTTGCGAGCTTAGTGCTCCTGGAGTCGATCAGTGTTAATGGACACGGGAGTGCCCACTGATCGAACCCGGGAAGTCCGGCGTATCATCCTGGGCACCGACCGGAATATCGGGCCCATGGGATGCCGGTACCACTTTTAGAGGCAACGTCTCACCATTAGACCCTAATTCCGATCGCCATCCTACCCGTAGGCCGTATCGGCGAGAGTCGCTCGTTGGGGGTGGAAACCAAAGTCCTGGGTTTTATTTTCATATTTTCTATACCTTGCATTCTTTTACCATGACAAACCCTCAATTGATCCGGGCTAGCTCGCCCATGGGGTGATTTTGATCCTGTTTGACACAAGCACATCCTCGCCTCCCTGTGTTCGACCCCCAAGCCACACTACAACACCGTGCACTTGCGGTTATAAATATCTAAACCTCCACCAGGTCCCCCGGCCATTTGCGGCTCGCAAACCGGGGGCACGTCAAGTTTATGGCGCCGTAGCCGGGGAGGCGACGTGCTTGTTATTTTTGGATTTCATGAACCCTCGTGTCTAGCTCTTATCCCTACCTCACGATAATTTTCGCATTCTTCTTTTTTCTTTTTATTTTCTTATTTTTATTTCTTATCTTATCTGTTTCTTTCCCACTTGTCGCTTCACGGGTGTTTGTTGTTTTTCATGTGCAGGAGTTCAAGAAGTCTCGACGACTTGATCCCCGTTGATCCAGAGATAAACGCCACCCTTAGGAGTTTGGCCGCCGAGAAGCGAAGAAGAGAGGATCCTGAAGCCATGGGGGAGAACACCCCGCCTCACAAGTCCCTGTTGGAGTACTCGATGCCTTCCATCGAGGCCACCTCCGCCATCCGTCCTCCAGCTATTACGGCCCAAAGATTTGAGCTTAAGCCGTCTTTGGTGACGTGGATCCAGCAGGATCAGTTTTTGGGTGCACCCATGGAGAGCCCGATCGAGCATCTAGACTCCTTCTTGGAGAAATGTGACACCTTCCGGATTAACGGTGTCACAACTGAGGCGATCCGACTAAAGCTGTTCCCCTTCTCCTTGAGAGATAAAGCCAAGCTGTGGCTTAGGGAGAAGGACCCGAATACATTCAACACCTGGGAGAAGCTCTCAAATGCTTTCCTGACGTAGTTCTTTCCCCCGGGGAAGACCATGAAGCTGAGGAGCGAGATCTCCTCCTTCTCCCAGGCCAGCCACGAGTCCTTGCATGAGGCTTGGACAAGATTAAAGGAGATGTAGAGAAGATGTCCCCACCATGAGCTTCCCAAGTGGCAGATCATAAATCTGTTTTATAATGGGTTGAGGGACGATTTAAAATCTTCCATGGACGCCGCGGCTGGAGGGTCCTTCATGTCAAGAAGCGAAGAAGATGCCGGGCAAATTTTGGAAAATATGGCATCCAACAATGAATGATGGTGTGACGAGAGAGCCACACCAAGGTCTGGGGGCATCCATAGAGTGGAAGACGTCGACAAATTGTCAAGCAAGTTTGACTTGCTGTCAACCCAGATCTCCGCGTTGATGGTAGGCGCCGGTGGCGCCGGTTCACAACAGATTGCTGCGGTAGAATCCGAAGTTTTTGGAGAGTTCGACGATGGTGACATCTCACCACCGTTAGATCAGGCGAGCGCATTGTTTTACAATCCTACGGGGAATGCGCCATTTCCACCACGAACCAACTCAAATCCGGCCTACTCTCCAAACAACCGGAATCATCCGAACCTTAGTTACCGGGCGCCTTACCAATAGCCGGCTCAGCAATGACAGCAGACTTATCAGCCGGCTAGGCCCCAGCAGCAGTTCCAACAGCAGCAATTTCAGCAGCAACAACCACCACCACAGTATCAACAATATGCCCCTAGGAATCAGCAGCCCACCCAGCAGCAATACGGCCAGCAGAGGGCCATTTCTCCGGTTGAGTCCATCTTGACTCAATACATATCTAACTAGGAGAAGATCAATCTGAAGCTGGAGATGGGACAAAGAGTGCTCACCGATCAGGTAACCCAACTGGGGTTGCAAGTGGCGAACCTGCAAAGACTACATAATTTATTACCGCCACAGCCTGAGGTGAACCCTAGGGGGGTAAATCGGACCTTGGTGCTCACACATGAGCATGAGAACGTGTCCGCCATAGTCTTGAGGAGCGGGACACAAATTCCTACTAGAGTGCCACCCAGGGAACCGGAAGCACCACTGGCCGTTGAGCGGCCAATTGAAAAAGCTGACGGCGACGGTACCCCGTCACCAAAAATTGTGGCTCCGGAGGGGACCCCCGAAGAAGAGAAGAAGAAAGAAGAAGGGAATTTGAAGGTTTTCAAGCCCGTTGTGCCCTTTCCACAATGTTTAGCCCAAGCGAAAATCGATGAGAAGTATGGCAAATTTTTTGCCATGATCAAGGATTTAAGCCTTCAAATCCCCTTCCTCAAGGCCATAGAGACGATCCCCTCCTATGCAAAATTCTTGAAAAACTTGGTGACACTGGGATCTAGAAAAGAGAAGGTCGTGTTAACGGCGGAGTGTAGCGCCCTCATTCAGCGGGCAAATCCGCCCAAGCTCAAGGACCCAGGAAGTTTCTCCATCCCATGCTCTATTGGGGAAGTACAAATCCAGAGGGCGCTCGTCGATCTAGGGGCGAGCGTCAGCTTAATGCCCTTATCACTGTATAAGAAAATAGGGATGGGAGATTTGGAGCCCACAAGCATGACATTACAACTTGCTGACCGTTCGGTCAAGTATCCGATGGGAGTAGTGGACGACCTCCCCGTCGATGTGAAAGGAGTACATGTACCGGTCGATTTTGTGGTGATGGACATGCCGGAAGACAAGCATACCCCAATTATTCTTGGACGACCCTTTATGGCTACCGCCGGAGTTTTGATAGCCATGAAGAACGGGAAGTTTTCCCTGAATGTGGGCTAAGAAAGAGTCGAATTTGACTTAGGCTTGTCGATGAGGCATCCAAACCCCCCGGACGATCCTAGTATCAATGTGCTGGAGAATGAAGAAGATAGAGCTGTTGAAACGAGTGCCTGGGAAATACTCTCGAGGAATCCCCCCGATAGCTTGGGGAACCTTGGAGAGCAAGTTGGCTCCCCTAAGAATGAAGTCGCTAAGGAGGCAGTCACGCGACATGTGATCCCTATTGGATTTCCTAAGTCTCCTCCTACGAGGAGAAAAGGGAAAGAACCAATGGACCTCACCGGTGACGAGGTCCGGATCCTGAAAAAGATGGCGGTAGACGCCAATTTGAGGGAGAAGCCCCCGGATCCTGTAGACAGAGGGAGGGTAGTTGAGCAAATCTTTTTGCATCCGCCGACTACACCAATAGCCACAAACTCTGGAGTTGAAGAGATGCCAGATTTTGGGCATCACCCGTATCGCCCACCATGAACATCGTCAACGGGCGTCGAGCTAAACGACGTTAAACAAAAGCGCTTCATGGGAGGCAACCCATGTTCTAAACTTTTGCTTCGCTTTTTAGGACTTTTTCTTAACTTTATTTTCCCTATTTTTATAAATAAATCCAGCCGAAACAACTTTCGTGAAGGAACTTAGGCGATTTTTGGGTTTTTGCAGAAAACAAGGCCTCAACCGATCGGGTGAGTTCTCACCCGATCGGTTGGGAAGTATCAGCTTACGGCCGTGTCTGTCGTCGAATGAATCGACCGGCTGGAGAAAGAAGAGACCGAGTGAACAGATCGGGTGACCTGGGGGAACTCTCGGGAAAATTTCAGAATTCGTCAACCGACCGGGTGGAAAAATGCGAGACCGGTTGAGGGATCGGGTGAGAAACTCTGAGTTCTCGGGAAAATGTGTGGAGCGGCGAACCGATCGGTTGAGTTATCAACCGATCGGGTCGCCTGTAGCGTTTCTTCAGCATCAAATTTTCGACCTAAAGTCAACCGGTCGGGTGATAACTCACCCGACCGGGTCGACTTAAATCCCTATAAATAGTCGTCGCCGCCCGTTCGTTCCGTCCTCGCCATTTTCGAATCCCAAACCGACGTTTCGCCTCCTCCTTTTGCGCCTGACCTCGTTCTTCCCCAAAATCAACCCCAATCGACCCCCCATCTCCCTATCCATCCCACCATCGATTTCTCTCCATTCTCCTCGATTCCACCCGCACACAAAACCCTAACTTTCACCCATTCTCCACAATTTCGAAACTTGCTGAAGAAATTGCCGCGGCTTCACAACGTGCTCTTATCGAGTAATCTCGGGGCGTCTACGAGCAATGATCTTCATCTCATTTGGGTAAACTCGCTCCTTAGCTCAATTTTAATTTTTCCCCAAATATTCCATTTGCTCGTTGGTCGTGTTTGTGTTTATTCATTGTATTTTGCATACTCACGCACACACACGACTCCCGCACAATGCCTTCCCGCCGTGTTAAGCCCATCGACGCCAGCTCTTCCAACCCTAGGCCCACCCATCGTACTCGTCGCACACAACCCCCCCGCTCAACCCACCACCTCCAATCCATCTACCACCCCACGCACCGCTCCCCCGCCTTACGTTGACGATCCCGAATACGGGATGCAATTCCAAGACGACGACGAGGCCGACCGATTCACGGCCATGATCCTCCTAGCTGGACAGAGCGGTCGGGTAACCCAGGAGTCCGTCGATCGAGACCTCCCCTTCCTTCAAAGCTTCATCCGCCACATCCGTGAAGACCCACCCGATGCCTCCGAGCTCCACATTCCACCCCCACGATTCCTGGTCCCCAGCACATGCCCCCATCACCACCCCCAGAGGGTGGTGCCCCCGCTTGATTTTTCCCATCCCGCTTTTGCCCCCCCTATGTTTGTGCCCATCTGTCTTTGCGGGGCCCTGCTTTGTCTCTGTCAGGGGGAGGACCCATTCACGTGTCGCATCACTTCCTTTTTATTTCTATTTCTTTTCACTTTGTTTATTTTTGACATCCCCCTCGCATATTTCTGCACTTCACGTTCATATTTCATTGCTAGCACTGTCATGTCTAGCTTGGGGGAAGTCTATTTTGATGTGTTGTCGTGTTTTGTTCTCGTGTGCGTGCTTGTTTTACTCTTTGTCGTGTCGTGTCGTGTGCTTTGATCTTGTCATGTCGTGTCGTCTAGTTTGTTCATTTTCCTTCTTTCTTTTTCTATTTTCGTGTCGTGTGGTTTGATTTTGTTTTTTTCTTTATTTTAAGTTTTGTATCTGTGTTTTCCTCGTTTTTCATTTCTTTTTGTGTCGGTGCGTATTTTCCCCCCCATTTTCATTGCCCTCCTGTACTCACTCTTATTGCATTGAGGGCAATGCAAGCTTCAGCTTGGGGGAGTCGCACTTTGTGCGTCGTTTGAGTCTTTCTTTTTCGTTTTTGTGTCGTTTTCATCGTGTTTTTAATTTTTCTTTTCTTCTTTTTATCTCTTTCTCCTAGAGATGAACCCTATGATGAATTGCCACAAAATCACACACACCTAGCAAAGCATCGATAATCACACTCACTAACCCTAGGATATCGAGTCCCCTGCATTTCATGCATCGTGGGTCCACTTAGCTTTTTTGTGAGTCGTGTGTCGTGCCTAGCCGTGTGGTGTGCTTCTACTTTGTGATTCACTTTATATACCTGTCCAGGAATGACCCCTAGATTATTATGCTTCGATTTGAATATGCGGTATTTATTTCCACTGTATGCTTCTTCTGCATGCTATATATATCGTACGCTTCATTTCGCATGTGTCGGGATTCCACAAGTAAGGACTAGGATAACCCATTTAGCCCATGCTCTAATTAGCGAGAATAGTTTCCTTTGCCCAAGTGTTTAGATTCCGATTTCTTTTTTGTTTTACTTGGTGCAAATCCCCTCGTCGTGTACCGTTCTCCCACTTGGGAGAGTACACATGTATATACCCCAATATCCAAAAAAAATCCAAAAATAGAGAAAAGAAAAGAAAAACCCAAAAAGAAGAGAAAAGAAAAGAAAGAGAAAAATTTTATATAGCCAAAAGGCCAAAATAAATACAAATGCCAAAAACCAAAAAAATTCCAGTGTGAATATTTTCCTACTTGCCGAGAATAAAGGGAAGGCGAGAATTTGCACCGAGTGATCTACTCCACATCATCTCAACCCCCATCGTTTTCGAAAACACTTGGCTTAGGAACTTTTTAGCTATTATCTAGGCTTTAGTGTGGTGATTTCCAAAACCCTAGTTGTGGAGTCGCCGGTGCATGATATGTTTCGATTCTCTCTCTATTCTCATGCATGCTTGAACTATATATTCACCGCTTTATTCAATTCGAATCGATATTTGGGTCATTTCCTGGATTTGTGTATATCGAGCTTTGTTGCACATCGTAGATAGTGACACCGTCTGCTAGCGCACGACCACACTCACTCGTGCTTCACCACGTGAGCCCACGGCACTTGTCTGGACTCGTACTCCTTGGTTTAGTGATGTGATTTGGCGTTTGCTTGCTTGGTGTGTCGTTTTTGATTTTGTTGGCCCTGACGTGCGATCTAGGATATAGAGTTTTCTTTTTCTCTTTTTCTCTCTATTTTTCCCCTCCGAGCTCCTACTCTCACTCGTCTCCCTTGAGGACGAGGAAGAGTTCAGCTTGGGAGATTTTGACGTGCGTTTATATTTCATATATTTACGCACGTTTTCTTCTGTGGTTTTCCGTATTTTACTGCCGTCTTTTATTCGTTTTCTCGTGTTTTCTTGTGTTTTCTTGTTTTCTTTCACTTTTCCGTGTTTTCCGTGTTTTGCAGGAGTTTACTGGCATTTGGGGCATAAAACGATGATATCATGTGTCCCCGAAGCAACGGGAGGAGTCACGCATGATCCAAGGGGTCAAACGACGAAGATTGCATCTTTCAGTCCCTCACCCGGTCGGTTGGTCATCTCCAACTGATCGGGTGATGCACGCGTGCACCACCCGGGCGCAGCTTGGAGCTCACGAGAAGTCACCCGGTCGGTTCAGTGACCGGGTCAAAAGCTCAAAGTCTCTGGAAATTCGAAGCTGATTTCCAACCGATCGGATGACCTTCACCCGATCGGTTCACCTGTAGCTGAATTTCAACAGCCAAGACTCGAAGCTCCAACCGATCTCCTCACCCAGTCCGCACCAAGATCCAACCGGTCGGCACCAAGATCCAACCGACCGCACCAAGTTCCAACCGACCGGTTCATACTGACCGGGTGAAACCCCCTCATTGCGCTGTGATTTTGTGGAGCGGCTCACCCGACCGGTTGACTTGTCAACCGATCGGGTGATGTCGTTTTCTATAAATAGAACCCTATGTTTCCCAGATTCGGGAGTTGGTTATTTTTTACTGTTTTCTTCATTTTGTGACGGCTGTAATTTCCCAGTTTTTGTAAGTTTTCGGATCTTTGTAAAACTTTAGTATTATCTTAATTGCTTTACTACCATTGCATTTCTATTGTCTGATTATGATTTTGACGGTCCATTTTCATTTAGATCGCTTTTTAATGAATATTTGTGAGTAGTTCCCTAATCCGGGATTTTGGCGGAAACCCCTTCGGGGGCTCTTCCCGATGCGTCCATAGGGTTAGGAAATCGATAGGGATTAGGAATCTAACGGTTACATGGGGTGTTTTATTGTCATCGGCGGGAAAAAGACCGCCTTTGACCGTTGGGCCAAGGGGGAATAAACTTGGCGGTTGACTCCCTAGCCATAGCTCACGCCCTTAGCGTAGACGCCGAATCCTAGCGCGCGGGAGCAGCAGGATGAGACGTTGGGAGTTATCGTTGTGAGCTTAGTGCACCTGGAGTCGATCAGTGTTAATGGACATGGGAGTGCCCACTGATCGAACCCGGGAAGTCCGGCGTATCATCCTGGGCACCGACTGGAATATCGGGCCCATGGGATGCCGGTACCACTTTTAGAGGCAACGTCTCACCATTAGACCCTAATTCCGATCGCCATCCTACCCGTAGGCCGTATTGGCGAGAGTCGCTCGTTGGGGTGGAAACCAAAGTCCCGGGTTTTATTTTCATATTGTCTATACCTTGCATTCTTTTACCGTGACAAACCCTCAATTGATCCGGGCTAGCTCACCCATAGGGTGATTTTGATCCTCTTTGACACAAGCACATCCTAGCCTCCCTATGTTTGACCCCAAGCCACACTACAACACCGTGCGCTTGCGGTTACAAATATCTAAACCTCCACAGGGTCCCCCGGCCATTTGCGGCTCGCAAACCGGGGGCACGTCACTACGTCCGCACTACTTCAGACACCAGAGAGGTTGGTTCCCGAAACTCGTAACGCAACCCACCCGTAGCAAAACTCAAAACCTAACTAAAATCGACAACTTAACACATTAAATTTACTTTCTGCTCCCTTAAAACGATGTGGAACCGTAGATCGACGATCGGACTTTTTGACTGTGCACATAGGATAGAATCGTCGGATAGGCTGAACGAACATCTTGACTTGTGACTGTTAGGGTAGCCACGTCCAACCTAGAAACGAACCTAAATAGGATTTATTGAAAACGCGACCTGACACCATCGCCGTGACCCCTTTTCAGACGGACTACCGCGGACGCGACGACTGGATGAGACGACCCGGACAGACGACACACTCGCCATCGCAGGCAAGTGTATCCACTTGCACTTTTGGCCGTGCTTGGGCCTTAGTTTGTTAGAACTGTTAACTGTGAACAAAGAGAACCGGATGTGAAATGATAGCGTCTGGGATGTCCCTTGACGGCTCAGACTTGACGACGAAGTCTAAGCCTAACAACAACTTTTGACATCGTAGGGCTATCTTGTGCGTGCATGCGTGTGGACACCCTAGAATAACCTTTCCTGTCTTGTCACATCTTGTCCCGTCTTGCATAGCCCAGAGGGTAATAGGGCACTCTCCGAGTGATCCCTTGTCGTGATACTCAGCCCAGAGGGCAATAGGGCACTCTCCGAGTGATCCCTTATCGTGATACACAGCCCAGAGGGCAATAGGGCACTCTCCGAGTGATCCTTTGTCGTGATACACATCCCAGAGGGCAATAGGGCACTCACCAAGCTACAGCGAGTGATCCCTTGTCTTGTCTTGTCTTGTCATGTCTTGAATACTTGGGGTTGGGGTAGGGTTGAGCGTACACACGGGAAGAGGGTCTGATCCCCCTCAAACCGTAAGGCGTGAACCCTTTCGTGTCACACTTGTCTTGTCTTGTCCCGCCATGTTCCGACTTGTCTTGACACGTGTTGGGTTAGTCCCGTAGTTGGTAGCACACGCTACAACAACTACTTGTCACGTATTACTTTCCTGCCGCGTTTACTTCTTTTTGTTCCTCTGTTATAACCTCAGCATGCTAATCAACCAGTAAAACATTGTTAAATAGTCGGTACACTTGCAGTAGAGTCTGACCCCTTTTGTAGACTTTACCTGACGTACAGTTTCTTTCTTTTGGGTGCTGTACGTCAGGTGTCGAGCCAGAGTTCGAGGACACGACAAACTTACCGGAGTACGTGGAGCCCGAGGATGTCAACATAGAGTACGTGCTGACGAGGACCAGACCTTGAGGACTTTTTGGTCGCCATCTTCAGAGGTTACTACTTTTAGTTTGCTCTTTCGATAGTTTGTAGCCATGCTTAGGCTTTCCTCTCTTTAGACTTTTGTACTCGCTGGATATTAATTATACCAATGAATGCAACCTTCCTTCTGTACTTTCTGTTGTTTCAAACTTTATAAATGCAAGAACCTGAAAATCTTAAAATGGTACCCCTACAGACGCTTATTGGGTCCGAGCTTCTTAGCTCCGGCCTAAGCAGGCCTTGTCACGCTTCGCCTCCTAATTTTTGGGAAGCGGGGCGTGACAGGAAACATCTCCAAGAGGAATAAGATGCCTCAGCACTACATTTTAGAGGTCAAGATCTTCGAAGTGTGGGGAGTCGACTTCATGGGACCGTTCCCGTCGTCCTCTGGAAATCAGTGTATCTTGGTAGCCGTGGACTACGTGTCGAAGTGGGTAGAAGCGATAGCTAGTCCTACTAATGATTCCCGGGTGGTCGCCAAGTTCTTTAAAACAACATCTTCCCGCGGTTCGGCGTGCCTCGAGTTTTAATCAGTGACGGAGGAAGCCACTTTATTGAGAAGAAATTCGAAGCTCTCTTGAAGAAGTACGTGGTACAACACCAAATCAGACGTTTCTATCACCCGCAGACTAGCGGCCAAGTGGAAGTTTCTAACAGGGAGATCAAGAGCATACTGGAGAAGACGGTGGCCAATTCAAGGAAGGATTGGTCATCAAAACTTTCTGACGCGCTCTGGGCTTACAGGACGGCGTTCAAGACTTCAATCGGCACAACTCCCTACCGGCTTGTCTACGGGAAGGTATGCCATCTACCCGTGGAACTGGAACACAAGGCGTTTTGGGCGATCAAGAACCTGAATTTTGACGCCAATGAGGTTGGAGGCCACCGACAGCTACAACTTAATGAGCTCGACGAGATCCGGATCAATGCTTATGAAAATGCCTGGATCTACAAGGAGAAGTTGAAACGGTGGCACGATAAGCACATCCTGAAGAGGGAATTCAAAGAAGGAGACTTAGTTCTCTTATTCAACTCGAGGCTGAAGCTTTTTCCTGGGAAGCTCAAGTCGAGGTGGTCGGGACCCTTTCGCATCACCAAGGTCTTCCCGCACGGAGCTATTGAGATAATGGGAAGAGATGAGCCGTTCAAGGTCAACGGGTAGCACCTAAAACATTATGCGGTAGGAGAACCAGCATTCTCTCCGGTCGGAGTCTCAACGACCGACGACTCGTCTTCAAACCCTCCAGATCCTAATTGACCACCAAAAGAGGCGTCGAGCAAACGACGTTAAACAAAAGCGCTTCATGTGAGACAACCCATGTTCTAAAACCTCAGATTTGTTTTTAGGATTATTTTTCTTATTTTGTTGAATAAATTCAGCCACGAAAACTTTCGTCGAGAGACTTAGGCCGTTTGTGAAATTTTGTAGGAAACAAGCCCTCAACCGATCGGTTGACCACTCAACCGATTGGGTGAGACGTATCAGACAATGACGTGTATCTGTTCTCCAGCAAACCGGTCGGGTGAAACAAACTGAGACCGGGTGGCTGATCGTGTGAGAAGTACAGAAGTCTCAGAAAATTTGGGAATTTAATCAACCGATCGGTTGATAGAAGCCGTGGTCGTGTGACTGACCGGGTGAAAAGCACAGTACTCTCGGGATAATTTGGGAAGCGGTCAACCGATCGGGTGAGTTTTCACCCGATCGGTTGACCTGTAGCTGTTGACCGACGGGAAATTTTCGAAACTTACCCAACCGATTGGGTGAACCCTCACCCGATCGGTTCACTTTCGCCCCTATATATACTCCCCCTCACCCAACTTCGTTCACCCGACCCCCAAATTTCCGTTCACACGTTCTCCCTCTCTCCATCTTCCAAATCGATCTCCTCCAGCAACCCCTCCACCCCTAGATCCACTCGCTCACTCATTCCCATACTCCCCCACCATCACCTCCCTTCCCATCAACAACATTCACTCACCAAACGTCCAAACCCTAACCCTAGCCCCCAAATTTTCGAAAATTCCAATTCTTGTCGGATCAGCGAGCGGCGGCTTCCCAAATCGCTTCCTCATACCGCGTGGGGTCTTCCGGGTGCTTGGTCTTACAACATTGATGGGTAACCTCTTTCCACGATTCACATTTCTTTCAATTATATGCAAAGTCTTAAATTTGTGTCTACACACTTCATCTGCTCCATCATCTTCATAGACACCATATCCCACTTTATCATTCTTCCCCCACGCTGTCACGATGTCTAGGAAGGGAAAGGAGACTGCCTCATCGTCATGCAGACATCCCCCATACGGCCCTTTTCCCCCTTCTTTCCTTGGCATCAATCCTTCTTCTGAAGAGCAATCCGATCGTTTGCAAGCCCTTCTTCATCACCCAATGCGACCTACTCTTTTCGCCGACTACCCCACCCTAGAATCTCTTGGACTCTTTAGGGGTGTCAGCGCACTTTTCGCTTCATAGGTTGCGATTACCTTCTACGTATCCATGCGCACATATACATGAATCTCACACTCGAGTTCCTCAGTTCTCTGGAAGTGTCCGAGAATGGTTTCACCTTCCGCGCCTTCATTGGCGATTTTCCCATGAGTTTTCACGAGCTTAACAATATTCTGAATTTCCCTCATCCCGATCGTCATGTTGAATGTTCAACTCACGATCGGTCTGATATCTTTTCATACTTTCGTGACGATGGTGTCTGGCAACGGTTCACCCGGTATGCCACTTTTCCCTCTGTAGCTCTCGCCTCCTACATCATCCATCCGTGCTACTGCTTTGCCCATTGCTTCCTTGCTAACACCATTTTCTCCCACGTGCATGTTTCCATGGTGTCCTGGGACGAGCTCCTCTTTCTTTACGCCATGTCCCATGACAGGATTCATGGTAATATACCATTACCCATAAACACTGCACATTGGATCATCCACGAGATCTTATCTGTTAGCCGTGCTACCTTCGGATCTATCTGCTGCGGTGGGATGATTACTCTTATTGTCAGCTGTGTTTTGAGGCTATCGCCCCACCTCCCTATTCTACCAGGACGCAGCCGTATCGATCGTGATTACTTGATCGAAATAGGTATGCTAACTCCCTTTGGTGAGGAGCGTGCGGTCTACCTCTACAGTCCTGCCAACACTCCTTTTGCCATCCTCCCGCCCTCATCTCCAGAGCGCCTCCCCTTACGCATTTCACATCTACCATGGGAGTTCTACCCTAATCCTTGGTACGCCACAATCGTACACTTCCCCCTCTGGATCCTCCTGATTGGCACCCATGTGTTGGTTCTCCTGGTGCCATCATTATCCACCATGATCCACCGATAAATTTCGATCCTCCGGTGGTCCTGTTGCTCCTCCCTCTCCTATTCGCACACCCGCTCCTTCGTCCTCAGAGGATTCCTTCTACCATTATTCACCACCCTCCTCGCCATCTCCTTACCATACCACCAAAAGCGACTCCGATTGACTTTCCCCTTGCTTATTTCTGCATCGTCATGAGCATATCATATTGCTAGCACTATCATGTCCAGCTTTGGGGAAGTCGACCTTTTGTGTGCTTTGTCATGTTTTGTCGTGTTTTTTCTGTGTGGTGTGTTTGTTTATATATGTCATGTGGTGTGCTTTTCTATCGTTCATTTTCTGTGTTTCTTTTTCCTCTTTCTTTATTTTTCAGTTTTGTATGTGTGTTTTTCTCGTTTTTCATTTCTCTTTGTGTCGGTGCGTATTCCCCCCCATTTTCATTGCCCTCCCGTATTTACTTTTATTGCATTGAGGGCAATGCAAGTTTCAGCTTGGGGGAGTCGCACTTTGTGTGTCGTTTTGTGTCTTTTTCTTTATTTTTGAGTCGTTTTCACCGTGGTTTTCTCTTTTTCTTTCTTCCCTTTTTCTCCTCTCTCTCCTAGAGATGACCCCAAATGATGAATTACCACAAAATCACACACACGCCTAGCATGGCTTCGATAATCACATTCACTAACCTTAGGAAGCTGAGTCCTCTTGCATTTCATGCATCGTGGGTCCATTTTGCTTTTGTGTGAGTCGTGTGTCGTGTCTAGCTTACGGTGTGCTTCTACTTTGTGATTTTGATTTATATACATGTCCTGGAATGACCCTTAGATTATCATGTTTCGATTTGAATATGCGGTATTTTCTTCTCATGTCTGCCTCTATATGCATGCTATATTTATATCGTATATTTCATTTCACATGTGTCGGGATTCCACAGTTAGGACTAGGATAACCCATTTAGCCTATGCTCTGATTAGCGAAGAAAATCTCCCTTGCCCAAGTGTCTAGAATCCGATTTCTTTTTTATTTTACTTGATGCAAATCCCATTGTCATGTACCGTTCTCCCACTTGGGAGAGTACACACATGCATATACCCAAAAATCCAAAAATCCAAAAAAAGAGAGAAAAGAAAAACCCAAAAAAGAAGAAAAGAGAAAAGACAAGAAATATATATATATATGTGTGTATAGCCAAAAACCCAAAAAAAATACATATATCCAAAACCCAAAAAAAAAATTCCTGTGTGAATATTTTCCTACCTACCGAGAATAAAGGGAAGGCAAGAATTTGCACCGAGTGTTCTTCTCCACATCATCTCAACCCCCATCGTTTTCGAAAACACTTGGAATAGGGACCTTCTAGCTATTATCTAGGCGATAGTGAGGTGATTTCCTGGTCCCTAGCTATGGAGTCCCTGACGCATGATACGATTCGATTCTTACTCTGTTCTATTGCATGCTTGAGCTGTCTATTCACCGCTTATTTCAAATCGAGTCTGTATTTGGGTCTTTTCTTGGATTTGTGTATATGGAGCTCTATTGCACATTGTGGATAGTAACACCCTCTGCTAGCATGCAACCACACTCACTTGCGCTTCACCGCGTGGGCCCACGACACTCGTTTGGACTCGTTTCTCTGGTTTAGTGTTGTGATTTGTCATTTGCTTGCTTGGTGTGGCATTTTTGATTTTGTTGGCCTTGACGGGCGATTTAAGATTTTGATTTCTCTTTTTCTCTTTTTCTCTTTTTCTCTCTATTTTCTCCCTCCGAGCTCCTACTCTCACTCGTCTTCCTCGAGGACGAGGACGGGTTCAGCTTGGGGGATTTTGACTTGTGTGTATATTTTATATATTCACGCACGTCTTCTTCGTGTTTTTCCGTTTTTTTCTGCCGTCCAGTATCCATTTTCTCGTGTTTTCTAGTTTTCGTTCACTTCTCCATGTTTTTGTGTGTTTGCAGGAGATTGCCAGCATAGGGGACACATAACGAAGATATCATAAGTCCCCGGAGCAACGAGAGGAGTCACACGCGATCCAGGGGGTCAAATGACCAAGTTTGCCATCTTTCAGCCCCCACCCGATCGGTTGGACACATCCAACCGATCGGGTGATGCACGCGTATCCGACCCAGACAGCAGCTGAAGCAAAGTGAGGATCAATCGACCGGGTCGTCACCGATTTATCCCAACAAAATTCTCGGGAAATTGGAGCTGAATTCCAACCAATCGGGTGACCTTCACCCGATCGGTTCATCTATAGCCGATTCTTCCAACAGACAACCCAGAGAGCTCACCCGACGGCCCGCTGACCGTGCCAAGTTGACTGAAGTCTCTGTTCTTTTGGGCGATATTTCCAACCGATCGGTTGATTATTCAACCGATCGGTTCACCTGATGACCGCAAGATCCAAATGACGAGCCGCTTGTGCCAACCGACCGGGTCACGTGAGCGGGTGAAGTTTTTGAAGACCGCAGCCGAAGAACGTTGCAGCTCACCCGATTGGTTGATACTTCAACCGATCGGGTGAAGTCGTTTTCTATAAATAGCTGCCTAGGTTTTCCAGAAATGAGAGCTGTGTATTTTTCTGTCTTTTTTCCCTATTGTGACGGCTGGAATTTTATTGTTATTTGTAAGTGTTCTGATCTTTATGAAACTTTGATATTATCTTAATTGCATTACTGCTACTTCATTTCAATTGCCTGATTATGATTTCTACGGTCGATTTTCATTTAGATCGCTTTTTAGCTAAAATGTGTGAGTAGTTCCCAAATCTGGGATTTTGGTGGAAACCCCTTCGTGGGTTCTCCCTGATGCGTCCATAGGACTAGGATTCCGATAGTGATTAGGAATCTATTGGTTACGTGGGGTGTTTCATTGTCATCGGCGGGAAAAAGATAACCTTTGACCATTGGGCCAAGGGGGAATAAACTTGGCGGTTGACTCCCTAGCCATAGCTCACGCCCTTAGCGTAGACATCGAATCCTAGCGCATGGGAGCGGCAGGACGAGATGTTGGAAGTTATAGTTGCGAGCTCAGTGCTCCCGGAGTCAGTCAGTGTTAATGGACATGGGAATGCCCACTGACCGAACCCGGGTAGTCCGGCGTATCATCCTGTGCACCGACCGGAATATCGGGCCCGTGGGACACTGGTATCACTCTTAGAGGAAACGTCTCATCACTAAACCCTAATTCCGATCGTATTCCTATTCGTAGGGCGTAATAGCGAGAACACATGATAGGGTGGAACCGAAGTCCCAGGTTTCTCTTTATATTGTTTATCCCCCGTATTTACATTTCGTGACAAACCATCTATTGATTCGGGCTAGCTCACCCCTAGGGTGAATTGGTTCCTCTTAGAAACAAGCACAACCATGCCTCCCTGTGTTCGACCCCCCAAGCCACACTACAACACCGTGCGCTTGCGGTACAAATATTTTAAATCTGGTATCCCCCATCATATTGCACACTTGCATGATAACAAACCGGGGGGATATGTGGATATATTCATATCACATTTGCTCAGTTCATATTAAACTTTAATATGATCAAACTGGATTGTTTACTTCCAGAGCCCCTCAATATGTTGAGGGAAGCTGAGAGCTCCTTTTTTAATGAGCAGACTTTGGTTATGCTTACTAGATTTTCCTCTCTTCCTAAAGCTTCGGCCAAGGGAAAGAAGAAGGCTATCTAGCCTAAGGGTAGTGTCAAGAAGGTGATAGTGAAGACACAGGTGGTTGCATCAGTTGAATGCTTTCATTTCCATAAACCAGGCCATTGGAAAAGGAACTACAAGGACTACTTGGATTCCTTAAAAAGAAAGGGGCAAGTTTGATGCCTCATCTTCACGTGTGCATGTCGTTTAAAACATACTCTTTAATTGTTTTACAACTTAGGAATTAGATACCAGAGTTGGTTCTTACATCTGTAATTGTGTACATGGTCTGAGAAGAAATAAGAGACTGAGTGGTGGTAAAATAACTCTACAAGTGGAAATGTTTGATACTGTGGCCGTGAGGAAATTTCACCTTGAATGGCCAAGTGACAATGTTTTAATTTTTCATAATCGTTACTATATACCAAATATGATGTTTAAAACTGTATCTATTTTATTATTAAATAAGGAAGAATATAATTTTGAATTGAAAGATAATGTTATAAACATGTTCATAAAAGCTTATTTCTGGGTTTTGGCATTTTATGCAAAGGAGTATATGTTTTGTATGCAAACACCATATTGAATATTTATACTGTGAATAAAATAAAGACTCCAAGTGAAAATGAAATTCTACTTGTTGTATTGTAAACTAGGCCATATTGGAGAGAAAACACTTAAGAGGTTGCTTAAGGAAGGATTCTTGAATTCTTTTGATTATGAATCATATGCAACTTGTAAGTTTTGTTTCGAAGGCAAAATGGCCAAAACACCCTTTGTATGATAAAAGAAACGAATTAGTGAACTCTAGGGACTTGTATATATTGATGTATGTGGTCTAATGCCTACATAAGTAAGATGCTGATATTCTTACTTCCTCACCTTTACTAATGATCTCTTAAGATATAGATACATGTTCTTAATGAAACATAAATATGAGGCCTTTAAGAAGTTCATGGAGTATAAGAATGAAGTAAAGAAACAAATAGAAAAAATATTAAAATTCTTTGTTAAGTTCGAGGAGGCGAATAATTAAGTTTGGAATTCTTTGCATACTTAAAAGAGAATGTGATTCTCTCTTAGGTTACTTCTCCTTACACACTCTACCATAATGGTGTCTCAGAAATAAGGAAGCACACCCTAGCAGATATGATGTCATTCATGATGAGTAACGCTGAGCTGACTCTCTCCTTCTGGGGCTATGCTCTATGTCAATACATGGGTACTGCCCACGAAGCAAGATATAACAATGAAGCCCATTAGAAACGGGTAAGCCTCGGTCCAATAACTCTATAGCCCATCAGCGAGAATGACTTATTACTTAGTCAAAGGGACAGCTCATTCACCCGATGGGGACCCGCTGATTACGATGGATTGGTTAATGAAGATAGAGTAATTGGGTAGCCGTTATCAACAATCCCGGAGAAGATCCCGCCACCATCAATGAGGAGTCGTTATGCATTAGCAAAGAAGATCATCAACTATAAATAGGCGAAAGGACAACAGAATAAGGGTTCAGATTCCAGAGGTACGAAACACTAGGTACTCTGACAACTTATCTCCTTTCCACTCTTAAATTTCTTCCTCCAAAAGATTGTGTTGGCTGATTCGAGACGAACCCCGCTTTGGTCGATCTTGATAGCCCCAAGCTCACTTAAGTCAAAACTAACTTAAGCATCAGAGGGGATTTAGGTCGGACCTAGATCTGACCCCCCTGACAACTGTCTATGATGCAGGTTGTTTGAGGTTCAACCTAGAAGAATGGTCAAACGGTCGTAACACTTGACCGTGAGATCGATTGAGCTCCAGCCCAGTGCAGCCAGTGCAGCCTTCATCGACTCTGGTTCTTCCAACCAAGGGTCCAACCTCATTAGCTGATGAGGCTCCACCTCAACAAAGGTTTCCAAGTCATTCCCAATCACTCTTGGCTGGAACCTAGCCGTCAACATTTGGTGCCATCTGTGGGCAACTAAGCCAACATTCCCGTCATCCACTTATTCTAACAATGTCGACTCACCCACAATACATGATGAGAACATCCTGGCATCTCCCAGCATTGGTGTCCTTGACATGATATTGGGAGGTCCACCACTTCCAGATTTATCGTCCTCCCTTCTAAGTTCATATGCTAGGAGGTTGATGACTATTGCAGTGTGAAACAAGCACCCGAGAGACTCCACACCTCCAATACATTTTTCTGATGAAGATCTGGAAGATGTGGAATTGCCTCATGACGATGCTGTCGTCATCAGCACCATCGTAGTCATGGTGGTGGTGAAGAGATTACTCATTGACATAGGGAGTTCGTGTGTTGTGCTCTTCTTCCCCACATTAGAGAAGATATGATTGGCTTTGTCCTAGGGATGGCAGTAATGGCCTGACCCGCCCGGCCCGACCTGGCCCGACCCGGTTTTGACTCGGCACGACCCGACCCGCAGCCGGGTCGGGCAAGCTTGGGCTTTGTATGCGCCCCTGCCCGCCCCGACCCGCCCCGACCCGCCCCGGTAAACTATAGAGGTTTACTATTTTGATGCGGACCATGCACTCAGCGAATAACCCATAACTCATACTCTATTCCACGGTTCTCCTAATTGGGCCAATTCCCAATTCCAAATTACCAAATAAATCAAAATTCTCCCAATTCACAAAATAAAATTTTTATTTGGGATTCTTATGGATGGAATTAATAACTTGACCTGACCGGCCCGACCCGGTTCTGGTAAGAAAGAACCCGCCCCGCCCCGCCCCGCGACCCACCCCGCCCCGGCCTGTAGATGGGTCGGGGCAAGCTTGGGTAGTTAAATACCCGCCCCGCCCCGCAATATTGCCATTCCTACTTTGTCCGAGTTAAGGGAATGTCCAGGACCACTTGTGGGTTTCACGGGACATTCTGCTGTAGTAGTGGGCATCATCACGCTACATGTGACCCTCGAAATGTCTCCACGATAGGTCACCCGCCTAACTAACTTCATCATGGTGAAGATAAATTCTGCTTATAACGGAATCATCGGTAGATTGATACTCAACTCAGTGGAGGTGGTGGTCTTGACGTTCCACCAGATGATCAAGTTCTAGACTCCTGAGGGAGTTGGAAGGGTAAAAGTGAACCAAATGTAATCCCGATCATGCTACCTTTTGTCTATCATTGAGAAGGGTGGAGCGAGCAGATCCAGATGATCTTAACAACGACAAGGGTAATCATGAAGACCGATGACCTATAGAGGTCGAAGAGACAGAGAGCATCCAGATCTCTGAAGGAGAAGGAAAATTGTTTCCATTGGATCGATGCTCCCCTTTGACCTAAGGGAGCAGTTAATTACTCTCCTGAGGGAAAATGCCTATGTGTTTGCCGGGTCCTTAGATGACATGCCTGGTATCGATCCTCGGGTGATCTCTCACGAGTTTAATGTCGACACAACTTTCAAGCCCTTGAAGCAAAAGAAGATGAATATTGTGGGTGATAAGATGAAAGCTGCTATTGAAGAAGTAGATCGACTTCTAATAGCTGGTTTCATTCGAAAAGTACAGTACCCTGAGTGGTTGTCCAATGTGGTAATGGTGAAGAAAGCCAATGGCAAGTGGAGGATGTGTGTCGAATTCACCAACCTCAACAAAGCATGCCTGAAGGATAGCTACCTTCTACCTCAGATTGACCATCTCGTTGACAATGCCTCCGGCTATGAGCTCTTAAGCTTTATGGATGATTTCTCAGGCTACAATCAGATCCAAATGACACCCGAGGACGAAGAAAAGACTTCCTTCATTACGGATTGAGGTATTTTTTTGTTATAGAAAGATGCTGTTTGGATTGAAGAATACAGGAGCATCTTATCAACGTATGAAGAACAAGGTATTCAAGGCTCAAATTAGGCAAAACTTGGAGGTCTATGTTGATGATATGCTGGTCATATCAAAGAAGCATACGGATCATATTGCAGGTCTCCAAGAAACTTTTACCGAGATCCATCGATATAACCTCAGATTGAACCCCGCCAAGTGTACTTTCGGGGTTCGATCTGGAAATTTCCTCGGTTTCATGTTGACGAACCGAGGAATTGAGGTCAATCCTGACAAAGTTGCGACGATTGTTGGGATGAAGGATCCCTCCACTATCCGAGAGCTTCAAAGATTGAATTGAAGGATAGCAGCTCTTGGACGATTCCTGTCAAAATCGACCGAGCGGTCACTACCTTTCTTCAAGGTGTTGAGAAAAGCAATAGCGTCCACCTCGAAGGACAAGAAGATCATCGAAGGGGATGCAGATTACAAGAGGGCGCTCTCGGAGCTAAATGAGTATCTCTGCAGTCCACCGCTTCTGACAAAGCCAGATGAAGGTAACCAGTTGATCATTTATTTAGCTGCCACCATGGAGGCTATAAGCTCGACCCTCGTCAAGGAAGATTCAGGAGTACAATGACCGGTCTACTATATAAGTCAGGTCCTCCGAGGAGCTGAGGTTAACTACTTCAGAATAGAGAAGCTGACGTATGCTTTGGTCCAGTCTGTAAGGAGGCTACGACCCTATTTTCAAGCACATACCATTCTGGTCATTACTGACACCCTTTTGGAGCAAACTCTGAAGAGGCTCGATCAATTAGGGAGAATTACGAAGTGGGAGGGGTCAAACTAAGTGAATTCGACATTCAATACAAGCCAAGGATATCCATCAAAGGACAAGCCCTTACTGATTTTATCGTCGAACACACCTATGATGACAATCCACTGGCAAAAGTACACGTTGCTAACTTAAGTATCATCCATCCTTCTACTTCCTTGATAGGTCCTGGCTCGTCGACAGTCGCATATGGAAAGGAAGGAACATGGATTATGCAAGTAGATATGTCAGTAACCCAGACCGGAAGCGAAGCTGGTATAATCGTCCAAACACCAGATGGCAATATACTCGAGTATGCTCTTCGATTCAACTTCCAAACCACAAACAATGGGGTGGAGTATGAAGCTGCCATCAACGGGCTTAGATTGGCCCGAGCGGTGGGGGTACTGGTGGTTCACCTCCATGGTGACTCAAACTTGATAGTCCATTAGTTGAATGGAGGTTACGAGACTCGAGAGGAAACGATGCATAACTACATGTAGATCGCTAAAGCTGAGCGAACCAAGTTTAAACAAGAGTAGATTCATCAGGTACCAAGGTCGAATAACCTCCCAGTCGATGCCTTATCAAAGCTTGCGTCATCGCCATCGACGGGGTTGGGAAGAACCGTGTACGTACAATATCTCCAACACCCAAGTGTTCCGGAAGAGGAGCTGCTCTGTGTCGACCAAGGAGCTACATGGATGGATCGAAAAATTAAGTGCATCAATACTAGAGAGAAGTAGACCGACCCATTAGAGGCTCGAAAGTTAGAACCTAGGGCTTACCCGTTTGTCATCCATGAAGGTTCGATGTACAAGAGGCGATGGTCCATGTATGATGCACTTCCCTACCTCAAGTGCTGAACTCCGAGGAAGCATATTATGTGATCTGAGAGATTTATGAAGGAGACTGCAGAAATCATTGTAGAGGGAAGGCATTAGCCTTGAAAGCCCTGAGGCAAGGCTATTACTGGCTGACCATATTCAAGGAGGCGACTGAGTATGTGCGAAAGTGTCCCGCATGCCAGAAGTTCACAAGGCACAACTCAGCCCCTCCGACGGGTCTAATTCCCATAATCAGCTTAGATCCATTTGTAAAATGGGGACTGGATATCCTTGGCCCGTTCACACCAGTAAGCAGACAAAGGAAATTCTTGATCATAACGATAGATTACTTCACCAAGTGGGTCAAAGCAGAGCCTTTGGCTCACATCACTTGAAAGAAAGTCAAAATTTTCGTGTGGAGGTCGATCATCTGTTGATTTGGCATCCCACATTCCATTGTAATAGACAATGTGATGCAATTCGATAGTGCCAGGTTCAAAGAATTTTGTTTTGAGTTGAAGACCAAGTTGCACTTCACTTCAGTCGCCCACCCTCAATCTAATGGGCTAGCAGAGGCAGATAACAAGTGTATCCTAGATCCATTGCGGAAGAAAGTAGGAGAAGCTAAAGGTATGTGGCTAGAGAAATTCACTGGCATATTATGGTCGTACAGGATGACTCACAAAGACTCGATAGGAGAAACCCCTTTTATGCTCTCTTATGGGTGTGAAGCGGTCGTTCCTGTAGAGATAGGTGCAAAGCCTCTTCGTCTCAGATACTTTGATGAAGAGATGAACTCAGAAGGACTCGAGCTCTTAACCACCCTCGTCAAGCAAAAGTGTCATTTGGCCTGCTATTATAACTCCAAAGTTCGAGGCTGAAGCCTCCATATAGGCGATCTCATGTTACGAAAAGCAGTTTTCTCTTTAGAGATTGCTCAACAAGGAATGCTCGCTGCGAAATAGGAAGGCCTATACAAGGTGACTGATGTCCTTGGCCCAAGCACTTATCGACTCTCTACAATGGAAGATAAGGAACTCACTCATTCTTGGAATGCGGAATACTTGCGAAAGTATTATCAATAAGCATACATGTGAAATGAGTGAGTTGTATCAATTATTATTTTCCATTGTAATTTATTGAGCTAATAGATGCGTCATAAATATGAGGTAGGCCATATTTTGCCTAAATTATGAAAATGACTCGTCATCGACCATAAGTTGAAGGGGCCATGCCCCACACAACCGAACGACCCTCGTTGTTGGCCGTAAGTTGAAGGGCCACGCCCCTCCCAATCGAATGACCCTCGTTGTTGGCCGTAAGTAGAAGGGGCCACGCTTGTTATGACTGAACATCCCATCTAGTTGTCGGTCATAAGTCGAAGGGTCCATACCCCTCGCAACCGAATGACCCTCATCGTCAGACGTAAGTCGAAGGGGCCACGCCCCTCGTGACCGAACGACACACCTAGTCATCGACCGTAAGTCAAAGGGGCCATGGCCCTCGCAACCGAACGACCCTTGTCGTCGGCCATAAGTCAAAGGGGCCATGCCCCGCGCAACCAAACGACCCTCGTCGTCAGTCGTAAGTCGAAGGGGCTATGCTCCTCGCGACGGAATGACCCACCTGGTCGTCGGCCGTAAGTCAAAGGGGCCACGTCCCTCACAACCGAGCGATCCGCGTCATCGGCTGTAAGTCGAAGGGGCCACACCCCCCATAACCGAACGACCCTTATGTTCGAACAAAATTCTAGGGGCTATGCACTCAAACTTTTCACCCTAAATGGCAAGATGTGCTATTCGGAATTGTTACGACAAAATTGAGTATACTATGCTTGATATTCAACGATTCAACCCTAGCTATTCTTCCATGCTAAATGTAGAATTGTTGAGGGGGCATATACACAGAGAATACGGAAAATAACAAAAGCTCGGTTGTCCAACATTTTCTAGATTAGTTTTAAAAGAAATCATCACACAACATGGGTGATTATACCAAAAATTTATTAAACATTAAAGTTTTATAAATTATGAGGAACCACCACCCTTTGGGGCGAGGAAATCATTCAAAGCATGTGAGAGATTAGCCCTTAGGGACTTGTCCGCAGCTGTTGAGTGCTCCAAATCCGCAATACGAGCGTGTAGCTCGGACCGTTCCTTCTCCCATCGAGCCTAAGCAGCTGCGCATCGAGCCTCAGCGGCTTTATTTGCATTAGATAATGAGGTAATACTGTCCCTAGACTTGGCCAGTTCCCACTCAAATTTTTCTTGGGCTTTCCATGCTTTACCTAAGTCTTCCTCCAGCTTCTTATTTTGAGCTTCAAGAGCTTGGCTCTTTTCTCAGCTGCGTCCACTCTTTGGCGTTCAAAATCGAATCGAGCCTTTGCATCAGTCATCTCCACGGTTCGATGGAGAAGCTCCATCCCAAATATAGACAATTGAGAAAAACTTGAGTCAGACAATCAGACGACATGATGAAGAAATGAAAGAATCGGTGACTAACCTGGTAGCCAATGCTCAAT
Source organism: Scilla litardierei (assembly GCA_030789695.1). Lineage (NCBI taxonomy): Eukaryota > Viridiplantae > Streptophyta > Magnoliopsida > Asparagales > Asparagaceae > Scilla > Scilla litardierei. Next base: position 265,224,083 of record CM061141.1, on the reverse strand, counting down.
GTCCAGATGATGCAAAAGATATTTATAGTAACAGCGAGCAATACGGATCGTATGCAGCAGGTATTGAACACATGGAGGTAGTGGTATGAGTACCGATTGGTCACACACTTAGTTAACTATACAGATAAAAACAAGAAAGGGGTAATTACAATAAAAATACAAAGATAAAAGAAGGTGCCACGGGCCAAGCGTTACCGCTAGTGCAAATTGGTCATTCGGGTTTATCTAGCTTCTCTTGCCAATGGGTTAAGGTCCTAGATGATAGTCGAGTCTCAATCCTTGTCCTTTCATCGTCCAGCCGTAAGAGAGGACTCGGAGAATATGTTGGATCCCTTATCATAGCCCCGATGATTAATCAGACGATACGGTAGTCGTGATTCTAGTGAGTGTGCCTGACGGCTGGTCGACGCCTAGCACTAGATAGTCAACCCTTCTCGGCTATGAGGCGGGATGAATTGAGCTCATCCAAACCTATTCCTAAGACTAAAACCCTAATTGAAACGATATTTGGGACGATCCACCCTCATGAACAATCTACGCTAGAGTAAAGCTAAGCCATAGGCACAAAGATCTACTTTATTAACATCACAACAAATAACAAGAAGCAAATAAGGAAAAACATCACAAGAAGAAGTAAAAGAGAATTAAAAGCAATGCAAGTGAAATTAAACTAAAGATAAAAAAGAATTCATTACAAAACAACTAGAATTAAAAGTCTTACAACTACAAGGAAGAACAGCCTCCAAAAGGGGTAAAACCCATAAAAATCACGAAAGAAAAAGAACAATAACGAGCTTCTCTCAATTCTCTCACAGCCTTAAGTAATATAGGCAGAAAATTAAGGGCGCATGACCGTGCCGCAAATTGGCACAACCGTATCACTACAAGATATCCTAGGGCATGATTGCGGCTGCTGCTTCGAGCACGACCGTGTCGCAAGTCGGTACAGCTGCGTCGATCTTCCTCTAAGCCCAAATCAATTCCAGGCAGCACGACTGTGCGAGACGACCGTGCTGCTAGGGGGAACTTTCTACCTCCTACAGGGGAATCAGCACAACCGTGCGGCGAAGCAGCATGGCCGTGCACATACTGTGGTAGCTCCTCCCTTGGCCTCATGATATAGCAAGGCCGTGTGGTTTCACACACGGCTGTGCAGTCTGCTCTTTGGCTTATATCTCTCCTTCTTTAGCTCCGATCTTCACTAATACTTGTCATTTTCTCTCCCTTGCTCCACAAATCACAGATTTGTATTGTTTTGGGCGTGAATTCCCTGAAAATGCACAAAATACATACCCAATGCATTAAATGGATAAAAACATGTAAAAATGGGAGAAATAGCGAGAGCGGTATAAAATAATTGGGAAAATGAGAGACGAAAGGGATGGAAACATGTGTATAAAATTAGTCCAACAAAATCCCCTAAGCTAAACTCTTGCTCATAGCGAGCAAGACATGATTAGAGTACGGGGAGAGATTGTCAGGAGATAACATGAGGATCACCCTCTCGAACCACACATGCGCACGAATCGTGCATACAACCAAGGTTAGGGCACACCTCCCACACATTCACCAAATTTACCCAACGTGACAGAGGACTAGAACACTACCCTCATCATGATGTCAGGACTGACAACATACATCCTTGTAGGGATAATTCTGAATCATGAATTCTCGGTAGGCTTAGGCTAGAAAAAATCAACTCTAAATCCATGCTCGTGAAGGCAGAAAGCACGAAGGCACAAGGTAGAGACTAAGTCTCTCCCAAATTTGGGAGGATAGGGTCGTTTCCATTATACCATGGTAGCGGGCATGTTCATAATTGAAAATACACATTTATTCTCTTCTCCTTTTTTAATTATTAGGGTTTATGCAATTTGCGTGGTGAGATTTCGGCCAATGACTCCTGGCCCATGCGAGCCTAGGGCATTGGGTCAAAAGAGACACCTCGGGCGTACTCTCTCGAACCGCCTAGAACATGTTATTTACATGCACTCCCCCAAACCTAATCTTTCGGCATGAATCTCAGAGATTCCTGAGGCCCGGAGACCTGGCTACTCGATGAAGTCGGGAGAATGTTGCATTTATTCTATACTTCTCTTCTGTATTCACACACACACACACACACACACACTCTCTCTCTCTCTCTCTCTCTCTCTCACTCTCTCTCTCACTCTAACTCTCACTCTCTCTCTCTCTCTCTCTCACACACTCTCTCTCTCTCTCTCTATTTACATGCAACTACCTTGGTATATGGGAATATGTTCCAAATCAAAAGCCAAACACTATCGAGGCCAAGCTTACCTTGTGTTATCAAAAAAGACTAAGGTTGCGTGGTAAAAGGGTGATTAAACATCTAGCCTATCCTATTGGGAAAGAGACATGAACTAGCTATATCTCTTGCATGGATAGGGGTTAGAAATGAAATCGTAATGGGGGGGAGTGTGGAAGACGTGCCACCGAAAGGAAATAAGAGTGTATGCGAAGAAACCGACCCTAAACAAGCAAATGCAAAACGAGGGCAGGAGTGTGGTTCTCCTAGAGGGATCGTCTCCCTAAAGTTCAGCAAAAAATGGCTAAAAAGAAAAGAGAAAAGTGAAGCTGGGATGGAAATTTTGAAAAATAAACTTGAAAAATAACGGAAAAGAAAGGTGGATACCTCTCCCCCAAGCTAGGAGTGAAACGCCTCTCCCCACACTAAAACGAAGCATTGTCCTCAATTCTTGAGGACTATAAGGTTTGGGGGTAGAGATGAAAGAGGGGGGGGGGGGGGTGTGTGTGTGGTGAAATGGGGATGCAATGTGATATCATTAAGTCTAAGGGAAAAGTGTAAAGTGTACGGGAGAGTCTCCCCCAAGATAGCTTGAATCATAGCACTAAAATGAGATTTTGATGTGAAAAATAGGGACTAATGTGTACTTGGGAAGTTAATGGAAAGATCAAAGCTAAGTAGGAAAAAGACAATGTATGAGGCGAATGAGAGATGATGAGATTTATTAAAGAAAACTAAATACTAAGACACTCCTCTCGCTAAATGAGAGGAGACGATATTATTAAAATGCTACACTAGAAAATAGGTAAAAAAATCTACATTACTGGAGTAGGATGTGCCTGATCAAATGGAGGATCTTTGATTTCCAATGGAGAAGGTAGTTGTTCCTCCTCCTGCTTTCATGGGTCAGCTAGCAGCTTTACTCCATGAATATCATCGGACCTAAGCAACGTGGCTCCTAGCATTCCCTGAAGGTGTCCACCTGTAACCTACAGGAAACGAGCCATGTCGGCCCGATGAGAGAAATTATTATCCCCAATGAAATTACTCCAGAGATAATCATCAAAATGGGGAAGAAAATCTAAAGCAGGTTGATGAATACTCCCTGGAAGAACTTCGCTACTCTTGGGGCGTACGACCAGATCTTCGTTCTCCTCGTTCTCAGTCAGATCAGGTGCTGGCGCAACCAAGCATGCCTCAGGTGTATATGTACATGTTTCCTGTGGGAGACACGTTGCATTAGAAATATCTAAATCTAGAAATGAGTAAAATAAATCACGAGATTAAGATATGGGGAAATCAGGGTCTAGGAAACTTTCCTGATTGATATGGTACTGATGCTTAAGCTCTGGTGGGATAAGGAGTGGCTGAGGTGCAAATGAGGGAAGAGAGCATGGCTCGGGTAAGACAAGATCGGTCATCGTGCTTGTGGTTAAATCCATGTACTCCTCGAAATCTTGCACGTGCGTCACAGTCTCCTCGATGCTCGTGCATGGCTCCAACTCGGGGACTGACAAAAAGAGAAAGTTTGTTCGGGCTCTTCGATTTCTGGCGTCTCGCTCTCGCCTGTGCAAATCTCTCTAATCTCTGCTTTGAACTGGGTCTGGAGCCCCTCACTCTTCGCTAACACCTCATCGGATCTCTCATTTCTAGTGGGGGCACAGCTCGGGATAACGCCACCAGCATGATTTATGCCAATGGTACCACCTGCAACTGGGGAGACCAACTTGTTAGAAAACAAAGAGTTTTGTGCAAACAGATTACCTCCGTTGTGCAGGTGGCCGGCGATGTGCTGGGCCAATGGGCCTCCTCCACTATAAAAGTGGATTCTCCTCCACCGAGTCATGGAGTGGATGGCAAGCTTTGGATCGCCATAAAATATTCCATCTTGGTTATAAGGCTCCGCTCTGCTTCTGGCAGAGGCATATATGTTGAAGGACTTGGATAGGAGTGGTTTGGGTAAGGGTTGTAGGTAAGTGGGGCTGGGTCATAGAGGCTGGCATAATATGTGCAAGCATTTGTAGCGTGCCCTGGAAGACCGCACTTCCCGCAGTTTCATGCAATATGTAAAAATTGATTTTGTACTCCCATCTGAGCATCGTAGTATGCCGAGACATCAAGATTGTGAAAATATGTTCTTTCTGGCATCCACATCGTAACTCCAAATTCACATGGCTATAATGGTAAAAGAACTAAAGAAAGATCATCGGTAAACAACAAGTAGCATTAGGTGGAGGGTAAATTTTTTTTTATTTATTTATATTTTTTATACGTAATCTAATAGATATACAATCAAATCGATATCAAGCCGATTGCCTCCTCGGTAACGTCACCATTTTGTTGAACGTCCAGACGATGCAAACGATATTTATAGTAGCCGGAAGCAATACCGATCGTATTCAGCAGGTTTCAAACACAGGGAAGCAGTGGTATGAGTACCGATCGGTTGTACACCTAGTTAACTACATAGATAAAAACATGAAAGGGGTTATTACACTAAAAATACAAATATAAAGGAAGTTGCCACGGGCCAAGCATCACCACCGGTGCAAATTGGTAATGCATGTTTATGTAACTTCTTGAGCCAACGAGTTATAGTCCTAAATGATAGTCGAGTCTCAATCCTCGTCCTTTCGACGTCCAGCTGTGAGAGAGGACTCGGAGAATAGGTTGGATCTCTTATCGTAGCCCTGATGTTTAATCGGATGCTACGGTAGTGGTGATTCAAGTGAGTGTGCCCAACGGTTGGTCAACGCCTAGCACTAGATAGTCAACCTTCCTTAGCTATGAGGCGGTATGAATTGAGCTCATCCAAACCTATTCCTAAGACTAAAACCCTAATTGGTACGATATTTGGGGGGATCCACCCACATGAACAATCTACACTAGAGTAAAGCTAAGCACTACGCACAAAGATCCACTCTATTAACATCACAACAAATGACAAGAAGCAAATAAGGAAAAACATCACAAGAAGCAGTAAAAGAGAATTAAAAGCAATTCAAGTGAAATTAAACAAAAGATAAACAAGAATTCATTACAAAACAACTAGAATTAAAAGTCTTACAACTACAAGGAAGAACGACCCCCAAAAAGGAGTAAAAACCCTAAAAATCATGGAAGAAAAAGAATAACAACAACCTTCTCTCAATTCGCTCACAGCCTTAAGTAGTACATTCAAAAAATTAAGGGCACACGGTCGTGCCACCATAAAATATCCTAGGGTACGGCTGCGGTCGCTGCTTCGAGCATGGCCATATCTCAAGTTGGCACGGCCGTGTCGATCTTCCTATAAGCCCAAATCGGTTCTAGGTAGCACGGTCGTGCAAGAAGACCGTGCTGTTAGGGGAACTTTCTGCCTCCAGTAGTGGAATTAGCATGGTCGTGCAAAAAATCAACACGGCCGTGCAAATGCTGATGTATCTCATTAATTGGCCTCACGATATAGCACGGTCGTATGGTTGCACACACCGTCGTGCAGTCTGCTCTTTGGCTTGTATCTCCCCTTCTTTAGCTCCGATCTTTGCTAATACTTACCGTTTTCTCTCCCTTGCTACACAAATCATAGATTTGTGTTGTTTTGGATGTGATTCCCTGAAAATGCACAAAATACATACCCAATGCATCAAATGGATAAAAACGTGTAAAATGGGAGAAATAGCGAGAGCGGTATAAAATAATTGGGAAAACTGTGGGATGAAAGGGATGGAAACAGGTGTATAAAATGAGTCCAACAGCCACAACACACAACAAAGTTGGTTAAGTTTTTATAATCCATCCCCTAAAGGACCTCACGGTCACGAGGAAGGATGGAGTTCTCCACCAAACGAGCAGTTGTCCCAAAGTCCAAAAGGCAGATTCCTCTCACCAAACGACAAATTGAGGCTGGTGGCGCTCTCCTCTAATTACCTCTTGTGAGGCGAGAGAATGCTGGTTCAGCAGTAAAGATCCCTCGTAATCTGAGGGTATGTGACCTACCAAGGAAGTCGACAGGTCAACATCACCCCATGTCCATCTATCCTTGGGATGGCTTGGAGAAGGCACGGTCAGAGTTTGAGAGCTTTCAGAAGCAGTAATCTGAACTATATCAGACGAGGGTGCAACACCCTTGTCCAAAGCAGAAGTTAGAGGGGCTACATCTTCGACCCTGTTTTTCTTTTCAAAATTCTCCTTGTCGACTAAAGGGAGACTCCTCTTCTTGAGTAAAGACTCAGAAGATTTCGGATTCATAGACGGTGGAGGAACGATCGAAACAGGAACCTCTGGGGCATGGACTGGAGACGAGGGCCGACCAATGCAAACAAAGTTTGGGTCAATGTTCAAGGGTACGAAGGGATGGTTCAGCAACTCAGATGTCATCCCAGTTTCCCTTCCTTCGTCGGAAGAGCCCTGTCTAGTAACAGAGGAGGGTTGAGCAGGTGTGTTATCCTCTTGCCTTTTCCTCCGTTGTTCCTGGCGAAGCTTACACACCTCTCCAGGTAATTTTCTCAAGGTTTCCTTTAGCCATTGAGAAATACAATTGATGTAAGTGGTCGTAAGGGGGATCATTAAGCTGTATATGTTACACAGATTCCACAAGACGATATTCATCAAATGATTGTTCAACAAAAATGTGGTCTACCTCTCTTTCGACGATCGACTCAGTAAGGTTTTGGCTGCTTTAATCTCGTCGGGGGATATTCTCAAATTTATGAAAATGTAAGAATCAGGGGTGCTCCAACGAGCAAGAAGTGAACCCATACTCGGAAGGAAAATGAATACAAAGGTATCGTCCCAATTATGGTCGAAGCTAGAGAGGTCGCAAATCAGTTTCATATTCATATGCGCGACGATGAGATACCATATGTCCAGAGAGTCAATCTTTACTTGGAAAAAGTATCTAAAAGTTGAATGGATGGTTTTATTCCATTAAGTTCACAAAGCATGGTAAATCAAACTATGGTGAAAATAGAGCAAGATGCAAGCTGACAGAGGGGAAGTTCTAAAGAACTCAAAATCTCTAAAACAAATGGATAGAGGGGAAACAGAGACCGAAGAGGAAAGATTTCAAATATACTCCAGTTTCGTGTCTCTGAGGAAAGCAAATTCTTTCATTTAATTTTGGAACCCTAAGTTTATAAGGAAGAAAAAGATAGTCTGACTGGATCTTGGCGGTCAGATCAAAAGAGAGCTTCGGTACTTTGTCCACAATATCTCGAGGCACGGTAGACGGTTTATCAAATCGAAGAATGGGAGATCGGGGTTCCATAAGGAGTCCTTTCCCTTTTCTAAGAACCAGGATATATTGGTAGGGTCAAAGATGCCGCAAAATCTCAGATGGAGATGGATCTCTGATCCTTAAAGGTGGCCACATAATTGAAAGAATTAAAAAGAGCCCAAATGGAAAATAGGAACTACCTTAGCAAGGTTTGATGAGCATCGTTGGAAGCAAAAGCAAGAGCAGGCTTTCCAAAATTTGGAGACGAAGCATGTTAGCTTCTTTGTTTTCCTTCTCTCCCTTTATATCAGAAAGTCGAAGCCAAACCAGATTTGGCCGTTCGATAAATGTCAAGTGTCCAAATCTAATGCAATGGAAATTCCAAGTCTCAAAATAAAGTGAGGATCAAAACAGGAGGTGAAGGGTTTTGGCGGTAGGAATAAAATATGCCCGCTTTGATTGTCGTGCCCATTTAATGTGACTTCACATCATTCTGACTCAATCAATGCCTTTCTTGAGCACAAATGATGGGGCCATTGTTAATACAGGGGTACGGCCCACGAAGCAAGGATATAATAATAAATCCCTTTAGAAAAGGGTAAGCCTCGACCCAATAACTCTAGAGCCCATCAGCGAGAATGAGCTATTACTTAGTCAAAGGGACAACTCATTCACCCGTTGGGGACCTACTGATTATAAGGGATTGGTTAATGAAGATCAAGTAAATAGGCGGTCGTTATCAACAATCCCGGAGAAGATTCTGCCACCATCAATGAGGATCCGTTATGCATTAGCAAAGAAGACCATCAATTATAAATAGGCGAAAGGACAACAGAAGAATGGTTCAGATTCCAGAGGTATGAAACACTAGGTACTCTGACAACTTATCTCCTTTCCACTCTTAAATTTCTTCCTCCAAAACCTTGAGGTGACTGATTCGAGACGAACCCCCTTTGGTCGATCTTGACAGCCCCAAGTCCACTTAAGTCAATACTAACTTAAGCATCAGACAGGTTTTGGGTCAAAACCCAGATTCGAACCCCCATGATGACTGTTGTCTATTTGTGATGCATGTTGTTTGAGGCTCGACCTAACAGAACGGTCGAACGGTCGTAAAACATGACCGTGAGATTGATCGAGCTCCAGCCTAGTGCTCTAGATCAGCCTTCATCACCCTGGTTCTTCCAACCAAGGGTCCCACCTCATCAACTGAAGTGGCTCCACCTCGACAAAGGAGTCCACGTCAATCCCAATCACTGTTGGCTGGAACCTAGCCATCAACACCCCAGAAATGGCATTACACATATTAAATATGGTTCCATCTAAAGCCATGCCTATCACTATATATGAGATATGCACGTGTTGTTGAGTATTGGAATCACCAATACATATCTTGATGATGAGCAAACATTATGTTTTGGTCTAATGAAGTTCATTAAGTGTGATATACCAAATTAGATCAAGTCAATAACGCAAGATCAATTCAAGCTTGAGATGGTGGTGTTATTCCAAGGCAACAAGTTGAAGAGAAAGAATTCTATGGTAAGAAGAAAGTGTTTAAAGCTACATTAAATCAATGCATTGAAGATATTTTTATTTGTGTAATGTATTTTTTTCTTGTCATTAGAATTTATGTTATAGTATTGAATATGTCACACACACATACACACATTCACACATAAAACCTTAAACAAACAACTAGAATCAATAGAGAATTAATTGATGCATAAAAATCTATGTTTCATAGTGAAATAACTCCTTTCTGGGTGAATTAGTTGACCATTAGTGATCCCTAGTCGACTAGAAGTGATGCAAATTTACCTATGTTTGGCTAAAGGAATTAGTTGACCAAAGTAATAAGACTAGTTGACTAATTCATGAATTAGTCGACTAGTAAGTGTGCTACAGTTGACTAATGCTAATGACTGAAAATTGCTGCTCTGGATTGATTGGCCTAGTTGACTAGAGTACAAGGACTAGTCGAGTAGCCGAGGCCTATTCAATTAGGATATGTACTCAAGTCGACAGCTATTAGCCGTTGCAGAATGTTGATTTTCCATAACTAGACATTTTTGTGTCATTGGCTTAGGGGGGTTGGGTATTTTATCATGTAGAATTTCACCTCTATATGAGAGATGATTGTTAGTTCTTGGGTTTAAGACTAATGTTGTTTTGATGATGATCAATACATTATGTTAGTGTGCTAATCAATCTTATGTTTTAGTCTCAGTTTATCTTAATGATTATATGTTGATGAGACAGAGCATAATGCTTGGAGGATAATGCAAGGGATATCTTAAAGACCCCCAAGAGTGATGGAGTGCTCAAGCTTGGATGAAGTCATGAAGATCATCTAATGAAGTCAAAGCTTGGAGCATGATGATGGATGGACATCTAGAGGAGCATTGCCAATGCTTGGAGCTTGATGAAGGGAAGCTCATCAAGAGGTTCCAAAGCTTGGAGATGTTACGGAGCATCAAGGTATAATGAGCTTGAAGACTTAGACTCTAGGAGATGCAATTTGAAATCCATGTAATTTCTATTACTTGCATTTCTCTTTTTGAGTCTAGGATTATTGTAATGCCTTGATAGATGGTCATACTCTCATACATATGCATTTAACCATCCTAGTGAGCCTTAGGATTATCATAGAATCCATCCCAATAGGTTCATCTAGCCGAAAGACTCAATTAGAGTCTCTGGCTCTCTAACAGTCGCCTGACGAAGGTTTTACCGTCGACTGGGTGATTCCAGTCGCTTGTCAAGCCTTCTACAGTCGACTGTGGTGCATAGCTTAAGTAAACATTTTTATTGACTCTTCTTGAGCTTTTCGCATCAGTCGACTGATGTTCAATTTATAGTCGCCTGTATTCATACAGTCGCATGTGCATTGGTCGACAGTCGACTGTGCGCTTCTTGCATTTTCTGGGCTTCATCCTAATTTGCAAGACAGTCGACTGATGAAGTATTTACAGTCGCATGTATATTTACAGTCACTTGTGAAATGTTCTTCAGTTGTTTGAAAGACATACGTGCAAAAGTTGCATCTCTCTCTGTTTTATTTCCATCCTTGCAGAAGTCACCTGATGAAGGATATACATTCGACTGTTTGTTTTACAGTCGCCTGTGTAGTCTTATATAGTCGACTGTCTTGGCTCAGATTATAGCCGTTGGAATTTTTCTAGCCATTGAACAGTCGACTGTTATTTTTTCATCAGTCGAATGTCTGGGCCGTAAACTGCCAAAATCTAGCCGTTGTAGATTTCTTCCCTTTGGGTTTTTGACTTGTTTTATGGGCTCTTCTTGGCTTCCTATATATATGAGACGGCTTAGTTTATTTAGAACTTCTTGGTTAATATTGAATATCTTTGTGAATCAATAGCAACTCCTAATCTCTCCCATTCCCTCATTAGAGCTTCAATTCTAGCTATAGCATCTAAGCTCTAGGGAATTTCTCTAAGGGATTTTCAATCTCATTCATTTTCTTGGAGAACATCTTTCTTCTCCTCATTTCATACACTCAAGTGAGAAGTGTTAGGATTCATTCCTAGAAGAGAGAAAGATCATCAAGTGCAATCAAAACTTCATCTCAAGCACTTGAGTTTCACTTGCATGCCTTCTTCATCGCATTGGTAAGATCATATCAAGGCATATGTAAATGTTATTTCATTTCAATGATACCCCTAATTCTCTTTGTGGGAATTAGATACTCTCTTTGCGGGAGTTACTCTCTTTGTGGGAGTTTGGTGTCCTAGTGTAGGGCTAACCTTAATTCTCTGTGTGGGAGTTAGTAATTCTCTGTATGGGAGTTTGACCCATGTGTATGGTTGGTTAGGTCCTTGTGTAGGACAAAATCCTCCGTGTGAGGTATCTCTGTGTGAGATTGTATTCACTTCTCTTTGTGGAAATTATAGTGAAGATTGGTGTGGCTGGACGTACCCACGTTTTGGGGAACCAGGGTAAATTTCTTGTGTTTGCGATTGTTGTTGTTGAGCATACTCTTTAATTTCCACTGTTTATTGTGCTTTAATTTCAGTAACTTTTAATTAAGCACTTTGCTTGCTATTATACTATTCACCCCCCTCTAGTGTGTGTAGCCACGCAGTGTCCCTTACAATGATCTTAGGTTATTTGGAAAAGATTTATTATGAAATGAAATGAAAAATAAAAGGAAAAAGAACAGGCCCAAAATCCCTCCAAAGCTCTAGCTCTATTTCTCCATACTCTTGGACTTTCATTCTACACTTCCAAAGATCAATCCTGTAGAGTAGAATCCATTTCCCAAGCCACACTTCAATACACAAGCGTCATCTTCAGGGCTTAGGGAAGTTGTAACTCACTGTGCTCAAAGTACAACCTCAAGTGTGAGGTGGTGGTGTTGCTCTCGGTGGAGAGGTGGTTGCTCGTGTTTAATCGAGTGGCAGTTTCATACACTTTCTTGTGGTGTAGTGGAGTTGGTAAACTGTTGAAAAATGGATTAAAGCCAAGTGTGACTTGAGACTGGATGTAGGTCATGTGGTGACTGAACTAGGATACAAGATTATTATTTACAATTATTTTGTGTTACTTTGCTGTTTCTATCTTACTTACATTTGATTTATGTTTATGTTTATCTTGCATACTTGAGTTTATAATTCCACTGTTTACATTTGCAAGATTGATTTGTTGATTAAGAATTAATTTGGTAACACACATTGATTTCTTAGGTAGAAATACTTAGAGGCTTTTATAAATTTCATAAAACACTAATCATGTCCTCTCTAAGGTTTCTGCTTGCCATATTAGGTTCCCGCTTGCCATATTAGGTTCCCAACATGTGGTATCACAGTTGGTTATTGATGGCGTCAACAAGCTTCGCATTACTCAAAAGACAAGATTCAAGGAGTCCTCCAATGTTTGACAACTTTTCTTCTGGTCAATGAAGAAGTTGAAAAAAGCACTACATCATATACATCGATTATGATTTATGGAGCATCATGGAGATATCATATCGCAAACCTTCAACACCCATTTCAAAGTGAACTAAAGAGGAAAAATGAATGGCTACCCTCACTCAAGAGGTAATGAAAATTTTACTTTCATCTTTAAATAACAATTTTAAAGCTATAAGTCAAAAGCAACCACATCAAATGAACTGTGGCACATGCTTGAAGAATATGAAGATTCAACCTCCAAAGTTTGATTTTCAAAAGGCAAATAGAAGGAATAATAAGGAGATGTGTGCTACATGGCACTTGAAGATGAGAGGTAAACTCTACCTCTGATGATGATGATGGTTATATTGAATAAATAAATAAATAAATATAATGATTTAGTTAATCATTACAAACTATTACAAAATAAACATAAATCATTAAGGCATGAACATAAGTATTTAAAAAATAATCATAATACATTGAGTTGCGATCATGAGAAGTTGAAAAATGAATTTAGAGCATTAACTCATGAATAAGCGTCATTGAAATATGAGCATGCTATTTCTTTATCTAAATTAAATGATGTTAATTTAATTATTAAAAAAATTGAGTTTAGAAAAAATAATTTATAAGAAGAAAATGTTTTGCTTATGAATGCTTGCAAAAATTTTAATGTTAAAATTGATATGCGTGTTAATGATATCTCTATAAGTAAACAAAAGCATGACGAACTTGTTCTTAAATTTGATAAACTTAATAAGAGCAATGGTATCTTAAGCATGATTCCTTCATGTAAACATGATTCTAAATCTAAGCTTGAGTTCAAAAGTGAAAGAATCATGTTAGAAGTATCTTGCATGAAAAAGCTAAGAAAATTATTCATTTTTTATAAAGATTATGCATGCAAGAAGAATGTGAAATCCAATATTTAAGATGGTACATATCAAAAACTGGATTTTACAAATCATGTGTTTGTGCATCCATACATTAAAAATAATTTCATTTCTAAGCATAGATTGCATGATACACATATTTGGTTTCCAAAGAATTTGGTCAAAATTGGTAAAAATGCATATATAAACACCTTTGTGAAAATGTGTTTGAATCTAAAAATTGTGTGTATCGAATTCTAGGAAAACAAATCCAAAATGTAGGTTCATATTGGTTGATTGTTATGAATCTAATAATATTTGAGTATCATGCTTAATGTGTATTTTAGAATATGCTCAAGTTTAATGTAAAAAGAATTTAGATTAGAATATAATTTTATAGTCTTGGATAAGATTAGATTTGAAAACCATACTAACTAACTGTTAGGCGTATTTTATACACCTTTTTCCGCCCATTTTCCCCGTATTTTACCGCTTTATTTCATGTCGTCGCCATTATTTTTATTGCTTTTTATTATCTTTTACCACTTTGATGCATGTGGTATGCTTTTCTCAATCTTACAGGTGTTCGTGCCCAAAATGACATATTTTAGGCGATATTGAGGCTGAAGGAGGGAAGCCGAGGAGAGGAAGGAGCATGGTCGAACTTGGAGGCCAAGAGGAAGAGAAGGAGGTGTGACACGGCCGTGCTGATACACGCATGACAGTGTCAATGCACCAGCTACAGGGACAGATTGCAATTCAGCGGCACGGTCGTGTTGTGCTGGAATTATTTCAGTACGAGGACTGACAGCACGGCCATGCTACATGGCCGTATCATGTTAGGACAGCTGGAGCAGCTGAGTCATAGAAGGTTGGATGACACGGCCGTGCCAATTAGCGACACATCCGTGCGGATCGATGGTGGCACAGATTTGACTTAGGTTTTTAGGCTTGACACGGTCGTGCTGCTTTTCGGCACGGCCGTGCGTAAGGTATTTTGTATATAGAAAGTTGTATAACGGACAAAGCATGCTTTTCGCTATTCAGAATGACTTTGGTCATTTTCAAGGGTTTTCCGGAGCCTGTATTGGCAGATTTTCTGCTGGGTTTGTAAGGCACTCTTTTAATTCCTTGCTTTAATTAAGTTGTTTGCTCTTATTTTCCCTATTGCTTTTGTGGTTCTTTTAATTTCCATTTCAAGCTCATTCTCCATTTTGCACACCATGATGATTATTGCATTGATTTCATTTATTACAACCATGATTAGTGAGTAGTCTCTTAAGCTAGAACTATATAGAACCCTATTGTATAGATTGAGCACGATGAATGCCCCCAAATATTGATCCAACTAAGATTATAGTCTAGGAATAGGATTGGATGATGAGCCCAATTCAACCTATCTCGTTATGGTGCTACACAATACTAACCATAGACAACCAATTGGGGTTTTGATTTGATGCCTTTAACGGTGGGTTGACTATCCAGTGCCCAGTGCCGACGACCCATCGGGCACACTCACTAGAACTGCATATATCGTAGCAACCGACGACCCATCGAGGCTACGATATGAATCCAACCTATTCTTCGAGTCTTCTATCATGGTTAGACGTCGAGAGGATGAGGATTGAGACTCAGTCGTCATCGATGACTGTAACCCTTGGGCCGAGAAGTTAGACCCATCTCGCTTTAGACTTACAATAGCAGTAATATGCTATCCCTAGCTCCTTCCCTTATTCAAATTTCCCTTTAATCAATCACTCTTTGCCCTCTGTCATACAACATCTAACGGCTACACAAAATGCGTCACTAATCCCTTCTTCAAGCCTTCGCATCACTGTCTTCGACACCCGCTGCATACGACTCGTATTGCTTGCAGTATATACTATATTTCTGCACACATCAAGCAAAATGGTGCTGTTGCCCGGGAGGCAACCGGCTTGACTTCGTGTTGGTGAATAGTTTAATAGTCCGTGTTTTCTCTCTTTCTTCATATTTTTATTTCTTTTGATACTAACCATGCTACTGACGTTTGTCTTAAGTTTTGTTTGTCTTATGCGCAGGAGAAGTCCCAGCTCAGGAGATTTAGTGCCACTTGACCCTAAGATAGATGCTATATTGAGAAGAATAAATGGGAAACAGCGTCTGAAGGCACAACAGGACAAGCTGGCTGACGAACTAGAACCTCCGAAGTCCCTCATGGACTTCGTGATGCCTACAAGTAACCCAATTTCTAGATCAGGCGTCTCACCATTCAAGCAGCATATTTTGAGCTGAAGCCGAGGTTGATCCAGTTCATTCAGCAGGATCAGTTTAGCGGTCACCACATTGAGAGCACCAATGAGCACATGACAATTTTTTTTTGGAAAAATACGACCCGATAAAGCTAAACAACATCACGGAAGATGCCATCAGATTAAGGTTGTTCCCATTCTCATTAGGGGCAAAGCAAAATAATCACTGAAGAGCAACGAGGCAAACACCTTCACTACATGGGACTCATTGGCGAAGGCATTTCTGAACAAATACTTTCCACCGGACAAGATGGTGAAGCTTCAAAATGAGATTACATCCTTCAGTACGACCAAGAGAGCTTGTACGAAGAATGTGAGCGCTATAAGGAGCCCCAAAGAAGATGCCCACACCACGGCATTTCGGAGTGGTTGTTGATACAAACTTTATATAACGGACTAGAGCACATAGTGGAGAGAGAGAGAGAGATATATATATATATATATATATATATATTTTTTGAGAGAGAGAGAGAGAGAGAGAGAGATATATATATATATATATATATATATATATATATACTAGTCATAACCCGTGCCCGCAGGCACGGATTGATGTTCATGTCCACTTCGATCCTGGGCAATCATCTAAAGCCCCCTCAGCTGAAGTCCAATCCGGATTGCTGTGCATTCCTCCAAATGCGGTTCCCTCCTTGCACGCAACTTCAAATCTGGCTTCTGAGCCTATGGCTTGTTCTAGCAACGAAGTCAACATGGGTCCTTGGTCTAAGCTTGCAAGCCTGATTTCTGTCTCAAAATTCATTCAGACTTTAAAATGGAGGAGTCACACCACTATGAACCCCCCAACCTCACAGTGTGCTGATGGTGCAATTTCCTGCGGCACTGATATTCTGTCTAAGGAACCTGGCCAGCTACATGAAGCTGATCTTGATACTCTGACTGAGGAAGCCGGCCGGCAGCAGGGACCTCTAGAAGATCATGCACCTGTATGCCTTCCCCAAGAGCCGGTTTATGCTAATCCTGAATGGGCGGATGAGTTACATCAATTGCTATTATCTGTGGACTCCCAAAAGCAATCGAAGCATGACATCGGATCTTCTGTCCATGCTCCCAGGCGTAGCAGCCGCTTAAAGTGAAGTAGGTATCTTCAATACCCAACTTTAATATCCTAATGACTATGTTGATTTGGAACACCAGGGGTTTAAACAATGTCGTAAGGCGTAGAGATCTACGCGACAGGATTAAATTGCTTGATCCTACTTTTTTAGTTTTATTGGAGACTAAATTAAATTGTGATTCTATTGCCAATAAATCTTGTATTCCAAAGAAATGGACTACAATTCATAACTTTCTTCATCATGGAGGTGGACGCATCCTTTTGGGTTTTAATCCATCAATTTGGGACTTGTCAGTTATTTCTATCTCAATGCAACATATCACGGTGCAGTGTGCTAATGTGGGGGGCCTCAAATTTGCGTTCTCTGCAGTATATGGGAGTAATAACTCATTTGAAAGGAAACTATTATGGGATTTTTTGGCTAGGGATGCTATAAATTTGAAAAATGTTGCTTGGATAGTCGGAGGTGATTTTAACTGTGTTCTTTCTGCCAAAGATAAATTGGGCGGCCGCAGAGTAGAGCCCAGCATTCTTCATGACTTCAACTTCTGTCTTACTAATTGTCATCTTCAGAATCTGAAAAGTACTGGACATCGATTTAGTTGGTGTAACAAACGCCTTGGTGTGAGACGAATTGCAGCTCAACTAGATCGGGTCCTATGTAATGATGTTTGGCTTAACACCCTGCCAGATTCTTTCTTCAGCTATCTGGACCCACATACTAGTGATCATTCGCCCATGATGGTTCATCTTCATCGGCAGGTACAATCTGATCCTAAACCTTTCAAGTTCTTCAATCACTGGATAAATTTGCCTGGTTATTATGATCTATTGGAATCATCTTGGGGTCATGCTATCAGAGGAACACGTATGTTCAATCTTGTTAGCAAACTGCGAAGGTTGAAAACTGATCTCAGGAATTGGGCTAAAGAGCATAATGCTAGAAACCCTATTCATCATTGCCGGCTACAGCTTGAGTCTGTTAGAGGTCAGTATGCTATTCACTCATCTTTGGACCTTCAGGAGAAAGAGCGTCGTTTGGCTCGTGAGCTTGCTCACTTCCTGGATTTGGATGAAGAAATGTATCGTCAAAGGAGTAGACAGGATTGGCTTCACCTGGGCGACAGGAATACTAGTTTCTTTTATAACGCCATGAAGGCTAGGCAATGCCGCAACAATTTGAGTCATTTGGTGGATGCGCATGGTGTTCAATGCAAAAGCTATGAGGAAATAAAAACTGAGGCTACCAACTTCTATGAGTGTCTATATAATCAAAACAGCTATTGGAATGTCTTCCCTAAGCTGGTGCCTAAGAAGAAGATAAAACTAGAAACTGCTAAATGGCTAGAAAGAAGTGTGACTGCTGATGAAGTTAAAGGGGCTGTTTTCCAGATTGGTGCAACTAAAGCACCGGGGCCAGATGGTTTCAATGGATTTTTCTTCCAGCACAACTGGAATCTGATTGGCAATGATGTTGTGGCAGCTGTTCAATCTTTCTTCAAATCTGGTTCATTGCTTCGTCAGGTAAATCACACCTTCCTCACCTTGGTTCCTAAAGGCTCTAACGCTTCTTCCTTGGGAGATTACAGGCCGATTGCTTGCTGTAATGTGATTTACAAAATTATTAGCAAGATTATCTGCAACAGACTTCAGCCATTTATTCAGGATTTGGTTTCTCCAAATCAGTCTGCCTTTCTTCAAGGAAGGTTAATTTCTGATTGTGCACTATTGGCCCATGAGCAAATCAGAGATTTTAGTAATCGTATGGGGTCTAGAGCGTGCCTGAAGCTTGATCTCAGAAAAGCCTTTGATAGTGTGAACAGAGAATTTGTGTACTACATCCTTCATCAGATGGGTTTTGGATGCAAGTTCATTAGCTGGATTAAAGAATGTATTTCCACGGCCTCCTACTCTGTTATGGTGAATGGTTCTCCTGTGGGGTTCTTCAGAGGCAACAGAGGACTTAGGCAAGGTGACCCTATCTCCCCCTATCTTTTTGTGATTGTTATGGAATGCTTCACTCTCCTTCTTGACAAGGCGATCATCTCTGGAAGCATTCAACCAATGAGACGTATTGGTGCTATTTCTCACCTCCTCTTTGCAGATGATTTATTGGTATTCTGTAGGGCTAATCAGAAATCATTTAAGGGTCTTAAAAAATTGCTTGAGGAATTCAAAAACTTCACTGGTCTTGATATTAATTGGAGCAAGAGCATTTCCATGTTTAGCAAGGGAGTACAAAATCGTGGCGATCTGGCTGATTTATTGGGAGCTAAACAAGCAAGCACTATTACAACCTACCTGGGTCTCCCTTTGTCATCCAAATACCCTAAAGCTCAGATGTATAGCAGACTAGTTGATAAATGCAGAAATCGGCTAAGTGGGTGGACCTCATCGTCACTATCTTTGGCAGGACGTATTGAGCTGGTTAGAAGTGTGATTTATGGTATGATCCACTACTGGATTCAGGTATACAAAATTCCCACCAGTGTTTTGCGTTCTTTAACGGCTCTATGCAGGAAATTTATTTGGGGTACTTCTAAAGCTTGGTCTTGGAGTAGCTCTTGCAAGCCTAAGATGGAGGGAGGTGTCGGACTAAGATTATTGACTGATCTGAATCTTGCGGCAGGAGTGAAACTTACCTGGAGGCTCCTCAGGGGCGAGGGACTCTGGGCAAGATTTATGCATGACAAATATGGTGACTCGGCCATGTTTTATGGAGCAACGGGTGCTGTGACGCAATCGGGTACGTGGAAGTTTTTACTACACTGTAGAAGTTTTTCGCAGTGTATTATAAAGAGAAAGGTTGGGAATGGTAAGGATACCCTCTTCTGGCATGATAACTGGCTTCCCTGTGGCCCCCTAAAATCTCTTTACAACATCCCGGTTGGTTCAAGTACATTTCGTGTTTCTGACTACTGGAATGGAGCCTCGTGGAAGGATGATCCGGATATACTTATGATAAGATCAGTGCTGCAGCAACACAAACTTTCATCTGAAAATGACTCTTGGGAGTGGAACAGCGGCTCAGGTTTTAAGTTCAAGGAGGCGTGGAATGTTGTGCGCGAGAAGGCGGCTATCTTCCCCTTTTCTGAGCTTGTTTGGTATGGGAATTCAATTCCTAAGTACTCTATAACCTTGCTACGTGCTCTTCAGGATAGACTCCCTACCAAGCTTCGCGTGGAACGTTGGTGTCCTCTTGCGTCTACTACGTGTGAGCTTTGCTCGGATGGCTCAGCTGAGTCAATCGAGCATTTATTTTTCTTATGCCCTTACTCTAATTATATCATGCAGAGATCTCTTCTAAAGCTTGGAGTTTCAGGTCCCACCACTCTCTCCCTCTCTGAGATTGGCACTTATTATCTTGCCAACTTGTGCAAGAAAGGAATGTTTGGCTTGCTGTGTAAAACTGTTTTGTCTGCGGTGGTGTGGCATCTATGGCGTGAACGCTGCAGGCGTTTGTTTGATAATGAAAAGAAATCAAAGATTGCTCTATTTGAAGATATCTCGCGGGATGTGCGCATTGCTCTCCGCAATTCTGAGGGTTTGGAAGAAGAGGCAGAACCGGCTTTTGCAAACTGGGAGATTATTGACAATGGTTGATTGTCCGGCAATTCATGCTATGTGTCTGTATTCAGCTGAGTTTTTGTGATATTTTGTGGTTCCTACTTGGTTGGTAGTTTGATTGATCTAGGGTGACGACGCTTGTGTCCTCTCCCCTAGTCACTTTGGCTCTCAACCTATAGTTAGGCCACTTTGTACCATATGTTTATATTAATACAAATTCACTCTTACCTTGCAAAATATATATATATATATATATATATATATATATATATATATATATATATATATATATATATATATATATATACTAGTCATAACCCGTGCCCACAGGCACGGATCGGTTAAGATTTCCCCTGCGAAACAATAAATTAGCATAAAAATATTTAGTGGCACTAGGACCTTCGGCGCGGAACAACAAATTCAGCACTAGCGCATTCGGCGTGGAACAACAAATTCGGCGTGGAACAACAAATTTGGCACATGCGCCTTCGGCGTAGAACAACAAATTCGCGTAAAAAAAAATTCGCGGGCATCTTTGGCGCACATTAATTTAATAGACCACGCTTCTACACAATCTTTTCCAAGGCACTTTTAATTTCAAAGTTTAGGTTTCAAAGACACCTTTTCCCCCAAATTTAATATCCACAATCTTTTCCAAGGCACTTCTAATTTCAAAGTTTAGGTTCTCAAAGCACTTTTCCCCCAAATTTAATCTCCACAATCTTTCACAATACACTTCTAATTTCAAAGTTTTGGTTCCCAAGACACTTTTCCCGTCAAAATTTTCACAAAATCCAATCTCAACCATTGATTTACCAAGATCAAATCTCAGCCACTCTTTATTTTGTCCTACTCAGCCCTATAATTCAAAAAACGTTGTCAAATAATATATATATATATATATATATATATATATATATATATATATATATATATATATATATATATATATATATATATATATGTTGCAGCAGGCGGTGCTATCATGACCAAGACTCTAGAAGTAGCAAAGGCATTATTGGAAGAGATGGCTTCTAATAATTATCACTGGGGGAACGAAAGAGAGTCCACCAAAAAGGGGGAAAGCTGGAAGTAGACGTGAAAAATCCTTTTTGAGAGTAAATTTGACAGTTTGGCTCAGCAAATATCTCAAATCAAATCTGAAGCCAAGGGAACCTCATCCTCCTCCTCCGTGGTAGCAAACTGTGAAGTGTATGGGATACAATGACACCAAGCTCTGGAGTATCAATTTGGAATGGCTCAAACCAAGGATTGTCGGTAGAACAAACTAATGCTCTTTATAACCAAAGGCTGCAAGGGAATCTTTACTCACAAACTTTCAATCAAGGATGGCAGAACCACCCGAACTTTTAGTATCAGAGTGGAAATTTTTAAGCCCCGTCCACTCAGCAAACCAGATTCTAGCTACAGAGGCCCCTTGGGAATGCTCCCCAATAACCGCAAAAGTCTTGCCTAGAGATTACCCTGAAGAATTTTATGGCCCAGTAATCCCAAAGGAATGCCAGTTTCCATAATGCTATTTTGCAAGTCAACTTAAGGATGGACGCACTCACGACCTCCAACAAGATGTTGGAGACAAAATTAGCTCAATTGGCGCAATAAGTTGGCACCATGGAAAACAATCAAGGAGCACTTCCCACACAACCCGAACAAAATCCGAGAAGATGAATGTTGTGATATTAAGAAGCGGGAAACAGCTAGCGGGACCATCTGTCATCACTGGTCCCCAGGGTGAGTGGCACATCCCCGAGAAGAATGTCGCCTCGAAAGAGATTAAGGAAAGGGAAGAAGTTGCGGAGCCGACACGCACATATGTGCAACAAGTGCCATTTCCATCAAGGCTAGCTAAAGCCAAGTTGGAAGAAAAATATGGCAAATTCTTTGAGGCCTTGAAGCAATTGAGCTTGAGTATAGTGTTTCTTGACGCATTGACAGAAATCCCCTCATTTGGACAGTTCCTCATAGATTTGCTGAAAAAGAAGACAGCATCTATGATAGCACTTTCAGAGGAGTGCATCGCGATCCTTTAAAACAAGCTGCCGATGAAACTCAACGATCCAGGTACTTTCTCTATCCCTTGCTTAATTAAAGACATACCCATTCGTCGTGCCTTATACGATTTGGGTGCTAGCATTAGTCCGATGCCTTTATCCAATTGCAGGAAGCTTCGGATGGGCGACCCAGAGCCCATAATGATTACACTTCAGCTTGCTGACCACTCCGTCCAGTATCCCGTGGCACTCTGCATGACTACCGGTCCAGGTGGAAGGGATCAACATCCCTTGTGATTTTGTCATAATGGACCTGGATGAATACACGAGGATGTTGATCATATTGGGAAGACCTTTTTGGCGACCGCAGGCGCGGTGATCAATGTCAAGAACGGCAAAATTTCCTTCAGCGTTGGGGACCAAAAGCTTGACTATGAATTCAGAGAGAGTTTGAAGGCACCCTCACCCAAGGAGTGCCTCAGTATTGATACATGTGAAACCCCGAGAAGGAGCCTAATGAGAAATCTACAAAGGGATAACCTTCTAGCCCTAGCCCCATAATGCCTTCAATTTTTGATTCTTGCTTGCCCAACTTCACGTTTTCTAACCCTTTCTCATGCATGAAAGGTGTCTTCAAGGCAAGAAAGGGGAAGCACCCCAGCGTCGCTGTCAAATCTGCTTCAAGGAAGTAGTTGATGACCAAGGATGTCGTTGATGGAGATGTAAAGAATATGCATCACCATGATTGCCCTGTGACCACTGAGGATGCCCCGAAGAAGGCCAAAGAAGTCTACGTTCTGTCGTTTCGACAAGCGGAACACGATAGAGGGGCACCCGCAAAGCCCACTGCACCGAACACCTAGATCTTGTGGAATTTAGAGCCAACGATGTTAAACAAAGTGCTTAGTGGGAGGCATCCCACTTTTCTTGCCCTTATTTCAACATTTTCATTTTATTCTAGCTTCTATAAAAGTTATACAATGATTCCAGAGACTCTGCGCCTAATTTTAACTCAGCTCTTTTATGCAGGAGATGGACACGGCCGTTCTAGTGCACGCACGGTCGTGTCACATACAGAATGGTAGTCCCAGAAAGAAGCAGCAGCAACACAACCGTGCTACACATCCGTGTCGAATTATAACATAAAACAATTTTGTAGCACAGACGGTTCGCACGTCCGTGCGAACAGAATAGGAAATAAGGCCAAGTCACGCAACAATGCCATGGTCGTGCAGCATTTCGATACGGCCGTGCTAGCTACAAGCTATCGAGTCACCTGATCAATTGACACATGTGTGTCGAAATCGTGCACAGTCGTGCGTCCCCAAATTTTCCAATATAAAGCCCTTGGCCCACCTTCTTCCAAACCGCGCCCTTTCTCATTTCAAACTCCCAAACCCTAAATCTCTTCATACCCATCACCCCAATTCCCTTCCTCTTCCTTCTTCTAGCCTTCACAGCCTCTAAACCTCCACCAATCCCCCAAAACTCCATCATCCACTCACTCTCCACCAAACCCTAACCTCAATCCATGCCCTCTCGACCAAAATTCATACCAAATGGGCATGATCTTTTTAACGATCTGTTTTCATTGTGCACGAATTTTCGAAACAAAACGATTTCAATCGAGTTCAAAAATGATTAAATGATGTTTTTCCTTTTTTCGTAACTCAAATCTTTAAATAGACTTCATTTTCATGATACCTATGACGATACAAACCCGTGGAATTTTTTTCGTAATTTTTTGGTGACGTTTAGTCTCAGGGACAAAATCGTAATTTTCGTATTTTTAATTATTACGGTTTTAGTAATGACGTTTTACTTAATTAACTATTCTAATTACCTTATCTGTGTCGATAGCCCACAACGAAAAGTTACAATCATGTTTTCCAAGTATAGTCAACACATCAACCACTCTAATTACTCCCATAATTAATAAGGTTACTATGTAATGATTATTATATTATTAATTAAACCTTTTTAAACCCCCTCATCTCTACAAAATACACAGACCCTTCTCATTCTTCCACTTCTTTTACTTCTTCTTTCCCCCACAAACCTCAAATCCTGACTCAGCGTGAAGCCAAGCCCTATCGCCTTGGATTGTTTTTCAGTCCGAGCCCAACGCCAAAGCCTCTGCCACCCACCCTTCAAGCTCCGACAACGAGCACCACCACCTGAGTAGCCCGAGAACCCACTATGCCCATCGATGGCAAGATCGAAGGAACAAAGATCTCTTCGAGCTTCTACACCCATGCCGGAAATCCCCTCTGCTCGAGTGGGGACCCTCGCTTTGCTTCGCCGTGAAGCCCACACCGTCACCGCTCACCCCGCCTCCCCTCCACCACTTGAAGCCTTGTCGAAGCTGACCGAAACCGCCACCCTATGGTGTTCTCTCTCCAAGCACAGCCCCATGTGAGCTAATCCACCAACCCAAAAGCCTCTGCTCGAGCACAACACCTTGGTAGCTCGACCACCGGCCTCTCCGACGAACCCCGCCATGCTACCCTCAGCCCGAGTCATTACCGACACCCCCACCAATCTTCCAAAGCCCCACCATTCAACCTAGAAGCCATGGGAAGCCCCTCGCCACTGACGTCCCCGCGTTGTGCGTGTTTGATGTGTGCAATAATATGATTGGGGCGTGAGATTTAAATATTTGTAACCGCAAGCGCACGGTGTTGTAGTGTGGCTTGGGGGTCGAACTCAGGGAGACTGACGTGCCCCCGGTTTGCGAGCCGCAAATGGCCGGGGACCCGCGTGAGGGTTTAGATATTTTTAACCGCAAGCGCACGGTGTTGTAGTGTGGCTGGGGGTCGAACACAGGGAGGCTAGGATGTGCTTGTGTCAAAAAGGACCGAAATCACCCCGTGGGCGAGCTAGCCCAAATCGAATGATGGCTTGTCACGGTAAAGGAATGCAGGGAATAGACAATAAGAAAATAAAACCCGGGACTTTGGTTTCCACCCCAACGAGCGACTCTCGCCGATACGGCCTACGGGTAGGATGGCGATCGGAATTAGGGTCTAATGGTGAGACGTTGCCTCTAAAAGTGGTACCGGCATCCCATGGGCCTGATATTCTGGTCGGTGCCCAGGATGATACGCCGGACTTCTCGGGTTCGATCAGTGGGTACTACCGTGTCCATTAACACTGATCGACTCCGGGAGCACTAAGCTCGCAACGATAACTCCCAACGTCTCATCCTGCCGCTCCCGCGCGCTAGGATTCGGCGTCTACGCTAAGGGCGTGAGCTATGGCTAGGGAGTCAACCGCCAAGTTTATTCCCCCTTGGCCCGACGGTCAAAGGCGGTCTTTTTCCCGCCGATGACAATAAAACACCCCGCGTAACTGTTAGATTCCTAATCCCTATCGATTTCCTAACCCTATGGATGCATCGGGAAGAGCCCCCGAAGGGTTTTCCGCTAAAATCCCAGATTTGGGAACTACTCACAAATATTCATTAAAAAGCGATCTAAACGAAAATGAACCGTTAAAATCATAATCAGACAATAGGAATGCGAAGGTAGTAAAGCAATTAAGATAGTACTAAAGTTTTACAAAGATCCGAAAACTTACAAAAACTGGGAAATTACAGCCGTCACAAAATGAAGAAAACAGTAAAAAATAACCAACTCCCGAATCTGGGAAACCTAGGGTTCTATTTATAGAAAAGGACATCACCCGATCGGTTGACAAGTCAACCGGTCGGATGAGCCGCTTCACAAAATCACAGCGCAATGCGGGGGTTTCACCCGGTCAGTATGAACCGGTTGGTTGGAACTTGTCCGGTCGGTTGGATCTTGGTGCCGACCGGTTGGATCTTGGAGCGGACCGGGTGAGGAGATCGGTTGGAGCTCCGAGTCTTGGCTGTTGAAATTCAGTTACAGGTGAACCGATCGGGTGAAGGTCACCCGATCGGTTGGAAATCAGCTTCGAATTTCCAGAGACTTTGAGATTTTGACCCGGTCACTGAACCGACC
Source organism: Scilla litardierei (assembly GCA_030789695.1). Lineage (NCBI taxonomy): Eukaryota > Viridiplantae > Streptophyta > Magnoliopsida > Asparagales > Asparagaceae > Scilla > Scilla litardierei. Next base: position 265,197,901 of record CM061141.1, on the reverse strand, counting down.
GGGCGACTTCTCGTGAGCTCCAAGCTGCGTCCGGGTGGTGCACGCGTGCATCACCCGATCGGTTGGAGATGACCAACCAACCGGGTGAGGGGCTGAAAGATGCAATCTTCGTCGTTTGATCCCCTGGATCACGCGTGACTCCTCCCGTTGCTCCGGGGACACATGATATCATCGTTTTACGTCCCAAATACCAACAAACTCCTGCAAAACACGGAAAATACGGAAAGTGAAAGAAAACAAGAAAATACAAGAAAACAAAAGAAAACAAATAAAAGACGGCGGTAAATACGGAAAACACGGAAGAAAACACGCATAAATATATGAAATATAAATGCATGTCAAAATCCCCCAAGCTGAACTCTTCCTCGTCCTCGAGGAAGACGAGTGAGAGTAGGAGCTCGGAGGGGAAAAATAGAGAGAAAGAGAGAAAAAGAAAACTCTATATCCTAGATCGCCCGTCAGGGCCAACAAAATCGAAAATGACACACCGAGCAAGCAAACGCCAAATCACATCACTAAACCTAGGAATACGAGTCCAAATAAGTGTCGTGGGCCCACGCGGTGAAGCGCGAGTGAGTGTGGCCATGCGCTAGCAGTCGGTGTCGCTATCTACGATGTGCAATAAAGCTCGATATACACAGACCCAGTAAACGACCCAAATACTGATTCGAATTTGAAATTGCGGTGAATATTAGTTCAAGCATGCATGAGAAGAGTATAAGAATAGAAGCGTTCCATGTGTCGGGGACTCCACAATTAGGGTTAAGGAAATCACACCACTACAGCCAAGATACTAGTTAAAAAGTTCCTAAGCCAAGTGTTTTCGAAACCGATGGGGGTTGAGATGATGTGGAGTAGGACACTCGGTGCAAATTCTCGCCTTCCCTTTATTCTCGGCAGGTAGGAAAACATATTCACACGGGAAATTTTTTTTTGGGTTTTGGGTATTTGTTTTTTTTGGCTTTTGGGCTATACAAAATTTTTCTTTTCTTTTCTTTTTGGGTTTTTCTTTTCTTTTCTTTTTTTTGGATTTTTGGGTTTTTGGCTATACACATGTGTACTCTCCCAAGTGGGAGAACGGTACACGATGAGGGGATTTGCACCAAGTAAAACAAAAAAAGAAGTCGGAATCTAAACACTTGGGCAAAGGAAACTATTCTCGCTAAATAGAGCATGGGCTAAATGGGTTATCCTAGTCCTTAATTGTGGAATCCCGACACATGCGAAATGAAGTACACGATATATATATATATATATAGCATGCAGAAGCAGACATGGGAAACAAATACCGCATATTCAAATCGAAGCATGATAATCTAGGGGTCATTCCTGGACAGGTATATAAAGTAAAATCACAAAGTAGAAGCACACCACACGGTTAGGCACGACACATGACTCACAAAAAAGCTAAGTGGACCCACGATGCGTGAAATGCAAGAGTTCTCGAAATCCTAGGGTTAGTGAATGTGATGCTAGGTGCTAGGTGTGTGTGATTTTTTTGGCGATTCATCATAGGGTTCATCTCTAGGAGAAAGAGACAAAAAGAAGAGAAGAAAAAATAAAAACACGATGAAAACGACACAAAAACGAAAAAGAAAAGACTCAAATGACGCACAAAGTGCGACTCCCCCAAGCTGAATCTTGCATTGCCCTCAATGCAATAAGAGTGAGTAGGGGGGGCAATGAAAATGGGGGGGTATGCACCGACACAAAAAGAAATGAAAAACGAGGAAAACACAGATACGAAACTGAAAAATAAAGAAAAATCAAAATCAAACCACACGACACGAAAAACGAAATAAAACCACACGACACGACAAAATAAAAAGTAAAGACAAGCACACATACAAGAAGAAAATAAACACGACAACACAGCAAAACAGACTTCTCCCAAGCTAGACATGACAGTGCTAGCAAATAAAATGTGATCGTGAAATGCAGAAATATGCAAGGGGGGAGTCAAAAACAAATAAAGTGAAATCAAAAATCAAAAGAAAGTGATGCGACACGTGAATGGGTTCTCCCCCTGACAGAGACAAAGCATGGCTTCGTAAAGACAGATGTGCACAAATATGGGGGGGGCAAAAGCGGGAAAGGAAAAATCAAGTAGGGGCACCACCCTCTGAGGGTGGTGATGGGGGTTTGCGCTGGGGACCAGGAGTCGTGGGGGGTGGAATGTGGAGCTCGGAGACATCGGGTGGGTCTTCACGGATGTGGCGAATGAAGCTTTGAAGAAAGGGGAGGTCTCGGTCGACGGACTCCTGAGTTATCCGACCACCCTGTCCAGCTAGGAGGATCATGGCCGTGAATCGGTCGGCTTGGTCGTCGCCTTGGAATTGCATCCCATATTCGGGATCGTCAACGTGAGGGGGGAGTGGTGTGTTGAGCGGGGGGTTGTGTGCGACGAGTACGACGGGTGGGCCTAGGGTTGGAAGAGCTGGCATCGGTGGGCTTAACACGGCGGGGAGGCATTGTGCGGGAGTCGTGTGTGTGCGTGAGTATGAAAAATACAATGAATCAACACAAACACGAAACACGACCAATGAGCAAATGGAATATTTGGGGTAAAATTAAAATTGAGCTAAGGAGCGATTTTACCCAAATGAGATGAAGATCGTTGCTCGTAGACGCCCCAATGCTACTCGATAGGAGCACGTTGTGGAGCCGCGGCGATTTCTTCAGCAAGTTTCGAAATTGAGGAGAATGGGTGAAAGTTAGGGTTTTGTGTGCGGGTGGAATCGAGGAGAATGGAGAGAAATCGATGGTGGGATGGATAGGGAGATGGGGGAAGGTCGATTGGGGTTGATTTTCGGGAAGATCGAGGTCTGGCGCAAGAGGAGGAGGCGAAACGTCGGTTGGGGATTCGAAAATGGCAAGGGCGGAACGAACGGGCGGCGATGGATATTTATAGAAATTTAAGTCGACCCGGTCGGGTGAGTTATCACCCGATCGGTTGACCTTAGGTCGAAAATTCGATGCTGAAGAAACGCTACAGGCGACCCGATCGGTTCGCCGCTCCACAGATTTTCCCGAAAACTCAGAGTTTTTCACCCGGCCCATCAACCGGTCTCGCATCTTGCCACCCGGTCGATTGATGAACTCTGAAATTTTTCCGAGAGTTCCCCCAGGTCACCCGGTCTGCTCACCCGGTCAGTATTCTCCACCCGGTCGGTTCATTTGGTGACAGACACGGCCGTATGCTGATACATCCCAACCGATCGGGTGAGAACTCACCCGATCGGTTGAGGCATTGTTTTCTGCAAAACCCAAAAATCGTCTAAGTTCCTTCACGGAAGTTGTTTCGGCTGGATTTATTTATAAAAATAGAGAAAAATAAAGTAGAAAAAATCCTAAAAAGCGAAGCAAAAGTTTAGAACATGGGTTGCCTCCCATGAAGCGCTTTTGTTTAACGTCGTTTAGCTCGACGCCCGTTGATGATTTTCATGGTGGGCGGTACGGGTGATGCCCAAAATCCGGCATCTCTTCAGCTCCAGAGGTTGTGGCTATCGGTGTAGTTGGCGGCTGTAAAAAGATTTGCTCGACTATCCTCCCTTTGTTGACAGGATCCGGGGGCTTCTCCCTCAAATTGGCGTCCACCGCCATCTTTTTCAGGATCCGGACCTCATCACCGGTGAGGTCCATGGGTTCTTTTCCTTTTCTCCTCGTGGGAGGAGACTTAGGAAACCCGGGAGGGATCACATGTCGCGTGACCGCCTCATTAGCCACTTCATTCTTAGGGGAGCCAACTTGCTCTCCAAGGTCCCCCAAGCTATCGGGGGGATTCCTCGAGAGCACTTCCCAGGCACTCGTTTCAACAGCCCTATCTTCTTCATTCTCCAGCACATTGATACTAGGATCATCCGGGGGGTTTGGATGCTTCATTGACAAGCCTAAGTCAAATTCGACTCTTTCTTGGCCCACATTCAGGAAAAGCTTCCCATTCTATACGTCTATCAACACTCCGGCGGTTGCCATAAAGGGTCGTCCAAGAATAATTGGTGTATGCTTGTCTTCCGACATGTCCATCACCACAAAATCAACTGGTACATGCACCCCTTTCACATCGATGGGGAGGTCGTCCACTACTCCCACCGGATACTTGACCGAACGGTCAGCAAGTTGCAATGTCATGCCGGTGGGCTCTAAATCTCCCATCCATATTCTCTTGTACAATGATAGGGGCATTAAGCTGACGCTCGCACCAAGATTGACGAGCGCCCTCTGGATTTGCACTTCCCCAATAGAGTAATGGATGGAGAAACTTCCGGGGTCCTTGAGCTTGGGCAGATTTGCACGCTGAATGAGAGCGCTGCACTCCGCCGTTAACACGACCTTTTCTTTTCTAGATCCCCGTGTCACCAAGTCTTTCAAGGATTTAGCATAGGAGGGGATCGTCTCTATGGCCTCGAGGAAGGGGATTTGTAAACTCATATCATTCACCATGGCAAAGAATTTGCCATACTTCTCATCGATTTTTGCCTTGGCAAGCCGTTGTGGGAAAGGCACAACGGGCTTGAATACCTTCAAATTCCCTTCTTCTTTCTTCTTCTCTTCTTCGGGGGTTCCCTTCGGAGCCACAAATTTTGGCGACGGGGCACCGTCATCATTAACCTTTTCAATTGACCACTCAACGGCCAGTGGTGCTTCCGGTTCTTTGGGCGGCGCTCTAGTAGGAATTTGTGTCCCGCTCCTCAAGACGATGGCGGACACGTTCTCATGCTCATGTGTGAGCGCCAAGGTCCGATTTACCCCCTAAGATTCACCTCAGGCTGTGGCGGTAATAAATTCTACGGTCTCTGAAGGTTCACCACTTGCAACCCCAGCTGGGTCACCTGATCAGTGAGCACTCTTTGTCCCATCTCCAGCTTCAGATTAATTTTCTCCTGGTTGGCTATGTATTGAGTCAAGAGGGACTCAACCGGAGAAATGGCCCTCTGTTGGCCGTATTGCTGCTGGGCGGGCTGCTGATTCCTAGGGGCGTATTGTTGATACTATGGTGGTGGTTGTTGCTGCTGAAACGGCTGCTTCTGGAACTGCTGTTGGGGCCTAGCCGGCTGATAAGTCTGATGTTGTTGCTGAGCCGGCTGTTGGTAAGGTGCCCGGTAGCTCTGGTTCGGATGATTCCGGTTGTTGGGAGAGTAGGCTGGGTTTGAGTTGGTTCGTGGTGGAAATGGCGCATTCCCCGTAGGATTGTAAAACAATGCGCTCGCCTGATCCAACGGTGGTGAGATGTCACCACCGTCGAACTCTCCAAAAACTTCGGATTCTACCGCAGCAATCTGTTGTGAACCGGCGCCATCGGCGCCTACCATCAATGCGGAGATCTGGGTTGACAGCAAGTCAAACTTGCTTGACAATTTGTCGACGTCTTCCACTCTATGGATGCCCCCAGACCTTGGTGTGGACCTCTCGTCACACCACCGTTCATTGTTGGATGCCATATTTTCCAAAATTTGCCCGGCATCTTCTTCGCTTCTTGACATGAAGGACCCTCCAGCCGCGGCATCCATGGAAGACTTTAAATCGTCCCTCAGCCCATTATAAAACAGATTTATAATCTGCCACTTGGGGAGCTCATGGTGGGGACATCTTCTCTGCATCTCCGTGTATCTTGTCTAAGCCTCATGCAAGGACTCGTGGCAGGCCTGGGAGAAGGAGGAGATCTCACTCCTCAGCTTCATGGTCTTCCCTGGAGGAAAGAACTTCGTCAAAAAAGCATTGGAGAGCTTCTCCCAGGTGTTGAATGTGTTGGGGTCCTTCCCCCTAAGCCACAGCTTGGCCTTATCTCGCAAGGAGAAGGGGAACAGCTTCAGTCAGATCGCCTCAGTTGTGACACCGTTAATCTGGAAGGTGTCACATTTCTCCAAAAAGGAGTCTAGATGCTCGATCGGGCTCTCCATGGGTGCACCCGAAAACTGATCATGCTGGAACCACGTCACCAAAGATGGCTTAAGCTCGAAGCTTGGGCCGTAATAGCTGGAGGACGGATGGCGGACGTGGACTCGATGGAAGGCATCGAGTACTCCAGCAGGGACTTGTGAGGCAGGGTGTTCTCCCCCATGGCTTCAGGATCCTCTCTTCTTCGCTTCTCGGCGGCCAAACGCCTAAGGGTGGCGTTTATCTCTGGGTCAACGGGGATCAAGTCGTCGAGACTTCTTGAACTCCTGCGCATGAAAAACAACAAATACCCGTGAAGCGACAAGTGGGAAAGAAACAGATAAGATATGAAATAAAAATTAAAATGAGAAAATAAAAAGAAAAAAGAAGAATGCGAAAATTATCGCGAGTTAGGGATAAGAGCTAGACACTAGGGTTCATGAGATCCTAAAATAACAAGCACGTTGCCTCCCCAGCAACGGCGCCATAGACTTGACGTGCCCCCGGTTTGCGAGCCGCAAATGGCCGGGGACCCGCATGAGGGTTTAGATATTTGTAACCGCAAGCGCACGGTGTTGTAGTATGGCTTGTGGGTCGAACACATGGAGGCTAGGATGTGCTTGTGTCAAAGAGGACCGAAATCACCCCGTGGGCGAGCTAGCCCAAATCGAATGATGGGTTGTCACGGTAAAGGAATGCAGGGTATAGACAATAAGAAAATAAAACCCGGGACTTTGGTTTCCACCCCCAACGAGCGACTCTCGTCGATACGGCCTACGGGTAGGATGGCGATCAAAATTAGGGTCTAATGGTGAGACGTTGCCTCTAAAAGTGGTACCGGCATCCCATGGGCCCGATATTCCGATCGGTGCCCAGGATGATACGCCGGACTTTCCAGGTTCGATCAGTGGGCACTCCCGTGTCCATTAACACTGATAGACTCTGGGAGCAGTAAGCTCGCAACGATAACTCCCAACGTCTCATCCTGCCGCTCCCGCGCGCTAGGATTCGGCGTCTACGCTAAGGGCGTGAGCTATGGCTAGGGAGTCAACCGCCAAGTTTATTCCCCCTTGGCCCGACGGTCAAAGGCGGTCTTTTTCCCGCCAATGACAATAAAACACCCCACGTAACCGTTAGATTCCTAATCCCTATCGATTTCCTAACCCTATGGATGCATCGGGAAGAGCCCCCGAAGGGGTTTCCGCCAAAATCCCAAATTTGGGAACTACTCACAAATATTCATTAAAAACGATCTAAACGAAAATGAACCGTTAAAATCATAATCAGACAATAGGAATGCGAAGGTAGTAAAGCAATTAAGATAGTACTAAAGTTTTACAAAGATCCGAAAACTTACAAAAACTGGGAAATTACAGCCGTCACAAAATGAAGAAAACAGTAAAAAATAACCAACTCACGAATCTGGGAAACCTAGGGTTCTATTTATAGAAAAGGACATCACCCGATCGGTTGACAAGTCAACCGGTCGGGTGAGCCGCTTCACAAAATCACAGCGCAATGCGGGGGTTTCACCCGGTCAGTATGAACCGGTCGGTTGGAACTTGGTCCGGTCGGTTGGATCTTGGTGCCGACCGGTTGGATCTTGGAGCGGACCGGGTGAGGAGATCGGTTGGAGCTCCGAGTCTTGGCTGTTGAAATTCAGCTACAGGTGAACCGATCGGGTGAAGGTCACCCGATCGGTTGGAAATCAGCTTCGAATTTCCAGAGACTTTGAGCTTTTGACCCGGTCACTGAACCGACCGGGTGACTTCTCGTGACCTCCAAGCTGCGTCCGGGTGGTGCACGCGTGCATCACCCGATCGGTTGGAGATGACCAACTAACCGGGTGAGGGGTTGAAAGATGCAATCTTCGTCGTTCGATCCCCTGGATCACGCGTGACTCCTCCCGTTGCTCCGGGGACACATGATATCATCGTTTTACGTCCCAAATGCCAACAAACTCCTGCAAAACACGGAAAATACGAAAAAGTGAAAAAAAACAAGAAAATACAAGAAAACACGAGAAAACAAATAAAAGACGACGGTAAATACAGAAAAACACGGAAGAAAACACGCGTAAATATATGAAATATAAACGCACGTCAGAGACGTGGATGTGCTTGTGTCAAGGAGGGTCAAATTCACCCCGTGGGCGAGCTAGTCCGAATCGGATAATGGATTTGTCACAGTAAAATTGCAAGGGATAAACAATATAAAGGGAAACCCCGGGACTCTGGTTTCCACCCTATCGTGTGATTCTCGCCGATACGGCCTACGGGTAGGATGACGATCGGAATTAGGGTCTAATGGTGAGACGTTGCCTCTGAAAGTGGTACCAGCGTCCCATGGGCCCGATATTCCGATCGGTGCCCAGGATGATACGCCGGACTTCCCGGGTTCGGTCAGTGGGCACTCCCGTGTCCATTAACACTGACCGACTCCGGGAGCACTAAGTTTACAACGATGACTCCCAACGTCTCATCCTGTCGCTCCCGCGCGCTAGGATTTGACGTCTACGCTAAGGGCGCGAGCTACGGCTAGGGAGTCAATCGCCAAGTTTATTCCCCCTTGGCCCAACGGTCAAAGGCGGTCTTTTTCCCGCCGATGACAATAAAACACCCCGCGTAACCGGTAGATTCCTAATCCCTATCGATTTCCTAGTCCTATGGATGCATCGGGAAGAACCCACGAAGGGGTTTCCACCAAAATCCCAGATTTGGGAACTACTCACACATATTTAGTAAAAAGCGATCTAAATAGAAATCAACCGTAAAAATCATGATCAGGAGATTGAAATGCAGTAAGAGTAATGCTAATAACACTATATTATAGTTTGACAAAGATCGGAAAACTTACAAATATCTGAAAAATTACAGCCGTCAAGAAAGAGAAAAAACAGTAAAAAATAACAACTCTCGTTTCTGGAACACCTAGGGGTCATATATATAGAATACGATATCACCCGATCGGGTGACCTGCTTCGTTTCTTCGGCAGCTCAGAATAGGACTTCACCCGGTCACCTCGGCACGGTCGGTTGAGGTTGGAGCTGATCGGTTGGATCTTCGTGCCATAGGGTGAACCGGCCGGTTGATCTCCCCGTGTCGTGGCTTGGGAGAATCGGCTACAGTTGAACCGATCGGGTGAAGGTCACCCGATCGGTTGGCATTCAACGTCAGATTTCCAGAGAGTTGGGGCTTTTGAACCGGTCACTGAACCGACCGGGTGACTTCTTGGCCGCTCCAACTTGTGTCCGGGTGGTGCACGTGTGCATCACCCGATCGGTTGGAAATGACCAACCGGTCGGGTGAGGGGATGAAAGATGAGATCTTCGTCGTTTGACCCCCTGGATCACGCGTGACTCCTCCAGTTTCTCCGGGGACTCTTGATATCATCGTTTTATGTCCCCTACGCCGGTAAATTCTTGCAAAACACAAAAAACACGGAAAAGTGAAAGAAAACAAGAAAACACGAGAAAACGAATACAAGACGGCAGAAAATACGGAAAAACATGGAAGAAAACGTGCGCAAATATATGAAATATAAATGCACGTCAAAATCCCCCAAGCTAAACTCTTCCTCGTCCTCGAGGAAGACGAGTGAGAGTAGGAGCTCGGATGGAGAAAATAGGGAGAAAGAAAGAAAAAGAGAACTCTATATCTTAGATCGCCCGTCAGGGCCAACAAAATTGAAAACGACACACCAAGCAAGCAGACACCAAATCACATCACTAAACCAAGGAATACGAGTCCAGACAAGTGCCGTGGGCCCACGCGGTGAAGCATGTGTGAGAGTGGTCGTGTGCTAGCAAACGGTGTCAATATCTACATTGTGCAATAAAGCTCGATATACACAAATCCAAGATATGACCCAAATATCGATTCGATTCGAATAAAGCGGTGAATATATAGCTCAAGCATGCATGAGAATAGAGCGAGAATCGAAACATATCATGCGTCCGGGACTCCACAACTAGGGTTAAGGAAATCACCATACTATAGCCAAGATAATAGCTAAAAAGTTCCTAAGCCAAGTGTTTTCGAAAACGATGAGGGTTGAGATGATGTGGAGTAGAACACTCGGTGAAAACTCTCGCCTTCCCTTTATTCTCGGTAAGTAGGAAAAATATTCACACGGGAATTTTTTGGGTTTTGGATATATGTATATTTTTTTTGGCTTTTCGGCTATACAAAATTTTTTTTCTCTTTTTTTTTCTTTTCTTTTCTTTTTGGGTTTTTCTTTTCTCTCTTTTTTTTGGATTTTTGGATATTGAGATATATACATGTGTACCCTCCCAAGTGGGAGAACGGTACACGACGATGGGATTTGCACCAAGTAAAACAAAAAAGAAATCAGAATCTAAACACTTGGGCAAAGGAAACTATTCTCGCTAATTAGAGCATGGGCTAAATGGGTTATCCTAGTCCTTAATTGTGGAATCCCGACACATGCGAAATGAAGCATACGATATATATATAGCATGCAGAAGAAGCAGACAGTAGAAACAAATACCGCAAATTCAAATCGAAGCATGATAATCTAGGGGTCATTCCTGGATAGGTATATAAAGTAAAATCACAAAGTAGAAGTACACCACTCAGCTAGGCACGACGCATGACTCACAAAAAGCTAAGTGGATCCACGATGCATGAAATGCAAGAGGTCACGATATCCTAGGGCTAGTGAATGTGATTATCGATGCCATGCTAGGTGTGTGTGATTTTGTGGCAATTCATCATAGGGTTCATCTCTAGGAGAAAGAGATAAAAAGAAGAGAAGAAAAAGAAAACCACGATGGAAAACGACTCAAAAACGAAGAAAAACGACTCAAACGACTCAAAAACGAAGAAAAACGACTCAAACGACGCACGAAGTGCGACTCCCCCAAGCTGAAGCTTGCATTGCCCTCAATGCAATAGAATTAAATACGGGAGGGCAATGAATAAGGGGGGGAATACACACAGACACAAAAACACAAGAAAGACAAGAAAATCAAACAAACGAAAATGAAAATAAGAAATAGAAATAAAAAGCACACCACACGACATATAAACAGAAAATAAAAATCACACCAAACGACACACAAAGAAAAACGAAACACGACAGCACACAGAAAAATTTGACCTCCCCCAAGCTAGACGTGACAGTGCTAGCGAGATGATATGATCGTCAAAATGCAGAGATATGCAAGGGGGGGTCAATCGGAGTCGCTAGCGGTAGAATGGTAGGGAGACGTCGAAGAAGTTGGCGAATAATTGTAGAAGGAATCTTCCGAGGACGAAGGAGAGGGTGTGCGAATAGGAGAAGGAGGAGCAACTGGCGGGACTACTGGAGGATCGTGATATATCGGTGGATCATGGTGGATGATGGTGGGACGGGGTGGACCGACACACGGGTGCCAATCGGGAGGATCCGTGGGTGGAAAGTGGACGAGCGAAGCGTACCAAGGATCAGGGTAGAACTCCCAGGGTAGGTGTGTAAGGTGTAAGGGGGAACGCTCCGGGGATGAGGGTGGGAGGATGGCAAAAGGAGTGTGGGCAGGACTATAGAGGTAGGCAGCACGATCCTCCCCCAAAAGGAGTAAGCATACCGATAGAGTTCAAGTAGTCGCGGTCGATACGGCTACGTCCCGGGACAATAGGGAGGTCGAAGGGCATCCTCAAGACACAACTGACAATAAGAGTGATAATTCCCCCACAGCAGATAGAGCCAGAAACGGCGCGGCTGACGGATAAGAGTTCATGGACGATCCAATGGGCGATGTTTATGGGCAAAGGGATAGTGCCATGGATCCGGTCATTGGACATGGCATAGAGAAAGAGTATCTCGTCCCGAGACACCGCGGACACATCAACACGAGCGAAAATGGTGTTGGCAAGAAAGTAGTGGGCGAAACGGTAGCAAGGGTGTATGATGTAGGAGGCGAGGGCTACCGCTGGAAAGGAGGTATATCGGGTGAATCGTTGCCAAACACCATCAGCCCGGAAGTGAGAAAAGATGTCAGATCGATCATGAGTAGAGCATTCAACACGGAAATCGGGGTTGGGGAAGTGTAGAATGTTGTTAAGCGTGTCGAAGCTCATGGAAAAATCACAATTAAAGGCACGAAAGGTGAAACCATGATCGGATACCTCGAGAGAACCGAGGAACTCAAGTGTGAGATTCCTGTGTGTATTGGCTGGGTCCGCAAAAGATAATCGCAGCCTATGAAGCGAAAAAGTGCACATACGCCCCTAAAGAGTCCAAGGGAATGTAGGGTGGGGAAGTCGGTGAAAAGAGTAGGTCGCATAGGGCGATGAAGAAGGGCTTGTAAGCGATCGGATTTCTCCTCAGACGAAGGGTTTATGCCGAGGAAAGATGGGGAAAAGGGACCGTATAGGGGATGTCTGCGTGACGATGAGGCTATTTCCTTTCCCTTCCCGGACATGGGGATGGCGCGGGGGAGAACGATGGGGTGTGATATGGTGCTTATGAAGGTGATGAAGCAGATAAAGGGTGCAAACACAAATTCAAGATATTTCAAAAAAATGAAATGAAGGTGAAGAGTGGAAAGAGTTTACCCATCAATGTTGCAAGAACAAGCACCCGAAAGACCCCACGCAATATAAGGAAGTAATTTGGGAAGTCGCCGCTCGCTGATCCGACAAGAATCGAATTTTTTCGAAAATTTGGGGGTTAGGGTTAGGGTTTGGATGTTTGATGAGAGAATGTTGTTGATGGCGAGGTGGCGAGGGTGGGGGAGTATGGGAATGAGTGGGGGCGAAGATCTAGGGGTAGTGGGGTGGATGGAGGAGGTCGATTCGGCGGTTGGAGGTAGAGGGATCGCGTGAAAGGAAGTTTTTGGGGGGTCGGGTGGACGAAATCATGCGACAGGGGCATTTATAGGGGCGAAAGCGAACTGATCGGGTGAGGAATCACCCGATCGGGTGGATAAATCTCGAAAATTTTCCGTCTGCCAACAGCTACAGGTGAACCGGTCGGGTGAGTTTTCACCCGATCGGTTGACCGCCTCTCAATTCTCTCATGAGTCTGTAACTTTTCACCCAGTCAGCCACACGACAGCGGCTTCACTCAACCGATCGGGTGGTACATCCCCTAAGTTTCCCGAGAGTTCGGGCCTTCTCGCACGGTCTGTCACCCGATCAAGCTTTGTATCAACCAATCGTTTGATCATTTCCCAAAAATTCCCGAGACTTCAGCCCAGTTCACCCGGTCTGTCACTCGGTCACACATGCCTTCACCCGATCGGTTCGTTGAGTGGCTGATACGGTCGGCAGCTGCTACATCCCAACCAATCGGTTGAGTTATCAACCGATTGGTTGGGGCATTGTTTTTTGCAAAAGTACACAAACGGCCTTAGTCCCTCAACGGAAGCTCTTGACAGCTGGATTTATTTATCAAAATAGATAAAATAAAGTTAAGAAAATGAGTCTAAAAACAAGGGTGAGAGTGTACAATATGGGTTGCCTCCTATGAAGCGCTTTTGTTTAACGTCGTTTGCTCGACGCCTCATAAGGTGGTCGATTAGGGTCCGAAGGATTTGAGGAAGAGTTGTCGGTCGCTGAGAATTCGTCCGGAGAGAGTTCTGGACCTCCTACCGCATAGTGTTTCAGGCGTTGCCCGTTGACTTTAAATGGCTCATCCCTTCCCATTATCTCAATAGCCCCATGCGGGAAGACCTTGGTGACGCGGAAAGGTCCCGACCACCTTGACTTTAGCTTTCTAGGAAAGAGTTTCAACTTTGAGTTGAATAGGAGGACTAAGTCTCCTTCCTTGAATTCCCTCTTCAATATGCGCTTATCATGCCACCGCTTCAGCTTCTCCTTATAAATCCTGGTATTTTCATAAGCATTGATCCGGATCTCGTCGAGCTCGTTAAGTTGTAACTGACGGTGCCCTCCAACCTCCTTGGCGTCGAAGTTTAGGTTCTTGATTGCCCAAAATGACTTATGTTCCAATTCCACGGGTAGATGGCATGCCTTCCCATAGACAAGCCGGTAGGGGGTTGTGCCGATCGGAGTTTTAAATGCCGTCCTGTAGGCCCACAGTGCGTCAGGAAGTTTTGATGACCAATCTTTCCTAGAGTTGGCTACTGTCTTTTCTAGTGTGCTTTTGATCTCCCGGTTAGAGACTTTCGCCTGGCCGCTAGTCTGCGGGTGATAGGCACGTCCCACCCGGTGTTGTACTCCGTACTTTCTTAAGAGAGCCTCGAATTTCTTCTCTATAAAGTGGCTCCCTCCATCACCGATCAGGACTCGAGGTACACCGAACCGCGGGAAGATGTTGTTCTTAAAGAACTTGGTGACCACTCTGGAATCATTGGTTGGACTGGCCATCGCTTCAACCTACTTTGAAACGTAGTCCACGGCTACCAAGATATACTGGTTCCCTGAAGAGGAAGGGAACGGTCACATGAAGTCCACTCCCCACACATCGAAGATCTCTACTTCTAGGATGTAGTGTTGCGGCATCTCATTCCGCTTGGAGATATTCCCCGTCCTTTGGCATTTGTCGCAGGCCTGGACATAAGCATGGGTATCCTTGAAGAGGGTTGGCCAGTAGAATCCGCTTTGGAGAATTTTCGCAGTCGTCTTATAGGTGCTTGCATGCCCTCCACATTGTTGACCATGGCAATGAGAAATTATAGAGGTCGCTTCAGTTTCAGGGATGCATCTCCGTATCACCCCATCATTACAGGTCTTGTACAAATGGGGGTCGTCCCAATAAAATTTGCGGACCTCATGGAAGAACTTCTTCTTCTGCTGGTAGCTCACGTTGTGGGGGACGATGGTACAAGCCAGATAATTTACGATGTCGACGTACCAAGGGGTCCAGGCAGAAGAGACGGAGAAAAGATGCTCGTCAGGGAGCGAATCATCGATCGGAGTAGCATTCAAATCGAGGGTAGACATTCTGGACAGGTGATCGACAACTACATTCTCCGCCCCCTTCTTGTCTCTGATTTCCAGGTCGAATTCCTGGAGGAGGAGAATCCATCTAATGAGCCGCGGCTTAGCTTCCTTCTTGCTCAATAGGTATTTAAGAGCCGCGTGATCTGTGTACACGATCACCTTGGCACCAACGAGATATTGCTGGAACTTGTCCATGGTGTAGATGACCGCTAGCAACTCTTTTTCCGTGGTAGTATAATTTCTTTGGGCGGCGTCAAGGATTTTGCTCGTATAATATATGACATGCAGGTTTTTATCCTTCCTCTGACCCAAGACGGCACCAACGGCATAATCACTAGCGTCGCACATTAGCTCGAAGGGCAGATTCCAGTCCGGTGGCTGTATTATGGGTGCGAAAATCAAAGCTTGCTTCAGGGTGCAGAAGGCTTCCACACACTCCTCGTCGAAGACGAAAGGCGCGTCCTTCACGAGGAGTTGGGTCAGCGGCCTGGAAATCTTCGAGAAGTCTTTTATGAAGCGACGATAAAATCCCGCATGTCCTAAAAAACCACGGACTCCTCGAAGATTGAGTGGTGGCGGAAGCTTTTCAATCACCTCAACTTTAGCCTTATCAACCTCGATTCCCCTCGAAGAGATGACGTGTCCCAGCACAACTCCTTCCTGGACCATGAAGTGGCATTTCTCCCAGTTCAGGACTAATCCCTTTTCTTGTCATCTCTCCAGTACTTTAGTTAGATTGTTGATGCATGAGTCAAACTCAGTTCCATAGACGGAAAAATCGTCCATGAAGACCTCCATGATATCCTGTGAGTAGTCGGAGAAGATAGCGGACATGAGTCTTTGGAATGTAGCTGGGGCATTACAAAGTCCGAACGGCATTCTTCTGTATGCAAATGTCCCAAATGGGCATGTGAAAGTAGTCTTCTCCTGGTCATCGCTATGGATAGGTATTTGAAGGAATCCAGAGTAGCCGTCCATGAAACAGAAGTAGTTATGCTGCGCCAGCCTCTATAGCATCTGATCAATGAATGGGAGAGGGTAGTGATCTTTCCTCGTGGCCTTGTTCAGTTTCCTATAATCGATGCACATACGGTACCATGTGACGGTCCTAGTAGGTATGAGCTCGTTTTTCTCGTTGCGAACCACAGTCATTCCTCCTTTCTTGGGTACGACGTGCACCAGGCTAACCCAGCGACTGTCAGAGATTGTGTATATAATACCGGCATGTAGAAGCCTAACAATCTCCTTTTTGACCACTTCCATCATTATAGGGTTGAGTCTTCGCTGCGGCTCAATCAAGGAGGCATGCTCATCCTCGAGCAGTATTCTATGGGAGCAGAGGCCCAAGCTAACTCCTTTCAGGTCTTCAATTGCATACCTGAAAACACCCTTAAACCTTTTCAAAACACCAAGAAGTTTGGTCATCTGATCCTCGGGCAGCGAGGAGTTCACTATGACCGGTAGGGTCGAGCCCTTCCCCAGATATTCATACTTCAGTCCCGGGGGTAACTCCTTCATTTCGACCTCATGAGGTCCCGACGCATATTTCTCAAGCTGAACATCTTCCAATGATAGGACTTCTTCGTGGATTTCCTGAAAGCCAGCATCCGGAATTTCACTCCCAGCCGTGGTTTCGCATGGCAAAGTCTCGCAAGGCAACAAGGAGCCAGTGGAGATAGGCTCTGGGTCTTTCTCAAGCTCATAATAATTTTCCGGGAAGAAGGCTTCGACGTGGAGAAAGGTTTCGATAATCGATGGCTCCCCACCACTGCCTCCGGCTTCCTCATCTTCCCAGGGTCCGGGGGGCTCTATAGAAGTTTGCAAGAGATGGGTTGATTCTTGTTCAAAGTGCTCGACAAGCTCCGTCCTGAAGTTCCCCTGGCATAGCTCCTCATAGGTGAACAGTTCTCCCCCACTGAACTCGGAACTAGGTAGGTCGATACACGCCACTTCATCAGTAGAGAGGAGAGTTGTCGTCCTGGGATCTAGTTGCACATCATGATACCTCCTCTGATTTTCCACAACGGCAGACAGAAAGGTTAGAATACTCGAGGCATTTAGGGATCCTGTCAAACTTTGTGCCAAACAGCGAATGTGGTGCGAATGATCCCAGATATCCCCCAAGACTGCACACGACATCCTCGCCGTGGAGCGGGCAACCTATAAGATAGGAGAGGAAATGATCTGCACAGATATCAAACACGTCAAAAGCATCGGTTGCACGAACGGGGAGGGGCGAGGAGTACCGATGGCAGCATGACGACTCAGTTTATCAATTCTATACAACTAATATTTACAATATGTACAAGTAAAATCAAAAAGTGTAGAATGCGAAATTTATCGCGAGATAGGGATGAGAGCTAGACACAAGGGTTCATGAAATCCTAAAATAATAAGCACGTTGCATCCCCGGCAACGGCGCCATAAAGCTTGACGTCCCCGCGTTATGCATGTTTGATGTGTGCAATAATATGATTGGGGGCGTGAGATTTAAATATTTGTAACCGCAAGCGCACGGTGTTGTAGTGTGGCTTGGGGGTCGAACTCAGGGAGGCGTGGATGTGCTTGTGTCAAGGAGGGTCAAATTCACCCCGTGGGTGAGCTAGCCCGAATCGAATAATGGATTTGTCACAGTAAAATTGCAAGGGATAAACAATATAAAGGGAAAACCCGGGACTCTGGTTTCCACCCTATCATGCGATTCTCGCCGATACGGCCTACGGGTAGGATGACGATCGGAATTAGGGTCTAATGGTGAGACGTTGCCTCTGAAAGTGGTACCAGCGTCCCATGGGCCCGATATTCCGGTCGGTGCCCAGGATGATACGCCGGACTTCCCGGGTTCGGTCAGTGGGCACTCCCGTGTCCATTAACACTGACCGACTCCGGGAGCACTAAGTTTGCAACGATGACTCCCAACGTCTCATCCTGCCGCTCCCGCGCACTAGGATTCGATGTCTACGCTAAGGGCGCGAGCTATGGCTAGGGAGTCAACCGCCAAGTTTATTCCCCCTTGGCCCAACGGTCAAAGGCGGTATTTTTCCCGCCGATGACAATAAAACACCCCGCGTAACCGGTACATTCCTAATCCCTATCGATTTCCTAGTCCTATGGACGCATCGGGAAGAACCCACAAAGGGGTTTCCACCAAAATCCCAGATTTGGGAACTACTCACACATATTTAGTAAAAAGCGATCTAAATAGAAATCAACCGTAAAAATCATGATCAGGCGATTGAAATGCAGTAAGAGCAATGCTAATAACACTATATTATAGTTTGACAAAGATCGGAAAACTTACAAATATCTGAAAAATTACAGCCGTCAAGAAAGAGAAAAAACAGTAAAAAATAACAACTCTCGTTTCTGGAAAACCTAGGGGTCCTATATATAGAATACGATATCACCCGATCGGGTGAAAAGTCACCCGATCGGGTGACCTGCTTCGTTTCTTCGGCAGCTCAGAATAGGACTTCACCCGGTCACCTCGGCACGGTCGGTTGAGGTTGGAGCTGATCGGTTGGATCTTCGTGCCGTCGGGTGAACCAGTCGGTTGATTCCCTGTGTCGTGGCTTGGGAGAATCGGCTACAGGTGAACCGATCGAGTGAAGGTCACCCGATCGGTTGGCATTCAGCGTCAGATTTCCAGAGAGTTGGGGCTTTTGAACCGGTCACTGAACCGACCGGGTGACTTCATGGCCGCTCCAACTTGTGTCCGGGTGGTGCACGTGTGCATCACCCGATCGGTTGGAAATGACCAACCGGTCGGGTGAGGGGCTGAAAGATGAGATCTTCGTCGTTTGACCCCCTGGATCACGCGTGACTCCTCCAATTGCTCCGGGGAATCTTGATATCATCGTTTTATGTCCCCTACACCGGTAAATTCCTGCAAAACACAAAAAACACGGAAAAGTGAAAGAAAACTAGAAAACAGGATAAAACGAATACAAGACGGCAGAAAATACGGAAAAACACGGAAGAAAACGTGCGCAAATATATGAAATATAAACGCACGTCAGCCACACGCCTCACCATCTCCCCATCTCCCGTGCGCCCCGTCGTCGTGCTCAGCCCACCGGACGTCGCTGCCGGCCTGTTGGACCCGACGTCGCCGACTGGATGCCCCGGCTGCCGGAGCTGTGCCCCACGTGCTCCATCATGCGCATGCATGGAACAAGCAAAAAGAAAAACAGCAGCAGCAACGAAGATGAGGTGGGTTAAAGAGAGAGAATTATAGAGAGAGACAAAGATTTTAAATGAAAAATTAAAAAATGAAAATATATGGCCGATAATGAAAATCTAAAAATACGAAAATGTTCCACACATTGTCCCGTAGGCACCAGTTTCGTTCCAATCCGATAATTATTTTTCAAGTTATGATTTTTCGAAGTTTATGCTAATTAATTCAAATTTGATAAAAATGTGTATATCTTTCGAACAACACTTAAACCCCTACATATAAAAAATATTTTCACAATCTACTAGTCGAGAGTAAAATTTTGACATATCATATGAGATATTTCGATGTGTACTTTTCTCTAAACAAATAGTCGAACGTTTACGATAATTAATTTCTAATTTCAAAAAATAGTTTTTAATTAATTTTAAATTCCAAAAATTGATTTTAAGCTTTTAAAAATTATAAAAAATACCTATTGGCTTCAGAAAATTATTTTCTTCCTACATAAAATATATTCTTCAAATCTTGTATGATTAAAATTTTAGAACGTATTTTGACACCATTTCAAGCTATAATAAAAATAAAAACGAATAAGATATATAAGTAGAAAATAGTGTAACCTTTAACCGGTGATTTCTTATGTTTGCAGGTACTGTTTCTCATGCATGGACACCCCTAATAGCACTAGCTACAGCCTCGGCTTACTACAACGATTCTCAAACCGGTAAGTCACTCTAATTCTAACTTTAGAAATCTAAAAAGTGTACTAGTATAAACTCAGGATATCATATATAGCCTCAGACGGTTATTGACTTGAACAAATGACTAGAGACCTAATTAAATAGGAAACTATTCAACTGCAGAACGACTATTGACTTAAGCATACGATATTGCCAACTTTCAACTTGGGTGGTTGTAGCACGCGACCAACTACTTGGGTAAACTGTGTAGTAATGGAAATATCACATGCTCAATCATGGGATCAGCCAATCATGGGATCAGCATCATAGTTGTTGGAATTGTCTTTATCCTCAAATATTTTAGCATTCGCTTTGCTTTGGTCCAGCCAAACTGAAATGGGTCCCTAACCTTCTGGTTTTAAATAAGAAAGTCAATCAGTGGTCCTGATTTAACTATCATAGTGGTTGAGATCTAAATAAATGGGGAACTACTCTATTGCTTGTTAATAAAATCGATGGAGTAGATGTGATAATTGGCATTCTTAATATTGGTACTACCCGCTATTTAGGATCGTTTGCGTCAAAGTCAGGATCACCCTACCGGGGGATAGTGACCTGCTTGGCCAAATCTGACTGACCGTGTTTTGTATGGATCAATGTTAGAATTCCAATTATCATTAGTTTGCTAACATTGATTATAAATACTTTTAAATGAGTTACTTCAACCTTTTATCGCACGTAAACTCGTATTTACCATGATAACTCACTTGCCTCGTTGACCCTTGCCTACCATGTCCTGATGCTTGTTACTTGAAAACTACACATGAACTTTGAATATACTTGTTGCACGATTGCTTGCATTTAAATAATCACATCACCTACTGCATGCCATCTATGACTCAGTGAATGCTAATGAATTATCGTATGGAATATCTTGTAATACATCTTGTGGAATAGCTTGTGGAACATCCCGTAATAAACATATACTTGATACACATGACACTTCACTAGGGTTTAGGGTAACTCATTGTAGAGAGTGTATGGGAGCTATTACCGAAGTTACCTCTCATGTCCAGTCCAGTCTAGTTTCCAAAAGTATTCTCCCGTCCAGTTTTCAAAAGTATGTTGTATGTAGACATGCAAGATTAGCTCTCCGTTGTGAAAGAGGTTGACTTATGGTTGCATATCATACTCTTCTACATAAATCACATAGTTTAGTTAATTACTGCTAGCACCACAGTCACCATTTTATTTAATGCATATCTTATTCTATACATGCATGCTTACTATTGTTATAGCTCATCTCTTCTAGTCTTACTATTACTATCACCATGGTTTCTCTTGTACGTTACTTGTTTTACTTGTACAGTCACTTTTAGTTGTCACACTTACACGATCATCTTCAGTTACCTTTCATAACATATTCCATGCTTCTGCACTACTTTAATTTCTATTAGTAGAATTGTTGTGACTTACCTACGGTTGCATACTTCGTGGTACTACAGACGCTGCACAGGTTGACATAGAGGCCCCTGAGATCGATGAGCCAAAGTTCGACCCTGAGACTACTGACTTTTAGATTAGAGTTGTGTATTTCCATATATACTTCTTTTCTTTCATGTATCTTTGTTGGAGTATGTTGTATTGTATGGATTGTAATAAATGGACCCTGTTTAAGTATTTTTGTACACCTCTGCATCGTGGCTATATTGTTTTCACTGGTAAGCTGCAGACTTGCGAACTAATCCAATAAGTAATGGCCTCTTGAGAGCGGGTCGTTACAATCTTTGGAATGAAGAAGCTTGGGGAGCTTGATCCACAACGAGGAGTAAATTGAAGGAGGAGATCGGTCAAGAATTCTTCAACCTTAGGTAAACCCCTTCCTTTTCTTCAAATTTCAATTTTATGCTTATTTGTTGTTGCTATTTCTATTGCTTTTGTATTATTGTGTGTCTTGCATCACTCTTATCACCACACATACATTATGTGACCTAAGAGAACCGCCTCAAAGGTATCGGCCTCCACCTCTGCCGCTAGGCAATCCTGCTACCGAAGGGGCATTGAGCCACCTCACCTCTGTTGCTAAGCAATCCCACTTTTGAAGGGGCATTGAGCCACCCCCACCTCCTCCCGTTGCACCACCCACAATCGGACCACACGGATTACTCTTGGGGACGAGCTGCAGAGAGCAGCTATATCCACACTTCACCCACGCAACATATCGGTGACGAAGTTCTCGAACCTCGACACTCTCCTATCCTTAAGAGTTTTAGATGGCGTCGAAACTTTGTTTGCTAATATTGGCTGGACTGCCTTTTTGCATAAGCATGACGAGACGTATGTCTGTTTGACCCTAGAATTCCTGAGTTTCCTACATCGCACAGGGATGGTATCTCATTCCGCTTATGGAATGCAGATAGGGAGCTTACGTTCGACCAATTGGGCGATTTTTTGGTTGGCCCATTGATGGTAGCATTAGCACCGATGAACATTCGTACCCCTGCAGATTCAATGCGGGGGCATTTTGGAGGGAGATAACAGGTTTGGGAGAATTTAACAAAAGGACGGCCAAGGCCTCCTGCATTCATCACCCTTGTCTTTGCATTGCACATGGGGTCCTAGCTTGCACCATCTTCGCTAGGACCGACTGTGGGATGTTGAACCTCACCGAACTCCTCTTCATGTGGCTTATGACTCAGCCTCAACGGTATGAACCATCCACTGGCCTTTCCTCCCCACGCTACACCCTCCGAAATTCGGTGGATGGTGGGTAAGCTCATTAGGGTTGCCACATCCCACACAGGAGAGATCTGTTGTGGTAGCCTTATCACTTTGATTGCACATCACCCATCCCTCCACATCGAGATTCCAGACAACCTCCTTCGGGCTGAAGGCCCCCACATCCCTAAACATGAACACCCTTACCAGGATGTTCATTATTAGGACAAGGGGAGCTGAGGGATACACATGGCTCTATGGACCCAAGCACACCGACTACACTATCTTGCCCAACCCCATTTGCTCCCATGTTGACGTGGCCATAGATTGGCTTTTCGCCTTTAATTTGGCTCGCGAGTGTCGCCCCTCTACCATGGAGATGGAGATTCCCGAGCACCATTCACCCTACCATCCCTCCTCACAGTTCGAGGAGGGTGGCCCCCCTCAAGTACCCACCAGCATCACTGCCCCCCTACTAGAGAACTTCGACGCATGTTTTGGTTGTATGGAGCGATTCGTTGAGAGATTGCGTTAGTTTCATATTAGAGAGCACCACATATACGACCTTGACTTCCCCCATCCTCCATCTGAAGGTGGAGATGAGTGATCCCTCCCCGTCCCATTTCATTGCCCCATTAGCTTCACTTAGACACATTGGGGGCAATGTGTGATTCCAGCTTGGGGAGATGTTTCACCAGTTTCACCCATAGCTTGGGAGAGTCTGCCATATTTGCATCGAGATCTGGGGCTTGTTGTGCTTTTCATTGTTGCTGTGTTTGTTACTGATGTCTATGTGTGCCTGTCGGTGTCGTTGTGCTTCATGTCTGATGTTAATGGTTGATGTCGCTTGTTGTCAGATCTATTACCTCCTCGTCGTTGTTTGGTCGAGCAACCAACCCCATTTTTATTTTTTTCTTTTCTATCTTGTTCTATTTATTTTATTTTATTCCGCCATTGGTCGAGTTACCACTTCGCCCATCCACATTTTTATTTATTACACTTTTCTGCTTTCTTTCCACCGTCCATCGTCGCTTTTTGCTCTAGTTTTTTGTTTTCTTTGTAGAGTTTGACGATAGGATCCCTTGAGGAAACCCACGATCCCGCATTGGTTTTGTATATTCTTGGCTAGGGTCGATTTTCCCACATACACTTTGAATACCTTTCGGTGGTATGATTTATACACTACCACCCTCACGACTTAATTTTTAACCCTCATCTGTCAGCTAGAGCTAGTTCCCGCTTCACTTTCGGTAGGATAGGCTAGTCACCTAATCAACCATTTGATCATGCAACCCTAGGCCTCTCCAAATGCATAGGGTAGACTTAGACTCGATAGAGTTTGTCATTGAATTTGGACTCTACCCCCTCCCCCCCTCTACCATGGTGTCGGCATGTCAAAAAAGAAAGAAAGAAAAAATAAAGAATACAAAAAAGAGAAGAATAAAATAAATGCACCGTTCTCCCTATTTCATCGAGGAACCGGGGCTCCATGCCTCATGAAGCATTGGGATTCGCACCGAAAGATGAAGTTTTGGAGAGTACATGTGAATAATGGGTTTAAGGCAATTCGAGAGGGTAGGCCCGAGGGGCCCCTTTTGGTCCAATGCCCTAAGCTCGTCTGGGTCGGCAGTCATTGGCCGAAATCTCACTACATGAATCACCTAAGTACTATATGAGAATACGTGTACATTTTTATATATAAACATGTCTACCACCATGGTTTAGGAGGAGAGACCTTGACATTGCTAACTCAAGAGAGGCTTAGACCTTACCTTTTGCCCTTGTGATTTTTTCCTTTGCGAGCGTAGGATTAGAGTTGATTTCCACTATCCTAGGCCTATCGAAAGGACTTATTCGGGGTTATCTCTACACGGATATGTGTATTAGACCTGACGTCATGAGGAGAGTAATGTTTTAGTCCGCTGACACATTAGATACACATTGTGTATGTGTTGGAGATGACACATAACCCTGTTATTTGCATGATTCATGCACGAGAGGGTGATCCTCAAACTTTCTTGCCAGATTCCTCCCCATTATTCATTTCTAGTCTTGCTCAGGGATGATCAAGAGTTTAGCTTTGGGGAATTTGTTAGGCATATTTAATACACCTTTTCCCGCCCCTTTTTCCTGTGTTTTCCTACTATATTTCACTTTGTTGCCTTTATCTTTTATCGCTTTTTATTATCTTTTACCACTTTGATACATGGGGTATGCTTTTCTCTATGTTGCATGTGTTCGTGCACAAAACAACGTATTTTAGGTGATATTGAGGCCGAAGGATGGAAACCAAGGAGAGGAAGGACCATGGTCAAACTTGGAGGCCAAGTGGAGGAGAAGGAGATGTGACACAGCCGTGCTGATACACACAAAACCGTGTCAATGCACCAGCTGCAGGGACAGATTACAATTCAGCGACACGTCTATGCAACATGGCCGTGCTGGAATTATTTTACTACAAGGATTGACAGCACGGCCGTGCTACACGGCCATGTCATTTTGGGGCAGCTGAAGCAATTGAGTCACAGAATGCTGGATAACACGGCTGTGCCGATTAGCGGCACAGCCGTGTCGATCGATGGCGGCACGGATTTGAACTAGGTTTTTAGGCTTGACATGGTCGTGGCGATTTTCGGCACAGCCATGTGCAAGGTATTCTATATATAGGAAGTTGTATAATGGTCAAAACAAGCTTTTCACTATTCAGAACGACTTTGAGCATTTTAAGGGTTTTCTGGAGCTTGTATTGGCAGATTTTCTGCTGGGTTGTTTGTAAGTCATCCTTTTAATTCCTTACTTTAATTAGGTTGTTTGCTCTTATTTTCCGTATTGCATTTGTGGCTCTTTTAATTGCCATTTCTAACGCATTCTCCATTTGCTCACCATGATGATTATTGCATTGACTTCATTTATTGCAACCATGATAAGTGAGTAGTCTCTTAAGCTAGGGCTATGTAGAGCCATATTGTATGGCTTGATCACGATGGATCACCCCAAATATCGATCTAACTAACGTTATAGTCTAGGAATAGGATTGGATAATGATCACTCCATATTTTACACCTTTTTTCTGCATGTTTGCATGCCATTTTGATCGCTCAAATCGTGTTTTTCACGTTTATTCGACAATATTGCGATGCTTTTCACGATTTATTGTTTTTGTCGTATTTCAGGAGATTTGGAGCGATTTGGAGTGATTCTGAGACGCACCCACTCCGAAGTGTCACCGACGACTCTCTCGAGGGGTATTTTGCTATTGGAGAGGAGTGGAAGGAGAAAGAACGTCGTAGGAGCGACGAGGAGGCGAAAATATGAAGTTTGGGCACTTTGAGCATTTCACTCGGCCGAGTGAATGAGTCACTCGGCCGAACATAGGAAGCCCGCTCGGCCGGCCAGATCGGACACGCAACAGGCGTGCACTCGGCCGAGCATCGCCAAGTCACTCGGCCGAACCACGGACACCCACTCGTCCGAGTGGCATCAAGATGGCGGCAGCAAAAATCACAGACTTACTGTTTCTATACAGTCGATTTCAGAATCGCCGTCCGCCCGAGTGACAATCGCCGTCCGCCCGAGTGACAACCGACGTCCGCCCGAGCGACGAAAGACCATCCGCCCGAGTGACCTCCGAAGAGACGACCCCCGAGACCCCCAACTCTCTGTTTTTGTACAGGGTTCGTCACTCGGCCGAGTGACATTTGTCACTCGGCCGAGTGAGCCGCGCTGCCTGTAGCGGAAACTACGGATTTGAGGCTGCGCAGGGGCATTTTCGTCAGGGTTTTTTGGGCGATTTTGGGGGGTATTTAACTCCAGTTTTTAACCTAGTTTAGGAGAGTTTTTTCAGAACTTTTTGCAGCTTTTTAGATTAACTTTTTAGGGATTAGATTTAGCTTTAAGGGAGGATAGAAAAGTGAGATTTTGTTGGATGCTAGCTTGTTCTTCATTGGTTTGTCTCTCTCTCCCTCAAAAACCCCATTTTTATTGATTTATTGAATTTTGCTATGAATTCCATTGATTTTATTTATGAATTTCTATTGCATTCTATTATGAATTGTGAGTAGTTCATCGTCTTAGGGCGTAGGGATGAACCCTACGAGCCCAATTTCGAAATTGTGATGAATTGGTGAAACTATTGCTAGGATTGATTAGGGTTAGTTTGGGATTGCTATAATACGTATAGCTAGGGATTCATATTGATTGGGATTTGCAAGAGATTGGATCCCAATTCGATAGGAAGCCCAAGATATTCGAATTGGGTTGCAATTGAATTCCTCCGGAATCGGTTTGCAAGAGATTGGACCGAAACTAGGGTTTTCGATTGCAATTCTATACCAATACCCATTTGCAAGAGATTGGACGGGTAGGAACTATCCCAACCTTGGTCGTAGCTCGAGTTTGCACGAGAGTGGGCTCGAGATACGATTGAACGATGATGTTGTTCTTCACGCTAGTTTGCCTAGGTTAGGGTTTGCAAGAGATTGGGCCCTACCCTAGGTTTGCTATAGACCGGAAATAGCACGAGAGCGTGAGCTTGGTTCCACATTTAGTTGCAACTAGTTCACCCAATTTTCAAGTCTAGCAATTGTGAAACCTACGAGTCACAATGATGAGATACTGCAAGTAGCGGGGATTCCCTATCCCCTAACCGTCTTTATTAATTTGTTAATTCCTTTATACATTTGAATGACTGTGACCGCATATTTGCGAACATTTCCCGACTTTTCCCATAGCCAGGTGATTCGAAGAAGACACTGTTATTAGGCCTCCCTGTGTTCGATACCCGCTCGCTGCTACACCGTGCGCTTGCGGTAAGACTACGATCGTCGCCGCTCCGGGACGTGTATCCATGATGCGATCAGATAATGAGTCCAATTCAACCCATGCCATTATGGTGCTACACAATCCTAACCACCGACAACCAATTGGGGTTTTGATTTGATGCCCTTAACGATGGGTTGAATATCTAGTGTCTGGCGTCGACGACCTATCGGGCACACTCACTACAACCACCTATATTGTAGCAACTGACGAACCATTGGAGCTATGATAGGAATCCAACCTATTCTCCGAGTCCCCTCTCACGGTTAGATGACGAGAGGATGAGGATTGAGACTCAATCGTCATCGATGACTATAACCCTTATGTCGAGAAGTTAGTCCCATCTTGCTCGAGACTTATAATAACGGTAATACGCCAGCCGTAGATCCTTCTCTTATTCAAATTTCCCCTTAATCAATCACTCTTTTCCCTCTGTCATACAACATCTCACGGTTACACAAAACTCGTCACTAATCCCTGCTTTAAGCCTTCGCTTCCCTGTGTTTGACACCCACTGCATACGACCCGTATTGCTTGCGGTTTATACTATATTTTTTCATACATCACTAACCCTAAGGACCCAGAATGGAAAGGGTACCAAGCTCTTATGTCTTATTTTTAGGTATTCTATTTGATAGGGGGAACATACATGTTTTGATGCAATACCTTAGAAGGGGGAGAGATGCCATTATCATTTGCACTCCTAATTGTTTGTTGACGAAAAAGGGTGAGAGAAATTCATGGGGGCATTCTCAAAATCAAAGATGAAGCTCATCAACTTAGGTATGCACATAGTCAGGGGGTGTGAGAATTTAACTTTGTTCAAATATTTTATTTTGATTAATATATTTGTCATCATCAAAAAGAGGAAGAATGTTGATTATTAGATTCTCCAATACATATTTTGATGATGAGCAAACATTATGTTTTGGTCTAATGAATTTTCGTAAGTGTGATAGGTCAAATTAGATCAAGTCATTAATTGCTCAAGCATTGAAGTCAACAATGCAAGATTAATTCACGCTTGAGATGGTGGTGTAACTACAAGACAATTTAAAAGGTAGAATTTTATATCAAGAACAAAGTGGTTAAAGCTACAACAAATCAGTCCATTGAAGATATTTTTATTAGTTGTAATATATTTTTATTCTTATCATTAGAATTTATGTTAGAGTCTTGAATCAATATAGAAATAATTGATGCATAAAAACCTAGGTTTCCACAGCCAAACATCTCTTTTTTGGGTGAATTAGTCGATCGATAGTGATCCTTAGTCGACTAGGAGTGATACAGATTTACCTTTGTTTGGTTGGAGGAATTAGTCGACCAGAGTTCTAAGATTTTGTCGACTAATCGTGAAATAGTAAACTAGTAAGTGTGCTATAATCGGCTAGTGCAAGTGGCTGAAAACTACTATTTTGGATTGACTGGTCTAGTCGACTAGAGTAAATGACAAGTCGACTAGCTGAGACCTAGTCAACTAGGAGATGTACTCTAGTCGACTAGCTGAGACCTAGTCAACTAGGAGATGTACTCTAGTCGACTAGCTACTAGCCATTGCCGAAAGCAGATTTTCTACAACTAGTCGTTTTCTAGCAGTTGGCTTGGGGATTTTATGAATTTATCTTGTAGAATTTCACCTTTATGTAAAGATGATCTCAGGTCATGTGGACAAGATCTATGGTGAAATGAAATGAAAAAAAAGAAAAAGAAAAAGAAAAAGCCCAAAATCTCTCTAAAGCTCTAGCTCTATTTCTCCATACTCTTGGGCTTTCTTTCTACTATTCCAAAGATCAATCTTATAGAGTAGAAACACATTTTCCTAGCCACACACAGGCTTCATCTTCAAGGATTAGGGAAGTTGTAACTTGTTGAGCATAAAGTGTAACCTCAAGTGTTAGGTGGTGGTATTGTTCTCGGTGGAGAGGTTGTCGTGTTGGATATTGGCCATTGAGCCCAATATTGTTTTGATGATGATCACCACATTATGTGATACTAATTTCTCAAAGTGTTTAAGTTTCAGATAATTAACATTGATCATATCAAGGGGAAGACAAAACAATTGGTGATGGTATGATGGACTCAATGCATGGAGCAATGGAGCATTGAAGCTATGAAAAGTCATGAAGAATATTGTAAATCATTTTTGATTCTTTATGTATTTTGCTCTTTATTTAGTAGAATATTTGTATGCCTTGATTAATTACGTGTGTGCACATGCGCGCGCACACACACACACATTCATGTCATATTCCATCTTAATGATCCATATGAATATCCATTAATCCATCCCAATAGATCCTATGTCTAAGTGCTTTTGGACCAGGATCAGACGTCTGGTATAGACTCACCAGACATCTGGCATGTCAGCTTTTAGGTTGATAGACATTCATTTATCAGCCGTCTGATGCTCATTTTCCAGCCATCTGAACAGTTGGTCAGACGTCTAACAGGTGAACTCCAGAAGATTGAACAGGGTGTTACATGAGATCTCTGTCTTTTTCAACCACATATTTCTAGTTGTCTGAAAAAGACTTGCCAGACGACTGGACAATGCATCAGCCGTCTGACAAGTGTTCTACAGATGACTGGTTTCTTGGAGTTGGTTCTTTATTTAGTTCTTGATGAATTCATCATTCAGGCATCTGATGAAGGATGACCGTAAGACTGAACAGTTCATCAGCCGTCTGGTAACCCTTCTTCAGATGTCTGGTGACTAGGAATTCTGCTCGTTTATAGCCGCTAGACTGTGTATTTTCTGGGTCATTTTCTTTGGTTTTGTGCACGAGTGAGAACTATTTATACCCGAATGTGAGGGATATTTTGGCACCAATAAACACAGAAAGAAGATCATTTTGGTAGCCAAAAATTAAAAGCAAGCTTCATCTCTTTAACTCTCTCTTTCTCCCTTGGAGCTTCTTAAATGTTGCATTGAACTCCAAAGCTCAAGGGAAATCCACTAGTATCCAAAGCTTCATTTCAGAACTTGGACAGCCACACTTCATTGCCTAGAACTTCACATTTGTAAGTTCATTTAATTAAGGCAATATGAAGTGTGTATTTCTTATTTCATTTCATTATTTATGAAACCTAGCTTCCGGTTTATGGAAGTGTTCTCTCTGAAAAGAGAGGTGATACCCTTGGAATATGGTTTGCAATGTGGGAAAATATTGTGTGTGCTATCTTGGAAAAGATTGGTACTTGCCTCAAAATGTTGCACTCCCAAGCGCAGGAGGTCAGCCAAGAAGTAAAAACCCGATGAGTCTAGATTCATATTTCACTAGGTGATTGTGGCATAAATCACAACCCAAATTAATGTAGGGAAATTAAATGAGAAAACTACCAATTTCGAAGGGGTTTGAATTGTTTGGGAGAGTGATCAAGCTATTGAAATTAACCTAAAATTAATTGTGTGGAAATAAAAAGTTGAGAAATCAGGAGTAGAGGCATGTGTGTGTGATGTGAGTTCAATTATGGTATTCACCTAGCAAGGCATGATTTACAATTCTATGACATGATTCAATGGTGAGCCTTGTGGGTTAACACAATCAACCAATTCCTTTGTGGGGATTGAGCACGAATCCTAATTAGATTATATGTGGATAATAAATTTCATAAAGATTAAAATGATCAATCCTTGTGGGATGATCCTACTTCCTAACCTTAATCTTGTAGATCAAAATGAGAGAGAAGTTGAGTAGATATTCATCATCCAATCCATAAACAAATCAAATGCAATAGGAAAGCCTGGATACAAGCTAAACACTACCTTAATTTTACCATATCACACAACACAATGATCTAGCCAAGCGTGGTTGAAGAAATAACAATAATCATCAAAGAAAATATCATCTCAATCATCAAAATAAACAAGAACATCTATAATTAGGAGAGAGTTTAGGAATTGTGTCACCAAATTCTCGACTTACAGAGCCACAGATCAGAATTCCCATCTTCTTCTTCCTCACGCGGGAGGAGAACGCCAAAAGAGATTAAAAGTAATGAAAACCTTCACAAGCTTTAATGAGGATTGGCTTTTATAATCCCAAGCCCCTTTTGATTCTCCTCTTAGATCTAAGATCAATGGTTGGGCAGATACAAGTTATGAATGGGTTTGAGGTTTTCAGCCACTGCAAATCGGTTTAAAATCATATCGAGAATTTGTAGCATAATCGCTTCAAATGCCTGGTATTGGTCGACTATGCATCTGGTTGCTTGGAGATCACGGCCTCGAAAAATGATGACTAGATGCCTGACGTTGTCCAGTCATGTGCCTGGGCTAATGGCAGATGGGTCGCTAAAGCTGCTAAGACCAGACGTCTCCAGTTGTTGTTATATGTATCTCAGGCTTGGTCTAGGCATTTGGTGCTCCTTCTTTAGATGCCTTAAATAATGCCCCACAGAAAACAGAAAGTTAGGACTTTTGAAAAAAGCCTGTTAATTCGTATGGAGCTCACTTACTATGCACTTAGACAATGGACCAGACACCTGGGAAGTATTCTCCAGATGCCTGGCACATCAGATAATTTCTACTATCTCATTTTGGATGCGCCAGACGTCTGCAGGCTTACCTCCAGACGACTGATGGTGTTTTGGTTACATGCCTTAAGGGAGTTGTCATGAAATTTGAGTATGAGAAAAAGCCTTATTGATTTCCCATAATTTCCCAATAAAATGGTGAACTCCAGGATTTGTTTGATGTTCAGAATACAAAAAAAAGTTGGCGTGTCAGTTTTAATATTTATAACCGCAAGTTCACAGTGTCGTCGTAGTGCTAACGGGTCGTCCGCAGGGAGGTTGTCTAGCTGAATACTAGCCGATCATAAGTCGTAGTAAGCTACATGGATGTTTTATGTAAAAGGAAGAATGAAAGCAGAAGAAAGGCTCTATGTCAAGGAATCTTCCTACTAAGGGTTGAACATGGAAGTGAACATCTTGCATAGCTATTGAATTGATCATAGGGTGAGGCTGTCGCACCCAATGTTATCACCAAGCCCCCCCTCTTGCCTGCGAAAGCTAACTCTCTTTGGTCATCGTCATACGACAGGTGCATGATGCTCGACAATATTTCCCAACCATCGCTCATGCCACTATCATGTATAGAACTCCAGTCGATGCTAGGAGGGCTCTAATATATGTACAAACATCATTGGCGACATAGATAGAATAATCAATGAAGGGATTAGAAACCCTAAATCCACTGCAACTATAATTGGCGGATAGATCTAATAAACCGCAACGGGGGAAACTAGTATTCATTGATAATAATCATCCAAAGCAAGACCCCAATTTAATCATTCAATAGCCAACAAGATAATCAATCCATAACCAACCCCTTAAAAGGGTTCAACCACACCATAGATGAGAATCTACTCCATACACATGCAGATAATCATAGAGATAATCACAGGAGAGAAATTCAAAAACAAATAAAAGAGAAGAAGAAACGAAATAATTATCTCCAACAAGGATTGCAATACATTTGGTATCAGAGCACAGTCAAGATGGCCTACACCTATCCGATGAACAATTCAACATCTTCATCACAATTTCCAGAAGAGCACTCTACCACAAGGCCTCTACTATTCAACGGTTCCACCTACTCTTATTGGAAGACAAGGATGACTATCTATCTTCAAAGCATCGACTACGAACTTTGGAACATGTTAAAAACTTAAAACACGAAGCCTACAACTCCTTATGCCCAATGGACTACTATTGACAAATCCGATGCAACTCACAACTCAAAAGAAATGATGCACTATTATGCGTCATGGACAAGAATGAGTTCAGTCGTGTATCCCAGGCCAAATCAGCATATGACATCTAGCATACACTCGAGGTAACACACGAATGAACTAGTAAGGTTAAGGAAACTAAAATTTCTGTTCTTATTCACATGTTTGAACTATTTAGAATGAAGGAAAACGAGACAATTAGAGAGATGATTACTAGATTCACAGATATAACAAACTCTCTGATTGCTCTTGGTAAGACACACTCAAACAGAACAAGTCAGGAAGATCCTTCGTGCCTTAACACCAGAATGGGAGAAAAAGACCACAGCAATAGAAGAAGCTAATGACTTATCAACTCTCACCATTTAAAGCCTCGTTGGTAATTTGATGGCTTACAAAGTACAACTTCAAGACCGTAAGGAACAAGCAGATTCAAAGAAGAAAACTCTTGCCTTCAATGTATCATCAGATACCGATGATTCAGACACAGACGATGATGAAGATGTTGCTCTCATTACTTGGAACTTCAAAAAGTACTTAGAAAAGGTAAGTATAAAAATTTTAAATCTAAGAATACTGATTACTCTCTTTGTTTCAATTGTAATAAACCAGGACATTACAAGAAGGATTGTCCATCTCAAATCAAAGTACAAGACTTTCAATAACAACAATGAACATTCCAAGAAAGAAAGAAATTTTGATAGAATGAAGAAAGCTTTCGCATCAACTTGAGATTCATCTTCTAATGAAGAAGACAACAATAATGAAGAAAATACCAATATGTGTTTCATGGCACAAAATGATGAAAGCGATGTAAGTTCTTTTGATAATGAAGAATTATTAGATGATTTTAACGATTTTTACATACGTTTCAAAAGACTAAATGCACAACACACGTCTTTGAAACAGAGCAATGATGCTCTTGTTCTTGAACATCAAGAACTTTCATCTAAATGCATTTCATCTGATACAATTAACACTGTGAAAGAATTATTATCTTATCAAATCTTGAATCTGAATAAAGAGAATGAACTTCTCAAAAATCAGAATCAAGGATTGCATGCATGTCTGTCCGAAATGGATAATAGTGTTTCATCACTTAAGATGAAATACGATGAGATGTCTACTAATGATAATAAATTTAACAAAGGTAAGACTAATCTCGATGATTTGCTTCAATTTCAGTATCCATCAAATCATAGACAAGGATTGGTTTATTCAAATAATAATATATCCAAATCTTGTAACACATCTTCATCTTGGGGTAAAACAACATTTGTTAGACCACAAAGAAGAATCATGCATTCATTTACACAACGAAAGCAAATCCTATTATTTCTTCTTCACAGAGAAATATTTCAAACATTAGAAATATTTCGAATGCATCTCCTAGGAAACCTAATACACTAAGTATATGTGTTCCTAAGCATTCATGTTTATATGATAGAGATTTATTCATTTCTAATTATATGCAATCTATTGTTCATTCTAGCAATTTTATAAGTAAGCTAAATTCTACTTGGGTTTGGCTTCCTAAGATCTAATCCAGAGGACCCTTAAAGCAAAGGGTACCATTGTTTCATGTTTATCTTTCAGGTACCGAGGAAAGAAAGATGGATCTTAGATAGTGGATGTTCAAAACATATGACTGGCAACATTAACTTACTCTCAACCGTTCAATTCAAAGATGGAGGCATAATAACCTTAGGAGACAACAATAAAGGAAATATTATTGGAA
Source organism: Scilla litardierei (assembly GCA_030789695.1). Classification (NCBI taxonomy): domain Eukaryota; kingdom Viridiplantae; phylum Streptophyta; class Magnoliopsida; order Asparagales; family Asparagaceae; genus Scilla; species Scilla litardierei. Next base: position 265,163,242 of record CM061141.1, on the reverse strand, counting down.
TTGGAACAGTTGGAAATCCAGATCAACCTACCATTGAGAACGTACTCCTGGTTAATGAGTTGAAACATAATTTACTATCTATCAGTCAATTGTGTGATAAGAATTGTAAAATTATGTTTGGACAACATGATTGTAATGTTTATAATTCTGATATGTTTTCCATTTTATTTCGTGGCAAGCGTATGAATAATATTTATATCATATGCATATCTATTGCCTCTCACAATCACTGTTTAATGGCTTCATCAAACAATACACTTTTATGGCACAAACGATTTGGACACACTAATTTCAAAAATCTTGCACGCATTTCAAAATACAAATTAGTTAATAGAATACCAAACATTTCATTCAAACATAAACACTTCTGTGATGCTTGTGAACAAGGAAAAATGCATAAATCTTCTTTTAAATCATATGACATTGTCTCAACAAAGAGACCATTAGAACTTCTTCACTTGGATTTATTTGGTCCTTCAGGAGTCGCTTCTTTGCATAAAAGTATATATGCATTTGTCATTGTTGATGACTATTCATGATACACATGGGTCATATTCTTACAACATAAGAATGATGCTTTTCAAGAATTTTCCATAGTCTGTAGAAAGATTCAGAAAATCAAATCTTCAACCATTATTACTATTCTTAGTAATCATGGCGGAGAATCTGAAAATGAATCATTTTCCATGTTTTGTGATAATAATGGTATAACACATAATTTCCCCTTTCCGAGAGCTGCTCCTCAAAATGGAGTAGTAGAAAGGAAGAATAGAACTCTTCAAGAATGTGCTAGAACAATACTTTGTGATAGTAACTTACCAAAATATTTTTGGACAAAAGCTGTTGCAACTGCATGTTATATCTTAAATAGAGTTCTCATAATACCATTGCTTAACAAAGCTTATTTTGAATTATTCTTTGATCACATTCCTCGTGTATCATATTTTCATGTGTTTGGATGTAAGTGTTTCATTCTTAACATTAGAGATACACTTGACAAGTTTGATTCAAAATCTGATGAAGGGCGTTTTGTTGGCTACTCAACACACAGTAAAGCTTACAGAGTTTACAACAAAAGAACTTCATCAATTGAAGAATCATTACATGTCACTTTTGATGAGACTCCCTCATCTATTCCTACTATTAATGATGATAGTGAGGATTTACTACCTTTATCTGATTCATTTAACATTATTCAACTTGATGATGATGGTACTACTAAACCTTCTGTTGAGTCTATTTCAGATAATGCAGATCTTCTTAAAGCCTATACACAAGTTTGTAATCATCCACCAGACTTGATAATTGGAGAGATTTCAGATGGTGTGAGAACTCGTGGTCAAATAGAGCAAATGTCACATCACGCATTTATCTCATCCATTGAACCAAAGAACATCAACAAAGCATGTGAAGACAGTTCATGGATTATTGCTATGCAGGAGGAATTCAATCAATTTCAGAGAAACGATGTTTGGGAATTAGTATCCAGGCAATCAGATCATCCAATTATGGGTACCAAATGGGTATTCAAAAATAAGTTAGATGAATTTGGACAGGTAATTAGAAACAAAGCACGATTGGTCACACAAGGTTATAATCAAGAAAAAGGTATTGATTATGATGAAACCTATGCACCAGTTGCTCGTCTTGAATTTATTAGGATGCTATTATCGTTTGCATGCTATAAAGATTTTAAGTTATTTCAGATGGATGTTAAAAGTGCTTTTCTCAGTGGATTTCTTAAAGAAGTCTATGTTGAGTAGCCACCAGGATTCCATCATGAAACATTGGATAACCATGTTTTTAAATTAAAAAAAGCTTTATATGGTCTTAAGCAAGAACCTCGTGCTTGGTATGAAAGACTTAGAAGTTTTCGATTAAAATTCAGGTTATTCAATTGGTAAGATTGATTCAACACTTTTGTTAAAAATATAGATTCTGACATTATTATTATTCAAGTATATGTTGATGACATTATATTTGGTTCTACTAACGAATCTCTTGTCAAGATTTTCCTAAGATTATGCAGAAAGAATTCGAAATGAGTCACATGAGTGAACTTAACTACCTCCTTGGTCTTCAAATCAAAAAATGAAGGAAGGTATTTTCATTCACCAAAGCAAATATTCAAAAGAACTTATCAAGCTTTTTGGTCTAGAGAATTCTGCACAAAAACATACTCCAATGAGTACTTCTACATCTCTTGACAAGAATCTAACGGTAAGAGTATTGATCAACTTCTTTATAGAGGTATGATTGGCTCTTTACTATATCTTACTGCTATTAAACCAGACATCATGTTTTTTGTTTGTCTATGTGCTCGTTTTCAGGCAGATCCTAAGGTTTCTCATCTTACTACCGTGAAAAGATAATTAGATATGTTAAACATACGTCTGATATTGGTTTATTTTACCCCAAAACTAGCTTATATGATTTATTATCATATAGTGATGCAGATTTTGCCGGTTGTAAATCTGACCGAAAGAGCACTTTGGTCTATTGGTTTAGCAAAAAGCAAAATTCTGTTTCATGATCTACCATAGAGGCAGAATATATTGCCGTTGGTTTAGCGTGTGCTCAGATTTTATGGATGAAACAAACTATATTAGACTATGGCATTCAGTGTTCGACATGTCCCATTATGTGTGATATCACAAGTGCAATTAACCTATCTAAAAATCCTGCTCACCATTCCCAAACAAAACACATTGACATTTGTCACCACTTTTTGGATGATCATGTTCAAAAAGGTGACATTATATTAAAATTCATTTCTACTTAACATCAGATTGCTGATATCTTAACTAAGCCTTTGAAAGAGGACTCTTTCATTAAACTTAGAAGAGATTTAGGTATCATCAGTGGATCTGAATTTTGAAATATCATCATATTACTTTTTTTTATTTTTATGAGATTTTTTCTTATTTTTCGGCAATTATTTGAAATTAGCCGGCTATCGTAAATTAACTGGTCGACTAATTTTTATTCCTCTAATTTTGCAACATGATTTTTTTCTCTTTGTGTGTCTTTTATTTTTTTTATTTTTTTATTCGGTTTTCTTTTGTCGAGTCCGTTGGTTTAGAGTGGTTGAAGCATTCAAACATCATTGTGGATATGTCTTCCCAATGATGATGTGTGTCCTTCCTTCATTGCTTTGACTCAACTACCCACATCAATTTCCAAGAGTGCCTCTTTATGATTTATCTTTCCAACACCTTTGTCCTTTCCTAAAGTGCCATCATGTCTCATCATCTGACACATTTTTTTAAATAAAACAATTTTTTTCACGCGGCTATGGTTTTTTGTCTTCTCGTTATTTTTTGGCCGGCTAACAAATTTGGTTTGGTCGACCAATTTTTCTGGTATGTCCGTTCTTCTTCAAACTGCTTCAGATCGGTTTCTTTCGTCTTATGAACTTCCTGGATAGTTTTCTTCTCTAATCCATTACTCAAAACATCTGTTCGATTCACAAATTCATTTCTAAAACTACTTCTTCCTTCACCCGTTAGGTTTCTTCAACCGTTTATTTCTTTTATTTAAAGCCTCTCTACTCTTCCTTTTTTCTTTATCTTCCTCAATCATACCCGAACCTCCATAGCCATGGCCTCATCCTCCCACTTCCATGCCCCAGGCTTCTCCTCTCATTTTCGCACTATTGCCTACAAAACGAAGTTCCACTCCTTTGAACACATCACAATAATGTTGGAATTCCATAATTCTATATCTCTATTCCATATAGTTTTGATATGACAAACTTAATAATATTATTATTATTACTAACTCTTTCTGTGCAGATAACTGTCTACTCAACATTTACGCATTGGACATTATCACTAATTACTGCTTCCTGCACAAGACTTCTCAAATACAGATGCAGCCATATCTACGGTTTTTATGTAATCAATGTATTTTTCATTTTATAGATTTTTAAGCCTAATGATGACTTATCTTAGATGACGAGGGTCTCTCCTAACATTTATCTACAACCTAGTATTTTCAGAATCCCAAAATTCCTTTAGCCGACCAATTCATTTTTGTTAGCAGGCTAATTTTTCCTTTTCGAATTTGACCTTGAAATTTGTTGGTCAAATTCCTTTTCATATCAATTCCAACGTCGACACCCTTACTCACACTGTCAATGATGGTTTTGTTGGATACAACGATCGATGACTTCATGTTTGATGATAACAAACATGTGTAAACATTCTAATGTGTGTGCAAAGTGTTTTCAGGAGGGTTACACTTGTAAATCTTCAAAGTGATGACTTGGTCAATTTGATGGAGAAATTGATATACAAATTCCAAGAGGACTTAGTCAAATTCCAAAGAGGAGATGGAGAGAATCCCATTGGATTGTTTCATATCAAGTTGTGATGAGAACAAATCTCCTAGTGTTTAGCCATTGCCATACAAATATATTACAATCATATTCAATTACAAATTGAGTTCCCATTCATATCCCTCCTTGCCACACTAAATCCCTACTTCTTTTGGATTCCTCCTTAGCCGCAACCCTAGCCTAGTGAACTCCTCCTTGGCTGCAATAAAACCCTTCTCATCTCCTATATAAGCTCTCCTTAAAGAAGAGCAAATGTGTGCAGCATACATAAAAGGGGTCGACCAAAATAATATTTCCAAGGCAAAAGCAAAGGAGCATCTATCATCCCCAGGCCGCAACATCAAGCTACAAGTCCAAGGTCATCTTCTTCCTCATATAGCCATATGCCTTCATGCTACATCTCCTAAGCCTATACTCAATCGACAAACTCTAGCCTCTACCATATAGCTGCACACAATAGCAAGTTTCAAGAGGAACAAGGAAATCAACAAATCAATTGGCAAAGCCGCAACACTTGCACAAGGGACTTCAATATCTTATCATTGCTACAAGTAGCAACATCACGGAGCAAGACCATGTGCAGCCGCAATCTTTGAATCCCCCATGTGCATGCCGAATTTTTTGACCATCAACCATCTTGCCTTGCACCAAGGAACGAAGAAGCAAGCAAGCACCTCAATCACCAAGCTACCGCAAACAAGGGAAGTTGATGATCAATGTGCTGCAGCTGCAATTTTTGACCAAAGGGAACTCTTGGAGCAAGCATCAATATTTGGGAAGAGAAGGAAATTAAGCCATCATCAAAGCAAGAGGAATCAAGCCACACTCTTCTCCAATTTTGCAACAGCCGCAATTTTTCAATAGCCGAAATTTTGCAATCACAGTTGATTGTCGCAACATCAAGACTTCAGCTTGCCTTGCTGACTGCAAGAATCCATGTGCAAACCCCTTTGCAGACCACATCCTGCAAGCACTATCCAAGCACTAACTGTCGCAACCTACGAGGAACATCCATAGTCATCCAAGCACTAGTAGCCGCAACATCAGAGCCATCAAGCAAGGTGCTGCAAGTTCCCCTAGCCGAGAGCTTCAGGAGATCATCATCCAAGCTAGTTGATCGAGGAGTGCCACAACTAGAGTTGCAAATCGAGATCGAGAGGAGATGACTACATCACGTCAGACTGGATCTGACCTGCGATAGGCTCATATTTTACATTTTATTTCTACATACTCGCATGCCATTTCGATTGCTCATATCATGATTTTCACAATTATTTGACGATGTTTCGATACTTTTCACTATTTCTTGTTTTCGTCTGATTTCAGGAGATATGGAGCAATCGGGAGCGATCTGGAGCATAGAGGACGTGCATGCAGATCGGAGTGTCGCCCATGTTCATGACGAAGAGCTAACGGTGCTGGAGGATGAGTGGAAGAAGAAGGACGTTGAAAGAATCGATGAGGAAGCGCGGAGGAGAAGAAAGGAGTTCTGAAACAGGCCACTCCGCCGCGTGAGGAAGCTCACTCGCCCGAGTGAAGCAGCTTACTCAGTTGAGTAAAGCTGATACGACGACATCTGCCAACCTGAGTGCCATAATATACTCGATCGAGTGGTGACTTTGTTGGATATGGAAGACGTTAGTACACCCTTGTAGGGGATGTATGAGGGAATACGGACCTCGAACGTCGCGTACACGAAGTCGTGTGCAAAGGGAATATGTTCCCTTGCGGAGAGGATCTCTAGATTGATGGGAAAGTCGCATTATACGTGCATAAGTGCATGCAACATATGGCTAATAAAGGGGTAATATCTTAAGCTTATATTGTACCATGCATATGGTACAACTTAAGCTTATAATATGCCATGTACGATGGTACACCTTAGTTAAATTGTTCCAAAGGAACAATTACTCCTAAAATAACTACCTTGGGGGCTATAAATAAGACCCAAGGATTAGCCATTTCCTTACACTTTTGCATGGCATTCTTGCATGCATTTTCATTCTAGCGAAGCTCTGCCGAAATGCTTCCTCTCCCTTTATCCAAGTTCTTAATCTAAAAGTAGAGATTTAGATTGTGGATTTAGTAGCCTTACTCCGTTCGTGAGAAGACTCGATCCGTCGTGGCGAATCCGAAGGCGAAGTTAGTAGACTACCGTGCCGCATACGCAAGCGTAAGTCTAAACTTCATTTTATTGATCCTAACTTTGTTTTGGCAGGATCCCACATTGGTATCAGAGCCATACGGGTTCGCCCCGGTCAAACCGCCGCCCCGTCGAAACTATGAACGAGTCGTTGTCTTTTTCACGAATGGGTATCCTACCATTACGGATATGGTAGGATCGCTTCGTGACGAAGAGAACGCAGCGGTTGTTCTTTTCACGTTAGGGTCTCCTATCATTACGGATATGGTAGGAACTCTCCGTGACGGGAAGAACCGACCGTTCACGTAGTATGTTATTTTTTCATTTTTGGCACACGGCCATTAGAAAATAACCACTTTCTCGACGAACGGGTGCTTCATCGACGAACGGGTGCTTCACCGAAGAAGAAGGTGGTAGTTATTTCCATCGGGGAAGATGAAATTTGGTGCATGTGCACCATGGCCAAATGGGCTATGAAGGCCATGCACCCCCCTCCCTATGCGGAGGGGGTTGGCTACGGCCAATAACCACCACGGCCACCCCTCCGGCGGGGTGTGCGGCAACCCCATTCAAAGGGGGTGGCCGGCCATGGCCAAAGGGGCCATGGCCGGCCAATGCCAAAATAGCCTTGGCCATGACCGGCCATGGCCAAGCCATGGCCGGCCATGGCCAGGCCGGCAGTGGCCGGCCTCGGCCACGGCCAGGGGGCCGTGGCCGTGGCCAAGGCCAGGCCTGGGCCGGCCTGCCGGCCTGCTGGCCCTAGCAGAGGCCAGGACCGGTGCCCTGGCCTCTGCCAGGGCCTGGCCGGTCCTGGCCGGCCTCGGCCAGGGCAGAGGCCCTGGCCGAGGGGCCAGGACCCCTGGCCGGCCAGGGCAGAGGCCCTGGCCGGCCAATCATGGCCACTGGCCGGTCAAGGCACTAGCCCTGGCCGGCCAGGAGGGTGCAAATCTATACGGGGATTTTTTTGGTCGACCAATCTTAGTGTTTTGGTCGACCAATTCGGCAAAAGGCCTTGGTCGCACATGAACATGTCGATTAGCCCATACGGGGTGTCTAAAGGCTCTACTCCTTGAAGATTAGCCGTAGTGCTCTACTTCATGCGAGATTAGCCATAGTGCTCTACTCCTTGAAGATTAGCCTAAGTGCTCTACTTCATGCGAGATTAGCCGTAGTGCTCTACTCCTTGAAGATTAGCCGTAATGCTCTACTTCATGCGAGATTAGCCATGTCATTGTGCTCTACTCTACGGAGATTAGCCAATGTACTTATGACGTTGTGCTCTACTCTACGGAGATTAGCCAATGTATTTCAAATTTTTTGAAAAAGATGTTTTCAAATAGGTTATGTCCCGTCCTTAATCGGGATAGCGCAATTTAGAATTCCAAGTCCTACCACGATCCGGCCATGGTTATCTAACCCATGGGTGTGTAGAACAGGTCTCGTGGCTTGGCAATTGTTGCGCTAAAATTCTTTGCGCAAACTCTCACCTATTCCATTTTGAAAGATATGTTTTTCAAAAGTAATTTTCCACTGCGAAGTACTATAAGAGTACGATTGTTTGATAAGTGATGGGGGAATATTGAAGGTTGTTCTAGATGGTGATTGGAATCATAGAGACTTTTTCGATTCTAGAACAACATCTTCAATATTTTTCGAAAGTAACTTATCAAATATAATATAATTCCAAGTGGGATTTGAATTTTTAGAACTATCCAAATGGGATATTCTATTATCATTTCAAGTGGGAGTTATATTTTAAGAATTTTTATGCAATGTTTTGATCAAACCTTCGGTTTTGTGTCTTTTGCAGCATTTTAAAAGTAAAATGTCTTCCGCTTCAAAGAATATCGTCGCTGAGTTAAACAGAGGTGAAAAACTCAACGGCGATAATTACAACCTTTGGTCCATCAAGATACAATACGTTCTAGAGGAGCAAGAAGTGCTCGAAACTCTAAAGAACGTTATGATTGAACCCGAGTTGGGCACTACGGCCCAACACCGACGAGACAAGGAAGCTTTTGATGCTTGGTCTCAGAAGAATAAGATAGCGCGCATTACGTTATTAAGCAGTATGGCTGATGACATAATGCGCATCTTCCGAGAACATGACCTAGCCATGGACATATGGTCCAAGCTAGAGGAGAAGTTCGGTGGCACATCGGTGTCCAAACTTCGCGCAATAACTATAAGGTTCGATACATATAAGAAACATCCAGATCATTCCATGGGGAAACATCTGCGACATATGGCGAACCTTATCTCGGAGTTAAAGGACGCAGGTCATGTGCTCACTGATGAGCAACAAATCCAAGCAGTCATATGTTCCCTACCAAATGGGTGGGATCAGATGAAGATGCATCTCACTCATAATGAGAGCATCAAGACCTTCAACGATGTTTCCAAGCACCTCGAATTAGAGGAAGAGCGGCTTGCGGATGCCAAGCCAAGTGCAGAAGTGCACATGGTTGCTAGTTCCTCACACGGGGGAAAGAAACGTAAAGATCGTTCGAAGTCTTCTAATGAACGTAATAAGCAACCTGAGTCTACCAAGGAACCCAAACATAAGGGTGGGCACAAGAAATGGCACAAGAAGAAAGACTTGAAAAGGATCAAGTGCTTCAAATGCAACAAGCTCGGTCACTATGCTCGTTCGTGTACGAGTGGAAGTGACGAGGTAACTTGTAATACTAGTTACATATGTGTTTCTAGTTCAATATTTCTTGTGGAATCTAATCCATTTTGGGATAATTGATTCAGGTGCCACCGACCACATAGCAAAGGACAGACGGTCCTTCGTGGAGTATCAACGGATACCCCAAGGAATGAAGTGGATCAATGTAGGAAACAACACACGTGTTGAATTGAAAGGCGTTGGGACTCGCAAGCTAGTCTTGGACAACGGCCGCACTCTCCTACTTCATGATGTTCTCTTCATTCCATATATTCAAAGGAATATTAAAACTGTGGTCAATTTAATGGGTCTTGGTTATAGTTGGTTCCTTCATGATTGTAATATGGACCTATTTTTGTAATAATTCCTTTATTGGTACTGGGTTTGTATTTCAAAGGATTTATTGTAATAAGTACAAAGTATGATACCTCATGTAATGAATATTTCCTTGTGACAAATTCTTTGACTAATGAGTCTAATATAATTTGTTGGCACACAAGGCTTGGTCATATTGGACCAACGCGTATAGATAGATTTGCCAAACGTGGCCTTCTATCAAAATGTTTCAAAGGTTGAAATGTCGACCTGCGTACATTGCCTTGTGGGGAAATCTTGTCGCAAGCCGTTTGGAACCAGCACAAGGGCCGAGGTTCCATTACAGCTTATCCATTCAGACATATGAGGTCCGATGAATGTCAAGACAAGACGCGGAAAGTCCTATTTCATCACTTTTATTGATGATTTCACCCGATTCGGACATATCTATTTGATATCCCACAAAAGTTAAGCTTTGGCTTGCTTTAAAAACTATATGAGTTTAGTGGAGAATCAATTAGATCGCAAGGTTAAGATCTTGCGAACCGATAGGGGCGGTGAATATCAATCAACAAGTTTTAAGGAACTTTGTGATGAAAAAGGCATAGTACATCAGGTAACTATGCCTTATACTCCTCAAGAAAACGGTGTTGTAGAAAGGAGAAATAGGACTTTAATGGAAATGGTCCGTTCAATGATGGCGCAAGCTAACTTGCCAATCACCTTTTGGGGTGATGTATTATTGACGGCCGTTTTCATTTTAAACCGCGTACCCTCGAAATCAGTTAGCTCCACTCCTTATGGGTTGTGGAACCAAAGGTCTCCTGACTTAAACATTTAGAAACCTTGGGGTTGTGCATTCTACGCACATACTTCCTCCCATAAATATGGCAAACTTGGGCCAAGGGGAAGAAAATGTATCTTTAAACGATACGCAGAAAACTCCAAAGGTTATGTTTTTGTTAGTCAGGAAGACAATGGTGGGCTAATTGAGTTTGAGTCGAGGGATGTCACTTTCTTGGAAAACGAGTTTCCAAGACAGGGCGAGATAAGTCAGGTCTTATCTCTATTTGAGATGTATGATCAAGAAGGATTACCTCATTCGAGTGGGAGAATTCTTGGTGAAAACGAAGATACGTTTCAACCTTCACCAATGGATTATACGAATGACGATTATCATATTCCATACGGGAATAATGATCCAAGTGGGAGCAATTCTAACGACATTTCAAGTGGGAGTGATATTAGAATTGATCTAACTTCGAGTCAACAAGGACTTGAAGAATCTCAAATACAACGTAGTAGTCATACAAGGTTGGCTCCTCTAACATTTGAGGTTGAAATTTCCGCAAACCTTTATGATTTTACTACAAGAAAATGATGAGCCTGCTACTTCAAACAGGCCGTATTTTGCCCTGCAAAAGACAAATGGATGGAAGCGATGAAGGAGGAATTGAAATCCATGAAAGTTAACCAAGTCTGGGGCTTAGTTAACTTACCCAGAGGACATAGAGCAATTGGGAACAAATGGGTTCTCAAGATTAAGCATAAGGCTGATGGCTCTAAAGATAGATATAAAGCTCGCCTTGTCGCGAAAGGTTTTACGCAACAGGAAGGGATAGACTACGAAGAGACCTTCTCACCTGTTGTGCGTTTTACCTCGATTCGCCTGATTCTGGCAATGGTAGCTTGCTTAAACCTCGAATTACATCAGATGGATGTAAAGACTTCCTTTCTCAATGGAGAATTGGACGAGGAGATCTATATGGAACAACCAACAGGGTTTGTAAAAGAAGGAAACGAACATAAGGTTTGTAAACTTCGTAAGTCCATATATGGTCTTAAATAATCATCGAGGCAATGGTATATATGATTTCAAGAAGTTGTCTTATCAAATGAATTTTCCATGATTGATGAAGATAACTGCGTATATATCAAGAGGATTAAAAGCAAGCATGTTATTATGTCTCTATATGTAGATGACATTTTAATAACCAGAAATGAAAAGGGCTTTGTGATGGATATCAAGGCTTGGCTTTCATCAGTTTTGAGATGAAAGACATGGGGAAGTCACATATATCCTTGGAATTAAGATTTCAAGGAATCGTTCGAAGAAACTTCTTTCTCTTTCACAAGAGACTTATATAAAGAAGGTTCTAGAATGGTTTATTATATAGGACTACAAGTCAAATTGATACTCCTATAAGCAGATGCGATAATTTATATCTGAAATCATGTCCAAAGAACCAAAAGGAAAGGGAAATTATGGAAAATGTTCCATATTCCAGTGCAGTTGTTAGTCTTATGTACGCTATGATGCATACAAGACCAGACATCTGTTTTGCCGTTGGAATGGTAAGTCGTTACCGATCCAACCCAGGGCAAGAACACTGGAAAGCGGTTAAGAGCATAATGCAGTATCTTAAAGGAACTGCAGATTTGCAAAAGACTATGATAAAACCAAGAAGGTAGACATAAGGTACATATCTACGCATGAGATGATAGAGGATCAGCTTGTGAAAGCGATCCCCAGAAATGTGTTTTACAAACACTTATCATCTCAAGGATTGCGTAAGAGCTGAGTTGTACCAATGTAAATTCCCATGTCTGTAAATGATCAAAATTAATAAAAGAATAAGTTCTTTTTCCAACATTGCATATGAATTTCTTAAGAAATGTTTGGGTACATTTTTGAAATCTCAGCTGAATTCTAGTATGTCAGACAGATTGAGGTTGGCTCTCTCACATGAGCAACCACCTTATTCTATCAGACGGATGGAATAGAGATGAGACCTGTTTGAAGTCAAAATCATCAGACGGATGATTTAAGAGTCATGACTTAAACAAAATGGTCGCATGAAAGATCTACATCATATGGATGCTTACAAAAGATCTAAGAGGATTTTTTGGAAATCCTATCTGTCTAAATGCGGGATGTGAGTCCAAAGGACTATTTGAGTAGAATAAGGGACTCAAAGTCAGACATTGTGGTGCCTGATCATCATCCTTACAACATCATTGAGACATACACTCCCTGGGAAAGGAGCGATGTTGTAATACGTGTTCATACCACGTATGCATTTCGACCACTGAGTTAGTAGCAATAGTGTTTGCTATTATGTGAGACTCAAAGGCCATATGGGCCTTAACTCTTACCCTCAAGGACTCCAATTGGTTCCTTTAGATTTGACGAGATGATCGCTATCTTAGCGTGTTACTTATGGGCTATGATAATTCGGCTCGGCGGGGCACGTTAGAAAAGCGAGTCTAGTCAAGATCAGAAGGTTCGCAAGAAGAGGAAGATTGATTTCATATTCACATTTGGACTTTAATGATTCAAAGCTGGCCAGCCAATTGTGATCCAGATGGGATTCAATTGTTGAATATAAAGTATAAGAAATGTGAGGAAATAATCTAGGGTAAAGCATGCGTTGAACTACTTAACTTTGCACCTTCGAGGTCGTTGTGTATCTCTAACAAGTGCACAACAACAGACTCTACGCGCATGACGGTCGCACGGTCTATTTCTCGGTATGATAGATGAAAGAACTAAGAGAAAGACGTTCTCTTACAATCCCCTCAAGTGTGAGTGGGAGATGTTGGATATGGAAGACGTTAGTACACCCTTGTAGGGGATGTATGAGGGAATACGGACCTCGAACGTCGCGTACACGAAGTCGTGTGCAAAGGGAATATGTTCCCTTGCGGAGAGGATCTCTAGATTGATGGGAAAGTCGCATTATACGTGCATAAGTGCATGCGACATATGGCTAATAAAGGGGTAATATCTTAAGCTTATATTGTACCATGCATATGGTACAACTTAAGCTTATAATATGCCATGTACGATGGTACACCTTAGTTAAATTGTTCCAAAGGAACAATTACTCCTAAAATAACTACCTTGGGGGCTATAAATAAGACCCAAGGATTAGCCATTTCCTTACACTTTTGCATGGCATTCTTGCATGCATTTTCATTCTAGCGAAGCTTTGCCGAAATGCTTCCTCTCCCTTTATCCAAGTTCTTAATCTAAAAGTAGAGATTTAGATTGTGGATTTAGTAGCCTTACTCCGTTCATGAGAAGACTCGATCCGTCGTGGCGAATCCGAAGGCGAAGTTCGTAGACTATCGTGCCGCATACGCAAGCGTAAGTCTAAACTTCATTTTATCGATCCTAACTCTGTTTTGGCAGGATCCCACAGACTTCCACTCGGCCGAGTAAGAACTCCACTCATCTGAGTGGAGACAAAGATTTTGAAGAAATCCAAGACGGCTTATCTGTTTTTGGAGCGATCTGCAGACTATCTTACTCGACCAAGTAGCTTTCTCACTCGGCCGACTGAGAATCTCACTCTGTCGAGTAGCGTAGACAGCCAGTCGGGAAAACTAGGGTTTCTGGTGGCGCTGGGGCAGTTTGGTCGGTAGTTTTTGGTTCTTTTGAGCATGTATTTAAGCCCAGTTTTGTCTCCAGCCCAGGGGAAGACCAGATAGACTTCTTAGAATAATTTTTCTAGTGTTTTTAGTTCTAGTTAAGCTTTTGTATTGAGAAAAGATTGAAGATTTGATCTTAATTTTCTATTTGAAACTTCGTCGCGACATTGGTTTGTCTTGATCTCCTGCAAGTTTTGATTTTTATGCTATATCTCTTATTAAATCTTCATTGCATGATGAATTCTATTGTTGATCTTGCTTTCTTATCGATTTCTAATATGATTTGTGAGCAGTTCCTTTGCTCTAGGGCAAGGGGATGAACCCTATGGATCTAATGTTTGATTTGTGAGATTTATTGGATTGCTATGATATTGGGCTTATAGAAAGGTTAGATCTTGATTGATTTACTACGGATAGCTAAGGATTTCTCTTGAATCTTGAGAGCTCGACAGAGGATCTTGATCTAAGGAAAGACCTAGATATTCGGTTTAGGTTTACAATCAAAATTCCCTAGATTTGGTGCGCAACAGTGACCAAAGGTAGCATTTTTATCGTTCTCATATACTCATATTCGTTGCACGACGGTGAACGAGTACGAATTATCACGATCTAGATCTGAACTCAAGTTGCGCGACAGCGAGCTTGAGTTGGGATTGGACATATTGTCGATCTTAATGCTAGTGGTCTAGGCTAGGCTTGCACGACAGCGAGGCTCTAGTTTAGATTGCTATAGACTTGCGTAGTGCGACAATGTGCGTCGGTTCTTCATTTATTGTAGCAAGTTCACCTTAAATCAAGTTTGATTGTATGGTAATTCATAACTAACGTTGATGACTTGAAAATCCATAGTGGGGATTCCCTAGCCCTAGACATCTTTATTATAATGAATTTGCATTGATACTCCAACGATTGTGACACCATCCATTCTCAAACGATTTTCCACCCAGTAGCTTAGTAATTGAAGTAGAGTACCGTCATTCGTCCTCACTGTGATTCGATACCCACTTGTCCCTTAACCGTGCACTTGCGGTAAAGCTACATCGCACCCTCGGGGCATGTATCCTGGGGCCGAACAGGTTTTTGGTTCCATTGCTGGGGAGGCGACAGTATTTTATTTTCTTTACTTAGCTATTTTTCTTTCTTTATTTTATTTTTATTTTTCTTTTATTCATATATTGCACTAACAAATCTTTCTAGTTTCTCTTTTTCTGTGCATGAAAACGAGGTCAAGGGCATCTGAAGAAGACATACTATTTGATCCTAAGATCGAGCGCACGACAAGGAAACTGAGAGCAGAAAAGAGATCAATTCTAGAGGAGAACCTAATGGTGGATGAAACCAGAGATGAGCGATTACGGTGGACCGCTAGGCTTATCTCCATCCAGGATAGGCTTACCCCAAACAATTCGGCTAATAAATCTTCCATACTTATGCCGGAGTTGGCGACTAACAAGAACTTTGAACTAAAGACGAGGCTTATTGTGCTGATGCAACAAGACCCCTTCCACGGGAATTCTCAAGAGAAGCCGCATTATCACCTACAAATGTTCTTGGCAAAGTGCGCCACTTTTTAGATGTCGAATATGCCGGTGGATGCTATCCAATTGCGTCTTTTCCTTTTCACTCTTCGTGACAAGGCTTTATATTGGTTAAGGATGCAAGATTATGGGACATTCACTACTTGGGATGAGCTAGCGAATGTGTTTGTCTACAAATTTTTCCTGACATCCAAGTCCAAGACCGTAAAGATAAGAAACTCTTTGATGTCTTTCAAGAAAGGATCCCAAGAGTCTCTCTATGAAGCGTGGGAGCTGTTTAAATCAATGCTCCGACCATAGCATCGACGATTGGGAGCTTGTGCATAGTTTCTACAATGGATTGCGGCCAGACACAAAGATGATAATCGACGCCACGGCCAACGGAGCTATTCTATCAAAGATGCCGGAGGATGCCATGGCATTGCTAGAGGAGATGGCCTCCAACATTCAGCAATGTGCTGACGAGAGAGGCCAATCATCATCATCTTTGAAGCTGGCAAGTATATATGAGCAAAGGAAGTGGCGGAGTTGACCACAAAGTTTGACCCTCTCCCTAAGGTTGTGGAGAGGATTGAAAAGAGGATGTGCGATTCATATGGAGTGCCCAACACATCAACATCCAGAGGGAGCATGAGTGATTGGCAAGACCAAGGCCAAGTCATGTTATTTGGAAGCGAGCAAAATGAAGGAGCTATGGAGCAAGTGCAATATGTCACCGGTGGGGGTAACAACGGTTATTGGGTGAACCCGACTACCAAGGGTCACCCCATATTTTCTTATGCCAACAATGAGAGAGCCTTGACTCCCCCTCATTAACAACTACCACCTCAACAACAACAAGCCCGGTCCCCTCAACAACAACAACTGTATCAACAAAGGCTGCCCCAACAACAACAATATCAACCAAGGCAACAAGCGGGGCCTTATAGACCCCCCGGATATAATCAAGGATGGAGAACACAAAACCCTCCACCGGCACCACTAAGATCTGAGCACGAAGCCAGAGTTGAGGAGTTCATGGCCGAGCAAAAGAAGATCAATGAAAAATTGACGGCGGGTCAAGATTCTCTCAATACTATTGTGGCACAATTGGCGGAGCAAATCACTTTGCTCAACAAGGCTCAACAAAAATTGCCGGCTCAACCGGAGCAAAACCCGAGGAGCAACACCTGACACATCAATGTAGTAGTGGCGGTGACTACGAGAAGCGGGAAGGATACCACTCCCACAATGGTTCAAGCTAAAACCCCAAGGGAGAAAATTCCGATTGAAAAAGAGCAAATTAATAAAGAAGAGAGCCCCAAGACAACAAATAATGAAGAAAAATCTGAAGCAGATAAACCTCAAAAGGAGCAAACTTATACGCCACCCATACTATTTCCACATCGATTGGTGAAGGCCAAGATGTAGAAGAAGTTCGCTAAATTTCTGGAGTACTAGCGAGGTATTAGCCTAAACATCCCGTTCTTGGATGAGATAATTGAAATCCCGATGTATGCCAAGTTCCTCATGGACTTGATCACGGGAAAGAAGCGAACGGAGAAGATCATGCTAGCCGAGCAAGGTACTTGGTTCGTCAATAAGGAGAAGATGCCAAAGAAAATGAAAGACCTCGAAAGCTTTCAAATTCCATGCACTCTTGGCAGAGTCCCCCCCAAAAAAGCTTTGGTAGACTTGGAAGCGAGCGTAAGCCGCATGTCGCTCACTATGTTCAAGAAGCTCAACATGGGGACCGACCTCAAAGGCACCGATATGAAGATCCAACTCGCCGATGAGCGAATTACTAGGCCGGTGGGGATTGCCGAGAACGTGCCACTTCAAATACTGTGAGGTCTTTGTGTACCATGCGACTTCATCATCATGGACATAAAAGAATAGGGCGATACATCGCTTATACTTGGACGTCCCTTCTTAGCTACCACCGGAGTCATAGTGGATGTAAGAGAAGGAACGTTGTCTCTCAACGTTGGCAACATAGTGGTTGAATTCCATCTTCCCAAGACAATGAAGCAAAGGCCTTGGTCGGAAGAAGAGGACTATATGGACCTCCTTGATGAGGTAATAAATGAAGCCATGCATTATGACGTTGGAGCCTTGCACATGGAGAACCTTATTGAAGTCCTAAATACCAAGGACAACACCCCAATTGGAGAACCACCGGATCCTCTCATTGAGGAAGTGATCACGCTCACCAATGAAGAGAAGAACGACGCTGATGTCATGAGGATTAGAGAGCTATGCAAGCTCTCTATGGTGAAGCATAGGGAGAAAGCGCCACCGGCGAACATATCTCCACCGCCGAGAAAGACTGAAGATGCCAAGAGCACAAGCTTGGGGGAGTCATCCCTCAACACCATTAGAAAGGAGACGAACACTAGGGAAGCCAAAGAGGAACAAGTGCTACATTTGAACCCAAGTGATCTCCTCGGGAAATTTGACATGCGCATCTCCTATGCACCGAACATTATGCGTTAAACGCTAAATCTTAAGGGGTCGAGCTCAAGACCTTAAACGAGTGCTTGTCAGGAGGCAACCCGACGGTTCTATCTTAGTTTTTTAGTTGAATTTTACTTTAAATTATGTTTTAGATCTTTATTAGTCTATAGAATCAAGAGTCTATAAAGAATCTGACGACGGGCTATGATTTTCATTGCAGGAAAAAGATGAGAGGAGTCCAGATGAATGGAGGATAGCCATGGAAATGGAGAGCACTCCAGGAATATGCTCAAGTGCCAAAGGAAGGAAGGAACTGACGGGAGAAAAAGAAACAGAAAGCGTCACAAAACAGAGAATAGAAAGCTGAAGCAGACAGCCTACTCGGCCGAGTGACATAGTCACTCGATCAAGTGGAGAAGCCACTTGCCCGAGTTACTCACTGACAAGGAAGTCTCGAAAACCCCCCTCTCTGGAAATTATATGCCACTCGGCCGAGTGACTTTGTCACTCGATCGAGTGAATTTGACACCATAAGCTCTAAAATTGCTCTGTGAGGCATGTTTACTCGGCCGAGTAGCTTAGTTCACTCGACCGAGTGACTATTCCTACTCGGTCGAGTAGGAGCCTGTAACAAATTATTCAAAAATTCATACCATGTTCCTAATTGCCACTCGACTGAATGGAACTTATCACTCGCCCGAGTGACTCGAACTACTCGGCCGAGTCATCCAACCCAACCGACGCAACAAAATTCAAATTCTTTTAGGGCGACTCAGTCGAGTGATGATCATCACTCGTCCAAGTGACTTAAAGCGACCCAAACCGATAAATATCCAATCGACAGCGCCGGGATTTAAAAATCCCCAAATCGTATTTTCTCTCCCCTCCTCCCTCTGAGCGCCCGAACCCCTGTTCCACTCACCCGAGCCACCACGCACCGTGCCCAGGCAGCCCTGGCAACGCCGACTCCGATGATCATCGACGACCTTTCCGGTGCCGACCGACGACAGCCACCCCTCTCCATTTCGCCCGATTTCTCCATCTCTCCCCTTGCCCTATTTGTAAGCCCAATTCAACCCCAAATCCAAATTGAACCCTATTTACGTCTATTTCTCTTGATCAACCCCTTGATTTTTTTATATTCATGGCTAATCTATTGTTTTTGTGCTTCAAGGTAGCTTGGGGGAGATCCTGTGCAGATTTGGAGCCGTATGGGAGGCGTCTCTTGTTCAGGTTGCTACGATGAGTCGCACCATGCTTGGTACACTCGTTTCCTATTTCATCTTGAGCACATTGTGATTTTTTGCACATCTCACGGCACCACCATGCCCCCACCCACTAAGTCTTATGTGCAGCAGCCCACTTCTAAGCAGAAGAGGTCTGGCGATCCCGGTCCCTCTTCCCCTAAAGCGGACTCCCTGCCTCCTAACGATCCACTTCCTACACTTCCATCTCCCACTTCACCCATTCCACCCCCACCAGCACAGCCCGCCACGGTGATCGACACATTTGGGATCACCTTCAAAGATGACACACACCACATCAAATTTGGGAGGCTCTCACAGCGTTCGATCGTTCTCTCTAGGTTCGCACACATAGATGACCGTGAGCGCCGAGGGGTACTTCAGGGGCTACTCCAGTTGTATGACAACATAGGGTGGCGTGATTTTCTATCGGTGTAGGTGGACACCGATGTCCGACCGACCCTCGAGGTCCTGAGTTCTATTTGTAGGACTCTGAGGGGGTGCACATTTCACCTGATGGATCGGGAGTACGAGATTACTCTCAATATGCTCCGAGCCTACTTCCATTGGCCCCCTGACCCTGACCCTACCGAGCTTATGGTCCCACACACCACACCCCATCTTCCTTCGATGCCCACACATTCTAGACCTTGATCACGGGCTCCCTACTTCACTTTGACCCTAGCCAGGCCAAGGCTTCATCTATCATCCACCCTTGCCTACGGATTGCTCAGTGCCTTTTGGCGACCACCATTCTTGCGAGGTATGAGCCTAGGACGATGTCTATGTCTGAGCTCTACATGCTCTATGCGATGATGAGAGAGAGAGAGAGAGCCTTCGAGGGCACCATGGATGTTTTAGTCCCCGTCATCTACATTGATATAGCTAGCTGGTATCTTGACCGCATTGTTTCCTCTGTCACCGCCAGGACGGCGATTTGTTGTGGTGGTCTGATTACCTTGCTAGCTCCCATGTGTGTGATTGAGCTTCCTGCCGGCTTGCCTCGACCTACGGGCCCCACTTCACTATCTCTAGATGTGATGGCCCATATGAGGATGTTGTGTACTCATAGACAGTGCCACTTGGTTTGGATACAGGGTCTGTTTTCAGCTGATTATATGGTGCTTTTGAGCCCTGCTCGGATCCATATTGGACCTGCAGGTGGGGTGTGGAGACCAGAGATGGAGCTCCTCATCCCAGCTGCCTACGTACTCAAGCCCGATGGCACCTAGCGGGATCCCATTCTTGGCCCTCTAGCCCCGGATATCCCCATTCCATAGCCTGCCCCTGATCTGATTCCCAAGCCCGGCACATCTGTCCCCACCTCTGCTCGTGCCGAGAGCTCGTCTGTTGCTGTTTCTGTCCCCACCGCCACCTCTGTGTCATTGAGTGTCGATCCCATTTCCTACATGAGCCTTGAGAGCTCCACCCCCGCAGCCTTTGAGAGAGGCGAGCCTTCCTCCTTTGCGGCCGCTGAGACCCTATCCTTGCCCAATTTTTCGACCACTGGGGAGTCATTCTGTTGCTTTCATGACCTCCCCATCCGTTGACCTCCATGTCTCTGCTGCTGCCATTCTCACCGAGAGTGTCGTGACGTTTGTCACCACATCTATGTCCACGACCTCTCTACCTACCTCTTCCTTCGTCGCCGCCTCATCCTTCTCCGTCGCTGCTTACACTTCTGAGAGCATACTTGCGTCTCAGCCTCCCACTAAGGCTGAGCGTCTTTTAGTAAGCACTGCCCTGCACCCTCACCCACCAGTGGCCCCACTCATCTATGGTGGCCGTGTGTGACAACCCCCTTCCTCCTCCTGCACGACCCTCTGCTCCCGCTCCTGACGCCCTTGTCCAGCAGCTCCATGCTATCGAGGGGGTCGTGAGTGGACTCAGAGTAGATTTTAGGGCTCTCACCACCACCGTCAGCTCCCTGCAGGCCCGCGTTGCCATGATCCCTGGTATTCAGCTCACGCTAAACCAGATTTTAGCTCACCTGCAGCAGCCACCACCACTGCCACCCCAGCCTGCCCCTTAGGAGCCTGCATCTCCTCCACCATCGCCTCCACCACAGGGAGGTAATGGCGCTCCACCACCAGTCTAGGCATGTACACTTGATACCTGCCATATTTTTGCTCCACCTCTCGCCCCATTATTTTGCCATCATTTTGCTTGCCCATATGTTTTGATCACTTTTTGCTTGACACTATTATATATATCAGTCTGGGGGGAGTATGCACTTCTGGCCCACATTTTGTACCCATTTTGCATTTTCCCTCCATCATTTGCATGCCTGCTGTATCCATCATCTGTATATATCATGCCATATTTTACTTTCTTTATTTTCCTTCTATTTTGCATCATGTATGCATCCACACCCACCTCCATATCTTATGCGTCCATGTGCCACACTTAGCACATTGAGGACAATGTGATGTTTAGCTTGGAGGAGTGAGTGCACACACGCACTTTTTATTTTTTTTTCATTTTTACCTTTATTCTTCACCTTTCTTTATTTTTCACTTATTTTCACTCACCTTTTCATTTTCTTGCCATGCATCGCGTTTTCATACTTTTGGAGTGACTTGCATATGTATAGTTAGTTTTTTCTTATTTTCGTCCTTACTTCTTTTACTTTCTTTGCTAGAGATGAATTTCCTATGATGACTATATCTTGGAGTTTTCTTTACTCTTATGCACGTATTCTCCTGACATGCTATCTTTTTTATTTCTGATATCATATGCGATACATTGCTATACATTTGAGAAAAAGAACTTCCATCGTCTGCTATGTAAATTTGAATGAAATTTTAGCGTTAACTGAGTCTGAGAACTATTATTGTATACTCTTCATAGAAAACACACATCAAGCTTCACACATTGATTGCCTATACTTGGAGTACTGCTTTGCCTTTCTATTATCACTTCTTTTTGCATGAAATGTGTTTTGAACTTCCAGGTTGAATGAATGATTGCCAATTGATATGATTAAATTAGATTACTTTTTGTTACCAAACTGAGTAGATTACATTACCCTGCTGAAGTTGTTGTGCACATACAAAGAGTGAACCAAGCGTTATGTATACTTCTTTCTTCACATATCTTGAACATCATTTCTATACTTATAGTCATTGGTGAATCTCCCCTAGGTGAATCCTATATTTGCATCTTCCACGTGCTAAAAAAATAAGCACCATGAATCCCAAAATCTCAAAAGATATATATATATATATATATATATATATATATATATATATATATATATATATATATATATATATATATATATATATATATATATATATATATATATATATATATATTATTTGGGATTGTTCTCGTGTATATAAAAAAAGAAAAAAAGAAAAGAAAAGAAAAAAGAAGAAAAAGAAAAAGAAATAAAAGAGAAGCAAAAAAGGAAGTTCCATTGTATATACACAATCCCTTTTTTCCTCTTTCTTCCACATCTTCCTCTTATTCATTTGGAGCTACAAAAATATGGGAAAAAGTCGTATTTTTATATTTGATGCCACCATGCTTATAGATAAGCTTGGGGGAGTGGATCGAATGACGTGAGAGAGAGTGACTACCTATATGTGCATGACAACCTAAGCTAGGTAATTTTTGATATTTAGGGAGATTACTTAGAGTACAACGACGTTTATGAATTGAAAATTGGCATGAAATTCATAAAAACCATCTTTTTCTATTCTTATTTCCTTGAAATGTGTGATATCTCTTATACTCCAAGTAGAAAGCGATCAATTGAAAAGTGTGTGATCTACGATTATGTATACCGTTTTATATGCCCTAGACGATGGTGATTCTAAAATGATTTCATATTTCATATGATTTTCGATGTTCTTAGTTTTTCTATCAAATGCACCTACATGAGATGATATCGAAGTGAAAAGCTTTAGCATGTTTATATTCATTGTTCGTGCTATTTGAGTATGCAACTCTGAGTTCTGAGAGAACGATCTAGCATCTTCGCCTCTTCACCTTCCCTTTCTTTCATTCCTTTTTCTTTATTTTTATTCTCCAAGTTCGTCTCTTTACTCATCTTCCTCGAGGACGAGTAAGAGGTAATCTTGGAAGATTTTGATAGGCCCATAATTTACACATTTTTCTGCATATTTGCATGCCATTTCGATTGCTCTTATCGCGATTTTCACGATTATTTGACGATGTTTCGAACCTTTTCACTATTTCTTGTTTTCATCTGATTTCAGGAGATATGAAGCAATCGGGAGCGATCTGGAGCCTAGAGGACTTGCACGCGTACCGAAGCATCACCCATATTTATGACAGAGAGCTAACAGTGTTGGAGGATGAGTGGAAGAAGGACGTCGAAAAAATCAACGAGGAAGCGAGGAGGAGAAGAAAGGAGTTCTGAAACAGGCCACTCGGCCGAGTGAGGCAGCTCACTCGCCCGAGTGAAGCAGCTTACTCGCCCGAGTGAAGCAGCTTACTCGGCCGAGTGAAGCAAAGCTGATACGATGACATCTGCCAGCCTGAGTGCCATAATGTACTCCGCCGAGTGGTGACTTCCACTCGACTGAGTAAGAACTCCACTCGCCCGAGTGGAGACAAAGATTTTGAAGAAATCCAAGACGACTTCTCTTTTTTTGGAGCGATCTGCAGATTGTCTTACTCGACTGAGTAGCTTTCTCACTCGGCCGAGTGAGAATCTCACTCGGCCGAGTAGCGCAGATAGCCAGTCTGGAAAACTCGGGTTTCTGGTGGTGCAGGTGACACCCCCGCTTCTGCTATGCTAGATGTGTGCAACGATAAGATCGGGGGCGTGAGATTTAAATATTGTAACCGCAAGCGCACGGTGTTGTAGTGTGGCTTGGGGGTCGAACTCAGGGAGGCGTGGATGTGCTTGTGTCAAAGAGGATCAAATTCACACCATGGACGAGCTAGCCCGGATCAAATGAGGGTTTGTCACGGTAAACAGAATGTAAGGTATAGACAATATAAAGGAAAAACCCGGGACTTTGGTTTCCACCTGATTCGGGATATAAATTGTATGTTTTTACCCCCTAACTATCCCCATTTTGTGCTAAAGAGTAGGCTTAATTGTGCTCTTTTTGGGTATATTTTCATTTCATATCAATTTCGGAGCTTATTCTCATTCTTGACACA
The DNA here is from genome assembly GCA_030789695.1 of Scilla litardierei. Taxonomy (NCBI): domain Eukaryota; kingdom Viridiplantae; phylum Streptophyta; class Magnoliopsida; order Asparagales; family Asparagaceae; genus Scilla; species Scilla litardierei. The sequence continues at coordinate 265,138,980 of CM061141.1, read as the reverse complement.
AAATACGGATTTTATCGTCGTTATTGGCTTCCTATTATTTTTCATATGCTCCTGGTATTATTGTGATTATATGGTCAATTTTTGAGAATTATTGGAGCATTGGAATATTTTATATAGCTTATTGGGAGGTCAATATTGTGTTTTTAATAGTCATTTAATTTATTTTCACATCAAATGGACTAATTTCTCCTTCTCATATTTTTCAGGTACCCCTAGGAGTCTTGGGGATTTTCCAGAATTTTTTGGGAATTTTCTGGGCATCCTAGGTATTTTTGGTGATTTTTATGGAGGAGAAATGGGGGTTTAAACCTCAGAAAAAGGATTTTACCAAGGGGCGCCACGTGGGCCAATCAGATGGCGCCACGTGGCGCCATCTGCCGCGCCTCTCAGCTGGGCCGCGCGCGCTGATTTAAAAAAAATATATTTTTTTTAATTTTGCGGGCCGGCCCGCGGTTTCGAAAGAGCGGGCGGGGCCCGCTCGATAGCCAGTCTGGATTGGAAAACTCGGGTTTCTGGTGGTGCAGGTGACACCCCCGCTTCTGCTATGCTAGATGTGTGCAACGATAAGATCGGGGGCGTGAGATTTAAATATTGTAACCGCAAGCGCACGGTGTTGTAGTGTGGCTTGGGGGTCGAACTCAGGGAGGCGTGGATGTGCTTGTGTCAAAGAGGATCAAATTCACACCATGGACGAGCTAGCCCGGATCAAATGAGGGTTTTTCACGGTAAACAGAATGTAAGGTATAGACAATATAAAGGAAAAACCCAGGACTTTGGTTTCCACCCCCATCGTGCGATTCTCGCCGATACGGCCTACGGGTAGGATAGCGATAGGAATTAGGGTCTAATGGTGAGACGTTGCCTCTGAAAGTGGTACCGACGTCCCATGGGCCCGATATTCCGGTCGGTGCCCAGGATGATACGCCGGACTTCCCGGGTTCAATCAGTGGGCACTCTGTTAGACCCGCCTGGGTCTACCGCCGGCCCTCTTGGGCCGGCCCATGTGGGCCGGTAGGTTTGCCTTTGCGCGCGCGCCCCCTCTCCCCTAGAAACCCTAGTTTCCTCTATGAATACGGGCTAGCCGTCATTAGGGATTTTATGCTTGATATTGGAATATTTCTATTGAGCGTCCATTAGGAGTAGATCTAGATCTAGACGAGTGCGGACGTCCTCTAGGCGTCTTGGGAGGAGAATACACCTCTTTTGTATTCAATTATCTAGTTCTTGCTATTGTTTTCTCAATAAAAATCCTATCTTTGGTTGGTTCCTAACAATTTGGTATCAGAGCACGTGACGATCCATGGCGACTACGACGAGATCCCACGACAAAATTGAAGCTTTGGAGGCCAAATTCACGAGCGAAATCGACGGGATCAAGAAATATTTGGCGGCCAATGACGAATCCTTGACAAAATTGACGGAGGCCGTCAACCAATTGACGGCCAATCAAGCAAAGCACGACGACCAATTTGCACAAATGATGGCAACCCTAAATCAATTGGCGGCGAACAACAAAGAGGAAGAAAACCCTACATTGGGGGAAAAGGTGGCACCTTTGAAGAAGGAAAATGAGAAAATTGATAGCTTTGACCCAAAAAGTGCTTTTTGGTGGAGGATCTAGCCGACGACGAAGACGAAGAGCCATGGAAGGGGGACTACCGCGAGGAGGTGTGATGGAAGGCGGTGGAGAACCAACGGGGGAGCGACGGCCCTAGCCGCCCTACTTGGGAGACGCGGACTGTAATGCCCTACCAGCTACTGCACAAGTACTAGAGGGGGGGTGAATAGTACTTTAAAATAATAAGGAGTATAATTCCAAATTAAATTGCAAACAACTACCAAATCAATTTGCGGAATCTTAAATTGAATGACAACACAAAATTAACAATGCTAACAAACGATGTTAATGGGTTCGGATCCACCCAAGTCTCCCCGACTTGTTCCCGGTGATCCTACGTCCCAACCACCCGGATCCCCTCCGGATACTTGAGTTAGAAACCCTAACTCAAGATTTCCACTATGAATATCTTGTGAAAAACCTTCACAAGATCAAATCATACATGCAATGGCAAAGTGAATCCCACAACCCGGGATCACAAACTTCTCTCACAACCGAGAGAACCAATTAGCAATATTAAAGAGTTTAAATGAAATTAAACAATCTTACCACAAAATCCTATACCTTGAGTTTTTCTTACCCAAATGGTGAAATGAAGGATTTGAGGAAGATGAAGTCACCAAAACCTAGCACCAAGGAAATGACCAGCAATGGGTGCCTAGGGTTGAGTTGGAGACTTGGATCAAGCAATAGCTTGAAGAGCTCACTAAGAACAAGCTTCTCTCTAGATCTAGAAATGAGAGAGAATGGGTTTCTTGTGAGGAAGAGAGCTTTAGATTTGAGGGAGAATAGCTATCTCTTTAGAACTCAATGAATCTCTGAATGGAAGCTCTTACCTAGATAGAAATGACCTAGGTTCGTATTTATAGGAACCCAAAAACACAAGTTAGGTCATTCACCAACGGATAGAAATCTGTGAGAATTAGTCGGTCAAAGAATAATCACTGACCGACTAGTTCATCAACTAGTCGGTCAGTCAAACAACGTGGACCGACTAAGAGTAGATCTGAGAAGAGATAGAATTTCAGACCTAGAAATCTAGTCGGTCCAAGAAGACTGTCTGACCGACTAGTTTCACAACTAGTCGGTCAGCCAATGAACGTAGACCGACTAAGAGGCAAAATAACTTAGTCTGAATGCAAAGTGACTTAGTCGGTCCAAGAACAAAAGTTGACCGACTAAATTGTCAACTAGTCGGTCACCAAACGTTCTTAGACCGACTAACGATAAACAATAGCTTAGGAGAAATTTAGCATGAACAGTAAGTCACAACTATTCGGTCAAAGAAGCATCACTGACCGACTAGTTCACAAACTAGTCGGTCGGTGAGTCAACGTAGACCGACTAACTGTAAACAGTAAAGTCCAAGAAATTAAGGAATCAAACTAGTCGGTCCAAGAACAGTTGCCGACCGACTAGATCACCATCTAGTCTGTCAGTACTTGTTCTTGTACCAACTAATATGCACAATAAAGTCCGAATCGAAGCGCGACGCTTCGAGGAAGTTAGAATGAACTTGTGCAAGGATCCTAGAGCTACGAAATGAGCGTAATGAAGATATAAACGTAAGATATACTCAAGGCTTAACATTCTATATATCGAAGCTAAAAGACTATAAATAAAACCTTAATAAACGGTCTTCGAGAGCTTCGATTGAATCTTCATAACTTCCAAAGCGTCGCAAGAGCTTCAACGAAGCTTTAGGCATGAATATGAGCTTTGGGAAGAGTTGAGATGTCGCTATGAATGTTCTCGTGAATTTGGCGACGATCTCCAAAACTGCGCTCACAAATTGTTAGTTCATGGATTATTTATGTTTGCTCATCATCAAAACCAAATCCGGGGAGTCCAATATTCAACATTCTCCCCCTTTTTGGTGATGACAAACCAACATAAATAATAATCAAAAATAATAATTCAAATGTAAAATACTTACTCCCCCTGCATTGATGACACGTTAATTCCAAAAAGAATATATATGAATTGCATCAATCAGACGAGTAAGATATATAATGAGGATCGATTTTTGAAATATCGGATTTTGAAAATCCTTATATGTATCTTAACTCCCCCTGAATCTAACATATCAAACTAGATTCTTGGAAATTGAGTTAAATTTTCATTTGCGCTATTTATTATCATTATCTCTCCCCCTTTGGCATTATCCCAAAAACGGGGGGGGGGAATACAACGACAACAATTAGGAAATGTAAAATCCAACATCGGGAGTCGAAGACATAGACAATGGACCAACTTGACACCAAGGGAATAAAAATGTGGAAATCAAATCAAGGTGTGCCAAAATGTCCATTATCACAAAAAGATCAAAAATCATCAAAAATACCAAATAATTATTCATTTCTTGAATAATGAAACATACTCTTCAATATTCAATATTCTTGGTTAATTTGTGCATGGAAAACAATTCTATACAATTATAGAATTTAAATCTATTTAACCAAGTTTTTAATCGTCGAGCGACGAGTTCACATTTCAAATGCATTCAACGAATACATAAAAAAAATGCACGACGAATAAATGACAAAGTGAATGACGATGAACATATATATATGTAGAGACAACATGAGTACATCCAAAAAGATATCACATCGAATATATGAGGTACATCATATCAAGCGCTACATATCATCAAAAAGAAATACATCATACATCATCGACATCATCAAAGTATATCAACATACATCAAAACAACATCATAACATAATATCCAACTCCGACATCCAGAAATCACAAAAATACATCAAAACATCTCTCAAACCCCATCCTAACCCAAAATACTCTCACTAAGATATATCATCCAAAGCGCAGTGGAGAGTCCTCGGAGCAGACGATCACGAGGAGGAGGCTGGATCTGCAGCGTCCGTGGGTCCAGTCGACAGAGTGGACTCAGGCTCTGCAGGGAGTAGAGGTGTCTCAACAGATGGAATCGTCGGGGCAGGAGTGGAGATCTCAGCAACAGGCTCAACATCGGGAATCTCAACAGCAGCAGGGGTCTCGACAGAAGCAACAGCAGCAGCAGTGTCAACAGCAGCAGGAGATACATGAGCAGGCTCGGAAACAGGGTCAGCAGCAGGCTCAGAACTCTGAACACCTGGTGCACCGGAGGAGGTGCCAACACCAGGAGCAGAAGAGGAAACACCAGCAGCAGCAGCAGCAGCAGTGGCCTCATCGCCACGGGCAAAAGAAGTGACAAGCTCGTCAAGCTCCTCATCGTCCATCTCCTCGGCCTCAGACACTGAAGGAGGAAGATCAATCCCCATCATACGAGCCATACAGCAGACTACCTCCTCAGTACGAGCCAAACGGAAGTCGTGCTGACGAAGTAGGCGTACGACATCGTCCAATGTAGCAGGGGAAGAGGAGGCTGCAGCAGCTGACGGAGTAGACTGGGATGCAGATGCGGTAGACCTCTGAACGTGACGAAGCACCGCTAGAGATTTCTTCACGGCCGTCGCGTTCAGAGGCGTACCCAAAGGACGCTCATCGTCAGGAGGGAGAGGGACTCGGAAATGACGGAATACGAGAGTCAACAGGCAAGGGTATGGAATGTGCGCAGACTTATTGGTCTTGCGTATACACTCGAAAGAATCCATCTTATCGAGTATCACGCGAGCCCAATTAATCTCGCACCCCAAGAAAAGAGCGTAGATCAATTTCAAGAACGGCTGAGATGGGAGTGAAGAGGATCCATACTTAGGGAGGAGACATGACTTCAAAATCAGGTTAAGAACCCACGCATTCGGCTTGAAAGATTTCGATGGAACACCAATGAATGCGGAGGGGATAACCTGGAAAATCTCAGAAAGAATAGACTGATCCAAGGAAGAAATGTCGTCAACGGAAATGTCCGAAGGAAGGAGACCACACGACGAACAACCAAGAATCTCCCCCAAGATTTCTGCCGTGAGAACTATAGGAGTTCCCAAGACAGTCGTCTCAATGGAGTGGCTGGCGTCGTACTGGCCTCGAATACGATTGGCATAGAACAATTTCACGAGGCGAGGATACGGTTTGGGATTGGCCTTGGGGTCGTATCGGAGATAATCTAGAAGACCACTATAAGAGAGAAGATCAGCAAGGCCGAGAAAATCAGAAAACTGAACGTAATGCTCTAACAACAGTGGACAGTGCTCTATATGGTTGTACGCTACGAGACACTGAGGGTCATCGCGGCACAACGATATGTCTACACCGCCGACTGGCATAGGAGCTTTACCCTTAGCCTTACGGGTCTTCGGAGGTGGAGTGGGTTCCCTAGTAGGCTCATCCTCTGGGATAAATTCAGAGTCGGAATCGGGAGGAGTAGCCGAAGTGTGAAGTAAGGGCTTTTTGGTCTTGGATTTGCGGGGCTTGACGGACGCAGTCCTAGGCTTCTTAGGAGGAGGCGAAGATGGAGAGGCTTGGGTTGACTTGGCACGACGCTTAGGCTTCGGGGGATTCCTAGGGTCGGAAGGCCCTACGGTCATAGGAGAAGCCCCGGAAGAGGCGATGGGAATTCTCGTCTTAGCCATAGCACTACGAGCACAAGAAATCGATGATAAGATCAAAAACAAACTAGCACAAACCCTATGAATCAAGAAATTCGAAAATACAAACCCTAGGTTAAAACTAGAAACCCTAGAATACCTAGGAGGAGAAATCGAACCCTAGGGCAAGAAATCGACCTAGGAGAGGGAGGGAGATACCTAGGAGGTGGAGTCGACGGCGGCGGACGGCGGGGATGGCCGGAGATATGGCCGGAGACGACGGAATATGAAGGGGCTCGATCGGGGTTTTGGGGGTTTTTGAGTTTGAGCTGAGAGGATACCGACTAAAAGAGATTTTAGTCGGATGAATTAGAGTATAAGTCGGTCAGGATACGAAAAGACTCAACTGCCCTAACACACTTAGTCGGTCACAGTTCAAGCACTGACCGACTAGATTACGATCTAGTCGGTCGGTCAATGAGCTTGAACCGACTAAGTCGAAACAGATGCACAGAGGGATTTCTAGGGCAAGAATTAGTCGGTCGCAGTATATTCACTGACCGACTAGTTTTCAATCTAGTCGGTCGGTAAGTGTACTGTGACCGACTAATGAAAGAAAATGATAGGAGTTAGATATAGGCTTGATCTAGTCGGTCTGAGTTCATTTGCTGACCGACTAGATGAGCATCTAGTCGGTTGACAAGTGAACTTAGACCGACTAGAGGAGTCCAAAAATTGATAATTGATTTCTCTTCACAAACCACTTGGATGAAATATCATAACTCACTCATTAGTCATCTAAATTACCCCATAAAACGTCGAAATCTTAAATACGACTTTCAAATACGAATTCGATCATAAATTCAAATAAATCACATAAAATTCCCAAAAATTCAATAAATCTAGCATGAATGAAATATCGCGAAATATAATAGCATGCAAGATAATTGAATGAAATATGAATCCTATATATCGGATTCACCCATAATCCCCAATTCTCGACGCAACCGCACAAAGGAGTCCTCCTTTAGGGGTTTCGTGAAAATATCGGCGATTTGCTTTTGGGTTTCAACGTACACTAATATGATGTCCTTTTTAGCAACATGATCATCTAAGAAATGGTGTCGGACATCTATGTGTTTCGATCGGGAATGGTGCACCGGATTCTTTGAAAGACAGATAGCACTTTGGTTATCCACCATGATAGGGCTAGTATCACAATGAATACCAAAATCCTTCAATGTGTGTCTCATCCAAAGAACCTGGGCACAAGCGGCACCGGCGGCAATATATTCCGCCTCGGTGGTTGAAAGTGATACCGAATTTTGCTTCTTGGAAAACCAAGAGACAAGAGAATTTCCTAGAAAATGGCAAGTGCCACTAGTACTTTTCCTGTCGGATTTGCATCCCGCATAATCAGCGTCACTGTATGAGACTAACTCATACGTGCTAGATTTCGGATAAAGTAATCCAAAATCTAAAGTGTAACTTAGATAGCGAAAAATACGTTTAACCGCTACTAAGTGAGAATCCTTAGGTTGAGACTGATAACGAGCACATATACATACGACAAACATAATATCGGGCCTACTCGCGGTAAGATAAAGTAAACTACCTATCATACCTCGATATAGACGAATGTCTACATCTTTTCCGCCCGTATCTTTATCAAGATGTGTTGTAGTGCTCATAGGAGTCTTTTTCCCGGAGGCATTCTCCATTCCAAATCGCTTTAGCAACTCCACCGTGTACTTTGTTTGGTGGATGAAGATTGCATCGTTCAATTGGCGAATTTGGAGACCTAAGAAATATTTGAGTTCGCCCATGTGGCTCATCTCAAATTGTTCCTTCATAACATTAGAAAACTCTTCGCAAAGAGCAAAGTTAGTAGCACCGAAAATGATATCATCAACATAAATTTGAACTAATAAAATATCATTATTCGCATGCTTAATAAAAAGTGTTGAATCGGCTTCACCCATTTTAAAATTCAAATCCAAAAGAAAATTCTTTAGGCGATCATACCAAGCTCGAGGAGCTTGTCTCAACCCATAAAGAGCTTTCTTTAGTTTAAAAACATGATTTGGAAATTTTTCATTTATGAAGCCCGGAGGTTGAGAAACGTAAACTTCCTCAACGACATCTCCGTTTAAAAATGCACTTTTAACATCCATTTGAAATAATTTAAAATTCTTATGGCATGCAAAAGACAAAAGTAATCTAATTGATTCTAATCTAGCTACCAGAGCGAAAGATTCTTCGAAATCGATACCTTCCTCTTGTCGATAGCCTTGAGCAACTAACCGAGCTTTGTTCCGGACGACGACTTGATTTTCGTCGGTTTTGTTCTTGAAGATCCACTTTGTCCCTATGACGGTGTGGTTCTTCGATGGCAATGGAACAAGCTCCCATACCTCATTCCTCTCGAATTGAATGAGCTCCTCCTCCATGGCTAAGATCCAAGCGCTATCTTCGCATGCTTCATTAATATTCTTTGGCTCTATCGATGAGGCAAAAGCACAATTTGCGAAGTGGTGAACTTGCGATCTCGTCTTGACACTATCTTGAATATTGCCAATGACTTGCTCATGGGGATGGTCACGAACCGAATGAAGCCGTTTGGGAATACCTTGATCACTAGGAACATTCTCAACAACTTCATTAGTTGGGTTAGTCTCAATAGAATCAATAGAATCATTAGACTTAGAATTATCAAACGAATCACATAAAACATCCATAGAATCATTATCATTTGAAATTCTAGTTGGAACAAATCCTTCATCAAATGAGACATGAAGCGACTCCTCGATCGTTGAGGTTCGTTTGTTGAATATCCGGTAGGCTTTGCTACGCGTAGAATATCCAACAAAAATCCCCTCATCGGATCTTGGATCGAATTTGTCCAAACTACCATATGTGTTCTTAATAAAACATTTCGAACCAAAAACACGAAAATGTTTAACTTGAGGCAACCTACCAAACAACAATTCATAACAAGTTTGTTTAGTGCCGGGCCTCAAAAGTATTCTATTAAACACATAGCAAGCGGTGTGTACCGCTTCCGCCCAAAATTGATGGCCAAGTTGGCTATCATCAAGCATAGTGCGAGCACACTCCACTAGCGTCCTATTCTTTCTCTCAACTACACCATTTTGAGGAGGTGCACGAGGGAAAGAGAAGGTGTGAGTAATACCAACTTCATCACAAAATGTCTCAAAAGACTCATTCTCAAATTCACCTCCATGATCACTACGAATAGTGACAATGGTGGTTCCTAAGAGATTTTGTACTTTCTTAACAAAAATTGTGAAGTTTTCAAAAGCTTCATTTTTATTACACAATGAAAATACCCAAGTAAATCTTGAATAGTCATCTACGATGACAAGTCCATACCTTGCATTTCCTAAGGAAGCTACTCTAGTTGGCCCAAATAAGTCTAGATGTAATAGCTCTAGTGGCCGTTTAGTAGAGATGCTTTTCTTAGGTTTAAATGAAGATTTAGGAAGCTTGCCACGTTGACAATAATCACAAAAACTTTTCTTTTCAAAAACAAGCTTCGGAAAACCTTTAATAGAATTTAATTTCGAAAGCTTATAAAGTGTTCCAAAGTTCACATGTCCAAAGCGTCGATGCCATAAGTGTTGTTCACTTGTGTTGGCAACGAGACATTGTTCATATGACTTAGGAAGATCCAAAATATAAATGTCTTTATGACGAGTTCCGAAAAATAATAATTTATCATTATCTTTTCTTAAAATATGACACAATCCTTTCGCAAAACTAACTTTGTAACCTTTGTCACAAAGTTGGCTTATTGAAATAAGATTGTGATTTAAACCACTAACAAGATAAACATCACTAATTAATGGTTTAGAGGGGTTACCAACTTTACCAACACCTATGATGGTTCCGCTCTCGTTGCCTCCAAATACAACGCGGTTTCCATTCGCAATGGGAACCACTCCGGAGAGCAATCGAGCGTCACCCGTCATGTGTTTTGAACACCCGCTATCGAGTATCCAATTCCCTTTGGAGCTAAATTTAAATTTGTTGCTCCTCTTCTTTTTCTTTTCCTTGAGTACCTAAAGATAGACACTTTCATATCATGGTACCCAAGGTCATTGGGTTCAAGGGATTAGACCTTTGGAAGCCCAGTCCAAGTGGACTTAGACTTCCCCACATAATTCTTACTATGCACAACATCCGAAAAATAAGCATTCATATACATTTGTTTTTCATCCATGCTTGTGTCCTTTGGGCTCCAAATAGTGAAAATTTTGGGAGCCATCATCCTATTGGGTGCATGCATGTGACGTTGATTTCTACGTGATGCATGTTGTGGATAGGCATACGGGACATGATGGAATGGTGCACGACGAGAATTATTCATATGATGTGGTGGGTGTACATATGCATGTGTGGGAACACGTGCGTGAGGGTGTCTCACATGGTGTGCACGTGCCCGAGAATGTGTTGCATAAAAATCATCATATGTGTGAGCCGGTGGAGTAGGACGTGTGTTCCTACGTGGCATGTTATTGGTGTACATGTAGGCATGCCCCTTCTTTGGAGGTCCACCCAAAGTGGGTTTCTTTCCGAAAGAGGGTGTGGACGAGGTGGAAGCACCATTGGTAGATGAACTACCAATAGAGTGTTTGCTCCCACTCGTTGAGGCTTCGGAAGTTGGCCTAACAAAAGTAGTGACCGACTTGGATGAATTTCCCATCATATACCCCAAGCCAATGTGGTGTTTGGCCGGAAGTAAATCATTTAGGATATTATCCAAATGGCCCTTACCCTTGTTGAATTTGTTGATTCGGCCCAATGTGTCCTCATATTTCTCTTTGAGAGAACGCAAAGAAGTATCCAAAGTGGATATTTGCGATGTGAGCACATAAACACGAGATTTAAGATTCTCGTTCTCAATACTCAAAGTCGAGTTTTGAGAAGTTAAATCCGCTATCTCATGTTCTTCCGCATCCTCAATGCTAACATGTTCAAGTTTAGATTTGAGATTCACAATCTCATTTCTTAACTCTTCAACAACGGTGTCGTTGTTGGTGATGATATTCTTAGGCGATGTTTGAATACTAGCTAGGTCATCTTTTACTTTAGTATATCGATTTACTAATTTTGTGTATTTTGACCAAAGTTGAGAGTTAGCATTCCTAAGATCGTCCATGGTTACCTCATCGCTTTCGACATCACTATCATCGGAAGAGGAGGATCCTTGATCTTGCTCCTCTCTTGCCATGAAACACATGTGCGCTTGCTCCACGTGCTCATCGTCCGACTCACCGCTTGAAGAATCATCAGAGTCGGTGAAGGTAGCTCCGACAAGTCCCTTCTTGTTTCCTTTCGTGTACTTCTTGGACTTGTCATACTTTGGCGCCTTCCACTTCTCCTTTTGCTTATTGAGGGGACACTCCGCTTTCATGTGTCCCGGCTTATTGCACTTAAAACACAAAGGAGAGTAAGAGGCGTTAGAAGAACCAAATTTACCTTTGGTCTTGAAGTTACCTTTTCGGAAGAAACGGTTGAACTTCTTGGCCATGAGTGCCATGGATTCCAAGTCCAACTCGTTTTTCGATTCTTCATCATCGGTTGATGTGGATGTGGATGGAGCGGCTTTGAAAGCAATAGCCTTCTTCTTTGGCTCGTCTTGCTTTAGATAAGACTTCATCTTTTCTTGCAATTTGAGCTTGCTATCCTTGCGTACCTCCTACGACATTAAAGTACCCATTAGTTGAACTACGGTATAGTTGTTCATGTCATTACCTTCCTCGATGTCGAAGGTACGTTTTTCCCAAGAAGAGGGAAGTCCTTCAATAAGCTTTGAGCACTTCTCCTTTTGAGTGTAGGACTTGCCGAGGGCCTCTAACTCGTTTATTATGTCAACAAAACGAGCGTAATATTCTTTCATCTTCTCGCCCTGTTGCATATGAAACATTTCGTAATCTTTGTTTACGACTACGAGTTTAGAGTCTCTTACCCGACTCGTCCCTTCATGTAGTATGAGGAGAGAGTTCCAAATTTGATATGCACTCTTACATGTGCATATCTTATTGAAGTCCTCGGGCTCCAATGCGCATTGCAAGGCGTTCATTGCCTTGGCATTGCTTACCTCCGTGGCGACCTCCGCGGTTGTCCATTTCTCAAAGTCTTCTTCTTCGGGCTCGATGTACTCCTTCATTGTAGTCCTCCATAAAGATGCACTTCGGAGGAAGGTTTCCATCCTACATTTCCAGTACCTGTAGTTGGTACCGTTGAAGAATGGATGCCTCGTAGAGGAATGTCCTTCCATCACCGAAGATGCTCCTTCACGGTTCCTGAAGGTGTCATAGTTGGAAGGTGGACGCACGGTCTTGTTGTCGTTGGCAGACATAGCTGAGTATCTGGCTTTGATACCAAATGTAATGCCCTACCAGCTACTGCACAAGTACTAGAGGGGGGGTGAATAGTACTTTAAAATAATAAGGAGTATAATTCCAAATTAAATTGCAAACAACTACCAAATCAATTTGCGGAATCTTAAATTGAATGACAACACAAAATTAACAATGCTAACAAACGATGTTAATGGGTTCGGATCCACCCAAGTCTCCCCGACTTGTTCCCGGTGATCCTACGTCCCAACCACCCGGATCCCCTCCGGATACTTGAGTTAGAAACCCTAACTCAAGATTTCCACTATGAATATCTTGTGAAAAACCTTCACAAGATCAAATCATACATGCAATGGCAAAGTGAATCCCACAACCCGGGATCACAAACTTCTCTCACAACCGAGAGAACCAATTAGCAATATTAAAGAGTTTAAATGAAATTAAACAATCTTACCACAAAATCCTATACCTTGAGTTTTTCTTACCCAAATGGTGAAATGAAGGATTTGAGGAAGATGAAGTCACCAAAACCTAGCACCAAGGAAATGACCAGCAATGGGTGCCTAGGGTTGAGTTGGAGACTTGGATCAAGCAATAGCTTGAAGAGCTCACCAAGAACAAGCTTCTCTCTAGATCTAGAAATGAGAGAGAATGGGTTTCTTGTGAGGAAGAGAGCTTTAGATTTGAGGGAGAATAGCTATCTCTTTAGAACTCAATGAATCTCTGAATGGAAGCTCTTACCTAGATAGAAATGACCTAGGTTCGTATTTATAGGAACCCAAAAACACAAGTTAGGTCATTCACCAACGGATAGAAATCTGTGAGAATTAGTCGGTCAAAGAACAATCACTGACCGACTAGTTCATCAACTAGTCGGTCAGTCAAACAACGTGGACCGACTAAGAGTAGATCTGAGAAGAGATAGAATTTCAGACCTAGAAATCTAGTCGGTCCAAGAAGACTGTCTGACCGACTAGTTTCACAACTAGTCGGTCAGCCAATGAACGTAGACCGACTAAGAGGCAAAATAACTTAGTCTGAATGCAAAGTGACTTAGTCGGTCCAAGAACAAAAGTTGACCGACTAAATTGTCAACTAGTCGGTCACCAAACGTTCTTAGACCGACTAACGATAAACAGTAGCTTAGGAGAAATTTAGCATGAACAGTAAGTCACAACTATTCGGTCAAAGAAGCATCACTGACCGACTAGTTCACAAACTAGTCGGTCGGTGAGTCAACGTAGACCGACTAACTGTAAACAGTAAAGTCCAAGAAATTAAGGAATCCAACTAGTCGGTCCAAGAACAGTTGCCGACCGACTAGATCACCATCTAGTCTGTCAGTACTGGTTCTTGTACCAACTAATATGCACAATAAAGTCCGAATCGAAGCGCGACGCTTCGAGGAAGTTAGAATGAACTTGTGCAAGGATCCTAGAGCTACGAAATGAGCGTAATGAAGATATAAACGTAAGATATACTCAAGGCTTAACATTCTATATATCGAAGCTAAAAGACTATAAATAAAACCTTAATAAACGGTCTTCGAGAGCTTCGATTGAATCTTCATAACTTCCAAAGCGTCGCAAGAGCTTCAACGAAGCTTTAGGCATGAATATGAGCTTTGGGAAGAGTTGAGATGTCGCTATGAATGTTCTCGTGAATTTGGCGACGATCTCCAAAACTGCGCTCACAAATTGTTAGTTCATGGATTATTTATGTTTGCTCATCATCAAAACCAAATCCGGGGAGTCCAATATTCAACACGGACATCACGCGAAAGGGGCGGGGGGCCTATCCCTCCGCTGCCGGGCCTCGACAGGGGGGGCCAGGCCCCACCGGGGCTTGGCAGGGTCCGGCGACCCTGCCGGACCTCCGACAGGGCCCGTCGGCCCTGCCGGAAGCCCGGCAGGGCCTGTCGCCCCTCCGGCAGCCCCGGAGGGGCCCGACAGTCTTCGACAAGGGGCCGGAGCCCCCCGATCTGTAGTACAGGGGGCCGGAGCCCTCTGATCTACCCCCCAGGGGGCCGGAGCCCCCCGATTTCTCGCACAGCTGGCCGTCGGCCCTGCCGGAAGGCCGGCAGGGCCTCCCTTGCCTCCGGCAGCCACGGGGGGGCCACTGGGGCCCCCAGGATGCTCGGGGGGGCCCGGCGAACCCCCCCTGGGTTCGGCCGGGGGCGCCGACCCCCCTGGGGGTCCGGCGACCCCCGCCGACCCCAGGGGTGACCGCTGGGGCCCCCGGGACTCTTCCAGGCAGTGACCAGAGTCGGCAGCGGCTTTTGGTGGCGATTTTGGGGGTTTTTCGCAAGATCCGCCACGGCGTGAGGCTCCGACACGTGTTTTCGAGGAGGAGTTGGGACCCGAGGATTTTCAGGAGCACGATGACTACTATCGGGACCCTCCTGACCCCCACTTTGACGACGGATGGTGGCAGCCACCGCCCCACCACCAGGAGAGGCACACCACAGACACCGGAGGGAGGTTTGGAGACTACCAGGAGTGGCCAGAGGACAGTGTTGGAGCAGACGAGGGGCACGGAGACCGAGGGGACTATGGGGGTCGCGGAGGAGGGCCACCCAGGCGTTACGAAACCATGGACGAGAGGCGACAGCACTACCGTCCGCGTCACAGAGACGATGGGAGGCCCGAGCAGGGGCACTTTGGAGCGGATTGCAGAGTCCAGAAGCTGAAAATGCCGATCTTTTCGGGGGAGGATCCACACGCCTGGCTGTTCACGGCAGAGAGATATTTCGCGGCGCATCACATGACCGAGGCCCAGAAGCTGGAGGCGGCGGCCATCTGCATGGAGGGGCGAGCTTTGGGTGGTTCCAGTGGAAGGAGAGGATACAGCAGATCCGTAGCTGGACGGAACTGAAGGACTTGGTGCTGGAGAAGTTTCGAGACCCCGCCTGGGGAACCTACACGAGCAGCTGTTTGCCCTCAGACAGGAGGGGCCGGTGCGGGAGTACATCGAGAAATTTGAGACGCTGGCAGGACGAGTTCATGGGGTGTCGGACGAGTCACTGGAGGGCACCTTCTTGAAGGGGCTACGTCCTAGTCTTCGAGCTGCGGTAAGGCCATACAAGCCTCGATGGCTTTCAGAGGTCATCGAGATGGCGCAGATGGTGGAGGACTCCCGAGCTGAGGATAGGCGAGGCGGAAGCGGCTACAGTGGGCAGATGCAGCGGATCACCACGACTGGGATAGGCGGAGCAGGGGTCCCTACTGAGACAGTTCAGACAGGGCTTGAGAAGACAGTGGAGCCGACCCCGCTACCAGCTGGGGGCCCATTCCGACGGATGACCGATGCGGAGATGAGGGAGAAGCGGCAAAAGGGACTCTGTTTTAGATGCGACGAGCGCTTCTCTCCCAGACACCGTTGTGTGGATCAGAAGCTGCAGGTTTTGATCGCGGAAGCAGACGACGATGATGTCTTGGAGGACGAAGTCATTGGAGGGGAGGACGACTCCCACTCGGAGTAGCACCGCCGGTACTTACACCACCTTGAGGACAAGGTGGTTCTTTGGGGGGGAGTATTGTTAGACCCGCCTGGGTCTACCGCCGGCCCTCTTGGGCTGGCCCATGTGGGCCGGCGGGTTTGCCTTTGCGCGCGCGCCCCCTCTCCCCTAGAAACCCTAGTTTCCTCTATAAATACGGGCTAGTCGTCATTAGGGATTTTATGCTTGATATTGGAATATTTCTATTGAGCGTCCATTAGGAGTAGATCTAGATCTAGACGAGTGCGGACGTCCTCTAGGCGTCTTGGGAGGAGAATACACCTCTTTTGTATTCAATTATCTAGTTCTTGCTATTGTTTTCTCAATAAAAATCCTATCTTTGGTTGGTTCCTAACACACTCCCGTGTCCATTAACACTGATCGACTCCGAGAGCACTAAGCTCGCAACGATAACTCCCAACGTCTCATCATGACGCTCCCGCGCGCTAGGATTCGGCGTCTACGCTAAGGGCGTGAGCTATGGCTAGGGAGTCAACCGCCAAGTTTATTCCCCCTTGGCCCAACGGTCAAAGGCGGTCTTTTCCCGTCGATGACAATGAAACACCCCGCGTAACCGTTAGATTCCTAATCTCTATCGATTTCCTAACCCTATGGATGCATCGGGGAGAACCCACAAAGGGGTTTCCACCAAAATCCCAGATTCGGGAACTACTCACACATATTTAGGAAAAAGCGATCTAAACAGAAATCGACCGTAAAAATCATGATCCGACAATAGAAATGTAATGGTAGTAAAGCAATTAAGATAATACTGAATTTTCACAAAGATCTGAAAACTTAAAAAACTGGGAAATTACAGCCGTCACAAAATGAAGAAAACAGCAAAAAAATAATCAACTCCCGAATCTGGGAAACCTAGGGTTCTATATATAGAAAACGACATCACCCGATCGGTTGACAAGTCAACCGATCGGGTGAACCGCTTCACAGAATTACAGCGCGATGCGGAACTTCACCCGGTCATCTTCACCCGGTCGGTTGACATATGAATGTGACCGGTTGGATCTTGGTGTCGTCGGGTGAGGAGGCCGGTTGAGCTGACCGTGTCTTGGTCTTTGAGATTCAGCTACAGGTGAACCGATCGGGTGAAGGTCACCCGATCGGTTGGCAATTACAGTAGAAATCCAGAGACTTGGGCGTTTTGAACCGGCCTGCGAACCGACCGGTTGACTTCTCGTGAGCTCCAAGCTGCGTCCGGGTGGTGCACGCATGCATCACCCGATCGGTTGAAGATGATCAACCGATCGGGTGAGGGGCTGAAAGATGCAATCTTCGTCGTTTAACCCCCTGGATCATGCGTGACTCCTCCCGTTGCTCCGGGGACTTGCAATATCATCGTTTTATGCCCCCATATGCCAGTAAACTCCTGAAAAATACGGGAAACACAGAAAAGTGAAAGAAAACAAGAAAACACGAGAAAACGAATATAAGACGGCGGTAAAATACGGAAAAACACGGAAGAAAACGTGCGCAAATATATGAAATATAAACGCACGTCAAAATCCCCCAAGCTGAACTCTTCCTCGTCCTCGAGGAAGACGAGTGAGAGTATGAGCTCGGAGAGGAAAAAATAGAGAGAAAGAGAGAAAAAGAAAACTCTAAATCCTAGATCGCCCGTCAGGGCCAACAAAATCAAAAACGACACACCAAGCAAGAAAATGCCAAATCACATCACTAAACCAATGAGTACGATTCCAGACAAGTGCTGTGGGCCCACGCGGTGAAGCGCGAGTGAGTGTGGTCGTGCGCTAGCAGTCCGTGTCACTATCTATGATGTGCGATAAAGCTCGATATACACAAATCCAGGAAATGACCCAAATATCGATTTGAATTGAATAAAGCGGTGAATATATAGTTCAAGCATGCATGAAAATAGAGAGAGAATCGAAACATATCATGCGTCAGGGGCTCCACAACTAGGGTTAAGGAAATCACACCACTATAGCCTAGATAATAGCTAAAAAGTTCCTAAGCCAAGTGTTTTCGAAACCGATGGGGGTTGAGATGATGTGGAGAAGAACACTCGGTGCAAATTCTCGCCTTCCCTTTATTCTCGGCAAGTAGGAAAAGATATTCACACTGGAATTTTTTTTGGGTTTTGGGCATTTGTAAAATTTTTTGGATTTTTGGCTATACAATTTTTTTTTCTTTCATTTCTTTCATTTCTTTTCTCTTCTTTTTGGGTTTTTCTTTTCTTTTCTCCTTTTTTTTGGATTTTTGGATATTGGGGTATATACATGTGTACTCTCCCAAATGGGAGAACGGTACACGACGAGGGGATTTGCACCAAGTAAAACAAAAGAGAAATCGGAATCTAAACACTTGGGCAAAGGAAACTATTCTCGCTAATTAGAGCATGGGCTAAGTGGGTTATCCTAGTCCTTAATTGTGGAATCTCGACACATGCGAAATGAAGCATACGATATATATATAATCATGCATACAGAAACAGGCAAGAGAAGCAAATACCGCATTATTCATATCGACGCGTGATAATCTAGGGGTCATTCCTGGACAGGTATATAAAGTAAAATCACAAAGCAGAAGCACACCAAACAGCTAGGCACGACGCACGACTCACAAAAAGCTAAGTGGACCCACGATGCGTGAAATGTAAGACGACTCGATATCCTAGGGTTAGTGAGTGTGATTATCGATGTTATGCTAGGTGTGTGTGATTTTGTGGCAATTCATCATAGGGTTCATCTCTAGGAGAAAGAGATAAAAAGAAGAAAAGAAAAATTAAAAACACGATGAAAACGACACAAAAACGAAAAAGAAAGACTCAAACGACGCACAAAGTGCGACTCCCCCAAGCTGAAGCTTGCATTGCCCTCAATGCAATAAGAGTGAGTACGGGAGGGCAATGAAAATGGGGGGGAATACGCACCGACACAAAAAAGGAAATTAAAAATATGGAAAACACAGATACGAAACTGAAAATAAAGAAAAAATCAAAATCAAACCACACGACACGAAAATAGAAAAAGAAAGAAAGAAAGAAAGAAGGCACGACACACAAAAAATAAAACAAGCACACACACAAAGGAAACAAAACACGACAACACAGTAAAATAGACTTCCCCCAAGCTAGACGTGACAGTGCTAGCGAAAAGATATGATCGTGAAAGTGCAGAGATATGCAAGGGGGATGTCAAAAAAACAAAGTGAAATCAAAAATCAGGAGAAGGCGAATCCTCGCCCTCCTCGGAAGAGAGAGGGGATGGGTGGTCGGGGGAGGCTGGGGGTGTGCGGAGAAGCGGAGAAAGAGGTGGAGGAATAGGTGCAGTGGTGGTGTGAATGATGGGTGGAGTGTCGGTGGTGATGGGTGGAAGTGGAAGTAGACGATCAAGGCTGTGGTAGAAGGGATAGAAATGGGGGGAGAAGACGTGATGGTGACGGTACTGGGTGGCGGTGGAAGCGATCTGGAGCGCACCTGCAATTTCTTGCGGCGCACATAACCAGTGACGGTGGAGGAGGGAGGAGGTGGTGGAGGGGCGAGAGAAGTGGTCATGAGAGGAGAAGTGGATACGGGGATGTGAATAGATGTGGGAAGGGGGAAGATCGCCTAGGTGGAGTTGAAGGTGGAGGGGAGGGGTGGGATGGTGGAGGAGAAGAATGTGACGGGGGAGGTGATGGAGGTGGGGATGTGTGGGATGGTGGAGGAGAAGATCGTCGGGGTGGTGAAGGTGGTGGTGTGGGTGGTGGTGGTCCGTGGAGGTGAGTGAGGAGGCGAAGAATGACGGCCACGTTCCTCTCAAGTGCGAGGAAGCGTGGGTGAGTCAAAAAGGAGGACGGTGATGGGTCCGAGGGGGCAGAGGACATGGCAAGATCACGGAGGGCAGCGACCTCCCTCTCGAGAGCAAGACAGGCAGAGACCTGGCGGTGACCAAAGGAAGTGGACTGACGTGAAGCAAAAGTGGTGCCGGCAAGTGAAGTGGAAGTAGTGCCGACGGCAGTGGTCGTGCCGGCACTGGACACAAGGCCAGAGATGGCCGCAAAAAGGTGCTCAGAAGTGATGGGGCCAGGAGCAGAAACAGGGTGACTCAGGCCAGCCCCAATATCTCCCCGGGACGCAGGAATATCCTGCTCGCCTAAGTGGGCGGCAGGGGAAGGTGGTCTGCGTGCGTCCGGGGGAAAGAAAGGAAGGTGCAACCCCGCTAGAAACTCGGGATCAGGCGGGAAAGTCCAATCCGCCACTAAAGCTATGGTCATCCGAGCGGGGTTGGGGAGAATGGTGTAGGGGTGAGGGGGGTGGCCGTAATTGAATTCGAAACGACCATCGGGGCGGGGCCTAATCATATGAATGTGCCGCAGGACGTCAAGATCTAGACGTGAGGGTCCTACGGCAGTAGGAAAATTTCGGGGGATGGGAATGTTAAACTGGGGGGAAGAAACAATAATAGTGATAATGCCCCCATAACAGATCTTGCCCTTCCCGGCCCTGCTAATCTCGAGAAGCTTGTAAACAAGCCAATCACCAGCATGGACAGGGATAGTCGGGGCCCTAAAGCTAACTCCATCATCATCACGAACAAAGGGGAAAGTCATGGCCCAGAGAATAAAAAGATCGGGGATAGTCACGGTGCCTGACTCATCCCACGGGAAAAATGCAGAGGATATGATCATATGGGCCAGACGAAATATGGGATGGATGATGGAGGAGGCCTTGGCCTTACCCCGGGGATAGCGAGGGAGTATGGTGAGGCGGAACCAAAAGTTATCGACGTCAAATTCCGGGGGATATCCGTAGTGTCAGATAGCGTCATTCCCAAGAATAGGGAAACCAAATATATCGCAGATGGTATCCAGGTTTGTGCGGATGGTTTGGTTACGCACCCGAAAAGTGACGGTCGACCCTGACTCACAAACAAGGGAGGAAAGGAATTCTAGGGTGAGTGACGGGTAGGACGCCGCAGAGGTATTCAGGAAGGCCAACTAACATAGGTTAGCAAAAAAAGTCTCGACCTCGGTGAAGACACCGAGGTCGACGAGTGATTGGGTGTGGGCAAACTTGGTTGATAGATGCCCCGAGCATCTAGTCTGTGGTAGAAGTCTTTCTGCTCCTGGTTCCGAAATAGATACCCATGCGGGCCCAACATTGGGTCCACAGGGGGGATAACAGGAGGGGGAGGGGCTAGTGTCAGTTCACGTGTGTGGGGAGGAGGATGTGTATGTTTACGTTTCTTTCGGGACGGTTCCACCTCCCGCATTATACTCTTCCCTTTATCTCTCTCCCGGGCCATGTGTGCATGTGAGTGGTGCAAATGAGTGCAAAATACTATCAAAGTGCACACACACGAACAACCAAGAAAATTAAATATTTAGGGTAAAAATTGAAATTTAAGAAGTGGAGCGAAGTTACCCCGTAGAAATTCGAGTTCCACGCTTGTAGATGACCCAATGCAGTGCAATGGGAGAAGTGTGGAGCCGCGGCACTCTTTTTCAGCAAAAATTCAAAAGTGGGGGTGGATGTTGGGGATTAGGGCTAGAAGAATGCGAAATAGGAGAGAGAGAGAGAGAGAGAAATAGATGGAGAGATGCAAGGGGAAGGTGGAGAGAGAGGCTAATGGAGGAGTGGAGGAAGTGGGAGGGGAGTTTTTAGCCGTTGGGAGAAGTTGGAAGGCGAAACGACGGCGGAGGAGGCGATCGGGCGAGGGGCTGTGAACGGGTGGATCGGGGGATATTTATAGAGTTTAAGTCAAACCGATCGGGTGAGAAGTCACCCGATCGGTTGACTTTAGGACGAAATTTTAAGCTGAAAAAGTGCTACAGGCGAACCGGTCGGGTGATAACTCACCCGATCGGTTGGCCGCTCCACAGATTTTCCCGAAAGTTTGGGGTTTCTCACCTGGTCCCTCAACCGGTCTCGCTTCTTGTCACCCGATCGGTTGACAAATCCCTGAAATTTTCCCGAGAGTTTCCCCAGGTCACCCAGTCTGCTCACCCGGTCTCTTCTTTTCTCACCCGGTCGGTTCATTCAGTGGCAGACACGGCCGTTAGCTGATACATCCCAACCGATCGGTGAGTTATCACCCGATCGGTTGGGGCCTTGTTTTCTGCAAAAACCCACAAATCGCCCAAGTTCCATCACAGAAGTTGTTTCGGCTGGATTTATTTATAAAAATAGATCAAATAAAATTAAGAAAAAGTCCTAAAAGGTGAAGCAAAAGTTTAGAACATGGGTTGCCTCCCATGAAGCGCTTTTGTTTAACGTCGTTTAGCTCGATGCCCGTTGATGATGTTCAAGGCGGACGATATGGATGATGCCCGAAGTGCGGCATCGCTTCAGATTCTCCCTTTGACGTAGTTGGCGGCGACAAAAGAACTTGCTCGACTACCATCCCCTTGTTGATAGGATCCAGGGGCTTCTCTCTCAAATTGGCGTCTACCGCTATCTTTTTCAGGATCCGGACCTCATCACCGGTGAGGTCCATGGGCTCCTTCCCCTTTCTCCTCGTAGGAGGAGCCTTAGGGAATCCAGGAGGGATCACAGGTCGCGCGACCGCCTCATCAGCAACTTCCTTCTTTGGTGAGCCGTCTTGCTCTCCAAGGTCCCCCAAGCTATCGGGGGGATTCCTCTAGAGCACTTCCCAGGCACTTGTTTCAACAGCTCTATCTTCTCCGTTCTCCAACATACTGATACTAGGATCGTCCGGGAGATTTGGATGCTTCATCGACAAGCCTAAGTCAAATTCGACTCTTTCTTGGCCCACATTGAGGGAAAGCTTCCCATTCTTCACGTCTATCAAAACTCTGGCGGTTGCCATAAAGGGCTGTCCAAGGATAATTGGGGTATGCTTGTCTTCCGGCATGTCCATCACCACAAAATCAACCGGTACTTGTACTCCTCTCACATCGACGGGGAGGTCGTCCACTACTCCCACCGGGTACTTGACCGAACAGTCAGCAAGTTGTAATGTCATGCCGGTGGGCTCTAAGTCTCCCATCCCTATTCTCTTGTACAGCGATAGGGGCATTAAGCTGACACTCGCTCCTAGATCGACGAGCGCCCTCTGGATTCGCACTTCCCCAATAGAGCAAGGGATGGAGAAACTTCCTGGGTCCTTGAGCTTGGGCGGATTTGCGCGCTGAATGAGGGCGCTGCACTCCGCCGTTAACATGACCTTTTCTTTTCTAGATCCCCATGTCACCAAGTCTTTCAAGAATTTTGCATAGGAGGGGATCGTCTCAATAGCTTCTAGGAAGGGGATTTGAAGGCTTAAATCCTTGACCATGGCAAAAAATTTGCCATACTTCTCGTCGATTTTCGCTTGGGCCAAACGTTGTGGAAAGGGCACAACGTGCTTGAATACCCTCAAATTCCCTTCTTCTTTCTTCTTCTCTTCTTCGGGGGCTCCCTCTGGAGCCACAATTTTTGGCGACGGGGCACCGTCGTCATTAGCTTTTTCAATTGGCCGCTCAACGGCCAGTGGTGCTTCCGGTTCCCTGGGTGGCACTCTAGTAGGAATTTGTGTCCCGCTCCTCAAGACGATGGCGGACACATTTTCATGTTCATGCGTGAGCGCCAAGGTCCGATTTACCCCCCTAGGGTTCACCTCAGGCTGTGGCGGTAATAAATTCTACGGTCTCTGAAGGTTCGCCACTTGCAACCCCAGCTGGGTCACCTGATCAGTGAGGACTCTTTGTCCCATCTCCAGCTTCAGATTGATCTTCTCCTGGTTGGCTATGTATTGAGTCAAGAGGGACTCAACCGGAGAGACGGCCCTTTGCTGGCCATATTGTTGCTGGATGGGCTGTTGATTCCTTGGAGTGTACTGCTGGTACTGTTGTGGAGGTTGTTGCTGCTGAAATTATTGCTGCTGAAACTGCTGCTGAGGCCTAGCCGGCTGATATATCTGCTGTTGTTGCTGAGTCGGCTGTTGATAAGGTGCTCGGTAGCTAAGGTTGGGATGATTCCGGTTGTTTGGAGAGTAGGCCGGGTTGGAGTTGGTTCGTGGTGGAAAAGGCGCATTCCATGTAGGATTGTAAAATAATGCGCTTGCCTGATCCAACGGTGGTGAGATGTCACCACCGTCGAACTCTCCAAAAACTTCGGACTCTACCGCAGCAATCTGTTGTGAACCGGTGCCACCGGTGCCTACCATCAATGCGGAGATCTGGGTCGATAGCAAATCAAACTTGCTTGACAATTTGTCGATGTCCTTGACTCTATGGATGCCCCCAGATCTAGGTGTGGCCCTCTCGTCACACCACCGCTCATTGTTAGATGCCATATTTTCAAGAATCTGTCCGACATCTTCTTCGCTTCTCGACATAAAGGACCCTCCAGCCGCGGCGTCCATGGAAGATTTTAAATCGTCCCTTAACCCATTATAAAACAGATTTATGATCTTCCACTTCGGGCTCATGGTGGGGACATCTTCGCTGCATCTCCTTATATCTCGTCCAAGCTTCATGCAAGGACTCGTGGCTGGCCTGGGAAAAGGAGGAGATCTCACTCCTCAGCTTCATGGTCTTCCCCGGAGGAAAGAATTTCGTCAGGAAGGCATTTGAGAGCTTCTCCCAGGTGTTGAATGTATTCGGGTCCATTCCCCTAAGCCACAGCTTGGCATTATCTTGCAGAGAGAAGGGGAATAGCTTCAGTTGGATCGCCTCAGTTGTGACACCGTTTATCCGGAAGGTGTCACATTTCTCCAAAAAGGAGTCTAAATGCTCAATCGGGCTCTCCATGGGTGCACCCGAAAATTGATACTGCTGGATCCACGTCACCAAAGACGGCTTAAGCTCGAAGCTTTGGTCCGTAATAGCTGGAGGACGGATGGCAGAGGTGGACTCGATAGATGGCATCGAGTACTCCAGCAGGGACTTGTGAGGCGGGGTGTTCTCCCCCATGGCTTCAGGATCCTCTCTTCTTCGATTCTCGGCGGCCAAACGCCTTAGGGTGGCGTTTATCTCTGGATCAACGGGGATCAAGTCGTCGAGACTTCTTGAACTCCTGCGCATGAAAAACAACAAACACCCGTGAAGCGAAAAGTGGGAAAGAAACAGATAAGATAAGAAATAAAAATAAAAATAAAAATAAGAAGATAAAAAGGGAAAAAGAAGAATGCGAAAATTATCGGGAGGTAGGGACGAGAGCTAGACACTAGGGTTCATGAAATCCTAAAATAACAAGCACGTTGCCTCCCCGGCAACGGCGCCATAAAGCTTGACGCCCCCCGCTTCTGCTATGCTAGATGTGTGCAACGATAAGATCGGGGGCGTGAGATTTAAATATTTGTAACCGCAAGCGCACGGTGTTGTAGTGTGGCTTGGGGGTCGAACTCAGGGAGGCGTGGATGTGCTTGTGTCAAAGAGGATCAAATTCACCCCATGGGTGAGCTAGCCCGAATCAAATGAGGGTTTGTCACGGTAAACGGAATGTAAGGTATAGACAATATAAAGGAAAAACCCGGGATTTTGGTTTCCACCCCCATCGTGCGATTCTCGCCGATACGGCCTACGGGTAGGATAACGATAGGAATTAGGGTCTAATGGTGAGACGTTGCCTCTGAAAGTGGTACCGTAAAAATCATGATCCGACAATAGAAATGCAATGGTAGTAAGGCAATTAAGATAATACTAAAGTTTCACAAAGATCTGAAAACTTACAAAAACTAGGAAATTACAGCCGTCACAAAATGAAGAAAACAACAAAAAAATAATCAACTCCCGAATCTGGGAAACCTAGGGTTCTATATATAGAAAACGACATCACTCGATCGGTTGACAATTCAACCGATCGGGTGAACCGCTTCACAGAATTACAGCGCGATGCGGAACTTCACCCGGTCATCTTCACCTGGTCGGTTGACATATGAATGTGACCGGTTGGATCTTGGTGTCGTCGGGTGAGGAGGCCGGTTGAGCTGACCGTGTCTTGGTCTTTGAGATTCAGCTACAGGTGAACCAATCGGGTGAAGGTCACCCGATCGGTTGGCAATTACAGTAGAAATCCAGAGACTTGGGCGTTTTGAACCGGCCTGCGAACCGACCGGTTGACTTCTCGTGAGCTCCAAGCTGCGTCTGGGTGGTGCACGCGTGCATCACCCGATCGGTTGAAGATGATCAACCGATCAGGTGAGGGGCTGAAAGATGTAATCTTCGTCGTTTGACCCCCTAGATCACGCGTGACTCCTCCCGTTGCTCCGGGGACTTGCGATATCATCGTTTTATGCCCCATATGCCAGTAAACTCCTGAAAAATATGGAAAACACGGAAAAGTGAAAGAAAACAAGAAAACACGAGAAAACGAATATAAGACGACGGTAAAATACGGAAAAACACAGAAGAAAACATGCGCAAATATATGAAATATAAACGCACATCAGCCGGGGCAGTTTGGTATATATTTTTTTGGTTCTTTTGAGCATGTATTTAAGCCCAGTTTTGTCTCCAACCCAGAGGGAGACCAGATAGACTTCTTAGAATAATTTTTCTCGAGTTTTTAGTTCTAGTTAAGCTTTTTTATTGGCGAGAGATTGTAGATTTGATCTTAATTTTCTACTTGAAGCTTCGTGGCGACATTGGTTTGTCTTGGTCTCCTATAAGTTTTGATGTTTATGCTATATCTCTTATTGAATCTTGATTGCATGATGAATTATATTATTGATCTTGCTTTCTTATCGATTTCTAATATGATTTGTGAGTAGTTCCTTTGCTCTAGGGCAAGGGGATGAACCCTATGGTTCTAATATTTGATTTGTGAGATTTATTGAATTGATATGATATTGGGCTTGCTAGAAAGGTTATATCTTGATTGATTTACAACGGATAGCTAGGGATTTCTCTTGGATCTTGAGAGCTCGACAGAGGATCTTGATCTAAGTAAAGCCCTAGTTATTTGATTTAGGTTTACAATCGAAATTTCCTAGATTTGGTGCGCGACAGCAACCAAAGCTAGCATTTTTATTATTCTCCTATACTCATATTCGTTGCACGACGGTGAACGAGTACAAATTATCACGATCTAGATCCGAACTCAACTTGCGTGACAGCGAGCTTGAGTTGGGATTGGACATTATTGCCGATCTTAATGCTAGTGGTCTGGGCTAGGCTTGCGCGACAGCGAGTCTCTAGTTTAAAGTGATATATACTTGCGTAGCGCGACAGTGTGCATCGGTTCTTCAATTAGTTGCGGCAAGTTCACCTTAAATCAAGTTTGATTACATGGTAATTTATAACTCACGTTGATGACTTGAAAATCCATAGTGGGGATTCCCTAACACTAGACATCTTTATTATACTGAATTTGCATTGATACTCGAATGATTGTGAAACCATCCATTCTCAAACGATTTTCCACCCAGTAGGTTAGTAATTAAAGTAGAGTACTGTCATTCGTCCTTCCTGTGATTCGATACCTGCTTGCCACTTAACCGTGCACTTGCATTAAAGCTACATCGCACCCTCGGGGCGTGTATCCGGGGGTCAAACACTTGCGCTGAACTGACAGAGAAGACTACACGATCACAAACTGAGCTATTCTTAACTCTGATTATTTTATATTTGTGATAATAGTGTAGCGATATCTGTAGAGGAAACTTTACCGTATTTGTGACTTTTGGGGTCTTGTCTAGTGGGTGCTAGACAAGATGGACTTGGCTAGTTGGGACTAGTCAATAGAAAGCTTATACTAGGATTAATTTTCTTGAACACGGTGAGTGGGGTACTGAGAGCCTGGTTAGTGTAGAGACGTGGGTTCTATAGCTATTAAGGTTGTTCCTGTTACATTATTAATCTAGAATCTAATTTGGGGGCTGGACGTAGGTCGTGTTGACGACTGATGCAGGGTAAATCTGTTGTACATCTGTGATTGCTTTTTATGTACTCTGTATCTGCTATATATGTCCGTGTTTGCTCGTGGGTTGCACGATAATTTTTGCAGGCATCCAGACTCAATTCAGTTCCTATAACACTACCCTTCAGACCCATGCTCGCCTCCTAGGCCAAATTCAAGAGTCCCAGGTAAAATTTTCTCTCTGTTTGACTCCCTCGATTTGTCCCCTCATCGTCATACCCATTGCCCCACTTCCCCTTGTCGCGGCACTCCCTCTCGTCGCTGGTAAGTTGGTTGTTTTCCAGTTTATGATGGCACTACAATGGTCCCCACTCCTTCAGTTTCCTTTGGCTACTTTTTCTTTATCAGTTGGCAGTTGACTCGGTTGTTGTTGGTTCAGTCTTTTAGAAGATTCTGATGTTTTGGACTTCGTTTGTTTTGCATCTTTTAGTTGTTTGCCTTGTCCCTTTGGTCTTCAGAATATTGTTGCTAAGTTGTTTGTCAGATGGTCTGCTTGAAGTATGTGGGTGTTACTGTTTTATTAATGTACTAGTCATGACCCGTGCCCACGGACATGATTCATTTAAGATTTTCCCTCGTGAAATCTTTGTTCCCAAAAAATTATTTCCACAGTCAAAATTGCGCTGAACAACAAATTAGCGTAAAAATATTTAGTGACATCTGCGCCTTCAGCACAGAATAACAGATTTATTCGGTAGAATAAAAAATTTGGCGCCTAAAAAAATTAGCGGGTACCGAAGCGACACAGAACAACAAATTCGGCGTGGAACAACAAATTCGGTCCAGGGACCTTTAGCGCGGAATAAAAAATTCACCGTGCGCTATAATTGCGTAGAACAACAAAAAAATTCGGTGCGAAACGAAAAATAAGCGTAAGGAACAACAAATTCGATAGAACAACAAATTCGGCTCGAGCACATTCGGTGCAGAATAATAAATTATCGTAAAAATATTTAGCAGGTGCCTTCGGCGCGGGCGCGAGAAATTATTCGCATCTTAATTACGTGCATTCGATCTGCAGCATCAAGTGCAAGTTTTTTTCCCAAATGCATTAATTACATGCAGCTATTCCCTAGAAACTTTCATTTCCCAAAAAATTTTATTTCCCCATAAACTTTCATTTGCCGAAAAACTTTCATTTTTCCCTCCAAAACTTTCCACAAAATCGCATCTCAACCATTCATTCCTCAAGAGTAAATCTTAGCCGTCTTTCTATCAACCCTTGTGTCCTAGTCAGCTTGTCCTAGTCAGCCCTAGGATTCAAAAACATTTGTCAAATGTATAATAGACATTGAATGGCACGGCTCATTTAAGATATTACCCAACTTAAAATCTTAGTTCCTCCCAAAATTATAGAAATATAATTGTTATGTAGTTCCCTCAAAAATTTTAGTTCCCCCAAAATTTACTTCCCCCAGAGAATTTAGTCCCCCCAAGAATTTTAGTTCCCCCAAAATTTACTTCCTCACAGCGAATTTAGTTCCCCCCAAAAATTTTAGTTCCCCCAAAAATTTAGTTTCCTCCCGATTTAACTTGTGCCCTACGGGCACGGTTCATTTAAAACATTACCCCCTAAAAAAATTTGGATCCTATAATTTTAAATTAACACCAATATATTTTTTGTATAATATGCTTTATCTTTATTGATACTGAGAAAAAAGTACAAGGGGTCAGGGAGAAAGCCGGATGATGTTAGTACTACAGGGGAAGGGCACATGCGCTGATCCCTGTCAATACTTGACACCTTCCTCTACACCAAGAGCCCTAAAATCCACACTATACATCAAACCCCCAATTTGAAAGGGGCGCACTCTCACCCTCATGATCCCACTCGGTGTGTCTCAAGGCAATGCGAACATCAGCGGCTATGTCTTCAAAAAGAAGAGTCTGAATCTGACTTCGAAAATCCTCATGTTCCTTTCTCTCTATATGTGCCATGTCATAGCAGAAAGAACAGTCTTGTCCAGCTTGCCCAAACACTCCTTCCTATGAAATCTAGAGATCAATAGGCCCCCCACCACTGCAAGAGTAGTAGGTGCAGTCGTAGTGATTCCTAGTTTGAGTAGGCTCCTGCAAAGCAGGTAATTAGTAAAACTGCTTTCAAAGAATAAATGGTCCACACTTTCACAAGCATTATCAGAGCAAAGGACACAAAGGGGGGAAGTAGAAACTCCCCAGTGAACGAGCTTGTCACGAGTAAGCAGTTTCTTGTGAAGGGCACGCAATAGAGTAATAGCCATTTTAGGGATGTGCCCCTGGAACCAGACCACCTTATAATAAGGAAATATGGCCCTAATAGCACGAGAACCAGACCAAACCTCACACAGAGAAGGGGATTTAGAGAGCCATTCCCACCAGTCCTCCCTAGAGATAAGCGAAATAGCATCAAAAGCAGACTTAATAGGCAGAAGCAAAGGGATATTCACCCATCCCTCCATAGTCCAGTAATCGCTAACCATTTTTCTTTCTTCCCCCACCGACACATCATATGTGTCACAAAGCGGCCCACAAGGGAGCCAATTATCATACCAAAATAGAGTAGAGGCCCCGTTTCTGACAATACGCTAGTAAGTTTCTTGGTTAATTCACGGCAATGAAGCATAAACTTCCATGTCCCAGATTGCATAGGATTGGCATTAGCTAAAAAGAACCCGCCATTACTCAGGTACTGACGTCTCATATAAAAAGCACAGATGCCATCATGAGTGAGCATGCGCCAAGATAACTTAACCCCATAAGCATTGTTTAATTCAGAAAACTGACGAAGCCCCACACCCCCTCCTTTTTGGGAGCACACAGATCATCCCAAGCCTAAGCATAGGACTTCCCCCCGATAAAATTCATGCAGATGGAGTTGAGAGTGCACAAAACAGACTTGGGAATACGGAAGGCCTGCATCCAGAAGGAAACCATACCGAAGATAACAGATTTAACAAGCTCAATGCACCCAGCTATAGATAATAGGGATGATGACCATCCCTGCAATCTGCTCCTGCATCTATCAATCAGACGAGTGTACATTGAGGCTTTAGGATACTTAGCCGATAGAGGAAGGCCCAAATAAGTAGAGAGGGATTGCACTCGACGAATTCCCAGAATATCGGCCAGAGTACCAGGATCTTTAGTACCTTTTCTAAATATGCCCGCACTCTTACCCCAATTAACATCCAAACCAGTAAGGTTCTTAAATGTAACAAGCAGATCTTTCAGCCCTTCAAAGGATTTGGAGTTAGCGCGGCAGAAGACCAATAAATCATCAGCAAAGAGAAGGTGAGTAACCGCCCCAACCCTTTTCATGGGCATAATATTTCGAGTAGCATTGGCCATGGCCATGAGGAGGGAAAAAGCTTCCATAACAACCACAAAGAGGTAAGGAGATAAAGGATCACCCTGCCTTAGCCCCCTATTAGATTGGAACATACCAAAAGGGGAACCGTTAACCATAACGGAGAAGGATGGAGTGGATATACACTCATATATCCAACTAATAAATCTGTGCTTAAACCCCATACGATGAAGCATGAAGTAAATGAATTCTCTATTCACACTATCGAAAGCTTTGCGAAGATCCAATTTTAAACAGGCACGGCCTCCCATGGGGTTATTGAAGTCCCGAATATGCTTATAAGCGAGGAGAGCATAATCAGCCAATAAACGATCTTGGAGGAAAGCAGCTTGATTTGGAGAGATTAGCTCAATAATAGCCCTTTTCAACCTGTTGCATAGGACTTTGTTGATGATTTTATATTGGACATTACAGCAGGATATAGGTCTATAGTCACCAAGACCAGTAGCATTAGAACCTTTGGGAATGAGAGATAAGAACGTATGGTTAATTTGCCGAAGGATCCTACCAGTTCTGAAAAATGATAAGACATCAATAGTAACATCTCTGCCAACAATCCCCCAAGAGTTTTGATAAAAGAACCCATTAAACCCATCAGGGCCAGGAGCCTTATCAGCACCAATTTGAAACACCGCATTTTTGATTTCCTCCTCAAGGATAGGCCTTTCAACCCAAGCAGCAGCCTCATCCGTGAGAACTCTTTTAGTAGTGATGCAAGGGAACACCCTCCAATACTCATCCTGGTTGTAGAGATTCTCATAAAACTTGGGCCCATCAATTTTAATTTTATTGATCGTGTCATCACGAGATCCATCATTAGAAATGAGATGCCCAAGATTATTATGGATTTGCCTGGCTTTCATATCAGTGTAAAAAAAGCGAGTGTTACGGTCCCCCAAGGTCAGCCAGTCCTGCCTACTTTTTTGTTTAAGATTGGCCTCCTCAATGTCATGAGCATCTGCCAAATGAAAAGAAAGAGCACGCTCTTTTTTTGCATATCAAAACAAGTGTTAAGTTTCGGGTTATCCTAAATAGCATCAAGCTCAGCACGACATTTAGAAACATCATTAGCTTCCCTGATGGCCTTCCCTAATTTTTTGAGCTCCATTTTTGCATTTTTAAGTTTAGTGACAAGCCGAATCATCGGGCAACCATAAACATCAATATGGCAAGTATTCTTTAAAACATCGAAGAACCTCGGTTCCTGAACCCAGGAGTTGAAGAACTTAAAAGGTTTAGGATCAGAATCAACCACCGCATTAAGGTGAATAATGAGTGTAGAGTGATCGCTAGTGCCTCCAGCAACATATTCGCAAAAGGAATTGGGGAGTTTGCTTATCCAATGACTGTTGCACAGAAATCGGTCAAGAGTAGCGTTTATGCGACTGTGGCCAACATTCCGATTGGACCAGCTAAGAGGATTACCAACAGTTTTCATTTCCATAAGAGCGCTAGTATTAATGTAGTCATTAAACTCTTCAACCATGTGCCCATTTATAGGCCTTCCTCCTACTTTATCCATGGCAAAACGGACACAATTGAAATCTCCACCAACAAGCCAAGGGATGGACTTGTGATTGATAGAATTAGCGACAATAGAATCCCAAAGATTTCTGCGATCAAGAGCGGAATTAAAAGCATAGACAATAGTAGCCGCCATATGGAACTCAGCAGCATTATCACACACAATAGTGATATGATGCACCGACATATTATCAACCCCGCAAGACAAGACATCTGGATCATACATCAAAATGATGCGCCCATTGTGATGGCAAATACGGTTATCGATAGATAACCACCTCCTTGGGAAGCATTTAAGGATTCTTTGAGCGTTATTAATCACAACCTTAGTCTCCAGTAGCCCAACAAGGGAGGGAATTAACACCAATATATATATATATATATATATATATATATATATATATATATATATATATATATATATATATATATATATATATATATATGAAAGGTTAGTATAAGTCTTTATTAAAAAATATCACAGTATACACATGGTTTGGGTTAGAGAAAGGGGAACAAACTAAAGAGAGGAGAGGGCACAGGCGCCGTCACTCTCAATTATTAGCCCCCCCCCCCCCTCCCAACCCAAAGCACCAACAAATAATATGACCAGATAAGATAATGGCCGATTTACAGGTTGCAGCTAGCCATTGTCTCTAAATTCCCAATTGCTCATTGCCTGTGACGCATCTGAGTCATTGGGATCATGTTCTCTTAGGATAATCCTGATATCAGCCACAATATCATCAAATAGTAGTGTCTTGGCTCTCTCAGCCCCCTCAAAAATTCTTTTGTTCCTCTCCTTCCAGATATGCCAAACCATAGTTGCCAGTGATGTTCTAGCAAGCAGTCCCATAGTGTTCTTCTTAGCAAAGTGCTCCATAAAATGATCTCCCACTTCCGCAAGATTCGGCTCAATGGGGTTGGAGACTCCCAGTTTGAGCAAGCTTCTACTTAATAGGTATTTTGTATAGGAACATCTGAAAAAAAAGATGTTTTATGTCTTCAACCATATGCTCCTTACATAGGACGCAGCTTGGATTTGTGCTGATCCCCCAATTAGACAACACATCCTTGGTCAGCAGCTTACCTTGGAGAGCTCTTAGGAGCGTGAGTGTGATCTTGGGGACGTGAGATGCGTACCAGGTCAGCTTCATATATCGGAATTTTGTGCCAGGCCGCCTTGTCCCCTCCCATGCTGATTTGAACGAAAAATCATTTCATGCAGCCCATGTCCAAGAATCCGGGACTGCATTTAGGGTGATGTTGGGGAGAAGATCTCGCACCTGGGCAAGTTCCCTGTCAGCTCGCCAGCCCATGGGTGACCAATAATCTGCAATTTTCCACAAACTTGCTCCCTAAGGGACTTCCACCAAGTCACTAAGAGCTCTGCACACCATCCAGTTATCATGCTAGAATAAGGTTGTTTTCTCGTCATTTACTTCCCTCTTTATCAGTTTTTTAGAGTATTGCCTGCAACTTAACATAAACTTCCATGTTCCTGATTGACTTACTTGAGTCTTAGAAGCATAAAAATTCCCGCTGTCTCTGTATATGTTCCTCATATAGGTGTCCCAAAGGCCATTTGTGGAGAGCAGCCGCCAGGTTAGTCTAACTCATGCTGCGTGATTTAGATCAGGTAATAATCTTAAACCCACTCCACCCTCCTCCTTTGGTGTGCAAACATCTTTCCAAGCCCAAATCTTAGAAGTACCCCCAAATAAATTTCCGACATGCTAACGTAATAGTCCGAATAATAGAGGTCGGGATTTTGTAAACTTGTAGCCAAAATATCACCATACCATAAATTACTGACTTGACCAGCTCTATCCGCCCTGAAATGGATAGAGAAGTTGACATCCAGCCAGAAAGTCTCTTTTTGCATTTGTCCACCAGCCTGGTATACATTGACGCCTTTGGATATCTGGAAGATATAGGAAGACCAAGATAAGTTGATATGGAAGTACCCAATTTGATGCCCAAGTAATTTGATAATCCAACCGAATCCTGCGCCCCTTTACTGAAAATAGCGGTGCATTTGTCCCAGTTAATACTCAGACCAGTTAGGTTGGAGAAATTTTCAATCAATAATTTTAGCCCCTGAAAGGAATGTTTATTTGCACAGCAGAAAATTAGTAAGTCGTCAGTAAAAAGGTGAGATATTGCCCCTATACGGCGCATAGGATGGATGCTGCGAGCCACACTAGCTTTTTCAATCATCAGAGTGAATGCCTCCATAGAAATGACGAATAAATATGGTGATAAGGGGTCACCCTGCCTTAGCCCTCTGTTCCCTTCAAAGTAACCAACGGGAGAGCCATTAATCATAACAGAAAATGTTGGAGTAGAGATGCATTCCTTAATCCAGTTCGTGAACTTCCTGCCAAAGCCCATTTGATGAAGGATGTAGTAAATAAATTCTCTGTTAACGCTGTCAAACGCTTTCTTTAAATCAAGTTTAAGGCACGCCCTGGCCCCCATCGGGTTGCTAAAATCCCGAATCTGTTCATGTGCGAGTAAAGCACTATCGGATAAAAGCCTGCCTTTTAGGAAAGCCGATTGGTTAGGCGAAATCAACTCATGAATGACCATTCTCAGTCTGTTGCAAATCACCTTGCTAATAATCTTATAGAGGACGTTACAACAAGCGATTGGCTTGTAGTCTCCTAAACTTGTGGCATTTGAGTTTTTAGGCACCAAAGTGAGGTTGGTATGATTGATAGGGTGCAAAGCGAACAGGAACGGAAAAATGAGAGAACAGCTTCAGTAATATCAGTACCTATGGTGCTCCAGTTGTGTTGGTAGAAGTAGCTGCTGAATCCATCCGGCCCAGAGGATTTATCCACCCCTTTTTGGAAGACAGCCTCCTTTATCTCCTCAATATTAACCCTGCGTTCAAGCCATCTGGCCGCCCCTTGGGTCAGCTTGAGCTTAGGGCTAAGCCTTGGAAAAACATCCCAGTATTGAACTTGATGGTACAGGTCTTCATAGAATTTAGGGGCACTCGCTCTGAGGTCTTCCAAAGAATTATTGTGGTTACCCTCAGCGTCAATAAGGTGGCCTAAATTATTATGCCCTTGTCTTGACTTCATAGCCTTGTAGAAAAATTGTGTATTCTTGTCCCCCAAGCTTAGCCAGTTCTGCCTACTCTTTTGCCTAAGGATAGATTCCTCCAACGCCATAAGACTTGCCAATTTGTTTGATAAACCTTGCTCTTGTTGCTGCAAACTCTTATCAGAATGTAGGTTATTTAAAAGTCGAATGTTCTCTAGGTCCCTGCGGCAGTTAGCAATAGTATTGAGTGTATTATGTAAGCGGGACCATTCACGAAGAGAAGTTTTCAGATTCCGCAGCTTGACCACCACACTGTGCATGGCAGATCCAATTATTTGTTGGCTCCAAACTGTTTCCACCAGATCATTATAGCCCGGCAAATTTACCCAGGCATTAAAAAATTTAAAGGGCTTTGGATTACTATTTACCTTAGTCTGTAATTTCAGAAGCATAGGAGAATGGTCACTCGTTACTGGATCCAGATATTCTATATATGTTGCAGGGAGGAACTTGAGCCAGTAAGTGTTGCAGAGTGCCCGATCTAGCCTTGTCGCAATCCTTCCAGAGCCTATCCTCTTATTACACCAACTAAATGGGTTCCCAATATATTTAATATCCTGGAGTGAACAGGTATTGATGCAGTTATTCATATCATCCATTATAGATTCATCACAACGTCGACCCCCCAGTTTCTCCTTGTGGTACCGCACACAGTTAAAATCACCACCCACCAACCATGCTTCGCTATGGGATCTGACTGCATCTTGTTTCAAAAAATCCCAGAGCTGACAACGGTCCGAAGCAAGATTTGATGCATAAACTCCAGAAATAATAGTAGAAAAGCCTCCCACATTTTTGCAAGCTGTAGTAATATGTTGTGGAGAAATGGACAACACATCAACAGTCCATACCGAGATATCAAAGCCAATTAATATTCGGCCTTCGTTGTGGATTACAAATTATTGACAATGTTCCAATTTGCCGGGAAACAAGACTTCCAGTCTCCCCTGTCTTCCTTCAATTTTGTCTCCATCAAAATCACCAAAGACGGCTTTATATTCTTTAGTCTATCTCGTAGGTCTCTTCTTCTAACACAATTATTAAGCCGCATTGTATTCCAAATGAATATACACATTAATTATTTGGGTGGTTGTGTTTGCCGCTAGCCCCCTCTTTCAGCCGAGAGCTCTTGCGCAGTCCCCCTTCAGAAGCGAGTGGGGCAGTGTTTGCCTTGATGTTTTTTGGTTGTTTATACTCCTTCCCTTTAATAGCTTCCAGCTCAGCTTCCCACTCAGAATTTTGGTAGACTATTTCTGCGGGCAAGATATCTATGTCTAGCTCTTGAGAATCATTAGCATCCTCAAGGATAGATGGTATGGCCAAGGTTGCAGTAGACAATACAGGACCTTGTTGTTCATTACTGCCAGATTCTCCCCCTCTTTCAAGGCCCCCTCCTGATGTAGTCCCATTCCACATTTGGTTGGAATTATTAGCATCCCCAGCACATTCTACCTCAGGTGTATCCGGTAGACTGTGCATGCTTGTTGCGGCTTCCAATTCTACTACACCTGGCAGACTATGCGTAGAATCATTATGAGTTGAATTAATCAACAATAGCTCCTCCCCTTGTATAATATCTTGGGTTTGTTTCTGCCCCTTATTCAGAATATCACAGTGTGTTTCCTCTTCAATTTGCTTTGAAACCCCATCTGAATTTCCTGGGTTAAGTTTCACTCCAGCTCTTGCTTCCGAATCCAGGACTGCAATATTCCCAGCATTCGTCTTTTTCCCAGTGGTAGTCCCAAGATTTGTTGTATCAATACTCCCAGAAGTAGACTTTGCCAAGTTAACAGGTTGTGGACTGACAAGATTTAGGGCATCATTCTCAGAATTAGTATTAGTGTTTCTTACTTTAGTGTCTACAATAGTATTCCCAGAAATAGAATTCACAGTTGTAGTATTCCCAGAAATGGCATTATCAGGGATGCCTACATTGGTATAAGGCCAAGTACTGTCTCCATTCAGTCCTGATGAAGAACCCTTGTCCAGAGTGGTTTCATCCAGCGTATCTGATACATCAACCTCAGATATCCTCTCCTTCAGCTTGGCGTTTGGTTGGATTGAAGGGAGCTTTTCATAGTGAGGACATTGGGCTTCAGAGTGACCGAAACAAACACAATTTTTGCATCTTGGGGGCTCCCCCTAAATTTTCACCTCAATAGTGATTGTAGATCCATCTTCAATTGCAACCTCCACTGATTTAGTTAGTGGTCTCTTGGCATAAACCTCAACCAGACATCTAGCATAAGATATTCTTTCCAATTTTGCTGTCGGCCTGTCTAAACATATGGGGGAACCAATAACAGAGGCAATAATATTTAGGATTTCCAAAGTCCACATATTTAATGGGATCCCATGAAGCTGTACCCAAACCGGAATGGAGGATAAAATGTCTCTCTCATGCTTGAGTGACACGCTCCAGCGTTGTAGGACAACCAAACGCCCATCAAACATCCTTGGTCCGCCATGCAATATTTTTTCACATTCTGCCCCATCTTCAAATTTGAAGTAGAAGTATCCATTTTCACGACTATAGATTTGCAACCCCTTCTTAATGTTCCACAATCGATCTGCCAATGCACGTATTTGGCCAAAATATGGGACATCTCCTACAACATAGCCCACAATTGTGTTGTTCCATCTCTCCGACCCCCTTTCCATCATAGATGTAGCGACCAATGCAAATTGAGTACCATCTTATTTTACCATAGGGGGCACAAAAGTCATGCCCATGTCTGCATCATACTTTCGTCTATTTGTGCAGACATCTGACCAAGTTTGTTTGGATGCATGTGTAGCAATTTTCAGATCAAACTCTCACAGGCATTTTATCAACTACCTTCCTGTCCGTACGCACATGGCAAAATGTATTAGGGTTACCTCTGGGAAATCGCCTCTGGCTGTCAACCTGGCGTTCACCTCCCTTTCTCACATTGTGATTGGACTTGTCACTGTAATCTACCCGTTGATTCCCGACACCGCCCATTCTTGAGTTTGCCCTCTTCCTGTTTACAAGCTTCCAGATGCCATTTGAAATAGCAACGTCATCCGCTCTAGAAGAAGAGCTGGATCCACCCACCATCTCTGCCTTGCCACCAGAGCCATCTCCGCCGCCAGAGCCATCTCCGCCGCCTGAACCCTCTCCACCGCCAGAACCCTCTCCCGTCTCCAGAGCCCTCTATGCTTTATTGTTTACATATACACCAATATATATATATATATATATATCTATATTACAATTGAGAGCTGTTTTTGAATTTTATCCTATGTGGCAATGTCACATCAAGTTTTGGGGGGAAAATTTTTTGGGTTGGGGGAAAATTTGTTGGGAGAATACAAAAGCTTTTCTTTTTTGAAATTGGCACCATCAGCATTTAATACTCTTCATTCAAAAATGACCAAAAAATGAGACCCAAAAAACACACACACAAAATGAAACCCAAAAAATATGCAACTTAAATTACAAGTATGCAAAAGAGAACTTTATATCGGCTGACCCCAAAAAAATTGAAACCCAAAAAAAATACAGGGAATGTGCGTTCAAATAGGCGGGCTGAGTTTTTTAGGCGTCAAGCAGAGGTCTAACCAACCTATCCGCGCCGAAGGCGCCCGCGCCGAAGGCGCCCGCGCCGAAGGCGCCCGCGCCGAAGGCGCCCGCGCCGAAGGCGCCCGCGCCGAAGGCGCCCGCGCCGAAGGCGCCCGCGCCGAAGGCGCCCGCGCCGAAGGCGCCCGCGCCGAAGGCGCCCGCGCCGAAGGCGCCCGCGCCGAAGGCGCCCGCGCC
Organism: Scilla litardierei; assembly: GCA_030789695.1. Taxonomy (NCBI): domain Eukaryota; kingdom Viridiplantae; phylum Streptophyta; class Magnoliopsida; order Asparagales; family Asparagaceae; genus Scilla; species Scilla litardierei. The sequence goes on along the minus strand of CM061141.1, from coordinate 265,099,404 downwards.
GAAGGCGCCCGCGCCGAAGGCGCCCGCGCCGAAGGCGCCCGCGCCGAAGGCGCCCGCGCCGAAGGCGCCCGCGCCGAAGGCGCCCGCTAAATTTTTATACGCTAATTTGTTGTTCTGCGCCGAAGGAGCACCGAATTTATTGTTTCTTGCCGAAGGCGGTCATGCCTCTAAATTTTTTTACGCTAATTTGTTGTTCTTTTAAATTTTGGCTATAGAAATATTTTTTGGGGGACAAAGTTTTCGCGGAAAAAAATCTTAAATGCACCGTGCCCACGGGCACGGGTTATGACTAGTATATATTACAATTGAGAGCTGTTTTTGAACTTATCCTATGTGGCAATGTCACATCAAATTTTGGAGGGAAAATTTTTGGGTTGGGAGAAAATTTGTTGGGAGAACAAATTGCTTTTTTGAAATTGAATGCATCAGCCTTTAATACCCACGCATTCATCAAAGAGCCAGGATGTGCTTTAATACCCACACGTTTCTCAAAGAGGCGGAATATGCAGAGGCACATTGCAGGTCCCATTGTTTTATGCGGGCTGAGATTGAAAGCCAGCTGGAAAACCAAGAGACATTTGTCAAGTTGTAACCTGCATACACCTATTTGATGCACTTTCCACCCTTTATAAAACCCCTCCATCGTCACTGTGCTCACATCACACTGAACCTCCATTGTCCCTTGATCATTCATGGCTAAAGCCAAGGCTATTTTCGTAATATCTGTGGAGTAATGGTGCACACGATGGAGCCTGCAGCCACCTAAACGTAGCATCGTAACAACACAACATGCTCCTAAAATAATTGTTTAAAAGAATTGTTTCACCATAAATACGCACACATTTACATGTATGTGTATCCACATGCAATATATATTTTTGACCCAACAGAAGGCGTCTGTGCCGAAGGCGTATTTTTGCCAGTGCCAAAGGCGCCGACGTCGAATTTGTTGTTCCGCGCCGAAGGCGCCTAAGCCGAATTTGTTGTTCCGCGTCGAAGGCGCCCGTATCGCTAAATATTTTTACGCTACTTTGTTTTTCTTTTAAATTTTGGCCGTGAAAATATTTTTTTGGGGAACACAGATTTTGCGGGGGAAAAATCTTAAATGAACCGTGCATGCGGGCACGGGTTATAACTAGTATATATATATATCAGTTAAATTTATTTCAAATACATTTTTCGGCCAATTCAAATCATAAATTATATGAATATAGCCCGACATCAAATGAATTTATAAATATTTGAGCAAAGCTGTCTTGCAATTGGAATGTGTAATCATATTCTGCAAAAATCCATTTAATGTTTTCGATGTTAACGTCATCAAGTCATCAATACATAGGTAGGATACGAATGTTTTGATTGTTAAGGCAGTAGGATGGCATAGTTTATCCATATGCTTGCACTATTTTGCCATCCCGAAAATGGATACATACACAGACCAATTCATATCGATACCAGCCGAGATTTCGGACCCTGATTTATCATTGCCCTTTTATTTTACTGATACAAAATTATATCTCTAAAAAATTTCACGATGGATCCAATTTTAAACGGATATCAAAAATTAAGATAATGAAATGTCATCAGCAATTGATTGGCACTTGGATTACTCCACAGTTCAAATAAGATGTATGTGATTGTTCAGAAGTCTCGCAATCAAAATTAGTGACAAAACCTGATCTATAGATAGAGCATGACAAACTTAATCCAAAATTGAATTCATGTAAGAAAAAATCCAGCTAAAAGCCAAATCTGCATTAGCCTTTTTATAGGAGAACTAATAGCATGCTTTAAAAGGGTCTATTGAATAAAAAAATTAGCGAATGATGACATTTAAAAATTAGCGAATGATGATAGTAAGTTTTGGGTGGGTTCTGGGAAGGAAATTAAGAGTCAATGTCAAATGATTTCGGTTCTAATTTCCATGTATATGGTACTGATACCAAGATCCGAAACCGGTACATAGAACCATTTTCAATTGTGGAAAAAAAATCTCTACACATGACATAATGTCTGTGTAACTGAGTGTAAGTTTTTGTCGCTAGAACAATTTCACGTTCAAAATAAATTAGTTATCGATTTGTTTTAATGTTTTTATTTTATTCATCATTGTTTGGTAAATGAATCCTATATATCTCGCTTAACTTTCAATATACATTCACAATTCTTTGGCATTGTACTAATTGACGGCAGATCCATGGAAACTCGAAGAAAATGATGAACCAGCAAGCTGCAGATGATGCTTCAGTCAATAAAAATATTGACACGCTAAGACAAAGGAAGTCAGCATTCATTGATATCTTGCAAGAGGAACGTGCAACAATTTGCAACTGCAACTTCGAGTTCAAATTTGGCTGATAACAATGTACCCGTCATATTTAACTATATTATTACCAAGGTATAATTGTCTCTACATTTCTCTGTGCCAACCTCTTTCAAAAAAATACTTGTTTTCCAATATAAAGCTTGTAATGCCCTGCTAAGCTACTGCACAAGTACTAGAGGGAGGGTGAATAGTACTTTAAAATAATTAAGAGGCTAATTCCTAATTACTTGCAAACTCTACCAAATAATGCGGAAATGCGGAATAGTAAATAATCGACAACAAATAGAACCAATCGCAAACAAGCAATATTACTGGGTTCGGATCCACCCAAGTCTCCCCGACTTGTTCCCGGTGATCCTACGTCCCAACCACCCGGATCCCCTCCGGATACTCAAGTTAGAAACCCTAACTCAAGATTTCCACTATGAAATACTTGTGAAAAACCTTCACAAGTCAAATCATACACAAAGAAATTTGTGACTCCCACAACCCGGGATCACAACCACACTCTCACAACCGAGAGTGAAACTTACAATATGAAAGTAAATGAAATAGAACTTCTTACCGACAAAATACCTATGCCTTGAGTAATGCTTACGAATTAGGGTAAAGATGATTTTGAGGAAGAAGAAGTGGCACCAAACCCTAGCTCCAAGATGTAGATCAGCGATGGAGAGCTATGGGGATGTTGGTGACCTAGGATCAAGCACTTGGCTTGGAAGGCTTCACACTCAATGAATCTCTCTTTAGAAGTAAGAGTGGGGAGAGATTATTGAATGGAATGAAAGAGCTTTGAATGAGCTTGGAATGATTTCTCTTGATCTCTAAACTTGCAATAATATCAGCCTTGACTGCAATGAATGCAGCCCATCAAGTATTTATAAGTTAGAGGAGAGAGAGAAAGAAAAGCGTTTCAATTAATGCTCCAACGACTCTTTTCTGAACCCAACTAGTCGGTCAAAGAACAACCACCGACCGACTAGTTCATCAACTAGTCGGTCGGTCAATTAACATAGACCGACTAATGAGAGAACAGGAAAAAGGTCGAAGCACAGACAAAAGGAACTAGTCGGTCCAAGAAGAGTAGATGACCGACTAGTTTCACAACTAGTCGGTCGGTTACTCAAATGAGACCGACTAAGAGAAAAACAAATAGTCTGAGAGCAAATTGAATTAGTCAGTCCAAGAACAAATGTTGACCGACTAGTTCATCAACTAGTCGGTCACCAAATGTGCATAGACCGACTAACGATAAACAGTAAGTCAAGTGAAAATTGGCATGTACAGTAAAACTCAACTAGTCGGTCCAAGAAGGAAAGTTGACCAACTAGTTCATCAACTAGTCGGTCGATCAATGAACGCAGACCGACTAATGATAAACAGTAGCTCAGGCTCAAAGTTGCATGTACAGAGAAAGCTCAACTAGTCGGTCACAGAAGCATCACTGACCGACTAGTTCACAAACTAGTCGTTCGGTGAGTCAGCGTAGACCGACTAACTGTAAACAGTAACGAGCTTGGAAATGACTGACTGAAACTAGTCGGTCCAAGAAGCTTTGCCGACCGACTAGATCACCATCTAGTCTGTCAGTTCTTCTTCTTGAACCAACTAACATGCACAAGAAGTCGCGAATCGAAGCGCGAAGCTTCGGGAAAGTTTGTATGGACTTCAACTAAGATCCTAGAGCTAAGATATGACCGTTATGAAGATTTAAACCGTAAGACCTACTCAAGGCTTAATATTCTACGAAAGAAGCTTAAAGACTTCAAATAAAACTTGACAATACCGTCTTCAAAAGCCTCAATCGAATCTTCATGACTTCTAAAAAGGTCCATAAGCTTCAACGAAGCTTTAGGCATATGATCACGTGCTTTGAGAAGTCTTGAGACGTCGCTTTGGATGTTCATATGAATTTGGCGACGATCTCCATAACTGCGCTCACAAAGTGTTAGTTCACGATATATTTATGTTTGTTCATCATCCAAAACCAAATCCGGGGAGTCCAATATCCAACATTCTCCCCCTTTTTGGTGATGACAAACCAACATAAATAATAATCAAAAATAATGATTCAAATGAAATTTACTTACTCCCCCTGCATTGATGACACGTTAATTCCAAATTAATCAATAATAGTGTGCATCAAGCAAACGAGTAAAGTATATAAAATGAGAATCGATTATTGAAATATCGAATACCAAAAGTTGGTTATTGAAATATCGGATTTGAAAATCCATTTATATATCTTAACTCCCCCTGAATCTAACATATCAAATTAGATTCTTGGAAAGATGCTTTAAATTATCATTTAGCACATCGTCATTATTATATCTCTCCCCCTTTGGCATTAGCAAAAAGAGCGGGAGGAGATCAACGACAATAACAATGGCTTCAAATAAAAGCACGGGAGTCGTAGAATACGACCATGGTTCAAATGACACCAAAGGAAAATACGAAATAAATCAAGGCGTGTTAATGAGACCAAAGTCGAAAATCGATAAATAAAATCATCAAAACTCAAATCAATTTTACGGATTGAGTTAAGGAATATACTCTCCAATATCAACATTCTTGGTTAAAGTAGTGCATGGAAAACAATTCTATGTTTCCATAGAAGAAATTTCTATTAAACCAAGTATTTTCGTCGAGCGACGAAATCAAGACATCAGAGGCATAGAAAGAATATATAATGTGCACAATAGAATGAAATGTCAACCTCGATGTATATATATAAAGATATGAACCAGAGTACATCAAAAATATACATCACTGACATACAAAACATCGATCCAACGATCGGGGCACACAATACAACATCAAACTATCACACACGACATCAGAGTGTCACAAAACATGCAACATCATCAGAATACATCATCATACATCCAAAAGTATCAAAATACATCAAAATGATCCAGAACCCCACTCTATCTGTCACGCCCCGCTTCCCAAAAATATGGAGGCGAAGCGTGAGAATGTCTGCTCAGACTTGAAGCCACAAAGCTGCAAGTCCGATAAGCGTCAATCAAATTTAAAACTGCAGGTCCTTGCAACGCGAACGAAACAAAGATAATAATAATGAAATGAGACAAAAGGGATATCTCAAAATATCCATAAAATAAGTTTCAACATCACAGAAAAAGCCACCAGGCTAAAAGAAAAAGAGTCTCAAGGCCCAAACAAGGCCAACAAAATTACAACATACAAAACAAAGGTGCTACGCACCGACAACTAACAGAAAAACCTAAAATAGAGGGAAGCTCAGCAAGGGTCACCGGTGTCCACAAAACTCCTCCTGGGCAACCATGGACTCAGGCTCAGCGTCAGCAAAACACCACGTGCTCAGCAACGGTCTCTGGCTCAGGGTCTAACATGTGACACCCAAAAGAGCAAAGGGCACATGTCTGCTACAAGAGACTTGTACAAGGAAACTGAAGGTAGGCAAAAGTGAAGCAACCTAGAAGTTCTAGCATGAATGCGATGACATGGCAGTTAAAGTATGAGTGCAACAGGTAAAGTAAAGTAAAGTAAAGTACGAGCATGGCATTTAAACATGGCATGGACGACAAGTATTACATGAATCATTCACAAGACAAGTACAAGATAAGGAAATTAAGCACCTCGTGCACAGAGATTCCGCCTTCTGGCTAGAGTGGCTGATCGGGCCACTCCTAAGCTCAGGTGACCGTTTATCCCTACCCCTCCACGTGTATCGGGCATTGGCTTTTGACCAACACATGAGCCCCGCTTCTGAATCACGAGCCAGGAAGTGTTTTTAACAAGTATGGCATAGGGGTGCACCTAGCCGGACAAGGAAACTGGGCATTGGCTTTTGACCAACACATGAGGCCCGTTCCCAGGAAGTAGTATTCATGGAGTACAAGTACAAATATTGTAGCGTGTGCTACGAATGCAACAATCAACTTGGATGACATGTAGAATGCAATGCATGGCAGTTAAAAGTGCGTACAGTTAAGGAAAGTAAACGTGACAGTTTAGTATGCATGATTAACAAGTTTAAAGAGTTGGATCTAGCTTCGTTGTCAAGTTAGATCCATTTAGGTGACGGATCTAGTTTCGTTGTCAAACTAGATCAAGTAGGCGTCTAGCCAGCTATCATTTCACTGACTAGTCTCTTTTACGCTGAAAACAAGGAAGTGGCCTAAAGACATGGCCCTACACTAGAGTTGGCAAGTTTCACTTGCCTGCAAGTACAACGTCTGAAAAACACCGTCCAAGAGAGTCCAGAATCACAATTCCTACGTGCACAAGTCCACCGGCCTAAAGTCCATATTATTAATCTTGATTAGTGAATTTAAAACATTTAAAACATTTTAAAAACATCAATTTTACTCTTGATTAACAGGTAATGGGTTGGGGTCCTAGGGGTGCAAAGCGTTACCTCAACACGACACGAAAGCTACACCGGCGTCGGGTAGTGACGACGGGGGTTGGAATAATAATATCGCGCTCCAAGTCCAGATTCCAATTAGATTCCTCGCTGGAAATTTCAGAGCAATCAACCGGAGCAACGATTCCAGATTCCAAAGCTAGCACGTGCGACGACGGCTACGACGTGTCGCGACATCGTACGCGGCAAACCCTCGAAGAGCAAGCACCTAGGTGGGGCCCACAGTAGTCCTAGGGACCTATGGGGGACCCACAATACCTCTGGAGAACTTGGGGGGCCCACGGAGGCAAGTGGTGCGACGGGTGCGGGGTTGCGACGTTTGGCTCTCGGTCGTACAGCCTCGGTGCGGTGGATTCCATCGGTCGGTGCGGGGGAACGGGGCTTGCACAGCGCAGCGGGTCGGTGCGGCTTGGTTCTCTCGGTCGGAGCGGGGGAGGCCATCGGTCGGGCGCCTTGGATGCGGGAGAGCACAGCGCTGCAACGTTGCAACCGTTGCAACGTTGCGGGCTTCGGTCAGTGCGAAGAAGCGGCCCGGTCGGACACGGCGCGATGCGGGGCGACGGAGCGGCTAGCGATGCGGGTGCGGAGCGATGCTTGGTGCGGAGCGAGCGACCGGTCTGACCGAGAGATTCTCTCGGTCGGGCACGGTGAAGCGGGGCGACGGCTGTGCGGAGCGGGCGGGGCTTGGTGCGGGTGAAGCTATCGGTCGGTGCGGGGAAAATGAGGCAATTTCCTCGGTCGGTGCGGAGCTGCTTCGTCGCAACGTTGCGACGATCGTCACAACGTCAAATTTGAGTTTTGGAAGTGGCTAAGGTTAATTTCTTGCGAAAATAGGTCTTCCTAGGGGTTGTTTATATAGTGTAGATGGGTTGACTTGGTCTAGGGCTAAATCTAATAGGATTAGAAGTTCAAAAATATTTAAACTTTGAATCTCAACTTCTCCAACTCACACAAGGATTTGACGCGGTCCAAATGAGCTGGAAATTGGCTCAAAAATTCTTTAATAAGTTTAAAACTCAAATAAATTTTATTTTGCCCAAAATAATTTAAAATTTAATTATTAAAAATATTTTAAACCTTGTTAAAAATATAAAAGTGGTCAAATAAACTCCAAAAATTATAAATTAAATATCGAGGTGATCGTGATGACGAAAGTGAGCTAACTAAGAAGACGGATCTCAATTTCGACATCGGACGACGAAACTAAAAATAGAAACGTCTCCCGTTAAAAGTGAGAATCGCAACGTCTCATCGAATAAGATTAAATTGTGGGAAAACGACTCGAGAAACGTCGTTCCAAATTAGTACCACTATTTAATACTCTCAGAGACGTTCACAACGGCATATCACAACAAAGTGTTCACAAACAAACAAAGTCTAAAATATACACGTGCACGGCCAAAAGCACGTGCACGAACAACGTACAACGAAAAGTGGTCGTTACATCCTCCCCACCTTAGAATAAAGTCCGTCCTCGGACTTTCTAATATAGCTAGTCGCTCTAGTAACTACCCCAATCAAGTCATATTATAATTCAAACCAGGTATAGTCATTACAAGTGCTTATATATGCACTAGGTAGTCAAACATTATCACTACCAACACGTATATATATACATTCACGTACGTCATATACTTATACCTATTATAGTCAGTCAATTTCATACATGTATTTCAATCATATACATATACGTACATCCCTTATATAACTACTACTTACCCAATACAAAACAATATATCAGATACTCGTATAAGTATAATCTCACACTAGCAAATACGATCGTTGCTCTACGTATAGATAGCTACCTACGCACAAACAACCTGGGTATACTACTCCATAATATTTCCTAGTGTACATTCCATACCACACATCAACACATGTAGTCACACCATACCATAATTAAATCCAGTTTCACCATATCTAATATACATTCACCACTACTATAGTTTCACAATATATATAGTCATTCAATGCATTCAAATATTTCACCATACATTCACATTACGTACGGTCCTATAACTGCATTTACGACATGCCACATATACCATAGTCACCAATAACTATAACTAAGCACATACTTACCCGTGCATGGTGCACACCCATACACGCTAACTTTTCATTCATACCAATCACACCACTATATACTTAGCACAACTACTCATCTAGTTTAGCTAGTACACATATGTTCACACAAGCAAGTCCTTAGTAAATAACTACACCACAAGACCAACACCTATAACTATATACTGGTGTAGCGACCCACAATCATGTGCGTAGAACAACCAGGCACAAGCACTTCTATCACTATACATACATCAAACATTGCTATATTCATACTGCAACACACATAGCAATATACTTAGAGTATACCCACTCAGGCTTGAGTGAGACTCAATACACATATCAGAATATTCTATATACGTATCACGGCATTCATACATATACCAATACCACTTCCAATATATATATAGGTCTACCAATACAACCATATACATACCATAAGTCGATCACACTTAATATTTAGTCAGGTAATACTTACATAGTTCAATCACTCTATATACCATAATAATAATACAGACATCAGCACACGTATAATTATAATACACTCCCTAATACATGCATACGCATTCATCGTGTAGTCACACACATGTAACATATATATTCACACCATAGCCTACTACCTATAATTAGTATACTAACACATCTATACATACATAATTAAGATGTGCAATAGTCGTGTATACTTCATGGTATGCACGCATGCAACATCCCGTAAAAGCAAGCAATACCAATCAAAATTATAATCCTACTACCATATGTATATCACATTTATACTCAGGCAACAAAACATAACTACTTACGTCTAAACACTATATATATCTACCTATGTGCACATACTCACACGTACTAGTATATAGGTCATAAAATAGGCCTACTCACTTAACCATACATACACTTATTATTATCACACCTAACATACACATAGCTTTACCAATCATTTTATTTCAACCATTATAAGTATCTCTAACTACATACACCCCATTCGATATCCCCACACTAATTCTTATATACACAAGCATCCCTAGTATGGTATAGCTATCCACACAAAAGTCTATAAATACTAACACCCAAACAACTTCATAATATCACGAATAACTCTGAGTATTTATATATATATATCACACAATAGGCAAGCATCAATATACTATGGGGTTATACTCATTCAAGCTCACGTACGTAACTTAGGTACGTGCACTACGACTACATCACAAGGTCTAAGGGCCTACTAACAACTTAGGGTTGACACAGACATTGACGGGCACTAAAGCCTAAGCAATAAAGGGAGGTCGAGGTCGAGAGCGTGACGAGGGAAAGATCGATAAGCACGAGTTCAGATAGGACGAACACAAGGAGACAGCTTGGTTAGACGACACATAGACTTAATGGTGATGTTTAGGTAGGGGAAAGGGAGATGTAGTGATACTCATATAGGATAGAGGAAGGAAACGGCGTAAATAACATAAACTAAAATACGTGAAATTGAAAACTGTTGTACTTCAAAAGTTGGAATCCTCGTCTTGTATAAAAACATTTGGAGGTTGATAAAACGAGTTGTTCAAAATAAGTTTGAGTCGAATATTCATAATAAGAGAAAAAGTTTTAATGGCTTATCGCAAATCATTAAGAAGAGGAAGTAAATAATTCACACGAACATTAAGGATGTAATTTTTAGAAAATATTATACGGCAGTAATTTAATATAATTTGGCAAAAATTTTGGAAATTCAAAGAATGAAATCAAGTAACGGAAGAATTTAAACTCATGTTAAATGCTTTCAAAACTTTTAGGCTATGGAAAATCAATATTGAAACTTCTTTTAGAGAAATCAGGATTTGTCAAAAATAAAACTGGTTACACTAAGCTCTTAGCGTACAAGCACAACGAGCCTGGTACGGGTATAAAAATAATTGAAATTCAATTTGGTTTAGAAATTTTTTTTTCTAAAAGCATGTATGGTGAGCAGAAAGAAAATAATAATGACTTAGTATAAGAATTATCAAGATCGAATAGCAAATCTTTAAAAGCAAATCATGGATGGTCTAAATCAGGAAGTGGTTATGAAAATAGTAATTTTGCAAAAATCTGAAGTAGCGAAAACGACGAGCCAAAAACCAACCTGCTGAAAGCTGAAATTACATGTGTCTTGAAAGTATATTAAAGTAAACACGACGTATCATTCGTATAACACAAATAAGAAGGAAAATTATAAATCGAATTGGGCAAAGCAAAAGTACGGTTCAGAATAAAATTAATATATGAAGGGGCAACGCAATTACATAAGTACGAAAAATATAGGCTGGAAAAATATTATAAGCTAGAGTTTGTTAGAGAGTAATAGGACTCAAGAGAGAAAGAGACAAGATTTCTTAGCAAAAGAATAAGTCACCAAAGCTAAGAGCCATGGTGCTCTATTTATATATCTCATAGTGGGGAGGCCAAAAGCGTCTAGGAGACCAAGGGTCCCCATTACTCTAAGTAATGGGGGCCTAATGAATGGGTAATGAAGGAGGGGAGGCCAAAAGCCTCCCTCATTCATAACACTCCCCCTTACACATTCATCACTTCGGTCTCAGCTACTGAGGCAAGGGGTGGATACTTCTGGATCCAGAGTAAGTGTGTTTGCCTCGTTAAAACCTTAGCTGTGGAAAACCCAGTGGGAAAACCCAACAGCTTAAGGAAAAAGAGTGCAACCCACATGTTACTCCCCCTGATCCGTACAAGCTTCAGGCTTGCAGGTCTTTCAACTGTCGCATACCAATGTTCTTTACAAGCTTTACAAAAGTACATTTAGGCAATGCCTTAGTAAAAAGATCAGCTAAGTTGTTGCATGACTGGATCTGTCGAACTTCAATCTGCTTGTCGTTCTTCTGCTCGTGCGTCCAGAAAAACTTGGGAGAAATGTGTTTTGTCCTGTCGCCTTTGATGTAGCCCTTCTGAAGCTGAGCAATGCATGCGGCGTTGTCTTCGAATAAGGCAGTAGGCTCCAGATCACTGGTCTTCAGGCCAGTGGATTGGAGGATGTGTTGGACGACGGAGCGTAGCCAAAAACATTCTCTGCTCGCCTCATGGATCGCGATGAGCTCTGCATGGTTGGAAGATGTAGCAGTAGTGGTTTGTTTTACCGATCTCCAAGAGATAGCAGTACCTCCGTAGGTAAATACAAAACCTGTTTGAGATTTTGCCATGTGCGGATCAGAGAGATAACCTGCATCAGCATAACCAAACAATTTGGGGGAGGCACCTCTCTGGTAGTAAAGTCCAAGATCAATGGAACCCTGAAGGTATCGCAGAAGATGCTTTACTCCGTTCCAGTGGCGCTTTGTGGGCGTAGCACTGTGTCTGGCTAGTAGATTAACTGTAAACGCTATATCGGGACGCGTACAGTTAGCCAGATATAGAAGTGCTCCAATGGCACTGAGGTAGGGTACTTCAGGACCCAGTATCTCCTCCCCCTCTTCCAGTGGCCGGAAGGGGTCCTTATGTACATCTAGTGATCTTACGACCATAGGAGTACCTAAAGGATGACATTTATCCATATGAAACTTGCGTAGAAGTTTCGTTGTATAATTAGATTGGTGTAATAGGATTCCACCTCTTAGGTGTTCTATCTGTAAGCCAAGACAATACTTTGTTTTGCCTAGGTCTTTCATTTCAAAAGTATGTATAAGGCTTTCAGATATCTCTTTGATCTCTGCAGGAGATCCTATGAGATTTAAGTCATCTACATATACAGCTATGATGACAAATCCTGTTCCCGTTCTTTTGATAAAGATACACGGGCAGACTTCGTTATTCGTGAATCCTTGCTGTGCAAGAAAATCAATTTGTCTGTTATACCACATCTTGCCCGATTGTTTTAGACCATATAATGATCTATGTAGCCTTACAGAGAATACGTCCCGAGGTATCTCTTTCATCTCTGGGGGTAGATTAAACCCATCAGGAAGTCTCATATAAATATTTTTATCTATATCGCCATATAGATATGCAGTCACAACGTCCATGAGCTGCATTTCTAGGCTTTCCAGAGAAGTTAGGCTGATTAAAAATCGGAAGGTGATCGAATCCATGACCGGGGAATACGTATCTTCGTAATCAATCCCCGGTCTTTGGGAAAATCCCTGGGCTACAAGGCGTGCCTTATAGCGAACGATCACATTATTTTCATCTCTTTTTCTTATGAAAACCCACTTATATCCCACAGGTTTTACACATACTGGTGTTTGGACTACTGGTCCAAAGACTTTGCGTTTCAAGAGTGAGTCCAGCTCTACTCGTATTGCCTCGTCCCACTTTGGCCAATCATCTCTGCGTTTACATTCCGCTAGAGATCGTGGTTCGACGTCATCGTCATATTCAGTGACGTGAACGGCAATATCGAACACAAAATCGTCGTCGACGACTATGCTATTTCTGTCCAGTACTTCTCCAGTACGTACAAAATTTAATGATGTTTCTCCTATTGTTTCCTCTGCTGGGGAAATCAGGAGTGGAGAAGTAGCTGGTCTGAGCTCAGCATCCTGTGGAGGGATAATCTTAGTATCGCCAGGAGTCTTCCTCTTTCGAGGAACTTTATCTTTTGAACCTGGTGGGCGTCCTCTTTTCATTTGAGGTACAACCAATTCTGCTGTCGGTGGGCTGCATCCATCTATGGGGATGTCAATCCTAGCTGGCGTATTGGCAGCAGGGACGTGTGAACGGACAATCTTCTGGTTGTCCGTGAATTTATCCGGTAAAAGATGTACTGTATTCTGGATGTGAAGGATCTTCAGGATCTCATCTTCACACAGATTAGTACGCGGATCATATAGGGACAAAGACTTCTGGTCCCAACTAATGGTCTCAGAAGCTTCTGGCTTCTTAGACTGTGTGCCCAGTTTTGGAAAAAATTTCTCATTAAATTCACAGTCTGCAAAACGTGCCTTGAATGCGTCACCCGTCAGGGGTTCAAGGTATCTGATAATAGAGGGCGAATCAAACCCAATATATATACCTAGACGACGCTGAGGACCCATTTTGGTCCTCTGCGATGGTGCTATTGGGACATATACTGCACAACCAAATACTCTCAAATGAGAGATATCCGGAGGTGCGCCATATGCTAGTTGCATCGGGGATAAAGTATGACCTCCAGAGGGTCTTATCCTAATAAGTGATGCGGCATGTAAAATAGCATGCCCCCAAGCATCCACATGCAACTGGGATTGCATAAGCAATGGACGTGCAATCCATTGGAGTCTCTTTATAAGGGACTCAGCTAATCCGTTTTGGGTGTGAACATGTGCTACAGGATGTTCAACTTCAATACCCGTTGCCCGGCAATAGTCTTCGAAGACTTGTGAAGTAAATTCTCCTGCATTATCAAGACGTAGTTTCTTGATTTGGTTATCGGGGAAATGAGCACGCAACCTTATTATTTGTGCCAATAGCTTTGGAAAAGCTAGGTTGCGGGTGGACAAGAGGCACACATAAGACCATTTGGTTGATGCATCAATCAGTACCATGAAGTACCGAAATGGGCCACTTGAGGGGTGAATAGGCCCGCAAATGTCACCATGAATTCTCTCAAGGAAGCCAGGAGACTCTAATCCCACTTTCAGGAGGGATGGTCTCGTTATAAGTTTTCCCTTGAAACAAGGGAGACATGGAAATTCACCCTTTTGAAGAATCTTCAGGTTCTTCAATTTGTGTCCACGGGATTCAGAGATGATGCGTCGCATCATTGCTGTTCCAGGGTGACCAAGTCTATTGTGCCAGAGTTCGAACTCTGGCAAGGATTGGCACGTCTGGTGCTCAGTCATATTGGCTTCTATTGGTTGAATGTATGTTTGGTAGAGACCCGACGGGAGTCCCTTGAATCGTTCGCAGATGATCTTCCGGTCATCTTTCTGACGAGTTACATACAGATATTCAACCTTATTTTCATCTCTGGTTTCTAAGTGATATCCGTTTAAATGGAAATCTTTGAAACTTACGAGATTCCTATTTGATTTAGGAGAGAATAATGCATTTTTTATTTGAAGTCTTGTGTTATTTGGGAGCAATATAATTGCTTCACCAGATCCTTCGATTATTTGGGACAGTCCTGAAATTGTGATAACAGGACCGTCATATTTATTTAAGCTATTAAAATAGCAATGATCGCGAAGGATTGTGTGCGTTGAGGCACTGTCCACTAGGCACTCAGACATCATCTATATAAGCAAAAAAACGAAAATTTATTTGAGCGAAAATGTAAACATTCATTCGAAAATAAAAGTTCGTACTTAAGCAAATAAAGATGAAGATACATTGAATTCTAAAAAAAGCATAGATAAATGATGGTGCTCAATCGAGAAGGTCGTCGTTCTCGAAGTCTTTAGCAGTAAAGACTGTTGGCGGCTGTACACCTGCCAAGTTTGTTTCAGGTCGAGACTTCTGGCTCGCCTGGTATAGATCCTGTAGGTGGCGAGGAGTGCGGCAGTTTCTGGACCAATGGCCAGTCATGCCGCATCTATGGCATTTGTCCTCCCAGGTCTTCTTTGGAAGTGACACGTGCTTGGTGTCCTTTCGCTTCCAAGTGAAGTTTCTTTTCCCTTTATTGTTTTTGTTTGTCTGGGGAGCTGCACCTCTTGGTTGCTTCATTACCGCTTTCCCTTTAGTATTTTTAGTCTTCCTCTTGTTTTTCCACTTCTGGGGAGAAACGTGGTAGGCTTCAGGGATAGGGGCAGTGCCAGCTGGACGTAAGTTATGAGTTGCTAGCAGTAAATCTCGATTCTGCTCTGCTCTAAGTAGGCATGAGATCAGATCGGAGAATCTCGTGAAGTTGCGTTCACGATACTGCTGCATGAGGATTGCATCTTTCTCGTGAAACGAGGTAAATGTCTTTTCCAACATGCGCTGTTCTGTCACTTCTTCACCGCACAACTTCAGGCGTGAGGTGATGTTATGAAGTGCAGAATTATACTCAGCGACGGACTTATAGTCCTGAAGTCTGAGGTTTTCCCACTCATAACTGGCACGGGGTAATATAACATCAATTTGATGTTTATACCGTGCTTCCAGTGCTGTCCACAGGTCCTTCGGGTCCTCAACCGTTAAGTATTCGGCCTTTAAGGTCCGATCTATATGCTTCCTAATGTAGATTATGGCTTTCGCCTTATCTACATCGGATACAGTGGTTGTGGGGCTGCTGCTAGCTGTAGCAGAAGCTTCGGCCGCTGCTGGGGCCGATGAAGGAGCCAAAATGGACCCAAGGAGGGCCATTGAACGCAAGTGGAACTTCAGGTCCACTCGCCAACTCAGGTAATTTGTCCCTGCAGAATCGAGGACCTCGAAATCGACGCTTGCCAATTTTGCCATTTATCTACGTATTTTAAAATGAGTATGAATTAATTAAAATTCAAAAATTCATGCATAAAGAAATAAACAAGTAAAAATGCGGGGATCGGCCAGATACCCAAAATAGTACACAGTCCAAAGTTCGTTTAAAGTCCATAATAGAAAAAAATAATACAACTTTGGAAACCCAAACTGAACTGGGTCCCTATATCTCCGTCTTCATATGCTGTTGTATCGAGCTTTGGCTTACATAGTAATGAATCGACTCCTTGCGGTCCAGCGGACGCGGCCAGGGAATTGACTAAGCCAGGACCACTTGTTACCCAGTCAAGCTAGGTTGGTCCAGCAAACTTAGCCAAGCACATTGACCGACATCATGATCCATTGAAGGAGTTTTCATCAATTCTATGTGCTGTTGCATCGAGCTTTGGCTTTTAAAATACAAATTTCCTCACTTACAAATTCTCTCAAAAGAAAATAAAAGTGCAAGGAAAGTAAATAGGTATACAATGGCCGATCCCGAAAAACACATTTTTACTGATTTAAACATCCACGCAGTTCTAAATATGCTACGGGCATAAAAGTAAACAACCACGCATATATCTCAAGCAAAACATATGGTAAGGGAAACTAGAAAATATAAATATCTTGTAGACCACGTGGAAACGTCATACACCGTTAGGTTAGTTGACTAACGGCAGAGCGGTCTCAGGATCTTTAAGATAATTATATTTTGAAAAATAGAGTCCTAGTAAACCATAGATTATAATATGCAAGAGGGAAAAACAATTTGTCAACATGGAATATATAAATTATTAACATAGAGGATAGTCCCTTTTAAGTAATTGGCTTCAGGCCATTATTTAGTGTGCTAAAATATATACCGTTAGGTAATAGGGGCTGCAGGCCCTAAAACAAGAAAAATAAATAAATTAATATGTTGATTGGGGCTGCAGGCCCATAAGTCAAATATTAATCATTTTAATAAGCAATTTTATTCACTTGGATTCTAGTCCAATAAAAAATAGCCAAATAAAATTATTATTAATATTTCGGATGCAGGCCCATTTTGCAAATATTTAATTAACACATTAAAAATTGCAATTGGATTAACTGGGCTTCAGGCCCAATGTTGATAGTCAAAAATTAATTAGTAAGCTAAATGGGGCTGCTGGCCCATAAGACTTAATTTCATTGTTAGAAATGGGCTGCAGGCCCAACAAACAGGCTTTTTAATTTAAAAGAATATGGGCCCTTAAACAAATTTTAGGGTCAATTAGTGCTAAAAATCCCACAAAACTCTTGTTTGACATATATTGTCTACTCTTATTCCCTTGTCAGCCCACCCCCATGCGAAAAGGCAGAGGGAATAATTAGTGTGACATACTTACTAAGATAAGCCAAAGTATTTGGAATTAGCACTGTTGTATGATGTCATCTCCCCTAATTTCACGATTAAACAACGAATCCACTTGTGATTAAGCCTCGCTAACTTCATGTATATAATCAGGAGCTGCGGTTAAGGAGCGATAGGTCATAAAACACAATTAATGGAAACCCCCCTGCACGCCGGGGGGGGCAGAGAACCCCCCCTGTATTGGGGGAAGCCGGAAGGGTTTTTTGGGTATTCTTTTCTTTTTTATTCTATATATTATTTTCCTCTTGATTATTTATTCGGTTATGAAACCGACAATGCGGATACTATGACATATATAAGGTAAATATGTGGTTCATATCTAAACATCATAGCGTTGCTAACTGAATCAAAGGATGGTGTTCTCTTGTACTATAATTTTTTTGTTTTTTTTTTGTTTTTTCGATTTTAGATGATTATCAAAAAGTGGCAGATTAATACTAGCCTATAGAATTGGCTATGTAAAATCTTAGCATACTACATTATGTAGGTATCTACGAGCGAAAATAAATTACCTCTAGATCAAAAATCTAGGGAAGATCGTGATAAAAAAAATCCGTAGATAGTTCCGCTCCCGATACGCTCCAAAAAATTTCCGCAAAGCTTCGCCGCAACAATAGATTCCTTTGCGCGTACTGGTTTAATTTTTTGAGGGGAGACGGGATGAAAAGCTCAAAGAATTGAGAGCTAAGGTGCTGATAACGTGTTAGAGAGTAATAGGACTCAAGAGAGAAAGAGACAAGATTTCTTAGCAAAAGAATAAGTCACCAAAGCTAAGAGCCATGGTGCTCTATTTATATATCTCATAGTGGGGAGGCCAAAAGCCTCTAGGAGACCAAGGGTCCCCATTACTCTAAGTAATGGGGGCCTAATGAATGGGTAATGAAGGAGGGGAGGCCAAAAGCCTCCCTCATTCATAACAGAGTTCAAAAATTTTCGCCAAAAGTTTTAAGAATTTAAGTCAACGAAGGAGTAGGAAATATAAGAAAATAATTGAGCAAATTTAAACTTAGGGAAAAAGGAAATCAAGAAATACTTTCAGAAGATTCAAAACTTGTAACGGAGAGATTCGAAGATTGGCGACGATCGTCATGAGGCGATCTCGTGAATCGAGGCAAGGAAATTAGTCGGATGATCAGAACATACATACGCCTAGGATATGAATCAGGAGAATCTACGGGGAACTCCCAGGTCGACCAACTAAAGGTTAAGAACTAAGCGCTAAGACTTTCTAAGGAGCTAGACGGTAATGAAATGCGTTCAGCTTGGTCCGAAATCGATGAACCCAAGCGAACGACTGAAGGAAATTCTAGAAGTCTAACATGGTCAGAGGTAGACAAGGACCACAAAGGTAACTCCTACGACGATTTAATCAGTTGCTAACAGGGAGTCTAACTAACAATCAGGGCCTCTATCTAGCAAACACAGACGTCTATCTAAGTCTTCTTACCACCTAGTGATATATGAAAACGACTAGACTCAGGGCTCATGATTCGGATGTTGCAATTTATTTAATGTTCCGTTAATTCGCAATTGCAAGACTTGACCTGCATGGGCCACACACAAAACCTGTCACGCCCCGCTTCCCAAAAATATGGAGGCGAAGCGTGAGAAGGTCCGCTCAGACTTGAAGCCACAAAGCTGCAAGTCCGATAAGCGTCAATCAAATTTAAAACTGCAGGTCCTTGCAACACGAACGAAACAAAGATAATAATAATGAAATGAGACAAAAGGGATATCTCAAAATATCCATAAAATAAGTTTCAACATCACAGAAAAAGCCACCAGGCTAAAAGAAAAAGAGTCTCAAGGCCCAAACACGGACAACAAAAGTACAACGTACAAAACAAAGGTGCTACGCACCGACAACTAACAGAAAAACCTAAAATAGAGGGAAGCTCAGCAAGGGTCACCGGTGTCCACAAAACTCCTCCTGGTCAACCATGGACTCAGGCTCAGCGTCAGCAAAACACCACGTGCTCAGCAACGGTCTCTTGCTCAGGGTCTAACATGTGACACCCAAAAGAGCAAGGGGCACATGTCAGCAAGTCTACAAGAGACTTGTGCAAGGAAACTGAAGGTAGACAAAAGTGAAGCAACCTAGCAGTTCTAGCATGAATGCGATGACATGGCAGTTAAAGTATGAGTGCAACAGGTAAAGTAAAGTAAAGTAAAGTACGAGCATGGCATTTAAACATGGCATGGACGACAAGTATTACATGAATCATTCACAAGACAAGTACAAGACAAGGAAAGTAAGCACCTCGTGCACAGAGATTCCGCCTTCTGGCTAGAGTGGCTGATCGGGCCACTCCTAAGCTCAGGTGACCATTTATCCCTACCCATCCACGTGTATCGGGCATTGGCTTTTGACCAACACATGAGGCCCGCTTCTGGATCACGAGCCAGGAAGTGTTTTTAACAAATATGGCATAGGGGTGCACCTAGCCAGACAAGGAAACCGGGCATTGGCTTTTGACCAACATATGAGGCCCGTTCCCAGGAAGTAGTATTCACGGAGTACAAGTACAAATATTGTAGCGTGTGCTACGAATGCAACAATCAACTTGGATGACATGTAGAATGCAATGCATGACAGTTAAAAGTGCGTACAGTTAAGGAAAGTAAATGTGACAGTTTAGTATGTATGATTAACAAGTTTAAAGAGTTGGATCTAGCTTCGTTGTCAAGTTAGATCCATTTAGGTGACGGATCTAGTTTCGTTGTCAAACTAGATCAAGTAGGCCTAAAAACATGGCCCGACACAAGAGTTGGCAAGTTTCACTTGCCTGCTAGTACAACGTCTGAGAAACACCGTCCAAGAGAGTCCAGAATCACAATTCCTACGTGCACAAGTCCACCGGCCTAAAGTCCATATTATTAATCTTGATTAGTGAATTTAAAACATTTAAAACATTTTAAAAACATCAATTTTAGTCTTGATTAACAGGTAATGGGTTGGGGTCCTAGGGGTGCAAAGCGTTACCTCAACACGACGCGAAAGCTACACCGGCGTCTGGTAGCGACGCCGGGGGTTGGAATAATAATATCGCGCTCCAAGTCCAGATTCCAATTAGATTCCTCGCTGGAAATTTCAGAGCAATCAACCGAAGCAACGATTCCAGATTCCAAAGCTAGCACGTGCGACGACGGCTACGACGTGTCGCAACGTCGTACGCGACAAACCCTCGAAGAGCAAGCACCTAGGTGGGGCCCACAGTAGTCCTAGGGACCTATGGGGGACCCACAATACCTCTGGAGAACTTGGGGGGCCCACGGAGGCAAGTGGTGCGACAGGTGCGGGGTTGCGACGTTTGGCTCTCGGTCGTACAGCCTCGGTGCGGGGGATTCCATCGGTCGGTGCGGGGGAACGGGGCTTGCACAGCGCAGCGGGTCGGTGCGGCTTGGTTCTCTCGGTCGGAGCTGGGGAGGCCATCGGTCGGGCGCCTTGGATGCGGGAGAGCGCAGCGCTGCAACGTTGCAACCGTTGCAACGTTGCGGGCTTTGGTCAGTGCGGAGAAGCGGCCCGGTCGGACACGATGCGACGCGGGGCGACGGAGCGGCTAGCGATGCGGGTGCGGAGCGATGCTTGGTGCGGAGCGGGCGACCGGTCTGACCGAGAGATTCTCTCGGTCGGGCACGGTGAAGCGGGGCGACAGCTGTGTGGAGCGTGCGGGGCTTGGTGCGGGTGAAGCTGCCGGTCGGTGCGGGGAAAATGAGGCCGTTTCCTCGGTCGGTGCGGAGCTGCTTCGTCGCAACGTTGCGACGATCGTCGCAACGTTGCGACGATCGTCGCAACGTCAAATTTGATTTTTGGAACTGGCTAGGGTTAATTTCTTGCGAAAATAGGTCTTCCTAGGGGTTGTTTATATAGTGTAGATGGGTTGACTTGGTCTAGGGCTAAATCTAATAGGATTAGAAGTTCAAAAATATTTAAACTTTGAATCTCAACTTCTCCAACTCACACAAGGATTTGACGCGGTCCAAATGAGCTGGAAATTGGCTCAAAAATTCTTTAATACGTTTAAAACTCAAATAAACTTTATTTGGCCGAAAATAATTTAAAAATTAATTATTAAAAATATTTTAAAACTTGTTAAAAATATAAAAGTGGTCAAATAAACTCCAAAAATTATAAATTAAATACCGGGGTGATCGTGATGACGAAAGTGAGCTAACTAAGAAGACGGATCTCAATTTTGACATCGGACGACGAAACTAAAAATATAAACGTCTCCCGTCAAAAGTGAGAATCGCAACGTCTCATCGAATAAGATTAAATTGTGGGAAAACGACTCGAGAAACGTCGTTCCAAATTAGTGCCATTATTTAATACTCTCAGAGACGTTCACAACGGCATATCACAACAAAGTGTTCACAAACAAACAAAGTCTAAAATAAACATGTGCACAGCCAAAAGCTCGTGCACGAACAACGTACAACGAAAAGTGGTCGTTACACTATCCTACCCAATCTCTCTCACAACTAGATATGTCATCCAAAATGCATCGGGAGAGGCCTCAAAGAAGCTCAAGAGGCAGCGGGAGGATCTGAAGCAACTGCAGGCTCTGCAGGAGCGGAGGTGGTAACTGGATCAGCTGGAATGAGAACGAGAGCGACGGAAGAAGAAGTCTCAGGCACGGCAGGAGAGACGGTCTCTGGAGCATCCACAGTAATGGCCTCGGGAGCACCAGTCGGAGTATCCACCGCAGAAACGGTGGCAACAGGTGTGCTCTCGGGGTCACCAGCAGAAGAGGCAACGGCACCACCAGAAGTCGTACCCTCAGGGGCACCAGCAGCAGCAACACGAGCAAGCTCCTCAAGATCCTCCTCGTCCAACTCATCCTCGTCAGAGAAAGATGGAGGGATCTCAATATCAAGACGTCGAGCAATACGGCAGAGAATCTCCTCAGAACGAGCCTTACGAGACTCCAAACGACGGATCGAACGAACGACATCGACAAGAGTGGTAGAGGGAGCAGCAGAGGCAGACGCTGAAGCAGAGGGGGTCGACCTCTGAACGTGACGAAGTGCCGCAAGAGATTTCTTAACGGCCGTCACGTTCAGGGAGGGACCGAGAGGACGCTCGTCGTCATGAGGCAACGTGACACGAAAGTGGCGAAACACGAGTGTCAGGAGGCACTGGAAAGGAATATGAGCTGACTTCGTGGACTTGCAAATACACTCGAAAGAGTCCATCTTATCGAGTATAATGCGATCCCAGTTAATCGAGCTCCCCATGAAAATAGCATAGATCAACTTCAAGAAAGGCTGGGACGGTAGAGATGAGGAGCCGTACTTGGGAAGCAAACACGACTTCAGAATCAAATTCAGGACCCAGGCGATAGGCTTGAAGGATTTGGAGGGCACGCCAATCATGGCGGGAGGAATCTGGTGGAAAATCTGAGAGAGAACGACCTGATCAAGGGAGGTGATATCATCAACAGAAATGTCAGAGGGGAGGAGGCCAAACGAGGAGATACCCAAAATCTCTCCTAAGATTTCTGCCGTGAGGACTATAGGAGTCCCTAAAACAATCGTCTCAACAGAGTGCGTCGCATCGTACTGACCCCGGATCCTATTGGCATAGAAAATCTTTACTAGGCGAGGGTAGGGGTGAGGGTTCGCCTTCGGGTCATATCGAAGGTAATCGAGAAGACCGGAGGATGAAAGAAGATCGGCGAGGCCTAGGAAGTCACTAAACTGGACGAAATGCTCCAGAAGCAGTGGGCAATGTTCAATACGGTTGTAAGCCGCGAGACACATAGGGTCGTCACGACACAACGAGATATCGACATCGCCTACCGGCATCGGAGCCTTTCCCTTAGGCTTACGGGTAGATGTACGTGGTCGGGAGCTAGACTCAGGATGGGTAGGAGGAGTGGGTTCCCTATGAGTCTCAGTCTCGGGTATGAACTCGGTATCAGAATCGGTAGGAGTATGGAAAGAGGAGGGAGAGGCAAGATCCTTGGTCTTGGGCTTAGGCTTGGGCTTGGGTTAAGCACGAGGCTTCGCTTTCGTCGTCCTCCTACGCTTAAGAGGAGGCGAAGACGAAGAGGGTTCGGTAGGCTTCGACGGTGTTTCGGAGGAGGGGGGTCCGAGGGTGGCGAATCGATGGTCATGGGCGAGGGGCCAGAGGGAGTGATCGGGATACGTGTACGAGCCATAAGCGCGGCACGACACGACGCAAGAGATCGAATCGAAGAAACCCTAAACACAAACCCTAGAAATCGAAATACCTAGAAACCCTAGCCGAAATCAAGTGAAACCCTAACCCTAAGCACAGGAATAGAACCCTAGAGCTAAGAGAGGGAGGAGAGATCACCTAGGGGGAAGATCGACGGACGACGACGACGGGGTTGGCCGGAAATCGGTCGGAAGTCGAACGGGCTGAGCAGGGTCGGGGGTTTTGAGCTGGAGAGAGTGGAATTTTGATCGACTTGAATGAAAAGAAGTCGACTGGATGGAGTTTTAATCGGTCGGAAGTCGAAAAGACAATTCAGTCCCCGTCACAACTAGTCGGTCACAGTTCAAGCACTGACCGACTAGATCACGATCTAGTCGATCGGTCAATGAGCTTGAACCGACTAGTTGCAAACAGTGGCTGAACCCAATTTAACTGACAAGAATTAGTCGGTCTAAGTTCATCCACTGAACGACTAGATCTTCATCTAGTCGGTCGGCCAATGAACTTGGACCGACTAAGAGAGTCCAAAAAATTTAGAATTTGAAATTTTGATTTCTCTCCTAATCGCACATCGATGAAACATCAAAACACTCTCATTAATCATTATACTACCCCATTAAACATCGAAAATCTGAAATTTTGACGATTACACACAAATCGAGCGAAAAATCCGAAAATTTAACAAAAATCCAGAAAGTTCCAATACTTCAAGCATGAACAAAACTAACAAATAGAATAGCATGCAAGAATATTGAAAGCATATGAATCCTAAATCTCAGATTCACCCATAATCCCCAATTCTCGACGTAACCGCACAAAGGAGTCCTCCTTTAGGGGTTTCGTGGAAATATCTGCGATTTGCTTTTGGGTTTCAACGTACACTAATATGATGTCCTTTTTAGCAACATGATCATCTAAGAAATGGTGTCGGACATCTATGTGTTTCGAACGGGAATGGTGTACCGGGTTCTTGGAGAGACATATTGCACTTTGGTTGTCCACCGTGATAGGGCAAGTATCACAGTTTATCCCAAAGTCTTTAAGTGTGTGTCTCATCCAAAGAACTTGAGCACACGCGGCACCAGCGGCAATGTATTCCGCCTCGGTGGTTGAAAGTGATACGGAATTTTGCTTCTTGGAAAACCAGGAGACAAGAGAATTTCCTATAAAATGGCAAGTGCCACTAGTACGTTTCCTGTCAGATTTGCATCCCGCATAATTGGCATCACTATATGAGATTAACTCATATGTGCTAGATTTTGGATAAAGTAATCCAAAATCAAGTGTGTAACTTAGATAACGGAAAATACGTTTTACCGCTACTAAGTGTGACTCCTTAGGTTGAGACTGATAACGAGCACATACGCATACGGCAAACATAATATCGGGCCTACTTGCGGTAAGATAAAGTAAACTACCTATCATACCTCGATATAGACGAATGTCTACATCCTTACCGCCCGTATCCTTATCAAGATGCGTAGTCGTGCTCATTGGAGTCTTCTTTCCGGAGGCATTCTCCATTCCAAATCGCTTAAGCAACTCCACCGTGTACTTCGTGTGGTGGATGAAGATTGCGTCGTCCATTTGGCCAATTTGGAGACCTAAGAAATACTTGAGCTCACCCATGTGGCTCATCTCAAATTGATCCTTCATCACATTAGAAAACTCTTCGCAAAGAGCGAAGTTAGTAGCATCGAAAATGATATCATCAACATAGATTTGAACTAAAAGTATATCATTATTCGAATGCTTAACAAAAAGTGTAGAATCGGCTTCTCCCATTTTAAAATTCAAATCCAAAAGAAAATTCCTTAGGCGATCATACCAAGCTCGAGGAGCTTGTCTCAAACCGTAAAGTGCTTTCTTTAGTTTAAAAACATGATTTGGAAATTTGTCATTAATAAAGCCCGGAGGTTGAGAAACATACACTTCCTCAACGACATCTCCGTTTAAAAATGCACTTTTTACATCCATTTGAAATAGTTTGAAATTTTTATGGCATGCAAAAGACAATAATAATCTAATTGATTCTAATCTAGCTACCGGAGCGAAGGATTCTTCGAAATCAATACCTTCCTCTTGACGGTAGCCTTGAGAAACTAACCGAGCTTTGTTCCGGACGACGACATGGTTTTCGTCGGTTTTGTTCTTGAAAATCCACTTTGTCCCTATGACGATGTGGTTCTTCAATGGAAATGGAACAAGCTCCCAAACCTCATTCCTCTCGAATTGAATGAGTTCCTCCTCCATGGCTAAGATCCAAGCACCATCTTCGCACGTTTCATTAACATTCTTTGGCTCTATCGAGGAGGCAAAGGCACAATGATCGAAGTAGTTCACTTGCGATCTCATCTTGAGACTATCATGAATATTGCCAATGACTTGCTCATGAGGATAGTCACGAACGGTATGAAGCCGTTTGGGAATACCTTGATCACTAGGAACATTCTCAAAAACTTCATTAGTAGGGTTAGTCTCAATAGAATCAATAGAATTAATAGAGTTAGAATTACCAATTGAATCACATAAGACATCCATAGAGTCATCATCATTAGTAATTCTAGTTGGAACAAATCCTTCATTAAATGAAACATGAAGAGATTCCTCGATCGTTGAGGTTCATTTGTTGTATATCCGGTAGGCTTTGCTGCGCGACGAATATCCAACAAAAATCCCCTCATCGGATCTTGGATCGAATTTGTCCAAACTACCATACGTGTTCTTAATAAAACATTTTGAACCAAAAACACGAAAATGTTTAACTTGAGGCAACCTACCAAACAACAATTCATAACAAGTTTGTTTAGTGCCGGGCCTCAAAAGTATTCTATTAAACACATAGCAAGCGGTGTGTACCGCTTCCGCCCAAAATTGATGGCCAAGTTGGCTATCATCAAGCATAGTGCGAGCACACTCCACTAGCGTCCTATTCTTTCTCTCAACTACACCATTTTGAGGAGGTGCGCGAGGGATTGAAAAGGTGTGTGTAATACCAACTTCATCACAAAATGTCTCAAAAGACTCATTCTCAAATTCCCCTCCATGATCACTACGAATAGTGACAATGGTGGTTCCAATGAGATTTTGTACTTTCTTAACAAAAATTGTGAAGTTTTCAAAAGCTTCATTTTTATTACATAATGAAAATACCCAAGTAAACCTAGAAAAGTCATCGACGATGACAAGTCCATATCTAGCATTACCTAAAGAAGCAACTCTAGTTGGCCCAAATAAATCTAGATGTAATAGCTCTAGAGGCCGCTTAGAAGAAATGCTTTTCTTAGGTTTAAATGAAGATTTTGGAAGCTTGCCTCGTTGACACGAGTCACAAAAGCTTTTCTTTTGAAAGACAAGCTTAGGGAAGCCTCTAATAGAATTTAACTTGGAAAGCTTAAATAGTGTTCCAAAGTTCACATGACCAAAACGTCGATGCCATAAGTGTTGTTCACTTGTGTTGGCAATGAGACATTGTTCATGTGATCTTGGAAGATCTAGGATATATATATCCTTATGGCGTGTGCCGGAAAACAATAATTCATTATTATCTTTTCTTTAAATATGGCACATTCCTTTCGCAAAGTTAACTTTGTAACCTTTGTCACAAAGTTGACTTATTGAAATAAGATTGTGGTTTAATCCTTTAACAAGGTAAACATCACATATTAGGGGTTTAGAAGGATTACCCACTTTTCCAACACCTATGATGGTTCCGCTCTCGTTGCCTCCAAAGACGACGTGATTCCCATTTGCAATGGGCACCACTCCGGAGAGCAATTGAGCGCCACCCGTCATGTGTTTTGAACACCCGCTATCGAGTATCCAATTCCCCTTGGAGCTAAATTTAAAATTGTTGCTCCGTTTCTTTTTCTTTTCCTTGAGTACCTAAAGATAGAAAATTTCATATCATGGTACCCAAGGTCATTGGGTCCAAAAGATTAGACCTTTGGAAGCCAAGTCCAATTGGACTTAGACTTCCCCACATAATTTCTACTATGCACAACATCTGAAAAATAAGCATTCATGTAAACTTGTTTTTCATCCATGCTTGTGTCCTTTGGGCTCCAAATTGTAAATATTTTGGGAGCCCTCATCCTATTGGGTGCATGCATGCGACGTTGATTTCTACATGATGCATGTTGTGGATAGGCATAAGGAACATGATGGAATGGTGCACGACGATAATTATTCATATGATGAGGTGGGTGAACATATGCATGTGGAGGAACACGTACATGAGGTTGTCTCATATGGTGTGCACGTGCCCGTGAATGTGTAGCATAGAAATCATCATATGTGTGAGCCGGTGGAGTAGGACGTGTGTTCCTACGTGGCATGGTATTGGTGTACATGTAGGCATGGCCCTTCTTTGGAGGTCCACCCAAAGTGGGTTTCTTTCCAAACGACGGCGTGGACGAGGTGGAAGCACCATTGGTAGATGAACTACCAATAGAGTGTGTGCTACCACTCGTTGAGGCACCGGAAGTTGGCCTAACAAAGGTAGTGGTCGACTTGGATGAATTTCCCATCGTATACCCCAACCCAACATGGTGATTGGCCGGAGGTAAGACACTTAGGATATTATCCAAATGGCCCTTACCCTTATTGAATTCATTGATTCGGCCTAATGTGTTCTCATATTTCTCGGTGAGAGAACACAAAGAAGTATCCAAAGTGGATACTTGCGATGTGAGCACATAAACACGAGATTTGAGACTTTCATTCTCAATACTCAAAGTCGAGTTTTGAGAAGTCAAATCCTCTATCTTATGTTCTTCCGGATCCTCAATACTAACATGTTCAAGTTGAGTCTTGAGATTAACAATCTCATTCTTCAACTCTTCAACAACGGTGTCGTTGTTGGTGATGATAGTTTTAGGCGAGGTTTGGATGCTAGCTAAATCATCTTTTACTTTAGTATATCTATTTACTAACTTAGAGTATTTAGACCATAATTGCTCATTAGCATTTCTAAGGTCATCCATCGTTACCTCATCGCCTTCGTTGTCGCTATCATCGGAGGAGGAAGATCATTGATCATGCTCCTCTCTCGCCATGAAGCACATGTGCACTTGCTCCACTTGCTCATCGTCCGACTCTCCGCTTGAGGAATCCTCGGAGTCGGTGAATGTTGCTCCGACAAGTCCCTTTTTGTACCCCTTTTTGTACTTCTTGGACTTGTCGAATTTCGGCGCCTTCCACTTCTCCTTTTGCTTATTTAGAGGACACTCCGCTTTCATGTGTCCTGGCTTATTGCACTTGAAACACAAAGGAGAGGAGGAGGCGTTAGAAGAATTAAACTTCGATTTTTTTTTGAAGTTACCTTTCCGGAAGAACCGGTCGAACTTCTTGGCCATGAGTGACATGGACTCCAAGTCCAACTCGTCTTCCGAGTCTTCATCATCGGTTGAGGTGGAAGTGGATGGAGCGGCCTTGAAAGCAATAGCCTTCTTCTTTGGCTCATCTTGCTTTAGATAGGACTTCATCTTGTCCTGCAACTTCAACTTGCTATCCTTACGTACCTCGTACGACATTAAAGTACCCATTAGTTGCACGACGGTATAAGTTTTCATATCATTACCTTCCTCGATGGTGAAGGTCCGTTTCTCCCAACTAGAAGGAAGTCCATCGATGATCTTCGAGACTTTCTCCTTTTGGGTATAGGTTTTGCCGAGAGCCTCCAACTCGTTTGTGATGTCGACGAAGCGAGCGTAGTACTCCTTCATCTTCTCACCCTGTAGCATATGAAACAACTCGTAATCTCTATTAACTACCACGAGTTTAGAGTCTCTTACCCTACTAGTCCCTTCATGTAATATGAGGAGGAAATTCCATATTTGATATGCACTCTTACATGTGCATATCTTATTGAAATCCTCAGGTTCCAAGGCGCATTGCAAGGCGTTCATTGCCTTGGCATTGCTCACCTCCGCGGCGACCTCCGCGGGAGTCCACTTCTCAAAGTCTTCTTCGGCGGGCTCGACGTATTCCTTCATCGTGGTCCTCCATAATGAAGCACTCCGGAGGAAAGTTTCCATCCGGTATTTCCAGTACCCGTAGTTGGTACCGTTGAAGAATGGAGGCCTCGTTGAGGAATGTCCTTCCATTACCGAAGACGCTCCTTCACGGTTCTTGAACGTGCTATAGTCGGAGGGAGGACGAACGGTCTTGTTGTCGTTGGCAGACATAGCTATAGACTTGGCTCTGATACCAAATGTAATGCCCTGCTAAGCTACTGCACAAGTACTAAGGGGGGGGTGAATAGTACATTAAAATAATTAAGAGGCTAATTCCTAATTACTTGCAAACTCTACCAAATAATGCGGAAATGCGGAATAGTAAATAATCGACAACAAATAGAATCAATCGCAAATAAGCAATATTACTGGGTTCAGATCCACCCAAGTCTCCCCGACTTGTTCCCGGTGATCCTACGTCCCAACCACCCGGATCCCCTCCGGATACTTAAGTTAGAAACCCTAACTCAAGATTTCCTCTATGAAATACTTGTGAAAAACCTTCACAAGTCAAATCATACACAAAGAAATTTGTGACTCCCACAACCTGGGATCACACCCACACTCTCACAACCGAGAGTGAAACTTACAATATGAAAGTAAATGAAATAGAACTTCTCACCGACAAAATACCTATGCCTTGAGTAATGCTTACGAATTAGGGCAAAGATGATTTTGAGGAAGAAGAAGTGGCACCAAACCCTAGCTCCAAGATGTAGATCAGCGATGGAGAGCTATGGGGATGTTGGTGACCTAGGATCAAGCACTTGGCTTGGAAGGCTTCACACTCAATGAATCTCTCTTTAGAAGTAAGAGTGGGGAGAGATTATTGAATGGAATGAAAGAGCTTTGAATGAGCTTGGAATGATTTCTCTTGATCTCTAAACTTGCAATAATATCAGCCTTGACTGCAATGAATGCAGCCCATCAAGTATTTATAAGTTAGAGGAGAGAGAGAAAGAAAAGCGTTTCAATTAATGCTCCAACGGCTCTTTTCTGAACCCAACTAGTCGGTCAAAGAACAACCACCGACCGACTAGTTCATCAACTAGTCGGTCGGTCAATTAACATAGACCGACTAATGAGAGAACAGGGAAAAGGTCGAAGCACAGACAAAAGGAACTAGTCTGTTCAAGAAGAGTAGCTGACCGATTAGTTTCACAACTAGTCAGTCGGTTACTCAAATGAGACCGACTAAGAGAAAAACAAATAGTCTGAGAGCAAATTGAATTAGTCGGTCCAAGAACAAATGTTGACCGACTAGTTCATCAACTAGTCGGTCACCAAATGTGCATAGACCGACTAACGATAAACAGTAAGTCAAGTGAAAATTGGCATGTACAGTAAAACTCAACTAGTCGGTCCAAGAAGGAAAGTTGACCGACTAGTTCATCAACTAGTCGGTCGATCAATGAACACAGACCGACTAATGATAAACAGTAGCTCAGGCTCAAAGTTGCATGTACAGAGAAAGCTCAACTAGTCGGTCACAGAAGCATCACTGACCGACTAGTTCACAAACTAGTCGTTCGGTGAGTCAGCGTAGACCGACTAACTGTAAACAGTAATGAGCTTGGAAATGACTGACTGAAACTAGTCGGTCCAAGAAGCTTTGCCGACCGACTAGATCACCATCTAGTCTGTCAGTTCTTCTTCTTGAACCAACTAACATGCACAAGAAGTCGCGAATCGAAGCGCGAAGCTTCGGGAAAGTTTGTATGGACTTCAACTAAGATCCTAGAGCTAAGATATGAGCGTTATGAAGATTTAAACCGTAAGACCTACTCAAGGCTTAACATTCTACGAAAGAAGCTTAAAGACTATAAATAAAACTTGACGATACCGTCTTCAAAAGCTTCAATCGAATCTTCATGACTTCTAAAAAGGTCCATAAGCTTCAACGAAGCTTTAGGCATACGATCACGTGCTTTGAGAAGTCTTGAGACGTCGCTTTGGATGTTCATATGAATTTGGCGACGATCTCCATAACTGCGCTCACAAAGTGTTAGTTCACGATATATTTATGTTTGTTCATCATCCAAAACCAAATCCGGGGATTCCAATATCCAACAAAGCTCAACCATGATAATTTTGCAGTTATACAATACTTTTAAAAGCATCCATAACAATATACCAATGGAGATTGTTGCAACATCTCATGAACCGAGTTTGAATTTCAAAATATGAAGAACCAAAAAATTACATCAGTAAAACTCACAAATACATTACAATGTGTATGTAGCATTGCTCCAATGAACGCGAAAAAAGGACACTGGAATGCAAAGATTCTAACTTTGCAAACTCAATGCAAGTTCTTTGGTAATAATACAAACATACAAAAATTTATAAAGCAGGTGTTAATCTACTCAATACGTTGAAAAGTCATGTTAATTTGTCATGCGCTTCTCAAGCGCTTCCCAAGCAATGGTTTGGAAGCTCGCAAAGAATCCAAGATGGCTTCACAATAAACCTGGTGATAAATTCTTTCTTGATCAATTTTCCTCATTTATCTAATTCCAACCTGAATAAGAGTTTACTACAGTGCTTGACTGGTCTATTGATTCTTTACTGGCAAGGTCCACTGTAGTCTTCCATCTTCCATCTGATTCCACCTGCATTAGCCTAGTCTGCAAACAGAACCCTCGAACCTTGGATATAGAAACACTACAATTCTACTTGTAAATTTCTTAGCTAGCAGCAAGCGTGTTTTCCCCTGATAACAACATTGCAAGCGGGTGCAACACTTCTACATGTAATGTGTAATGTACTATGACTATATGTGCACTGTGGAGGTAATGTGCAATGTATTATACACTTTGGCGGTAATGTGCAATGATATGTGACTTTACGGTGTGCACTCTGTATTATACTTCACACCTTGCAAAATGCAATTAATCCTTTGAAACTGAGCATAATACAGGTACATATAGATACATGTATGACATATATGACTAAAGCCGTTTCCTTGACATAATTCTCAAGAATTTTCGCTTTTTATTCGCAAATGTTGCAGATACATATGGCAAATGTTTCATTGACATAAAGGTCAGTAAGCAAATCAAGTTGGAGATCCGTGTTCCAGGTTGAAAAGCATATTTGTGTTCACTAAATATTTGTGTTCTAGTTTGTGCATTAATACACACCTAAAATTCCTTGCACTCCTCTTTTCTAACAATTCTATATGCCATTTGGACCGGCACCTCATTTTTAATAACTATTTACCGTTTCACTGCAATAAAAGAGGGCTTCCCGATTTTGTCCTAGCAAACTCAACACCATGGCTGCAATGTGATGACCTGAGATGTCGGCCATGTCCAGTTGTTGCATTGGAGATGCATGCTCTATGTAATTGTCCGGTAATACAATGGGCCGCCACTAGGATACATAACACAAATAACATAATGAGAAACATGAGTTGATTACTGGAAAATAAAATATGCAATTGTGAAAGAAAGAATGTCTACAGCTGAGAAAAATCGTTTCTGAATGAAGTCTTCAATTTGGAAGTCATGATATGCCAAGATTGTTTCCTAAATATTCAGAATCACAAGGCGGTCTAAAGCTATTGGAAGATTTGTGGTATTATGGTGGGTAGTTTTGTTGTGGAAAAATGAAACTGACAGTCACTTCTTTCTGCCTGTATGTGAGAAAGCTTTCATATCTTCAAAATTACTATAACAACCAAACAAAGAATCTAATTTTGCAACAAATCATACATCTAACTTATTAAAACGGAGATTAAAAATCAACGACGACAATAACAATTATTTACTTCCCATCTTTTCCCTAAAGACTCGTATAGCATTTGTGACACTTCGCATCCTTTTTTGAAATCTTCATGAGTATTACTTTTTTAAAAAATTGGTGAACCCAAGGGGGAGAATAATATGCATATGAAGATCCAAGAATAGCCAAATTGTGTAATCCACCACACTGCCATTTTTGAGAATATCAATCCCATTAACTTTGTAAACTAAAATGGCTATAAAGCTTCTCAATTTACCAGATGTCTCTGTATTCTGTAATAATGGGTATCCTTCCAATGATACCATTAACTAATTTTCCGTTCTTATAGAAAATTGAAAGGACCAGTTACCTTGATTCTTCCATCAAGTGACATGAATTGTGATACGTGCGACCCAAATCCACCAATTGTTCCTTCTTCAACAGTGATTGGAAACTGATGTTCTCTGCATAACTTCAAATAAGCTCAATGTCAAGTGGCTTGCAAAATCTTGATTTGGCTATAGTCACCTGAACACCGAGGCTGGCAAGAAGGGATTGAGCCTCAAGGCAGTTCTGGGCCATCACTTCATACCCAAGCACAGCGACATTGTTGGTAGTAATGATCTGTGAACTTCTTGTTTGATGATAAAAATGTGTGTGAACGTTTTAACGTGTGTGTTAAGTGTTTCAGGAACGACGAACGTACGACTAATTCACGGAAGGACTTGGTCAATATGATGGGAATGAGACGTGTGTAAATATTCATTAATCTTTACAGAAGAATTTTTTTTCCCAAGGCCAAAGGAGCACTCACGCACCAAAAAGCACACAGGCCATGTCCCAAGATCAAATGGTCAATATGATGGGAATATAATGGGAACGTCCCAAAGCACATCATATTTTTTTAACCCCAAGAATTAAGGAGATCTCAAAAAGAGCCGGCCCAAAGCATTACTAAAAACCCCTAACCCATTTTCTCAAGGCGACGGCCTATAAAAACTACCCTATACAAAAAAAATACACAGAAAGAGAAAGATGCACACAAATAGAAATAAAAAGCTGCGCACAAATATTTCCCCCTAGAAAAATTGATTAGAAGAGGCACTTGCATTATAAAGGAGGTGATTAATTAAAAGAGTGTGGATGCCATTGTTGTTTACCTATTATTTTGTTTTGCAGGCGCAAGGTTCCCATCAAAAGAATAATTTTTTGTTGTTGCAATTTTTTTTGAGAGAGCACCGGCCGATCTTCTCACATTATTTCTCAGAAATTCTCTTCAGTCGAAAAAAAGGGAGCTCGGATCCAAAATTATTTGCTGCCGCACAAAAATTTCGAGGGCCCAAGTTTCCTATATCAAAACAATCCATTGGCCATTACTTTGAGGAAGCCTGATCCCTATGACGTTGCGAAGATCCATTGCTTCAGGTACGCTTCAATTTCTGATCCTTTAATGTTGTATGCTTATTGATTATTGATTACAGATCCAGCAAATTAATCAAAGGGGCAACAAAAACACAGAGAGCCTCACAAATCTGAAAGAGCATTATCTCCTCTAAGAATTTCTGCCGAATTCTTTTGAGAAGGAAATTTTTCCAAGAGCCCAAATTCCTTAACAAACGCAATTCTTTTAAGAGAGGCAGATGACGCAAGTATCAAGAAGCAACCAGGGGGCACAAGACTTCTTGAAGAGCACAAGAATTTGTGCATCCAGGCCGTGACATTGTGCATCCAGGCCGTGACTTGTGCATGCCGCAACATTCAAGTGCAAGGTTGCAATTTTCAGAGAGCTCAATTGCCGCAACTTGAGTTGTCATTGTCGAGAGACTACTACTACTTGCCAGACGACATCTGGCCCATGCTGATTGACGAAGACGACACCGCTACACGATCTGAGCATTCTAAACTCTCTTGTTTATTATATTGTGTAGTATTTGTGTTAGATCTTCGTAGGGAAAACTTTACCTTTTGTGTTACTTTTTGGGGACCTGACGACTTTGGGAGTTGTCACGGGGGGAGAGCATCTGACTAGATTGATAGTGTAAAGCACGTGGTGTGCGTACGAGCTAGGTGAGAGTAGATTTGGGATCTTGACTAATTGTAGCTGTACAGGATTACATATCTATCTAGTATTTGCTTTCGGGGGCTGGAGTAGGTCGTGGGGACGACCGAACCAGGGTATATTTGTGCGTACTCTGTGATTGCTATTTTATTACCATGCATGTGCTTATAACTGCGTGTAATTTCTCGTGGGTTGCACGAGAATTTTTATTAGCCTATTCACCCCCCCCCCCCCCCCCCCCCCTCTACGCTACGATCCAGATCCAAAAGACATCTTTCACACGGCTAGAATTTCTCCCTTCCCAACCTAGAAGCCCCATATATAATTATAAAACAATACAACTTACAGAAAAGCAATACAAGTATAAGATGATGGCAAAGCAACACAACAAACATTCGGCAATTAGCCACATTAAGTTTCTGAAATGATTATAAACATGCAGTATAATAAACATTTGTTTCCATGTCTCTTTGTTTGGAAGCTCCTAGATCAAGAGCCACCCCCTAACCCTCTATCAATGACAGTTCACCCAAATAAAATGCTGTAAACATTTCCCAGACTATTCACAAAACCATGATCTTAAATTTTTACAGTTCAAGCAGATTAATGGATGGTGTAGCATCTACTCACAAAACAATGATCTGTTAATCAATAGAAGCACTTCTCAATCAAATTATCACCTTTTAATCTGAAAAAAATAAAAAAACTCACATTTGAATGAATTATTCCATATTGGCAGAAATTTTAAATGTTTTTTTTGGATCGCAATGCTCATCGTTCTGAATGTAAGGGACATACTCGGTGGGGAGAGGTGCAGTCGGCATCGTTGAATAGGCTGGCCATGCAGTCAGCAGCTGTGAACAGGCAGGCCATGTAGTCGGTGTCGGTGAATAGGCCCGCCATGTAGCCGTGAACCAACTTTAAATCTGGAAAAATTAAAAAACCTCAAACTTGAATGAATTATTCCAGATCAGCAGAAATTTACAATGTTTTTGTGGATCGCAATGCTCACCGCTCTGAATGTAAGGGCCATACTCGGTGAGGCAGGATATGTAGTTGGTGCCGGTGAACAGTGGGAAAGATGCTCACCGTGGACGATCGCCTACAGATAACCGCTCTACTGCTTCCATCCATTAGAGATCTAAGATCAAGTTGAGAGAGGGGGAAAGATTAAAACATGGTTCACTTAAGATTTTTCAAATGGAAAGAAAGAGACTTGATGGAAAGATAGCATCCCATTCTCCGTTGGTTTCTTATTGAATCGAACGTGGGACAGGGGCAGAGATTTTTTGCGCTGTTGGTCAGAACTCTCACCATCAACATTAGAGTCCAGCTCGCTCTTTTGCGTGATCCAAACGATGTGGGCAGAGGTTTTTCCATGGGGTGGAGAGTGCCAGTGCGAGATGAAGAGGCATGGCTGAGGGTTTTGGGGGGGAAGAGATAAAGGTTGTGGCGTTTTTTCCTGAAGAGATGAAGAGGCATGGCTGCTGGTTAGTTTTTCAAAATTTTTGTTTTTCCCTAAACACATTCCCCCTAAAATTTCATATTTTTCTCTCCAAATTTTTTACAAAACATCATCCCAATCGTTCATTTCTCAAGATTAAATCTCAACCATCTTTCTATCAACCCCTTTGTCCTAGTCAGCTTGTCCTAGTTAGCCCTAAGATTCAAAAATCACCGTCAAATGTATAATAGATTGTTAGTTTCATGTACTATGGTTTGTTCGTTTCATGTACTCAGTATTAATATAATGTAATGTTCGCTTTGTGCATTATTTTTCTTTCTGCGTTTCATGTTCATGTTCGTCTACTAAATTGGTTCTGTCTTCATCTTGCTTGATTATACACCCTTAAGCATGCTAACTAATTTCTTCTGATTGGTTATCTTAATTTTTCCACTTTTTGTGGATAAAAAATGGGAGAAATATAGTGACTCTTAGGCATCCATTCAGGGGGAGTAACATAAAATTACTAATACATTATATTTTATTAAAGTTTGTCATCATCAAAAAGGGGGAGAATGTTGAAATTCCATAATTCCATATCTCTATTCCATATGGTTTCGATATGAAAAACTTAATAATATTATTATTACTAACTATTTCTGTGCAGATACCTGGCTACTCAACATTTACACCTTGGACATTATCACTAGTTACTGCTTCCTGCACAAAGACTTCTCAAATACAGATGCAGTCATATCTACGGCTTTTATGTAATCAATGTATTTTTTATTTTATAGCTTTTAAGCGTGATGATGACTCATCTTAGATAACTAGGGTCTCTCATAACATTTATCTACA
Organism: Scilla litardierei; assembly: GCA_030789695.1. Classification (NCBI taxonomy): domain Eukaryota; kingdom Viridiplantae; phylum Streptophyta; class Magnoliopsida; order Asparagales; family Asparagaceae; genus Scilla; species Scilla litardierei. The sequence goes on along the minus strand of CM061141.1, from coordinate 265,061,581 downwards.
ACCTAGTCTTTTCAGAATCCCAAAATTCCTCTTTAAAAAATTAGCCGACCAATTTTCGTTAGCATGCTAATTTTTCCTTTCTTGACCTTGAAATTTGTTGCTCAAATTCCTCTTCAAATTAGTTCCACCTCTGTAATTTCAAAATGGTCAAATTTTTTCGTTTCAAAATTAGCCGACCAACAAAAAATCATTGGCCGACCAATTCCATTTTTGACCGTTTTTTGCAACCGGTTAGTTCTATCCATTGGGGACGGTTTCTGACTGTTGAAATATGTCTGTTATAACTTCCTTTCAAATCTATAAATAGATGCGTACCCCCCTTCTCTTTCATTCACTTCTTTTTCCAACTTTCTTCTTTAGAACTTAAATTATATCTTCTTCAAGAGAAAGCTCTTCCATTGTTTTCATTTAGAGAAATAAAATTCTGATATTTTCTTCATTTGAAAAATGAAATCTTCAAGAGTGTTTTTTCCATCCAAAATCTAGAAACCTTGAAATTTCATTAACACATTTCCTTTTAATTCCATTTGAAATTCACATCAAGGCTTTAGGTATCGTTTCATTCTTCGTTTTGTAAGTTGAATCTCTTGGTGTAGAGATTATACAAAGTTTGGGACACTGAGAGTGTCGCTATTTTTGTATGTTGTTGCTTGCGGGACAAGTGTTATAGTGGATTGAAAATCTCTACGGGGTAGAGGACTGGATGTAGGATCACGAGGATCCGAATCAGGATAAATCTTGGTGTTTGTGTTTGCCATTCTCTGTATTGTATTTATTTACTTCCGCACTCTTATTGTATTTTTTATTAACCTTTAAATTTGTAATTTCGTCATGATATACACTATTCATCCCCCCCACCGTTCTAGTATATTTGGTGTGCCAGGAGATCCTACAGACTGCAATACTAAGATTATTCAATTAATAAGCTTTCACCAAGGAGAAACGCAAAATAAATCTATCCTAACCCTACTCCTACTCCTAAACTATTTCAGATTGAGAAGATGATGAAAACTAGGAGAAAATCGTGCTCTCCCCTCAAAACGACGCCCTACAGCTAAAATAAGACCCATAAAACCCTAGTGGGTCAGGCAAAACCCGACTGACCCGACAGTGTCAAGCACGAGACATGGTCATGTCACTTCTCCTTCAGAAATCGGCCTTCAAAAACCTTCAGAGGACGTGATTCGACACGGACGTGTGGGAGATCCACACGACCGTGTACTCACTGATCGTGTCTGGATGCACTCAAAAATCAATGTAGTCTTTACTATAGATTTTCGAGTATCAATGTGAGTATGAACTCCTAATTACTAACTCTTAATTTAGGGTGAAATTGTAGAACTATGTTGTGAACCGGTGCACGCTCTCGCGCTACACAAGTCTAAAATAACTTAAGCTAGAGCTTAGCTCTCGCGTAAGCCTAGTTGAATTATTAGTATTAATATATTCAATTCTCATTTAAGTACGCTCGTGCGACGTGAATTGGAATTTAGATTATGATGGTTCGTATTCATCTTACCGTCGTACAGATGAATATAATTATAGAAATATAATAAAGATACTAGCTTTGGTCACTCTCATGCACCAAATCTAGGATATCCAGATTATAGATCTAAATCAAATATCTAGGGCTTCCTATAGATCTAGATCCTCTCTCAAGCTCTGAAGATCTAAGTAGAAATCCCTAGCTATTTGTAGTTAATCGACCATAATCTAACCCTAAAATAAGTTTAGCAACTAGGGTTTCAATCGATTTGACATATCAAACCCAAGATCCATATGGTTCATCTCTTTGCCCTAGAGCAAAGAGACTACTCACTAATAAACATGATCATAGCAATAAGATTCATGGAAACAATATTATTCATCATTGCAAAGAGATCTAAACAAGAGATATTCATTAAAGAAAATAGATTAAAAGTTTAGACAAACTGATGTTCTCCCAAGCTTCAAAATAACAAGAGAAAAATTAAGAACTAGGCTTCTCCAATCAATAACAAAAGCAAAGAGAAATAAAAATTAAGACTTTTTCCTTGTCTCTAGCCGTCTCACCTCCCCCCAGCGACAGCTACCTTATTTTCTATTTATACCAATCCAAAAATCTAAGAAAAAGTCACCCAAAACCTGAGTTATAACTTTATTTCCAAATTCTAATTGTAATCTCACTCGGTCGAGCGATATTTTCTACTCGGTCGAGTGAGAATTCCTACAGAAGCTCCAAAAATCAGCGCACTGTTCTTCTCTTCTTCTCTTCACTTGGTCGAGTGACCGATTCACTCGGTTGAGTGAAGGTGCTACTCGACCAAGACAACTGCTCTGGTAGAGGAAGGATCTGGCCAACTGTCTCACTCGATTAAGTGAGTTTTCTCACTCGGTCAAGTGACTTTGATACGCTTTGGCGGCTAGGCTGGTATCAGTCTCACTCGGTCGAGTGGATCACTCCACTCAGTTAAGTGAGCTGATTCTTCAATTATTTCTTCCTTTCTTCTTCTTTTCTTTCTCTGTCTTATCTCTTCTTCATGCTTCTTCTCTTCTAGCACCATAAGCTCCTCAGCGTCATAGCCACTGATGCTCCGACATGTGTGCATATGCTCATATGTCCAATTTGCTCTCGATTGCTCCATATTTCTTGAAAATCCATTAAAACATAGAATAGTGAAATTTATTCAGAAAACGTCGTTTAAGCTTCTAATATGCAATATGGGCAATCGATATGTCATGAAAATATGCAAAAATAAAGTGTAAAATATGAGCATAATAAAATCCTCCAAGCTTACCACTTACTCATCCTCAAGGAAGATAAGTAAAAAAGCAAACCCTGCGAATAAAAATAAAAATAAAAAAAGTTAAAAGTAGAAAAGAAAGCAAAGAAAGGGAATTGCTTGATCATACACTCAAAACTTGAATTCACTCACCAAAGTGCACCAACAAAGAATTTAAACACACTATTATTTATATCAACATCATTTCATATTTGGCACACTTGATATTAAAACTGAGAACAATGTGAATTTTGTGATATATGAAATCGTTTTAACGTTAAGCATCGTCTAAGGCATAGAAAACAGTATACATACTCATAGCCAACACACTTTTCAATTAACTGCTTCTACTTGAAGGATAAGAAACATTACACAATTCATACAATAAGAATATAAAGATATGGTTTTATTAATTTCATGTCCATTTTCAACTTATAGGTGTCATCATACTCAAAGTCATCTCCCTAAGTATTAGAGATTACCTAGCTTCCGTAGTCATGCACATATAAGTAATCACTCTCTCACTCATCATTGGATTTTCTCCCACCAAGCTTATCTCTATGTGTAATGGAATCAAATATCAAGAAAACGGATTTTCCCAAATATTGTAGCTCCATGAAAGAAAAGAAAAGATATGGTATTTACAAGATATGACCTTGTGTAAATATGCATATCTTCATTTATATACATATTTTTTGTATTTTTTTGTATTTTTCTTTTTCTTTTTGTTTTTTTTTCTAATCCATATATACTCAAGACACATTGCTTTGCAAAACTTTTTGTGTTTTCTGGGATTTTGGAGCTTTTTGGCTTTTTGGTGAATTGGCAAAGATCCTGAAATAAAAATCACTCTATGGAAGAATTTCCAATGATTGTATGTATGGAAATATTTTCAAGATATGTCGAGAAAGAATAAATGATATCACTCGGTTCACTCTTTGTAGGTGCATAACTACTTTGGCAGGGTAATGTTTTCTACTCAGTTTAATTTCTAAAAGTAGACTAAGCTACTCATATCAAATAACATTTATTTCATTCAACCCAAAGATTTCACACACAATTCACACAAATAAGAAGTGATAGAGATATGAAAGCAGCACTCCATATAAAAAGCAGTCAATGCGTGAGTCTTAGTGTGTTTTCTATAAATAGCATACACTAAAGTATTTCCTAGACATGTCAACGTTAAAATTCATTCATAAACACTCAAGACCACATTGGAAGTTCTTTTTCTCAAGTGCATACAAATATAGCGTAAATGACATTAGAAATAAAGACAATAGTGTGGTGAAAGGATTTGTGCACAGGTAAAGTGATTTTCAAACTTAATTCAGCACAGTGATAAGGATAAATCAAAAACTAACTATATACACAAGCAAGCACTCCAAAAGTATAGAAAATATGATGTATGGTACAAAGAAAATAAGAAGTGAAAAAGATGTGAAAATAAGTAATAAATAAATAAATAATAAAATAAAAGTAAAAAAATTAAAGTGCCTAAGTACACTCACTCCCTAAGCTAATCATCACATTGTCCTCAATATGCAAAACGTGGCACATGGACATATACGATATGGGTGGGTGGGTGTGGATGCTAAAATGATTCAAAATAAAAGAAAAATAATAAAATAAAATCATAATGCATCTATGTGATAGCTAATAACTAAATGCTAGTCGAGCGTGCAAAATGAGGAAATGTATGCAAAAATGGTCAAAACATACTCTCCCCCAAGCAGGAATATATGTTGCCCTGGAAAGGTGAAGACAGTGGGACATACAAAAATATGGGGAGAGATGGGAGCAAAACACATCATGTATCAGAATCGAACGCCTACGCAACTCAGAACCATCACCTCCCTGTGGTGGGGGTGGGGTGGTGGTGGTGGTGATGGTGCGTGCTACTGCTGCAGCTGCAGCATAAGGCCAAAGATCTGGTTCAACGTCTGCTAAATATGACAGTAATATGAGGCTGCATGGCAGTAACAGTCTGGGCAATGTATCAAAATCTCCTCTAATCCCAGCTACTGCGGACTCGATTGCGCATAGGTGCGAAGAAGTGTCATCATTAGTGGAAGAAGAGGGACGTCCACAGACAGAACTCCCTCGGCCTCAAAAAATGTGTAGAGCTACGATAGGGTGTGTGGATGGAGCAGGGCTCACAGGAGGATGCTCAGCCTCCAGATGAGATTGAGACACATGTATGCTCTTAGACACGGGTGCAGCAGATGAGATGATAAGAGTCTCCGTAGAAGTAGATTGGAGTACAGAGGTCGTGGCAATAGATGTGGTACCAGACACCACGACACTCTCAAAAAATACGACGACAGTGGAGATAGGAACATTGGTGGGTGGGGTGGATGTGAATGCATATGCTATGATCACACCCGACGTCGAAATCTCAAGGATACATGAATCTCAATGGACGAAGGAATAAATAACTCAGTGCTCGAAGGGATGGACGGCTCAGCACTCTCAGGAATAGCAGGAATGGCACTAGATACAGAACTCTCAGTAATAGCAGCATATGTGGAACTCTCAGGGACAAAAGCGGATGTGGAACCCTCAGCATGATCAAATATGGAGATAGATGTACTGAGTACATGCAAAGGCTCAGAAACAGACTGGACTACAGGAATCTCAGCTGGATGTGGCTCGACAGGAGGTTGCTGATCGTCATCAGGCTCTAGCACGTAAACAGGGGGAATGTAGAGTTCCATAGGGAACCTCCACTCAGCATCTGCTGGTCCCACATGAGTCCGATCAGGATTCAGACGCACGATATAATCTGCATGGAAGGGACCATAGAGCCAAACCCAATAGCGCTTATCATGTGATCGGATCATATGCATACGGGACAAGACGTGGTTGGTAAGAGATATATGTCCTGTAGCAAGGGCCAACTCAGCATGCAACTGGATATCGAAAATAAGGGCCAGAAGGGTGATCAGATCGCCATAACATATCACCTTGGTGGAGGCGATAGAGGTAAGAATGTGGTCAAATAACCAACTAGCGACATCGATGGATACATTATGAACTAGGACGTCTCCTGCCTACGCCTCGAATGCTCTCTCCTATGTCATAGTCGACAAGATGAAAAGCTTAGGTGTGGAGATAGTCCCTACCTCTGGCTTACCAAAAGTAGTCGCCAAAAGGCACTGTGTGAGGCATAAGCAGGGGTGAACTATCGACGAAGCCTTCGACCGACTAGGGTCGAAGAGTAGGATGCATATGATCTGCTTCTAGAATGCATCAATAGAAAAGAAGGGGGGATGTGATGACCTGTGCTCTATGCCATGTCACAGTCTGGAACTAGGGGCCAATGAAAATAAGCACGGACCATGTCATGAGTAATCTCACAGTCACAGTCCATGAGCTTTAACAGATAACTCCATGGATTCCTACGTATAGAACTCAAGACCTCTAGTATCGATCAAACATAGGTGTTTGCCGACACCGACAGAAAATCACCCCAGCCAACATTATCGTATAGTTGGTGCAAACGTTGGTATAGCCCTAGGCACTCTAGTGTAGGGATGTGAGCGAACCTAGTGGGTATGATCTGAGGTCTAGAGATCCTATCAAATTTGGTGCATTGTGCGTCATCTCTGAAATTGATCCAATACGTCTCAATAGGGGGCGGTGGTTGTGCAGGTGGTGCAGTGAGTGCAGGGGTAGGGTCACTATGTGCTGGTGGTGATGCTGCCGTAGAAGAATAAGTGCTGGGGTCACCAGTCTTCTGCTTCTTAGCAGGGGGCTTCCTACCACTAGTTCGAGTCCGTGGAGGCATGGTGTAATGCTGTGACAATCAAGTACTCCACATGAAATATATGTAGACGATCGCAAGTAATGAGATGGAACGAGTGTACCAAGTGATCGATACGACTCCTAAGCATTGCCCAAAGTGTAAGACGATTCCCCAAGTGATATCTTCATAATCGTCGCAACGGACCTCCCTCAAGCTTGCATGTTGCACAAAAAATATGAATTAACGATGAAATTTTGGATTAATTGGGGAAAATCGAGAAAATTTGGAGATTTAGAGGGTTAATTGGGGTTTGGGGTTGAATTTAGGGCTTAAAAGGGTAGAAGAAGAGATAGTATGGAGATTTGGGCTTGATGGAGGGATAGGTGGTCTGAGATCGGAGGAGGAGGTCGGTTGACGACGACACAAGGGTGGCACGGTCGTCCGAGTGTTTTAGGGTTGAAGGGAGTTGATCGGCTGCGGTCGAGTATGAGAAAGAACTCAAGAAAGTTCTAATTCCTTTTTATAATGGGTGCTGCCGACTTAAGTCGCTCAGTCGAGTGAGTTTAGTCGCCCAGTCGAGTGGGTTTAGTCGCCCAGTCGAGTGACTCAGAAAGACAGGGGCTATTATTTTTTAGGGTGCAGCTTGGTCGAGTGACTCAATCGAGTGAGATGAGTCACTCAATTGAGTCAGAAGATAAAACAGAACAGCTATTTTTAGGAATTCTGCTACAGTCTCCTACTCGGTCGAGTGAACTAGTCACTCGGTCGAGTGATCTAGTCACTCGATCGAGTGAGAAGGCTTCACAGATCATGGAATTTTTGGGTTCTGCTACAGGGATCTACTCGATCGAGTGAGATTGTCACTCGGACGAGTGTGATAATTAAAAAATGTTAAGTTCTTTTACTTCTTTGTTCAGTATTCTCACTTAGTCGAGTGAGAGTCTCACTCGGCTGAGTGAGGCTAACTCCTTAGCTCATCTATTTTGTTGATCTTCATCTTCTTTCTTGCTTTCCTTCTCCAATTTCCTCCTTCTTTACTCGTTCAAACTTCTTCACGGCATGGATCTCCTTCATTCCATGTGCTCTCCATCAATTTCCTCATTGTTGCTTATCCTTATGATCTTCTTCCTTCAGTTAAAGTATCGCCCAATATCAAAAATTTTCTAACTCTTTAGTTTTCGATTTTTTTGTATTTTCAAACAAAGTAAAAACTAAAACCTAACTAAAACAAAGATAGAAACATCGGGTTGCCTCCCAATAAGCGCTCGTTTATGGTCTTGAGCTCGACCCCTGATAAATTGCATTCTGCACGAGATATTCTGTGCATAGGAGATGCGCTTGTCAAATTTGGCCGGGAGACCGGTGGGCTTAGGTCGCTCGACGTTTTCTTGTTTGGTCTCCTCATGTCGCATCTCCTTCTTCATGTTAGTGGGAGATAACTTCCCACAAGCTTCATATCTTGCCTTCAAAGGCTCCTTGTTCTTCTTCGGTGATGTTGGTTGAGGCTTAATCGGTGACATTTGTGTCTCGGATGCTTCCTGAAAGAGAGTTTGCATAGCTCTCTTATCCTAACGACGCCAGCTTCATTCTCCTTTTCATCAGTGAGAGGGTCCGGGGCGTCTTCAATGTGAGCACTTTCTTCATGAATCGGTTCCCCATCAGAGTTCTCTATAAGCATGGCCTTGACTGTATATGGCATAGCTTCTTCTACAACCTCTTCAAATAGAATGAAAAAGTCATTTTCTTCAATTGTCGACCGTGTAGTTATAGTTGCCAAGCTTTCAGGCCAAGCGTCTCCGAGATAGATGCTCTTAATTTCACCGGTAGGATCTCCCATGGAATAATGCTTTAGTCTTTGTCCGTTAACTTTGAATGGTACTCCATCATTTCCTTCTATTTCAATAGCTCCTCCTGGATGTACATGACGTATAATGAATGGCCCTGACGAACCAGATCTCAACTTTCCTGGAAAGATTCAAAGCCTAGAGTTGATGAGTATGACCTTATCTCCCACACAAAAGTGTCTCACTGTAATGCGGGCATCATGGAAAATCTTCGTCCTCTCCTTGTATATTCGGGAGCTCACATAGGCGTCTCTTCTAATATCATCAAACTCATTGATATCGAGTCGTCGTACTCCTGCGCTCTTGTAGTCATAATTGAGTGTCTTGATATCCCAGTAAGCACTGTGCTCTAACTCTATTGAAAAGTGATATTCCTTCCCATAAACCAGTCTATATGGGGTAGTACCTATGAGAGTCGTGAAAGCTGTGCAGTATGCCCACAGAGCGTCATTTAGCTTCTTTGACCAATCTTTTCTCAACTTATCAACTTTTTTTTCAGAATTTGCTTGATTTCCCTGTTGGAAACTTCTACTTGCCCACTTATTTGAGGATGATAAGCCAGTCCAACTCCGTGTTACTTCTTCAACATGGCCTCAAACTTCTTCTCGATAAAATGGCTCCCTCCGTCACTTATCAATGTCCTAGGAACTCCAAAACGGGGGGAAATGTTCTGTTTGAAGAACTTGGCAACTACTTTGGCATCATTAGTGGGGGGTGGAAATAGCTTCCACCCACTTCGAAACATAATCGACGGACATTAGAATGTATTTATTCCCCTTTCTGGATGGGAACGTTCCATGAAGTCAACGCCCTAGCAGTTAAAGAGCTCGATCTCCAAGATTGGTTTCATTGGAATCTCATTCCGTTTGGATATGTTTCTCGTTCTCTGACATCTGTTACATTTCTTGACGAAATCATGTGTGTCATTGAACATGGTCGGCCAGTAAAATCCGCACTGTAATATCTTTGTAGTAGTCTTGGAAGCAGCTGTGTGTCCTCCGTAGGGCATATCATGGCAATGTGAAATAATAGATGTAGCTTCTTCTTTTGGGATGCATCTCATTATAATCCCGTCCTTGCACATCTTTAAGAGGTATAGGTCTTCCCAAAAATAGCTCCGGACCTCATGAATAAACCACCTCATGAATAAACCATCTTCCCAAAAATTTACTGGAATTTTTCCTAATTTTTTTAGAGCTTGGAGCATTTTCTGGGAATTAGAAAGGCCAAAAAATCATTTATAGAAAAATAAAAAAAGAAAAGAAAAATAAGTGGCATGCGGGCCTGCCCAAATGGCCAGACCGCTTAAAAAAGGAAATGAACAAAAATAATTAAACAGCCTTTGGGCCGGCCCGCTTGGCCGGCCCACAAGATGCTGATGCGGGTTGGGCGGGTGCACCGCCTGCAAGTCGGGCGGGTGCAACAACCCGACCCGACCCGCCGTCCATTTGAACGCGTGCACAAGCAAGCAGGTCGAGCGACGCAAAGCCGACCCGACATGTTACGAGGTTTATTTGAACAGCAAATGCGAATTGCAGGTTTTTGGACGCAGCGGATCTGACCTGATTGCCCGGTTTACAAACCCGAAAGGTTTTGGCTGTGATTTGGGGATATTCTTCATCCTATCTCCTTCTACATTCAGATTATAGGGCTTGGAGGCCACCATTGGAGAGCTTGAGGCTTGGGGGAGCACAAAGAGGAGGAGATAACACATTGTAGAGTGATTATTTGGTTAAATGTTCCCTTAATCTTTGTGTATTTGTTTCTAGGGCTTGTAATAATTAATGGATGATGTTTTTGCTATAAAATTGATGCATGTCTAATTATGAAGAGCTAGCTCAATATTTGTGTGAGATGTGGTTAATTTAGGATTATGATATTGATTTCCATTGCCTCTTGCATGCATTGCTACTATGACCCCTTATTATTGATTTCTCATTGTGCATTGATGTGTCAATTTTAATATTTATACCAGCAAGCACACGACGTCGTAGTAGGGCTTAACGGGTCGTCCGTAGGGAGGTTGTTTGACCGAGTACTAGTCAATCCTAGATCATGGTTAGCTACGTGGGTGATACATTGAAGATGGAGAATACAAATAGAAGGAAGGCTCTAGGGCTAGGTATCCTCCTAATGAGGTGTTGAACATGGGAATGAATATCTTGCATAGCTATCGGATCATTCTTAGGGTGAGGTTGCCGCACCTGATGTTGTCACCTACCCCCACTCTCGTGATGCTATGATAGGACTACCCCTCGTGTGACTATTGAGTGAATATTTTGTACATATTTGCATATCCTTATCGATGCATTTTTATATTTTTATCCACATTTCCATGCATTCACATACTTTTAATCCCATCTTTTATCTCCTTTTCGTTTATTTCTGTTCATTTCACTTTTTGGGATGTTTTGTGTGTTTCAGGTTGAAAAGTGTGTAAAACAATGAAAAAGGATGTTAGGAGGAGCAATGAAGAAGAAACAGCGAAGATCGCAGGTCATCAGGAGAAGAGAAGGGCCAAAGTATAGGCAACATGGCTGTGCATGCAAACGCACGGCCATGCAATTATATCAGCCCAAGGAGAGGATCTGCAGCTTCAGCGACACGGTCGTGCATATTTTTCGCACAACCGTGTCCAAATAAAAACAGAACGTCCTCTGAGCCAGATTTACAGTACAGTTGTACTACATGGTCGTGCGAGCCAATGAGGCCGGGAGCTGCCGAGAGCTGAAGGCAGCATGGTCGTGCAGATTGGAGTCACTGCCGTGTCAACCTCAAGAGCAACGAAACATAGAGTTGCAAAGTACAAATTTCTACTCTTAATCTCCTAGTTTTTTATTTCCCAAACTATTTTTTGGTTGTAGAGCACATTGTGATGATTCCAATGCATGTTTATTTATAACTTTCTAAGTTCGGGGTGATTTTATACATTTTTTGGAAGTTATGGCAGCTAATTTGGAATTTCAGCACGGCTGTGCCACTTTTGAGCACGGCCGTGCTGCTAGATTTCTGGATTTCAGGCCTGATTTGTTGCTAATTTTTAACGTTATTTAAGGGTTTCTTTGGGGAAGATTTAGGGGACTTTTTCCTAAGTTTTCCCTCCCCTTTGGGGGGCTACTTCTTCAAAGTTTTGTAAGACTTCGATTGTTTCAATTTTGTATTAAAGATTGCATACTTTATTTCTTTCTTTTTAGCATTGTTCTTATTTAATCTCATGCTTATTTATGGTGTGTTTTCTCTTGGTTTGTTTGTTGTTCTTCCCTATGTCTATTGAGTAAATTTTTGTGCCTAGTGCGTAGTTGAACCATAGTGCAGGTTATTTGTATGGGTTGATCGCCACAAAGATCGATCCATTGATTAATGTTAGGGTTCAAGCTAGGAACGTGCTTAAGATCGATTTGGTATTAGATTGCCTCATAACCCTAATCACTGATGAACCATATGGGTTTTGGTTGGACGTAAATTAATATTAGATTGATTTTCTACTAATTAGGGTACCGATGAACCATCGGATCCGATTAATGGAGCTACTAAATTAGGGCTACTTACGATCCATCGGAGTCCTAATTAGATGCCTAGCTTAGATCCAAATTCTGATCCATGGCTAGACGTGGAGAGATGAGGATTGGGATTCAATTCTCACCCATAGCATTTTTCAATGGATTGAAAAGCTAGATCAACCCAACACTTAATCTTCATTAGCGGTGACGCTTAGCCCGACACCTTTTATTACTTTTCATATTTCTATAAATTTTCCGACAACTCCTATATCATTCTCTTAGCTAATTGAATCCACAATTGATCAATACTCATACCATCGCATCCATGTGTTCGACTCGTAGGCTATACAACACTGTGCGCTTGTGATTACTATAGTTTTGCGTCATCAAGCAAATATCGCCGTTGTCAGGGAGGTAATCGGCTTGATATCGATTTAGTCGTATATTTATTAGTCTATGCATTCTTTTTCTTTTCCTTTATTTATTTTATTTCTTTTTTAATTGTCTCATACTACTGACAATTTTCTTCTAGTCTCTCTCTTTTGTATAGGCAGGTGACCGCAGAATTCTGGCCCTGAGATTCAGGCAGATACAAGGAGAGTGAACATTAGGAGATGAGAGAAGGTAGAACGAGAGATTGTAGGGATCGTCTAACCCTTGCAATACTAACAACACACACTAGAGGGGGGATGAATAGTGTAATGGCAATAAAATTGTCCAATTAAAATTTAACTTGCAAATGCGGAATTATAAATGCAAGAGGAATTAAAAGGCACAATCAATCCAAACGCAAACACAAAGTTTTACCCTGGTTCCCCAAACTTGGGTACATCCAGCCACACCAATATTCACTATATTCCCACACAGAGAAGTGAATACAAATCTCACAAGGATATACCCCACAAAGAGGATTTATGCCCTACACAAGGACCCAACCAATCCTACACGAGGATCAAGACTCCCACACAGAGAATCACTAACTCCCACTCAGAGAATTAGGGTTAGCCCTACACTAGGACACTAGAACTCCCACAAAGAGAGTTAATTCCCACAAAGATAATTCCCTAGTCCCACAAAGAGACAACCTCCCACAAAAAGAGAAACTCCCACAAAGAGAGTATCCTAATCCCACAAAGAGAAATAGGAAGACAAATTACACCAAGTAAAGTAAATACTCTTACCTATGTCTTGAGATGCTTACTCGTGAATGAATGCAAGGCATGGAAGAGGATCTCCAAGTGTTGGAATATGCTTGAGAGCACTTGGATGATTTCCCTTGAGCTGGACTTCAATGCATGAAGAAAGATGAGTGCTCAATAGAGGGAAATGAGGGAGCTTGAGAGTTGCTTATTGATCTCTTGAGATTTTCTATAGAGTCAAGAGTTATCAAGTGTTGTCAAGAGTTCTCAAGTGATGGAAGTACACTAATATATATAGGAACCCTATATCAAGCCCAAAAACCCAAAGAAACAGCCAAATGAACAGATCTGCAACGGCTAGAAACTGGGTGAAAACGACAGGAACAATCAACTGATGATCATAAGACAGTCGACTGAGCAACGACTAGAAAATATCCAACGGCTATAATCTGAGCCAGGACAGTCGACTGAAGAAGACAATATAGTCGACTGAAAAATAGGACAGGCGCCTGTTAATCCTTCAGCAGACGACTGCTTTAGGGGATGGATCGTAACAGAGAGCTGCACTCTTTCTCCAATTCTTCGCACAGGCGATTGATGTTAATAATACAGTCGTCTGTCAAATAGTCAGGCGACTGTACATTATACAACAGCCGACTACTATAAAATATGGAGAGAAGACAGAGAGATGCAGTGATTGACTTACGCTATACAGGCGACTGATGACCAATCTCCAGGCGACTATTAAAATACAGGCGACTGTAAACTGATGGACAGGCGACTGTGCGTAAAGCTCAAGTTTGAGTCAATTGAAATGTTGACTTGAGCTGTGCATGTCAGGCGACTGTAAAAGGATCTACATGTGACTGGAAATCACCCAGTCGACTGTGTTTCCTTAAGCAGTCGACTGACGGAAAGCCAGAGACTCCAAATGAGTCTTTGGACAGAGTGAACCTATTGGGTTAGATTCTATGATAATCCTAAGGTTCACTAAGATGGTTAAATGCATATGCATGAATGAGTAAACCATCTAACAAGGCATTACATTAACCCTAGACTCAAAAGAGAGAGAAAGCAATAAAGTAAATTACATGGATTACAATGCTTCTCAAAGAGTCTAAGTCTTCAATCTTGATGCCTTGATTGCTCTCCACCATCTCCAAGCGTTGGCACTCCTTGAGTCCAAACTTTGGCCCTTCTTCACATGATGTCCATCCTTACACCAAGTGATTAGTCTCCAAGAAAGATATCCTTGAAATAAACTAAGAGACTAAAACACGAGATTCATTAGCAACAACATAATGTTGTGATCATCATCAAAATAAGATTGGTATGAAACACCAATACTCAACAGAGATTCAGTTGGATGTTATGGACCCCTATTTAAACCAAACTTTTCAGATGGACCCTGTGGTAGGTATATCAGATTATGGAGGTTACGACATGCAGTGGTAGACATACGACGAATGCCAATTCAGTCCACACGAATACAGGAGCTGAACATGGTACAACCCGATGTTGGTTCATGGGTCCATGACCAATGTTGTTTTGATGATGATCAATATTATGTTGTGTGCTAATTATCTCATTTGTTTTAGTCTCAGATTTATTTATTACTAATCTTGATAAGGAGACAAAACAATAGGTGATGGAAAGATGATGAATGATGGTTCAAGACTTTGGAGCAAAAGCTTTCATGAAGAGATTGGACTTCAATGTATTTCTACATTTTATCTTCATGTATTTTGCTCTTTCTTACTTAGAATATTTGTAGCCTTAAATAGATGCACAACACACTCACATTTGCATCATATCCATCTTAGGGTTCATTAGAAATCTTGTAGAACCCATCCCATTTGGTACATTGCTTAATACACTCTTTGTTGTATATTTTGGAGCAGGACAGATGTCTGGTGAAAGGTCACCAGACGCCTGGTGTGTCAGCATTTTGTTCTGCTTGACACAGCTTGGGGTCAGTCGCCTAATGCTTTATGACCAAGCGTCTGAACATTGGATTAGATGTCTGGGTTATGTGCTCCAGGCACCTGGACAGAGTGATCAACCTTTCTTGTGCTCTCTGTCTGTTTGGATCTATAGTTAGCATCCGTCTGAAGAAGAATTCTCAGACGCATGCACAGTGTCCCAGACATCTGAGTAGTGAACTCCAGAAATCTGGTTAACTTGTGCTGGAACTTCTGCAATCAGTCTCTGAACTCAAACTTGTGTCAGTTTCTCTATGGTTTGAATTTCTCATCTATTCAAAGCCCATTAGATTGCATTCTTCGCGATCTTTCCAATGCATCTTAGCTCACCTCAATCGGTGTTCATGTGTGTTAGTTATGACCATTTTGGTGATCTAGTGTTTTCTCGGTTGAATCTGTTGGAAATTCTGCAATCTGTTTCTGACTTCAATTGGTTTTTAGTTGTTTTGTGTTGGAATTTTTCATCCATTCTAAGTCCATCAGATTGCAAATCTTGTTAGCTTTCCACCGCATCTTGAATCACCTTAGTCGGAGTTCATTTGTGAAAGTTATGAGTGTTTGGTGATCAAGTGCTTTTCTGTAAAGATTCAATCAGACCAGACGCTGCACAACATCGGACCAGACGTCTAGTCACTCTTCATCAGACGTCTGGTTATTGTTCATCAAGCACCTGGCTTGCCCCAAAATCTAGCCGTTGAGACTTTCTAGCTAGCCGTTTCTAGTCGTTTTTTGTCCATTTGTGGGATGTTTTGTGAGCTTATTTAAGCTAGTTTGAGGGGCTGTTTTTGGGATCTCTCCACACTTAGAGGAATCATTTGAGAGAGCCAAATTTGACGGCTATTCATTGAAGAGAATTAATTTCCCTCTTTCTTCTCCTTCTTCTCCTTCATCCGATGCATGAGCCATGAGCTAGTGGTGGTTTAACCCTAGCATTAAGGAGAAGCTTCCAAGTGCACTAATGCTCTACATCATCTAGCACTTGGTGATTTCAATCTTTCATGCCTTCACATACACATAGGTTAAGATTGTTTTTTTTTTCATTTCTTTTTTGTTATGAAACCTAGTACTCGGCTTGTGAGTACATTGTGGGGGGTTTACTCCACTTGGAGATCATTCTCCATATCACGGTGTAGGGATTGTCCCGGTGTAGGGATTGTAGCTCGTGAAGAGCGTGCTTTTGTGTCCCGATTTAGGGAGCATTAGTGGAAATCCATCACTCCGAGTAGGAGGATGGGACTAAAAATGAGACATGTTTGATGTCTACCCAACCACCCTGAATTTCACAACCTTAAGGAGAATCAACAAGTTGATCGACTCTAAAGTTGGTAGATAAACTCTTTATTAATCACATCACATGTGACTCCTTATTGGTTTTTACCCCTAGTCACTTTGATATTGAAGAGACTCAACAAACCATAATAACTAGTCTAGTCGAACCCTTATTTTCATGTCTAACATTAACTTAGACTGATACTCGAGGAGACCCGAAGCAGCGGTTTGGGTTAATATAAGACTACATCACATGTATGATGAAGTAAGTTTATAAATGAGACCATGTCATAGCTTCAGTAGACTCAACAACCATGGCAGGCATATTTTAGTCACCTAATCCAAAAACAAGGAGGGCTACAGCTAATCTTGAAGAAGATTTTTAATGTATTTGACTAGATATAATCGATGGTTTCATATAATCATAATTCACATCCTTGGTCAAGCAGAACATGACAGGAATTTGGCTAGGCCATGATCAATATCCCCAGTTGAGCTAGGGTGATCCACAACACTAGTCAAAAAAACGCTTGACCGGGTCACGATCCTTTAAGGATACTACTTATGCATATGTGTGACATCGACTTGGAATGGCTTCATTGAAACTAGTTAAAGCTATCAACTAGATGAATCCTAAAATTCGAAATTATTAGGATTGGTTAATAACTTTTATTTAAGTCCTTATCAACTATAAGGATTATTAGGGTGCTATCCTAATCACGTATTAGGGATTTAAAGTTTAAGTTGCAACAATTTAAATAATAGCCTTTTTCAAAATTATTATTAGAACAATTAAAATAGTAATTATTGGGGATGACTACTCTAATCAAGTATTAGGAGTTTAATTTGTTGCAACAATTTTTAAATCATAGCATGTCCATCAAAAATTATCTTATATTTTTCTGAAAGATTTTTAATGGCTATCCTAAAATTTTTTCTTGTATTATCATATAATCAACAAGAATAAAATAACCATTAAAAGAACATCAACTTAAAATTTTATCTCATAAAAATTAGCATGCAACTTAAAAGATTTATCTCATAAATTTAAGTTACATTAATGTTTACCATATAATTAACAAGATCTAAATTTTTTAAACTTATCGCATGATTTTTAAAATTAGATCTAATTTTCAAAAAACAATTTTTCGAAAATAAAAACATCACATCGCATGGAATGATAATTTTAATAGCTTAATAAAAACCTCCATCTCATGGAGAAACATGATGTATCATATATACTTTATCATTGCAAAAACTATAAATCAAGTAGACTGGCTCCGATACCACTGAAGGGTTTAGTGGGTCCTTACGGTTATAAAATCGACGTCCGGGCTAAGTCGGTCGGACGAAGAAATCAAATATGCTGCGAAAAAACATATTAAAATATTTTCAAGAAAACCATAAAGTAATAACCCTAGCCAGAATCTCTACTATTGGTTGGGTCCGACCTACCCCTAAGGATAGATCTATCTAACTATTGTAATTATAAATGCATGTTAATAAACTACATACCTTTCACTTTGTTTTAGCAGAATACGAAGTGTCGTTTTCAGCAACATTTCTTTATCGCCGAATCAACACCTCGCATTGGGGCTGAGCCACTTCTTCCGAGTTGAACCATGTCCCGAGCCGAACCGCATCGCAAACCGAACCGTGTCCCGAGGCAAGCAACACCCTTGTCACCAAGCAAACCACGTGCCAAAGAAAGTTTCACCTTGAGTGGATCCTCCGTCAAGACTTTGGATCCGATCCAAACTCCTTTGTAGCTTTGCTAGAGCTCAATCAGGAGCAATTTAAGCTTAGTTCCGAGCTTTCTCACGTTTAATGGAGCTACTCAGATCTGGATCTTCATGCAAGTTTCAAGGAGGGGGTTGGCCCCTAATTTATATAGGCGACTGACCCTGCCCCTTTCTCATTTACCGATGTGGGACAAAAGATTTTGGAGGATAAAATTAATTAAAGTTTGCCTTTCACAAATGCCAATCTTTAGCGAATTTTTCCTCCCTTACCATTGAGCTTTGCAAGTGATATCAAGAGCACAGAACGGTGATTGCAAAGAAATGAACGAGGACCCATTTCGACTCCGTTTGACCCCCTCAAACATATGTTCAAAGATGCCCAAAATCACTTTTTCGCAGAAAAATCAGCCGTAAAAGAAAACTCCACTATGGTTCGAAACCACAAGCAGTGGGGCCCACAGCGTGAGCCCTACTGGCGCGCGCCTACCCAGCAGGGCGCGTACCGGGGAGCGGGCCCCACCCACACGAATAAAGCGGTCCCCACCTACTACTAGCAGGCGACCGCCTGCCAGGCGGGTCGGGTGCCTACCTAGCGGGCACCGACCTGCAATGCCCAAAATGGGCTATCTTCGTAGTTTTGGCTCTATCTTTCACGTTTGGAGTCCGTTTTGGATGCTGTTTGAACCTGGGTTTAGACCGAGACGTTCCTGTTATCCATGTACATATCTCATGTGTTCATTCGATATAAAATATGCTCGTAAACATTTTACGACATATTCAAACCTTTTGCATCATATGCATTTCCCACATCCTAAATATTCTAAAGCTTATATCGCAAACTATTTGCGACACAATAAATTCATATACATCTGATGTATAATGTTCCTTAATTCTACATATTACTTGACGAAGGTCGCACTTTATGTGAGACCCTACAGCCTGACCCTACTATAGGAGGGGCTCGAAACCCTAGACGATAGTGACCACAAGCAACAGGTGTCGTCCATGTTTCGGTATCATAACTATGTGGTTAACTCATTGACATGAGTATTGTCGGGACCACCTTGACTATGTCTGTAATAAATACCGCAGTTTTAGTCCCTTCGTCAAAAATATGCCACTAAGTCAAGCCTAAGGTATGGTCAACTGTCAACCCCAATAACTCGAAGCCGGTTAGTCTCCATCTATCTTTAGTTAAACAATGTTGGACTTCTTCCAACATACTCTACCAGTTTTTACTAAAGATTGAACTAATATGTGCGACACTAAATCCATATGAATGGGAGAGACGTATCCTTTCTTGGGCATTACTCTCCTCGCACGCTTCAAGTGTCACTCAACCTAAGACCTTTCAACGGGGCTTGCCCTGAGGCTAGATCAGAGATCTAAGTGACACCGTTCACGTATAAGTTCGTACAATGGCCTCAAGTCTAAGGACCAACTTGCCTATCATTACCGAGAGTTATCATTGACAGATTGGTCAAAGTTTAACATATGATAACTCTCATTGGGTCATTCAGTGAACTCATTCTTCACTGAGCACCTGTGTCTCATCTTCGACTTCGCTAAGTCAAACGACCATGAGATCATCATCACCACTCCATAGTGAAGACTAAAACACAATGGTCTATCCGATGTGTCGATCTCCATTTCTCGAAACATCTACGACCACGAACGTTTTTAGACCTATGCTACAATCGATCAAACACTTCTCCATGATAGAGATCTCCATCTTGATACATGTTTGACCTCACATTAAGTCTCAATACTTTACCTAAGTTCTAATGAAGACTACATTATAGATAACTTAGGTAAATTCTTACCAAGCAACTTACTATTATATCGAACAAGATGTTTGTACACATACACCGGGATAAATTGCCTCGAGGGCATACCCATCTCCCAACAGGGACTTGAATATGATCGCTGGTGTAGGGATCCGAACTAGGATACACCCCTTGTCTTTGTGTTTGCTTTGGTATATTATTTCTTTGTGGTTTTTGTTGTTGAGCACATTCTTTTTATTTCCGATGTGTACTGTGCGTTGAATTATTAGTAACTTTTTAATTACGTATATTGCTTGCCTTTACACTATTTATGCTTGGTATATTGTTTGTTATGTAGTCACAGGTCCCAATACCCGGTACCATGTATAACGATCTATGGCAGGTTCAGAGGCTACAAGCAGTGTAGTATCAGATAGAGAATTTCACCTAGTTCAGCAAGGAGACTTACTATCAAACTTCAGGGAGATTCAGTGACTTAGTGTGTGGGTGCCCAGACCATGGCTTCCTCTTAGACCATCTGATTTGGATTTTCTACACATGGATACATCCCCACGAGCAAGATTTTGTGCAGAATATGAGCAATAGAGAATTTTTCTTATATACAACTGAGGTCGCTTGGTGGTACTTACAGAACCTAGCATGGAATGAGCAGACTGAGCACGTCACTGGAATCCAATTCAGAGACTTTCATGCATAGCTTCATGGTCACAAATCACGATGCTAGTTACATGCCGAAATTTGAGGATGTGTTCCAGCAGAAGATGAACATACGACGCAGTGGTTGCTTGAATGACAGGACTTACAACAGCAGGTCTCTGATTTTGCAGGACACAGACCGAAAATTCAGGAATCCCGGTTGGTTCAGAGCATACCTGAGAAGCCATCCATAGGCTCATCTTATTGTGACCTTTTAGGAGACCAAGGAGAGCTTGGTAACGTGGTGCATTGGAACCAATGGGACAAGGCGACATATACACATCTTGATGCTCAGGGCTTGATTAATGGTGGACTACAAGTTGGTGACAAGCAAAGCATGGTACATCCCAATGGTAGTGATGACGAGATGGATTCAAGTGAGAGCGAGACTAGTGACAGCGAGGAACTTGAGCCCTACTTCCAGCCCAAGTCATTCAACTATTTTGAGGTGCTCAAACAACTTATAAAGATAGCTAAAGATATTTTCCCTGAAGACAGTGAGGAGTGTGAGGCTGAAGGCGAGCGCACAGAGATTATTATTGTGTGCAAGCCTCACACTCCCACTGATTCAGCTTAGTAGCCTATGTCATCCTCACCACAGGATGCACAGCCCACCACCATCCATGATGATCTCCATGAAGCATCACAAGACGTGGAGGAAATTGTAGAGTCGAACTCACAAGCGGAACATGATGGACCTCCACTTGTTCGAATTTGGATAAATCAACTCTTACGATCTGCAGATAGTTTCGCATCGTCTCCTCGCAGGCCGCGTAATTTTTGCTCAACTGGTGGACGATTAAGTTGGAGTCAATATGGAGATGAACTCTACGTGCCCCCAATGTTCATGCCAGCCTGAGGCCGTTGATGGCAGCCTCATATTTGCCATGTTATTCATGGTTTGGAAGTTGAACCGAAGAGTATATTCGAATATGTTGCCATCTAGGGTTTGGACAACTATACCCGCTCTTCTCCCAGCCATGGTAGTTGACCCATCCACATATACCATCTATGGTCCTTCTTCTCCCAATGCGGTCATTGACGAGCCATTATTTATCGAGGAAGTGGAAGGAAGGTTGATAATCAAATTAACCGCTTGTACCTTCCTCAAAGGTTTGTCGTTGTATGTGAGTTTGACGATGAAGTCAGCTAGGGCTTGCCCCTTGATGGTCGTCCTTGGCTTGTAATGAATGTCGAATTCACTCAACTCGACGCCCTACTTAGTCATCCTGCCTGACCGATCTAACCTCTTCAGGGTCTACTCCAAAGAGGTGCCAGTGGGGACCAGAATGGTATGAGCCTAAAAATAGGGCCGTAGCCTCCTTGCCGACTGGACCAGAGCGAATGCCAACTTCTCTATTCGGATATAACTGACTTCAGCATCTCGGAGGACTTGCCTTAAATAATAGATTAGTCATTGCACTCCTGAGTATTCATTGAGTAAGGCTGAACTTACGGCCTCCATGGTGGCAGCTAAATAGATGATTAGTTGGTCTCCTTCATTGGGCTTCGTCAGGAGCGGTGGACTGTGAAGATGCTCAGTTAGCTCGGAGAGAGCCTTCTTGTAGTCTGCATCCCACTCAATCACCTTTTTGTCTCCTTTGGGGAGTGTTACTGCCTACTTCAAGACTTTAAAGAAAGGAAGCGATCGCTACGCTGGCTTTGACAGAAAATGATCGAGGGCTGAATCCTGCCATTCAGTCTTTAGAGCTCACTGATTGTGGTGAGCTCATTCATGCCCATGATCACCATAACCTTGTCAGGATTGGCCTCAATTCCTCGGTTCGTTAGCATGAAGTCGAGGAATTTTCTAGATCGAACTCTGAACATGAATTTGGCAGGGTTTAGTTGGAGATTATACCGACGAATCTCTGCAAAATTCTCCCTAAGGTCCGCGATATGATCAGTCAGGCTCTTTGATTTGACCAACATATCGTCAACATAGACTTACAAGTTTCTCCCAATCTGAGCCTTGAAGACTTTATTCATCATTCGTTGATAAGGTGTCCCGTGTTGTGTCTATATTTTCTATTTTGTTACCTTGCATTCTGTCACGCCCCGCTTCCCAAAAATATGGAGGCGAAGCGTGAGAAGGTCCGCTCAGACTTGAAGCTGCAAAGCTGCAAGTCCGATAAGCGTCAATCAAATTTAAACTGCAGGTCCTTGCAACGCGAACGAAACAAGATAATAATAATGAAATGAGACAACAGAGATATCTCAGAATATCCATAAAATAAGTTTCAACATCACAGAAAAAGCCACCAGGCTAAAAGGAAAGAATCTAAAGGCCCAAACATGGCCAACAAAAGTACAAGGTACAAAACAAAGGTGCCACGCACCGACAACTAACAACAAAACCTAAAACAAAAGAAACGCAGCAAAGTCACCAAGAAAGGTCTCTGGTGTCCACAAAACTCCTCTTGGACAAACTTGGGCTCAGGCTCAGCGTCAGCAAAACACCACATACTCAACAAGGGTCTCTGGCTCAAGGTCTAACATGTGACACCCAAAAGAGCAAGGGGCACATGTCAGCAAGTCTACAAGAGACTTGTGCAAGGAAACTGAAAGTAGGTAAAGCAACCTAGCAGTTCTAGCATGAATGCAATGACATGGCAGTTAAGGTATGAGTGCAACAAGTAAAGTAAAGTAAAGTAAAGTACGAGCATGGCATTACAACATGGCATGGATGACAAGTTATATAAGTAACACTCACTAGTACAAGACAAGTAAAGTAAGCACCTCGTGCACAGAGATTCCGCCTTCTGGCTAGAGTGGCTGATCGGGCCACTACTAAGCTCAGGTGACCGTTTATCCCTACCCCTCCACATGTATCGAGCCAGGGCCTTACCCCCGAACGCGTATGCTCGCTTCTGGATCACGAGCCAGGAAGTGTTTTTAACAAGTATGGCATAGGGGTGCACCTAGCCAGACAAGGAAACCGGGCATTGGCTTTTGACCAACACATGAGGCTCATTCCCAGGAAGTAGTATTCAAGAAGTACAAGTACAAGTATTGTAGCGTGTGCTACGGATGCAACAATCAACTTGGATGACATGTAGTATGCGATGCATGGCAGTTAAAAGTGCGTACAGATAAGGAAAGTAAACGTGACAGTTTAGTATGCATGATTTACAAGTTTAAAGAGTTGGATCTAGCTTCGTTGTCAAGCTAGATCAATTGAGGTGACGGATCTAGTTTCGTTGTCAAACTAGATCAAGTAGGCGTCTAGCCAGCTATCATTTCACTGACTAGTCTCTTTTACGCTAAAAACGAGGAAGTGGCCTAAAAACATGGCACTACACAAGAGTTGGCAAGTTTCACTTGCCTGCAAGTACAACGTCTGAGAAACATCGTCCAAGAGAGTCCAAGTCACAAATAACCTACGTGCACAAGTCCACCGGCCTAAAGTCCATATTATTAATCTTGATTAGTGAACTTAAAACATTTAAAACATTTTAAAATCATCAATTTTAGTCTTGATTAACAGGCAATCGGTTGGGGGTCCTAAGGGTGCAAAGCGTTACCTCAACACGACGCGAAAGCTACACTGGCGTCGGGTAGCGACGCCAGGGGTTGGAATAAGAGAACGCGCTCCAAGTCCTGATTCCAATATAGATTCCTCGCTGGAAAGTTCAGAGCATCAACCGGAGCGACGAGTCCAGATTCCAAAGCTAGCACGTGCGACGACGGCCTACAACGTGTCGCAATGTTGTACGCGGCAAATCGTCGGAGAGAAAGCACCTAGGTGGGGCCCACAGTAGTCCTAGGGACCTATGGGGGACCCACAATACCTCTGGAGAACTTGGGAGGCCCACGGTGGCAAGTGGTGCGACGGGTGCGGGGTTGCGATGAATGGCTCTCGGTCAGACGGCCTTGGTGCGGGGGAATGGCTCGGTCGGACACATGGGAATGGGCTTGCACAGCGCTGCGGTCGGTGCGGGCCTTGGTGCTCTTGGTCGGTGCGGAGCAACCCGTCGGTCGGACGCTGTGGATGCGGGGGATTGGGCGCTGCAACGTTGCAAGCGTTGCAACGTTGCGGGTGCGGGCGGGGCTTCGGTCGGGCACGGTGAGATGCGGGGCGACGGTGCGAGACAGCGAAGCGGGGTTGTGCGGTGCGGAGCGGGTCGTGCGGAGCGGCCAAGCTCTCGGTCAGACCGAGGGCTCCTCTCGGTCGGAGCGGGAGAACGGAGCGGCTGCAACAGCGGGGTGCGGGCGAAGCTTGGTGCAGGCTTGGGCGTCGGTCAGGGCGGGGATTTTGGGCGGTTTGGCTCGGTCGGTGCGGGGGAGTTCGTCGCAACGTTGCGACGATTCGTCGCAACATCAAATTTGAGTTTTGGAAGCGGCTAGGGTTATTTTCTTGCGAAAATAGGTCTTCCTAAAGGTTGTTTATATAGTGTAGAGGAGTTGACTAGGTCTAGGGCTAATCCTAATGAGATTAGGAGTTAAAAATAATTTAAAATTCAAATCCACTCTTTCTAATCACATAGGGATTGGGTGCGGCCAAGATAGGGGCTGAGATTTGGCTCAAAAATTATTTAAAACGTTTGAAACTCAAATAAATTTTTATTTGGCCGAAATTAATATAAAAATTAATTATTAAAAATATTATAAACCTTGTTAAAAATATAAAAGTGGCCAAATAAACTCCAAAAATTATAAAATAAATATCGGGGTGATCGTGATGACGAAAGTGAGCTAACTAAGAAGACGGATCTCAATTTCGACGTCGGACGACGAAACTAAAAATAGAAACGTCTCCCGTCAAAAGTGAGAATCGCAACGTCTCATCGAATAAGATTAAATTGTGGGAAAACGACTCGAGAAACGTCGTTCCAAATTAGTGCCACAATTTACTACTCTCAGAGACGTTCACAACAGCATATCACACTAAAGTGTTCACAAACAAACAAAGTCTAAAATAAACACGTGCACGGTCAAAAGCACGTGCACGAACAACGTACAACGAAAAGTGGTCGTTACACATTCACACGTCGTTTCGCTCGCCTGAATCCATATTTTCGTATTATATCGTGCATTTCTCGATATTCTTGATCCTTTCGATATTTTTTGTGTTTTCAGGAAATTCGGTGCCATTTGGAGTGCTATGGGGTTCTGGACACAACATCGATGACAAAGCTCGCTTCGTCTTGCCACGACTACCCAAGGAGGTCAAAGAAGCGAGGGAGAAGAGTAGAAGAAGAGTGGAGAAGAGAAGAGGAGAATGGAGAGAGGAGGAGAGAAGAAGCATTGGACAAGTTGCCAGATCACTCGGCCGAGCTGTGATACGCTAAGGAGCTTGAAGTTCTTCTTCGGGGCACTCGGCCGAGCAACAAGCTCGCTTGGCCAAGCGACCAGCCCGCTCGCCCAAGCTAGCCGTCAGAAGAGCCCATCAAACGAATGACTTGGGCTCTGGAATTCTTGGAGCTTAATTCGCTCGACCGAGCGACATGACGCTCGGGCGAGTTACTCAACTCGCTCGCCTGAGCGGCCCCTTCTCAAGCGCCAATTGGAGCAGTACACAAGGCACCGCTCGATCGATCGAGCACTGCGCTCGGCCGAGCGGTAGGTCGGCAGACTCTAATTTGACTTAAAATAATGGGTTTCCGGTTGGTTTTCTTATAAAACCCGAACCCAAATTGTTTTGTATAAATAGTGAACGGATTTTAGAGTAGGTTAAGCTGTTTTTGCTGTAGCTAAAACCCTTAGAGCTATTTTGAGGAACTCTCTTTTGGTAATCTCTTTTGCAATACATTTCTTTGTTTGTGGTTGGATTTTCTTGATTTCTTTACCGTTGCTCTTATTTCTCTTGCTCTCTCTATTGAAATTAATTTCTTGCAATTTGACCGGTTAGATATGCTTATCTCTATTGCTATTGTATTTAGAGCTTTTGCCATGCTAGAGTAGTGTGTATCTAGGGTTTAAGGATGATCCCTAGGATCCTAGGGATCAGATGTTAGGTTAGACCCCCGTTGGATCAATCTAGGGCTGCCCTATGAAGGTTTGAACAAGGGTTTTTGGGGATTGGCCTTAGGATCGGGGTATCACGAAGGCGGATCCGTATCCTGGGAGAATCCCCAAAATCTGATTTAGGCTTAGCGACTGTTCTTCGGGACTCGTGATTAGAGAGTGACGCGAGAGCCGCGGCGACCGCTAATCCCCAATCTGCTAGTCAGTGACTGCGAGAGCACGCTGACTGCTAGAACCAACCATAGGGTAGCGTCACACTCCGTAGATCATGAGAGTGGATGTGGATCTACGAGGCGGGACCAAGTGTCAATATTAATACACGCATTCCCGTGTGAAGCCGACTGCGAGAGCACGGTTTTGTTTAGGGATGCATTAGACGAGTAGGAACAACGAAAGTTAAGTACTCGTTCTCATCTACGGATGTGACACTCCTACCCTAATCCATCGTCTGACGTAGGGCCATTTAACCTAGCATCCATGACCGAATGGCATAGAGGGAAATCTCTAAAGCCTTAGATGTTTAAATTCAAATTAACTCTTGATTCCCACAA
Source organism: Scilla litardierei (assembly GCA_030789695.1). Classification (NCBI taxonomy): domain Eukaryota; kingdom Viridiplantae; phylum Streptophyta; class Magnoliopsida; order Asparagales; family Asparagaceae; genus Scilla; species Scilla litardierei. The sequence goes on along the minus strand of CM061141.1, from coordinate 265,034,594 downwards.
CCCATCAATTAATCATGACAACCCCCGACCAAACGCTCTCCTCCTTCCATATAAATCTAAGCGTTAAACAATCGCCTCCCTGAGTTCGACAATCTTTCTAAACTATAGTGCACCGTGCACTTGTGGTGATTCGCGCCCCCGTGGTGTAAACATGGGGACCGAACATCCCAACATTCTTCAGACCGAACGACATCTTTTTATAACAGAAAATCCCTCGAACTGTAATGAAAGAGGTCTTTTCTTCATCAACAGTTGACATTTAGATTTGATTGTAACCCGAGAAAGCGTCCATGAAACTCAGGAGTTCATATCCAGAGGCATTATCAACGCGATGGTCTATTCGAAGTAGGGGTATCTATCTTTCGGACACGCTTTGTTAAGACTGGTAAAGTCGACACACATCCTCTACTTGCCATTGGCTTTCTTCAATATCAACATGTTTGATAGCCATTCAGGATAGTAAACCTCTGGATGAAGCCAGCCTCTAGAAGCCGATCTACTTCTTCAACAGCTGCCTTCATCTTACCACCCCTGATATTCATTTTCTTCTGTGTCACGGGTTTGAAAGTCGAGTCGACATTCAACTCGTGAGAGATGACCTGAGGGTCGATGTCGGGCATGTCATCAGGGAACCAAGCAAATACGTCGGCATTTTCTCTCGAAAAAGTAATTAATTGTTCCCTTAGGTCAAAAAGGAGCATCGACCCAATGGAAACAATCTTCACATCTCCTTCTGAGACACGGATGGTCTCTTTCTCCTCGACCGCAGAAGGCCACCATTCTATCGGATCGCCTTGTCACCTTGGAGGTCGACAAGGTCTGCTTGCTCTGCCCTCCTGATCGAGGTAGATAAGAGGTAACATGATCTAGCTTACATCCGATTCCCTTTTACCCTTTCAACTCCTTGGGGAGTCTAAAACTTGATCATCTGGTGAAAGTTAGAGACAACCGCCTCCACCGAGTTGAGGAGTAGATACCGATGATTTCGTTGTAAGCGGAGTTGATCTTCACCACGATGAAGTTAATCAGGCGGGTGACTTGACGTGGAGATGTTATGAGGGTTACCGACAGCACGATCATGCCCGCGACAGGCACAGAGTGTCCTGTGAAGCCAACCAGGGGACCAAGACACTCCTTCAACTCGAATGAAGCTAATCCCATCTTCTCCAACGTAGTGAAGAAAAGAACGTTGCAGGAACTCCCAATGTCAACGAGTAATCTTTTCACTTCTACCATATCAATGATGGCACTGATGATGATGTCGTCATCATGCGACAGCTCCACACCCTCCAAATCTTTATCAGAAAAGGATATAGGTGGTGTGGCGTCCCTAAGATGCTTCTGTCCCATCGCAATGGTCATCACTCTCCCAGCATATGAGCTCTAGAGAGAGAAAGGTAACTCTCGATGTGGTGGTCCCCCAATATCATGTCAAGGACATCGATATTGGGAAAATTCGAGACATTCTCCATAGAAGGGACAAGTCTCTTCGTCCCCTGATTGGTTGGGCGAGTCAACATCGTCAATGTTAGAAGATGACGGGGATGTTGACTCTTGTATTTCTCACATACGGTGCCAACTGTTGACGGATGGGTTTCGGCCAACAGTAAGATGAGCTGACTTGGACGCCTCTGATGAGGTGGAGCCTCATCAGCTGTTGAGTGGGACCCACGGTAGATGGAACTCGGGTCGTGGAGAGCGAGGCTTCGAGCTACTAGACTGGAGCTCAACCTTTCTCTGGGTTGTAGATGACGACCCTTCGAGCTACTTGATGGGTCAAACCTCGAATGATCAGCAACACAGACACCTGTTAGGGGGACGGATCTGGGTTCCAACCCAAATCCCCTCCGATGCTTAAGTTAGTATCGACTTAAGTAGACATGGGGCTGTCAAGATCGGCCCAAGGAAGATCGTCTTGATCAAGTCATCTCGAGCTTTTGGAGGAAGAAATAAAAGAATGGAAAGTAGAGAAAACGATTATCATGGTAGAGAAAAAGATTGTCAAAGTACCTCTGAAGTGTGAACCCTTTCTCAGTTGTCGTCTTTTCTATTTATCTGTGATGATTTACATAACGGCTCTTCATTCACGACGACAAGATCCTCTCCGGGAATGAAGATAATGGTAGCCCATTTATTTCTACATTTACTAACCAATCCCGTGCGGCTAGCGGGACCCCACGGACATATGAGCTGTCTTTTTGACTGGGTAAGAACTCTCCCTCATCGATGGGCTTTTGGGCAATTGGGCCGAGGCGAACCACTTCTAGTGGGCCTTACCTCTCTGGCAGCGCTTATACATCTCTGCTTCGTGGGCCGGACCTATGTATCAACAAAAATACTTCTGTTGCTTGATGATTCAAGTTAATCGATTCCACTAAAGATGACCAGTGATCTAGGCCCATTGATATCCAGCACCTAATTAAGGTTAGTGCAGGGTTCGGGGAAAACCCCTACTACCAAACTAGTCATACCTCTCATCAGAGCCTGCCCATATACATAACCATACAGTCCTCCCGCAAACAGTGTAGAACCAAAGGGGAGCGGATTCCTACACACGGATTCTTCACTCATCACAGTAAACATGGATGCAATTACACCTCCAACAATGTCGACGTGCAGTGAGGCAGGGAGACATGCCCTTAGTTGGATGCTATTGGAGATGGCGGTCATCCATAGCTTAGCCAGCACTCAACTTTACGAACCTTCACCCTAATGTTTTAGGCTGGAACTATCTGGACCTCAAAATAGAAGAGAGGGTTTGGTAAAGATGGAAAATAAAACCAAATCATTAGTCATTTACTTTCCTCTCTCTTCCAATTTTTTACCTATTTTGGCAACTGTTCACTCTCTTCACCTCAAAATGAGGCGCAGATAGAGTCCCAGCCATGTTTATCCAATTTTCCAACTCATCCTCAATAAAACTACAGTTGGTGATTAAAACGACTATCCCTTCACCGTCAAGAGAAAAAAGCAGACGGGAAATAGCTGCTCCTTTACTCTTCCTACTCCTTTACTTTCTCCTTCTACCTTTGCTTGTTCAATCATTAATAGCTTATACGACAATATACCCTCTTTACTTCTAGTTTAACACCTTGTGTATTAATATTTTTATGAATATCCTTCTACTTGTTTGAGAAAATATTGGAAGAGAATTAACCATGGCAACAAGCCATGGTGATTTATGTTGAGTATTGGACTCCCCGGATTTGGTTTTGGATGATGAGCAAACATAAATATATCATGAACTAACAATTTGTGAGCGCAGTTATGGAGATCGTCGCCAAATTCATGTGAACATCCAAAGCAACGTCTCAAGACTTCTCAAAGCGCGTGATCGCATGCCTAAAGCTTCGTTGAAGCTTTTGTACCTTCTTTGAAGTCGAGAATGAAGATTGAAGCTTTGAAGACGGATCGCTAAGGTTTATTTTATAGTCTTTTAGCTTCGTTCTATAGAATGTTAAGCCTTGAGTAATTCTTACATCTATATCTTCATAACGCTCATATCGTAGCTCTAGGATCTTCGTAGACGCCCATTCTAACTTTCCCGAAGCATCGCGCTTCGATTCGGACTTCTAGTGCATGTTAGTTGGTACAAGAACAAGTACTGACCGACTAGATGGTGATCTAGTCGGTCGGCAACTGTTCTTGGACCGACTAGTTTGATTCCTTAATTTCTTGTTCAGTACTGTTTACAGTTAGTCGGTCTACGTTGACTCACCGACCGACTAGTTTGTGAACTATTCGGTCAGTGATGCTTCTTTGACCGACTAGTTGTGTTTTACTGTACATGCTAAAATTTCTCCTAAGCTACTGTTTATCGTTAGTCGGTCTAAGAACGTTTGATGACCGACTAGTTGACAATCTAGTCGGTCAACATTTGTTCTTGGACCGACTAAGTCAATGTGTATTCAGACTATTTCACTTTGCCTCTTAGTCGGTCTACGTTCACTGACTGACCGACTAGTTGTGAAACTAGTCGGTCAGAATGTCTTCTTGGACCGACTAGTTATCTAGGTCTGAAATCTTCATCTGTTCACTGTTCACCTCTTAGTCGGTCCATGTTGTCTCACCGACCGACTAGTTGATGAACTAGTCGGTCAGTGGTTGTTCTTTGACCGACTAGTCTGCTTCAGATTTAGATCCGTTGGAGTTTTGAAAGCGACGTTTCTCTCTCCCTTTTCCCTTGATCCTTTAAATACCTGAAGGGGTTATTTCATAGGATCCAAGGCTGCTATTTCAGAGCTCCATTGATTCAAAGAGAAGTTCTTTCAACTCTCATCTTCAAGCTCTCCCATTCTCAAGAATCTCTCCCTCACTCTTATTCCTCAAGAGAGATTCATTGGTTGTGAGCCTTCCAAGCCAAGGGCTTGTTTCTAGGTCATCCATCTCATCCCTAGGCTTCCATTGCTGGTCATCTTCTTGAAGCTAGGGTTTGGTGACTCTTCCTCCATCAAAATCCTCTTTGCCCTAATTTGGTAAGAAATCTTAAGGCATAGGTATTTTGTTGGTAAGCATTTCATTTCAGTTATATTTGAATTGTATACTCTCGGTTGTGAGAGGTTTTGCGTGATCCCGGGTTGTGGGAGTCACGGTCATCGATTGTAGGTCGATTGCACTTGTGAGGTTTTCGCAAGTGGTCATATTGGAAATCTTGAGTTAGGGTTTCTAACTCAAGTATCCGGAAGGGATCCGGGTGGTTGGGACGTAGGATCACCGGGAACAAGTCGGGGAGACTTGGGTGGATCCGAACCCATTAATCCATTGTGTTTGCGTTTGCATTATTTCTTGATTGTTGTTATTCCGCATCGTTGTTTGTTAATTGCACGATAATTAGGAATAACACTCCTTATTATTTAAAAGTACTATTCACCCCCCCTCTAGTACATGTGCAGTAGCTTCCCAGGGCACAACAATTTATTTATAAAATCTCTTAGGTAACCCAAAAGCCTAGGATACCAAAAGTCTCCACCACTTAATGTGGTGGAGTAAATGGGTGGATAAGTGGTGGGGAGGCCAAAGGCCTTTCCCCCCCACTCACAACACTCCCCCTTATCCATCCATTACTTTGGTCTTAGCATAAAAGTCTAAAAAGAGGTGGATACTTCTGGATCCTGAGTAATTGTGTTTGCCTCGTTAAAACCTTAGCTGCGGAAAACCCAGTGGAAAAAAACCAACAGCTTAAGGGAAAAGAGTGCAACACACAGGTTACTCCCCCTCATCCGTACAAGCTTCAGGCTTGTAGGTCTTTCAGCTGTCTCATACCGATTCTTTTTACAAGTTTTGCAAAAATACATTTTGGTAAAGATTTGGTAAAAAGATCAGCTAAGTTGTTGCAGGACTGGATCTGCTGAACTTCAATCTGCTTGTCCTCCTTTAGCTCATGTGTCCAGAAAAACTTGGGAGGAATGTGCTTCGTCCTGTCGCCCTTGATGTAGCCCTTTTGAAGTTGAGCAATGCACACAGCGTTGTCTTCAAATAGAATAGTAGGCTCCAAATCATCGGTCTTAAGGCACGTGGATTGAAGAATGTGGTAGACGACGGATCGTAGCCAATAACATTCTCTGCTTGCTTCATGGATCGCAATGAGCTCCGAATGGTTGGATGATGTAGCGGTTGTGGTTTGCTTTACCGATCTCCAGGAGATAGCAGTACCTCCGTAGGTAAACACAAAACATGTCTGTGATTTTGCCGTGTGTGGATCTGAAAGATAATCTGCATCGGCATAACCAAACAATTTGGGGGAGGCACCTCTCTGGTAGTAAAGTCCCAGATTAATTGAACCCTGGAGGTATCGCAGAAGATGCTTTACTCCGTTCCAGTGGCGCTTTGTGGGCGCTGCACTGTGTCTGGCTAGGAGATTAACTGTAAACGCTATATCGGGACGCAGACAGTTAGCCAGATATAGAAGTGCTCCAATGGAACTGAGGTAGGATACTTCAGGACCCAGAGGCTGGAAGGGGTCCTTATATACATCTAGTGATCTTACGACCATAGGAGTACCTAAAGGATGACATTTATCCATATGAAACTTCCGTAGAAGTTTCTTTGTATAATTAGACTGGTGTAGTAGGATTCCACCTCTTAGGTGTTCTATCTGTAAGCCAAGACAATACTTCGTTTTGCCTAGGTCTTTCATTTCAAAAGTATGTTTTAGGCTTTCAGATATCTCATTGATCTCTGCAGGAGATCCTATGAGATTTAAGTCATCCACATATACTGCTATGATGACGAATCATGTTCCCGTTCTTTTGATAAAGATACACGGGCAGACTTCATTATTCGTGAATCCTTGCTATGCAAGGAAATCACTAAGTCTGTTATACAACATCTTTCCCGATTGCTTTAGACCATATAATGATCTATGCAGTCTTACAGAGAATACGTCCCGAGGTATCTCTTTCATCTCTGTGGGTAGATTAAACCCATCAGGAAGTCTCTTATAGATATTTTTATCTATATCTCCATATAGATATGCAGTCACAATGTCCATGAGCTGCATTTCTAGGCTTTCCAGAGAAGTTAGGCTTATTAAAAATCGGAATGTGATCGAATCCATGAACGGGGAATACGTATCTTCGTAATCAATCACCGGGCTTTGGGAGAAACCCTGGGCTACAAGGCGTGCCTTATAGCGAACGATCACATTATTTTCATTTCTTTTTCTTATGAAAACCCACTTATATCCCACAGGTTTTACACCTACTGGTGTTTGGACTACTGGTCCAAAGACTTCGAGTTTCAAGAGTGAGTCCAGCTCTACTCTTATTGCCTCGTCCCACTTTGGCCAATCATCTCTGCGTTTACATTCCACTAGAGATCGTGGTTCGACGTCATCGTCATATTCAGTGACGTGAACGGTAATATCGAACGCAAAATCGTCGTCGACGACTGTGCTATTTCTGTCTAGTACTTCTCCAGTACGTACAAAATTTAATGATGTTTCTCCTATTGTTTCCTCTGCCGGGGAAATCAAGAGGGGAGAAGTAGCTGGTCTGAGCTCAGCATCATGTGGAGGAAAATCTTATTATCTCCAGGAGTCTTCCTCTTTCGAGGAACTTTATCTTTTGAACCTGGTGGGCGTCCTCTTTTCATTTGAGGTACAGCCAATTCTGCTGCCGGTGGATTGCATCCATCTATGGGGATGTCAATCCTAGCTTGCGTATTAGCAGCAGGGACGTGTGAACGGACAATCTTCTAGTTGTCCGTGAAATTATCCGACAAAAGATGTACTGTATTTTGGATATGAAGGATCTTCAGGATCTCATCATCACACAGATTAGTACACGGATCATATAGGGACAAAGACTTCTGGTCCCAACTAATGGTCTCAGTAGCTTCAGGCTTCTTAGAATGTGTGCCTAGTTTAGGAAAAGTTTTCTCATCAAATTCACAGTCAGCAAAACGTGCCTTGAATGCGTCCCCCGTTAAGGGTTCAAGGTATCTGATAATAGAGGGCAAATCAAACCCAATATAGATACCTAGACGACGCTGAGGACCCATTTTGGCCCTCTGAGGTGGTGCTATTGGGACATATACCACACAACCAAACACTCTCAAATGAGAGATATCCGGAGGTGCGCCATATGCAAGTTGCATCGGGGATAAAGTATGACCTCCAGAGGGCCTTATCCTTATAAGTGATGCGGCATGTAAAATAGCATGCCCCCAAGCTTCCACCGGCAACTGGGATTGCATAAGCAATGGACGTGCAATCCATTGGAGTCTCTTTATAAGGGACTCAGCTAATCCGTTCTGGGTGTGAACACGTGCTACAGGATGCTCAACTTCAATACCCGTTGCCCGGCAATAGTCTTCGAAGACTTGTGAAGTAAATTCACCCGCATTATCAAGACGCAGTTTCTTGATATGGTTATCGGGGAAATGAGCACGCAACCTTATTATTTGTGCCAATAGCTTTAGAAAAGCTATGTTGCGGATGGACAAGAGACACACATAAGACCATTTGGTTGATGCATCAATCAGTACGAAGAAGTACCAAAATGGGCCACTTGTGGGGTGAATAGGCATGCAAATGTTACCATGAATTCTCTCAAGGAAGCCAGGAGACTCTAATCCCACTTTCAGGAGGGATGGTCTCGTTATAAGTTTTCCCTTGAAACAAGGGAGACAAGGAAATTCACCCTTTTGAAGAATCTTCAGGTTCTTCAATTTTTGTCCACGGGATTCAGTGATGATGTGTCGCATCATTGTTGTTCCAGGGTGACCAAGTCTATTGTGCCAGAGTTGGAACTCTGGTAGTGATTGGCACGTCTGGTGCTCAGTCATATTGGCTTCTATTGGTTGAATGTATGTTTAGTAGAGACCCGATGGGAGTCCCTTGAATCGCCCGCAGATGATCTTCTGGTCATCTTTCTGACGAGTTACATACAGATATTCAACCTTATTTTCATCTGTGGTTTCTAAGTGATATCTGTTTAAACGAAAGTCCTTGAAACTTACGAGATTCCTATTTGATTTAGGAGAGAATAATGCATTATTTATTTGAAGTCTTGTGTTATTTGGGAGCAATATAATTGCTTCACTAGATCCTTCGATTAGTTGGGACAGTCCTGAAATTGTGATAACAGGACAGTCATATTTATTTACGCTATTAAAATAGCAATGATCGCGAAGGATTATGTGCATCGAGGCACTGTCCACTAGGCACTCATACTTCATCTATATAAGCAAAAACGAAATTTTATTTGAGCGAAATGTAAACAACATTCAAAAATAAAAGTTCGTACTAAAGCAAATAAAAGATGAAGATACATTGAATTCTAAATGCATAGATAATGATGCTCAATCAAGCAGGTCGTCGTTCTCGAAGTCTTTTGCAGTAAACAATGTTGGCGGCTAAACAGCCGCCAAGTTTGTTTCAGGTAAAGACTTCTGGCTCGCCTGGTATAGATCCTGGAGGTGGCGAGGAGTGCGGCAGTTTCTGGACCAATGGCCAGTCATGCCGCATCTATGGCATTTATCCTCCCAGTTCTTCTTAGGAAGTGACACTTGCTCGGTGTTCTTTCGCTTCCATGTGAAGTTTCGCTTTCCCTTATTGTTTTTGTTTGTCTGGGGAGATGCACCTCTTGGTTGCTTCATTACAGCTTTCCCTTTGGTGTTTTTAGCCTTCCTCTTGTTTTTCCACTTCTGGGGAGAAACGTGATGGGCTTCAGGGATAAGGGCAGTGCCAGCTGGACGTAAATTACGAGTGGCAAGTAGTAAGTCTCGATTCTGCTCTGCCCTAAGTAGGCATGAGATCAGATCAGAGAATTTCATGAAGTTGCGTTCACGATACTGCTGCATAAGGATTGCATCTTTCTCGTGAAACGAGGTAAATGTCTTTTCCAACATGCGATGTTCTGTCACTTCTTCACCGCACAACTTCAAGAGTGAGGTGATGTTATGAAGTGCAGAATTATACTCAGCGACGGACTTATAGTCCTGAAGTCTGAGGTTTTCCCACTCATAACTGGCACGCGGTAATATAACATCAATTTGATGTTTATACCGTGCCTCCAGCGCTGTCCACAGGTCCTTTAGGTCCTCAATCGTTAAGTATTCAGCCTTTAAGATCCGATCTATATGTTTCCTAATGTAGATTATGGCTTTCGCCTTATCTACATCGGATACAGTGGTTGGAGTGTCGCTGCTGGATGCAGCAGAAGCATCGGCCGTTGCTGGGGCCGAGGAAGGAGCCAAAATGGACCCAAGGAGGGCCATCGAACGCAAGTGGAACTTCAGGTCCACTCGCCAACTCAGGTAATTCTTCCCTGCAGAGTCAAGGACTTCGAAATCGACGCTTGCCAATTTTTCCATTTATCTACGCAATTTAAAATAAGTATGAATTAAGTTAAAATTGAAATTCACGCATAACAAATAAAGTAAGCAAAATGTGGGGATCGGTCAGATACCCAAAAATGTACAAAGTCCAAAGTCCGAATATACAGTCCATAAAGAAAAGAAAAATACAACTTGGAAACCCAGAATGGGTCCCTATATTTTCCAATTTACGACGCCATCTTCATTTTGTCGGTACACCGGTCTTTGGCAAAAATACATATAATCCTCACTTACAAATTCTCTCAAAAAAGAAAATTAAATTGCAAGGAATTTAAAGGGTATCAAATTGGCCAATCCCAAAAATCACATTTTAGCTTACATAAACATCCACGCAGTTTATAAATGCTACAGGCACAAAATAAACAACCACGCATGTATATAACACAGGCATATTAAATATGGAAAAATAGACTATAAAATATAATAATCTCTCGGACCACGGGGAGACGTCATACACCATTAGGTTAGTTTACTAACGGCAGAGCGGTCGCAGGATCCTTAAGATAATTATATTTTGAAAAAATCCTAAAATTACATAATTTAATAATAATGCAATAGTGTTATGAATTTAGCAATATGAAGCGACAAGTTCATAACCAAGAAATGATATAGATTAATAATTTAAAGGGCGGCAGGCCCATAAATATTAATCAGCGTAATATTTCATTAATAATTGGGCTGTAGGCCCATTTGCCAAAATCAACAAAATAAATATTGCAATAAAATCTACTAGGCTTCAGGCCATTAGAAGTCAAAATAAAATTGTTAACATTTGAGCTGCAAGCCCAGTATTAAAATTTTAATTAACAATTTAAAGATTGCAATAAGAATTAATGGGCTTCAGGCCCGTATTTGGTAGGCAAAATATATTAAGTAAACAAAATTTACTGGGCTTCTGTCACATAGAATGTATATGTATTTGTGACAGATGGGCTTCAGGCCCAACATAAAAGCTAAAAATTATATTATAATATAAACAGAATTAGCCTTTAAACCCAATTTTAGGTTGTGGAATGTCAAAACCCCCCAAAACTGTAAGGCTGACCCCTCAACTCCAAAAATATCCCAGCCCCCATCAACCCCCCTTCCTCTGTTTCTGTGATCGGCAAGCAGCCGACAGAAAAACCCCCTACCCCGCCTGGGGTCGCTGTAAAGAAATCACCCCCCCCCCCCCCCCCCCCCCGCCGGGGGGAACGACGCCGGAGGAGAGCCCCCCCTGCTGGGGGGCGGAGATCCGAGAACCCCCCCCCCAACCGGGGTGCATCGGAACAGAAGAACCCCCCCCCCCCCCCCCCCCGGGGGGACAGCGGCGAGAACGGCCCCCCGTCGGGGGGGGCGTCGGACAGAAGAACCCCCCCCCCCCCCCCCCACGGGGGCGACGACGAGAACGACCCCCCGTCGGGGGGGGCGTCGGATAGAAGAACCCCCCCCCCCCCCCCCCCCCCCGCTTGGGGGGCGACGGAGCCAGACCCCCCCCCCCCCCCCCCCCCCCCCGTCGGGGGGGCGGTGGGACAGAAGACCACCACCTACTCCCCCCCCCCCCCCCCCCCGCTTGGGGGGGCGCCGGAACGCCCCCCCCCCCCCCCCCCCCCCCCCCCGTCGGGGGGTGTTGGATCTGGATCCTAGCCTAGAGGGGGGGGTGAATAGGCTTTTAAAAATAATTCGTGCAACCCACGAATAAGCACACGCAGTTATAGCAGCAACAGGGTAAATAAAAAGCAGACACAGAGTACACAGCAGATTTACCCTGGTTCGGTCGTCCCAACGACCTACTCCAGCCCCCAAAGCAAATACTAGATTGAATAGTGCAATAGGTACAAAGTCACAAGTTAGAGCACGCTCAGAGCACCCTCTACGTCTCTACACTTGCCAGACTCTCAGTACCCCACACAAGTGTTTCCTCTCACTATCAATCCTAGCAAAGCTTTCTACCAGCTAGTCCCAAACTAGCTGGATCCCACTTGTCTAGTCCCAACTAGACAAGTCCCAAAATAGTCACCAAAAAATGGTAAAAGTTTCCCCTACAGAGAACGTTACACTAAGACACAAATAAAAGAGTTTAAGGGTTTAGAAATGCTCAGTTTGTGTCTGTGTAGGTGTCTCTGTCCAATCAGCACGTCGTCAGCTCCAATCTGACGCAAACGGTGTCTCAATCCGACTCCTGGATGTCAAGTTGTGCACTGGTCTGTGCGTAAAGCAACTTCAGTTCAATCCCTTATAAACTGGCAGTCTGTGCGCGTAGCAACTCCCTTTAATTGAGCAGTCGGTGTGCAAGGCAGAACAGTTCAAATCCAATTAATAACTCGTCTGTGCGCACAGAAATTCTCTTTTAACATTCCCAGCCACGTCAGCACGAATATTTTCGCCTTCGATTTCGCTCGGGGACGCACACGTCAGCACAGCTGCGTTTCGAATATTTGGTTTAATCTTCGCCATTGAATTCTTTCTCTCCAGGAACGATCTCACGGATCTCCTGTCGCCACGTCAGCGAGACAAACTTCGCCCTCTCCGATTACTAGGGCATACAGGCGGCAATCGAGCAGCAACTTCAAAGCGAACTTCGGCGGTTTTCGACGGTGGCGACAGACTCAGGGCCGGTGGTGAGCTCTCCTATGGGGCAGCAGTGTCTTCTCGTTTTGTGGCGACAACGAGGATGAAAGCTTCAGCTTCTCCGACGATCTCTCGACTGCAGCAGCCTCCGATCTTCTTCGTGGGGTCAACGTCGACAGCAGCGAGACTTTTTTTTATGGCGACGGCAGCGGCTTCGTCACGACGACTCAGAGCAGCGACGAGATTTCTATGGGGACGAGGGTTGCAGCAACAGCGACTTCGAGCTCCACTTCGACAGCGGCGAGGAAGTCACGGCGGCGGCTTCTCTCGATGGCGATGGTAGCGGCAACTCCGAGGGTCGACTTCGTCTTCTTCGGGAGCGGTGATCGTCTTCGAGTTTTTGCACACCAATCTCTGGTGATCAGCTCAGGGCGTCTCCTTCGTCTTCTCCTTCTTCGTGTGCTCGACGGTGGCGACTTCTTCGACGAGCTCCGACTGCAGCTTCGACGTTCGTGGATGACGACGGCGATGCTCCGTGCCACGGCGGTCTCGTCTCACGATGGAGGCTTCTTTGAGGAATGGCGCCAACTTCGTCATCTCCTCTACAATATGTCTCCACGCAAGGGTGATGGTGATGGGGGCTTCAAGAAGTTCGGCAATGGAGATGCTGAGTCTTTTTGGGCTTCTCCTTGTTGCGTTGATGTTGGCTTGACAAAGCTTGGGTTGGTCTCCTTTGCTTGGAGAAATATATGGCCTTTTGATGATTGTATAATGCCTCCTCTCAATATTAATATTTGTTGCCGTAGAAAAATTGTAGCCCCTCTCTTGATTTTTTTGTTGTATTGCCGCAATATAATTGTTTCACGCCCAAAAAAAAACTTTAGGCCATGATGGGTTTTTATACTCAAAGAGCTAGGGTTTCAATGAAGTGTGGCTAGGATAATGTGGAATCCCTAAGATATAGGAAACTTGTATTTTGATTGGGATTGTGCATTGGAGAGGGATATGAATTTGGAATTTGTATTTTTCTGGTAATTGGTCTTGACTAAGGAGTTTGAATGACCATGTGATTTGATTTTCAATCTGAATTGGATATGGAAGATCTTTGCAAATCATGTTAATAGATTTTCATATCTCCACACATTGACCAAGTCAAACTTTGCTCTCTATTGGCCAAGTCAAACTTCTTTGTGCACACACACTCCCTTTCTCCCAATATGCTATACGAATAGCAATTCCGCCAAATAGTGAAAGTATATTGTTTCGCCAAGCCTGAAACACACTAAGCACACACGTTAGATATAACGACACGTTTGTCATCATCAAACCAAGAGCCTAGATCGTTGCTTCCAACAGGGGGGTCGGACAGAAGACCCCCCCTCCCCCGCTTGGGGGGCGGCGCCGGAAGGGCCCCCCGTCGGGGGAGGGGGGCGATCGATGATCAGGAGACCCCCCCCCCCCCCCTGGGGGGGGTGTTGGGTCAAAGCCCCCGCAGTCGGCGGGTGGGGGGGTGGGTGGGTGGGTGGGGTGGGGTGGGGTAAGAACCCCCCCCCCCCCCCCCTTTCGGGGGGGATTGTGGGGGGTTTTTTTTTCATTTTCATTTTCATTTTTTTTATTTTTTATTAATCTTATTTTGTTATATTTTATCAAAGCATGATATTGTATTTAGCAGATTTTAAACAAGCCAAAAAGAGATTGTAAAAAATCATGGCTAAAATAAAAATTTGTTTATCTACGGGATCGACGAATATTACCTCTAGATTGAAAATCTAGGGAAGAGCCAAAGACTAGAAGATCCGTAGAGAGAAAATTCCACGCTCCAAATACGCCCAAGAGGAAATATGCAACGTTCAACCGCAACCAAAGATTCCGTCGCGCGTAACGAATTAGAGGAGCGTAACAAAGAAGGGGATAGAATTTTCTGCGGGGAGAGACTCAAAATTGTGGAGCCAAACGTGTTGATAACATGTTTGAGAAAATATTGGAAGAGAATTAACCATGGCAACAAGCCATTGTGATTTATTTATAAAATCTCTTAGGAAACCCAAAAGCCTATGATACCAAAAGTCTTCACCACTTAATGTGGTGGAGTAAATGGGCGGATAAGTGGTGGTGGGACCCCCATAATCTCTTAGGAAACCCAAAAGCCTAGGATACCAAACGCCCCAGCCCCCCCCCCCCCCCCCCCCCCCCCCCCCAACAGAAAAACTCCTGCTAACGATTATGTTGATTTTTTTGTTGTTGATTTGAAGCAAATTTTCGTTCATTTGAACCCAATTTAATTTAAATTAGTTTAGGGTTACACAGACAAAAACTCATGTGGGACTGAAAAATGAAGGACCCAACCAACAGAAATGGTAGAGAAAAAATAAACCAGGAGACGTAATTTGAGAAAATGATAATACAAACCATATTAAACTAGAATAGAATAACGTATTTAATCTAACTTTCCCCCAACTTAAATCTCTTAAATAATGTTACAGCCAAATATAACACCGGAAACCACTTTTAGATTTCAAAAGGCTGCTGGTTGGTACAAAAGCAGCTCTATATTTATACATCAACAAATTTACATGTTTTCACTTACCCCATTGTGAGAGAGCACAAGGGGAGGTTGCGTTAATCGATACAACTTATGTTAAGCAAGCACAAGCAGCACAGGGGGGGGCCGTGGATGAAACTTATGACAAAAAGAAGGTTCTTTTTTTTATTCACAAGCGAACTTCGTGCCAAAGCTCGTGAGGCAGATGGCAAACGCCTGGAAAGCCGAGAGCGGCTGCCTGTAGTCCATTGTGAACATGTCGTCCCCAACCTTTCCGAACTGAAGCAGCACAGTCTCATCGTCCACCAGCAGCCGCTCGGCTTGGCATGGATCCGGGGCTGCAACCAGCTGGAAATTTTTCACCGATGCAACCGTCACCCGACCATGGAAATTCAAGCACCAGCACTGTAGATGCTCGTGCCAACGAGGAGCTTTATTCCTCAATATGACAGATCCAGCATCGTGCGCTCGGCTGCAAGATGTGTTTTCCTTCTGAAATCCTTCTTCCCTGGAGGCCTCTCCGTTAGAAGGGCGTTGTAATGTGCAGAGCATTCTTCTGGGCCCTCTTGATTTTAGGATGTTGAATTTGTAAGAGACGTGACCAATCTCAAAGCTGCCAGCTGGGACCTGTGGGCTGATCCGCTTGCTGGCAAAACGCCGGCTTCTCCGACTGCTTGATGCCTTCGCACCAGTGTATGGCGGGCGGCCATCATAGATTGTAAAGTTTGTTCCCAAGAAATCAGATCTGTAGTTATACAAACAGTTTCAGAATGTTTGAATACGCGAACACTAGAATACTGCAGAAAGGTGTAAATTCTCACTATACACAGTATCTTATCAATAGATAAGTGCCGGTTCTTCTCAACCATGTTACCACGTACAAGACTATATTATGAGATCAATTTGTCTAATGACCTTTGGCGTGGCAGTCAATATATCTTCTACACCTCCACACTGCCACACACAGTCCTTCTTAGCTGTATGTTTTCTACACGAACTTGAGAAAAACATTCATCAAAATTGGGCGGTCAAGAGAAAGGCATTGCCATTAACGTACACAACCAGAACTTCTCAAGAGATCAGCACATCCTGAAACCACTCCTGCCCGGGCACTTAACAACCTAGCTTTTCCACCACCTCTCAAAAATGTCAGGGAGTCTCTTATCATTATCCAATACGAAACTATTCCATCGGAATTTTTGGGTGCTATATACTCCTATTTTAGGGTATGATGTCCTCCTTGTAGTAACACTTCATTGTGTAATATAGGGTCTTAAAGGTGGGTACCATGGATCCTAAAATGTGGTTCTTACAGATTCAAGAAGTGGCGCGCACCACATCCTCTAGTGGCAAAACACTAAGCTTTGAAGAGCACTTGCCTCTAGTAGCATACTTTTGGTACCGATTAGTGTTAGGCTCTAATGCAATTTGTAACACCTAACCAAGAAATTCCCTGAAGGTCAGACATCCTAGAATCCCTGTAGGGTCTTCGGGTGGGCTCCATGGATTCTAAAGGTGGTTCTCCCAAATTTGAGATGTGGCACGCACCACATCCTCTTGTGACATAACACACTTTGCTTTGTAGAGCACTTACCTCACGTGGCATGCTTTAAGTTTTGATAAGTGTTAGACTCTAATACAATTTGTAATGCCCAACCAGGAAATTCCCCAAAGGTCAGCCATCCCAGAACCCATTTTGATAAGTGTTAAGACTCTAATCCTGAAACCACTCCCGCCACGGTATGCTTAGCAGTAAAGCTTTTTCATGATTCCTCCCTTTTAACTTACTGTGTAACAGTTTGTTACACAGAACCAACCCCCAACACCTCCATGTAGGGTATTAAGGTGGGCCCCGTGCATTCTAAAGGTGGTCCTCTCCAATTCAAGATGTGGCACATACACCCCCCCCCCCCCAAAAAAAAAAAAAAACAAAACAAAACAAAAAAACAAAAAAACAAAAAAAACAAAAAAAAACAACAACAAGCGAAACAAAAAAAAAGAAAAAAAAGAAAGAAAGAAAGAAAAAAACCCACCGGACGGAACCCATCAAGCACTCGATCAAAAAAGAATATTAAACAAAATTTCTTACATGTGTTCTATTTGGCTAGTGATGATCTTGGATGTGCATATGTGGTGTATAAGATGCCTTTGTCAGCTCCCGTGATCATCGTTATCATTTAATCCAAAGATAATGAAAATGTTCAGTTTGATACTAGGCATACTCTCTTTTCTTTTTTGTTTCTTTTAACTTTTTTGTGTGGAAATAATAGAATTGCATGTATTTAATAACTCACTAATAATTAAAAAGTTTAGTTACACATCTTTTTAATTGTTAATAAAAATATAAGACACAATATGATGTATATATGTATTTTTTAATTGCACAAGCTTCTGCACATGAGATCTAGTGAAGTTAAAAGTGAAGCATGTGAAAGCTGGGTGAAGCAAGTAAGCTAATTGCATATTAACATTACACAGATACTTTTAAATAAAGGCCAAAACATATGTCCAGAAGGTACCTCAACTTTCCAACATATGCATTACTTCCTTGAGACAGGTCATCAGCATCCAGTGAGATTATATATTCCACGTGTGCACCATGCCTAACCCGTCGAGCTGCCAATAGAAACTTCCCTTTATCCATAAATGCTGCAAGATGAAAATTATAAAACCATTAGCTGCAAAAGAGAGGCTGCAATTTGAACTAAGAGTTCTGAAACATAAACATGAAATGTTTGAAATTTCAGCCGATACCGATACATATCGCATCAGGTTTCAAGCATGCCGGTACAATTAATCTGAAATAGCCGATACCACCGCTATTAACTAATAACAGCTAATATAGGATAAGATTCACTGTTTGAATTACCAAAACTTAAAATTCTATTTAATTTCATATGATAGACAATTTTCTCATTTAACAGTCAAAAGCAAGGTTGAAATATTAGCCGGTTGATCGAGTTAGTTAGAAAAGAATAGATGATAGAGATCTTCTATAGATAGATGAAACACTTATTGAAGATAAAGATCTACCCATAGCTAATAGCTATGGTGAGCTAAGACAACCGATACATAAGGTTCGATACTTTCGATATATATCACCCTATACTTCCAATACAACTAGTACCAGTACTAAAAATAGCTGGCCGATACCGAGATTTTAAACATTGTAAAAATGCTATTAAACTGAAACTTGAAAAATGGGAGTAAAACTCAGAGCGAAAGGAACCCCAGAAAAGTCTAAATCTCATATTTTTCGAAAAACATATAATATGCAGCCAAGAGACATTCTACATCTCAGATTTTACTGAAGAACATAAAATACACAACAAACGGACAGAAACAAATGTTTGATAGGATATCTACATGTCCATTATTCAATGTCACTTTGAACAATTATACATAATGTGTGACCAGAAATTTCATTCAAAACAATAGAGTAAGATAACAACAAAAAGAGAAGAAAATGATATATGTGACTAGCATACCATCAGCATCACCTTTTTCCAAGCAAGGCATTTTCAAAGTTTGATGTACATATTGAGATGAGTATATGATGTTACAAACAGGTAATGAATACTAACACTTCATTAGTTCTTATGCAAGACTTGACATTAAACACATTAACAAGTCATGCATGTATAAGCCAACTCCCCATTCCCACACACAAGAGAATATTACATTTCTCCATCAACACTAGTATAACGTTTATGTACTGGACAACTAATTGCAGCAACTTTAACGTCTATGTAGCTTCCCCCCATAACAACACTCCAGTAATCAATCCAACCGATCACCAAAAAAAATGTGTGGAGCTCACAGGTCGGCACATGTCCAAGACCAAAAGATGTCCTATTCACATGTGATTGTTGCTTGAAACATCTTAGATGTGCCAATGCACAATTGATCCTAAACTCAACTAGTCAAATTGTGTCGGCCTCATTCTAGGTTGATAGTTGTTCACTTCAATGGTAGTTGGCATCCAGTCGTGCTTGGTTAACATGCCACTCTTTTTCTTTTTATTAAGGCCTAGTTTGGTTACAGTTTTTGAAACCAGGTTGTGTTCAGGTTAACATGAAACCAAGGTCTGTATTCATCCGAACCACAGTTTTTCGAAGTTTGTGAATACCCAATCTAATTGGATTTTTACCCAGTTTCATAAGGTTTGGGGCCATCAAACCACAGTTTCAAAAAACCTATTTTGGCACCCAAACAAGGCCTAGTTTCAAGAACATCAATTAGATCCCAAACTCCATCAAACCCATATTTCTAAAAGTAACCCATCTTTGCCAAAATAGGCATTATAGGTTATTGATTATATGATGTGCATTTCTAAATATTATAAATGGAAGTAGATGCCCAATTGTTTGCATTTGTACTCCCTCATTGAAGTAATCAACCATGAGAATATTAAATTTTTGTGGAATCATTTCTCCGCCATGAGCCCCGTTATATATGTGCCATAACATTCTAAAACAGCTCGAGTATTCACAAGGAATTTTCGTTGAGATTTAACTATACTGATCAACACACAACTACAAAGGCATAGCAAGAGCAAAGCAATAACTACGATTTATTAAGATGTCAGGTTCTAGGTGAAAAGCTAATTACGACTCTATCGAAAGTGTCCTGGGCATATACACCACATCTAGATCCAAATAACTAAATACCACAGTAGTTAAATATCGCCACCATGTACTATGGCCGCTATGGCCGCTGATGACATTCTTACAAGATCATGAGGTGCCACATATGTGGTTGACAAATTGTCAAATTTCGGCATCACTACACAATCACACAAATAACTGTTCATTTGGTACATAACATTTTTCCCGCATTTCAAATTCAAGAATCGCGTTATACTAAACATTCGAGCGAATCAAATGAGGTATAAAGCTATCATAATTTAATTTGCATCATTAACCATAATTTTCCAAATGCATGCCCCTTTATTTTATGGGTCATCGCATACTTACTAAACACTTGATAACTCAAATATTAAGAGATTATGGCATGCAACCATGACAATTTCCTTGATTTGCACATTGTGACAGAATGCAGTTCTATACAACTTCAGATGAAGGACGGCACTTGTACTTCAAATGAAACTCAAAGGACCAATCCATATATCATTTTGTTACCAAAACATTATAAAATTTAACTAGTGCTTTTTCAGTCGTGTAGTTCTTATGACTGATA
This sequence comes from Scilla litardierei, assembly GCA_030789695.1. Taxonomy (NCBI): domain Eukaryota; kingdom Viridiplantae; phylum Streptophyta; class Magnoliopsida; order Asparagales; family Asparagaceae; genus Scilla; species Scilla litardierei. The sequence continues at coordinate 265,014,463 of CM061141.1, read as the reverse complement.
AGTTTTAAAATGATGTATAACCAAGACACCACTAGACCAAATCATCTATCATGTCTCAATCAAACCTTTGTCACACTTGAAAACATAGTGCATATCTTAGGGACTATTAATTTGACCCGGTCTATTTCTCAACTACCTCAATTATAAAAGTCAGTGAGTCAACAAAGTTAGGTTTTACATTCTCACAGATGTGGGCAAGAGGCCACCTAGACTTGGTCTTCAAATACTAATCTAAGATTTAGCAGGCCGTCTCTTCTACCCACAATAAATTACAGAAAAAAAGAAAAAAATCAAAGTATTGCATACAAAAAGTATATAATTTGCTTAAGATCGAAAAAAGAAAATGATCAAAGGTCTACATAAGAAAATCACAAAAAAGCTTCTTTTGACATGATGTCACTTACTTTGGGTCAAGCTGAGATAAAGATAAAATGTAGAGTTCTTCTTGTTCCTCTTAATAAAACACTGCATTGGAAGCTCCTTTGGCCCCGGCTGCATTCAACAACATAATAAAAAAGAACAAAATCTTAGATTTTTTTACTCGTTAATATAAACTACCATAAGCAATAATAACTAAAACAAAGAAACAGCAGAACTAAATCTTAGAATTTTTTCTCCCAATGAATATAAACAACTATAAGCAATAATCACTAAAACAAATTAACAACAGCCGCAGATCAGCGGAAAAAAGGACAACATATATTGTCAGTCGCATTAGGTACAAGATGGCCAACACCGAGAATCAAATACGTTTACAATTTCTCCAACGGTGAGATCTGATTAAATCACAAAGAATTCCAGAATATTCCTAAAATAGGAAAGCAGCAAAAAAAGACCGAAATAAATTTCATGGGAGAGAGGCGAAATCTCAGACATTTCAATAATACTTCAAATATTAGAACAGAGAAACATCCAAAAAAAAGACAACAAAAAAGAATCAGAAAACAAAAACAAAAGACTAGCAGCATCGGTAGATCTGCATCATTTGCCTCTGCCAACAGAAATGGAAAAAATGACTTTTTCTCAGCAGCTAAAATTTGGGGAAACAGATCGAAGCACGTAAAAGACCTAACTTTGTGAATCAAATCAAATAGAGTTAAACAGCGACCTGTTTGAGGGACGAAGGAAAGGTGATCTTTCCGGTGTCCCGCGGCGATCCAACCATGCCGGTGGTGATCTGGCGCCACCGCCGGCAGACGCAGGCGCAGGCGACGACGTTCTTCCTCAACGGCCACCGATCCTCGCTCGACTCAACCCGCCGGATGATCTCTCCGAGGAGCTCCGGCAGCATCCGGGACCACCGGTCATCCGACCCCTCGGCCGCTTCAGCATCTAGGTCGACCTCATTATCCTCCGCATCTAGCCGATGAGGCTGGACCCGCCGCCGCTCGCGGAAGAGGTCGGTGGATGAAAAATGGGAAGAAGAAGAGGACCTAAGTGAAAGAAATGACCTTAACGCCATTTTTTCCTCTGTTTTTTTCCTCAGGCAACGTATGGATCGAGACGAAGAAATGAGCTGAAGAGAGGCAAAAGCTGAGACGCAGAAAAAGGAGTGGAGTGGTCTTCGCCTGAGGCCAAACGGTATAAAAAGATCTGATCTGATTTTACAGATGACGCCATCCAAAGTTTCTTATTTACGAATACTCTCTGTCACAATTAATAATGGTAATATTAAAATTTTATAGGGTGGTAAAACGAAAAGAATATAGCCCTATTGGGTTATCCAGTAGTTTTGGCATTCAGACAATAAAGTTTCATAAACGCGTACAAGATTTCTAGTTGGAGTGTAATGCTCAAATCTCAATGGAAAAAACCTGCCAGTTTGAAAAAACGCGTACAGAAAGCGTGGTGTAATGGTAGCCATCGTAGTAATTAATTAGCACGATTAGTTTTATATTAAAACCATGCTTGTGATTATGCCGTGCCTCTTCCCTCTTTTGACCGGGTCATTGGATTCTGTGCAATGCAAAAAATAAGATTTATTATCTATCTTATATTTTCAAAACATTTAATGCAGAAAAAGTGGCATTTTAATAGATCAGTAGGGATCAGGGTGTTTTTTTGGCCCATCGGGCCGGCCCGGCCCGGGCCCGGCCATGGCCCGCCCGGGCCATGGGCCGGGCCGGCCCGGGCTCAAAAGGAACCCGGCCCGGCCCGGCCCGGCCTGAATTAATTAAAATAAAATTTTTTTTAAAAAAAAAACATTAAAAATCTAATATCTAAAAAATTTTATAAAACATAAAATCTAATAACTAAAAAGCTAAAATATTGTTGTAAACATATAAAAATTCCAAAAAAATTTTAGAACACTTCTAAAAAATTCAGAAATTTTAAAAACTACGAAAAAACTTTAAACAGTTACAAAGCTCTTAAGAAATAAAAATAGGCCAAATTAAAGTTTTAATTACTTTAAATATTTAATTGTATATGTTAATGTTAGTATGTACTATGTAGTAACTTACTTACAATACAAGAAAAATCTTAATTTTTTTAGAAAAAGTTTAATCCCGAAATTCGCGAAGGTCCCGGGTTGAACCTTTAAATTTTATTAATTGAAATTTTTTTTGAGGGGGGGGGGACATACGTTGGCCAGCCTAACCCCTCATACATTGGCCAAAACAAGAAACTAATACATGTTATAAACTGCTAATACAAGTAAGTAAATATATCAAGTCTCTGCTGCTTCTTCTACCTCTTCTTCTTCAGAGTCTTCAGACAGGTCGGTCTGATATTGAGTTCTCGATTCAGCCCTGAACCAATCCTTCGCACAAACCGACGCTTCTACTATATCTGGCTTCAGCCGTGACCTCTTGCTGCTAAGAACACGACTACCTGCACTAAAAGCAGACTCCGAAGCAATAGTGGATATGGGTACGGCTAACAAATCACGAGCCATCATGGAAAGAATTGGATAACTATTCTTATACTGTTTCCACCATGACAGAACATCAAAACCCTCATTATTCAAGTCTTCTTCAGAAAATAAATAAGAACTTGACAAATACCTAGACAGTTCATTAGCTGTGTCTGATGTTTTTTGCTTCTTCTTGCACATAATAAGGCGGACTCTGCTTGGAGCACTTGAAGATGCTTGAACATTAGATGTTTGTGTAGAACTACCATATCGTGTCTCATATACAGTAAAAAGTGATCTTAAGCTATTCTTAAAACTAGCTTTGTGTTGTTCTGCTTCATCTTGAAGGTTCATGTTTTCGTAATAGGTATCTAAGAAGTCAAGTACTACATCCTCTTTAAACCGGGGATCTAAAACCTTCGCTATAGAGTATAGCAAAGGAACAGGATTCCAATACTTACGGAGTTTAATCTCCATCTGTTCTATCATTGCCCTAAGGTCTGGAGTCCTAATGGTGTCATTATCTCTATGTTTTTGTATGACTTCAGAGATCACCGCTAATTGGTCTAAGCCTAGAACTGAAGTAGAGTAATACATACCAGAAAACTTGTTTGTTGTCAAGTAGAAAATTTCAAAAAATTCATAAAGTTCATCAATAATAAGCCACTCATAATCACTAATTTCATAATCACTATCATTTGCAAGGTATGCACTTGCAAACTCAGTAAGTTGGGTTCAATTTTGTCTAATACAACGTATCATTAGATACGTTGAATTCCACCTATGGGGGACACTAAATTTAAATGCCCTATACGGCAGTTGGTTACTACGACAAAACTGCTTATATTCTCTCTTTTTTGTGAACTAGTTGTAATTAAAAGCATAAGGGATCTAGGTTTTTCCAGATAAACAGAAGTAAGTTATAGCACATCCTGAACTACTAAGTTTAAAACATGGCATGCACAACGTTGATGAAAAATTAAACCATCTAGATCTGGGTTCCATTGGCGTTGCAAAAAAGAAATGGCTAAAGTATTATTCGAAGCATTATCAAAAGTAATTGATACAATTTGTTTCTCAATATCATAATCATGACAAATATTTTGCAAAGTTCTACCAATGTGTGCACCCTTGTGTGCATACTCTAACACCTTAAAACCTATAATTCTTTTCTGAATGATATAATCATCGTCTGTAAAATGGGCCGTAAGACACAGGTATGATGAACCCCATTTTGTAGTCAATATGTCAGAAGTTAAAGAAATTCTAGATTCTAAATTAAGAAAAATCTGATACAATTTTGCATGTCCATCATGAAACATACTCATACAATCTTTTCTAAGGGTGTGCCTGTTGGATATGGAAGACATTTGTACACACTTGTAGGGGATGTACGAGGGAATACGGACCTCGAACGTCGCGTACACGAAGTCATGTGCAAAGGGAATCTGTTCCCTTGCGGAGAGGATCTCTAGATTAATGGGAAAGTCGCATTATATGTGCATAAGTGCATGCGACATATGGCTAATAAAGGGGTAATATCTTAAGCTTATGTTGTACCATGCATATGGTACAACTTAAGCTTATAATGTGCCATGTATGATGGTACACCTTAGTTAAATTGTTCCAAAGGAACAATTACTCCTAAAATAACTACCTTGGGGGCTATAAATAAGACCCAAGGGTTAGCCATTTCCTTACATTTTTGCATGTTATTCTTGCCTTGCATTTCATTCTAGCGAAGCTCTGTCGAAATCCTTCCTCTCTCTTTATCCAAGTTCTTAATCTAAAAGTAGAGATTTAGATTGTGGATTTAGTAGCCTTACTCCGTTCGTGAGAAGACTCGATCCGTCGTGGCGAATCCGAAGGCGAAGTTCCAAGACTACCGTGCCGCATACGCAAGCGTAAGTCTCAACTTCATTTATCGATCCTAACTCTGTTTTGACCGGATCCGACATTGGTATCGGAGTCATACGGGTTCGCCCCGGTCAAACCACCGCCCCGTCGAAACTATGAACGAGTCGTTGTCTTTTTCACGAATGGGTATCCTACCATTACGGATATGGTAGGAACGCTTCGTGACGGAGAGAACACAACGGTTGTTCTTTTCACGTTAGGGTCTCCTACCATTACGGATATGGCAGGAACTCTTCGTGATGGAAGAACTGACCGTTCATATCGTCAAACTCGCTCTCTTCATGGATGCTGAGTCTCCATTCATAGGGAATGTGCGCTCTCTTCATGTGGAGCGCGTAGTTTACGAATTTTTGAAGTGGGTTATTTTTTGGCACACGGCCATTGGAAGACAACTACTTCCTCGACGAACGGGTGCTTCACCGGAGAAGAAGATGGTGGTTATTCCCATCGGGGAAGATGAATTTTGGTGCATGAAATCTATAGCCAAATGGGCAATGGAGGTAATGCACTCCCCCTCCCCATGCGGAGGGGGTTGGCTACGGCCAATAACGACGAAAACCACCGCGACCACCCCATTAAGGAGGAGGAGTGCATGCGGCCACCCCATGAAAGGGGGGAGACCGGCCATGGCCAAAGGGCCATGGCCGGTCAAGGCCAATAAGCCATGGCCAGGCCAGGGCCAGAGAGCCCTGGCCGCGGCCAGGCCAGGGGCCGGCCCTGGCCGGCCATGGCCAGGGCCAGAAGGCCCTGGCCGCGGCCAGGCCAGGGCCTGGCCGCCCTGGCCGAGGCCAGGGCCTGGCCGCCCTGGCCGAGGCCAGGGCAGGGGCCCTGGCCCCGGCCAGGGGCCTCTGGCCGAGGCCAGGCCAGGCCAGAGTGGCCTGGCCGGCCTCAGGCCGAGGCCTGGCAGGCCTCTGGCCTAGGCCAGGCCAGGCAGAGGCCTGGCCTGCCTCTGGCCGAGGCCTGGCCTGCCTCTGGCCGAGGCCAGGCCAGTGGCCTGGCCGGCCCTGGTAGTGGCCAGGGCTGCCGCAGGCCGCCCCTGGCCGGCCAGGGCAGAGGGCCTTGGCCGGCCCTTGGCCAGCCTCGGCCAGGGCAGGGGCCCTGGCCGGGAGTGATGTAGACCAATTTTTTGGTCGACCAATTTGGGTGTTTTGGTCGACCAATCCGGCATAAGGTCTTGGTCGATCACGAACTTGCCGACTAGCCCATACGGGGTGTCAAAAGGCCTTGGTCAAACACGAATGTGCCGGCTAGCCCATACGGGGCTAACATTTTATAAAGTTTTTTTGGGCTCTACTCCTTGAAGATTAGCCATAGTGCTCTACTTCATGCGAGATTAGCCATGTCATTGTGCTCTACTCTACGGAGATTAGCCAATGTACTTATGACATTGTGCTCTACTCTACGGAGATTAGCCAAAGTATTTCAAATTTTTTGAAAAAGATGTTTTCAAATAGGTTATGTCCCGTCCTTAATCGGGATAGCGCAATTTAGAATTCCAAGTCCTACCACGATCCGGCCATGGTTATTGTCACGCCACGCTTCCCAAAAATGTGGAGGCGAGACGTGAGAAGGTCCGCACAAACTTGAAGCTGTGAAGCTCCAAGTCTGATAAGCGTATAAAAACACTTATTATGGCAAGTCCTTGCAAAGCGAAACGAAACAACAATGATAATAAGGAGAAATGAGACGACATTTTATTGGATCTCCAAATGTCCATAAACAAATTACAATATCACAGAAAAGCCATCAGGCTAAATGAAAAAGGGTCTAAGGCCCAAACATGGCTAACAAAGTATAACATACATACAAGGGCGCCACGCACCAACAACCAACAGCAAACCTAAACAAAGAAGTGAACACGAGCGGTCTTCAAGACAGGCCCCTGGTGTCCACTCACCACCACAGCAAACATCAGCATCAGCAACACCATGTCCCCTGCAACAAAGCTCTGGCTCTGGGTCTAACATGTGACACCCAAAAGAGAAAGGGGCACATGTCAGCAAGTCTGGAAAGACTTGTGCAAGGAAACTGAAAGTAACTAACAACCTAGCATTTACAATATTAAGCAATGACATGACAGTTTAGTTTGATGCAGCAGTTTAAAAGAGAGACAAGCACGCACGATGTAGCGAAAGCTACCAAATCACTAATCACTTATCATTTATCACTTATCACTTAGTGCATAGAGAGTCCACCTGCTGGCCAGCTCGTGGCTCAGTCCGCTTATCTCGTATCACTATAAATCACTTATCAGTGTTTATCACTTAGTGCATAGAGAGTCCACCTGCTGGCCAGCTCGTGGCTCAGTCCGCTTATCTCGTATCACTATAAATCACTTATCACTGTTTATCACTTAGTGCATAGAGAGTCCACCTGCTGGCCGGAGTGGCGGATCAGGCCAACTCGGGGCTCAGTCCGCTTATCTCGTATCACTATTAATCACTTGTGCACTAGAGAGTCCACCTGCTGGCCGGAGTGGCGGATCAGGCCAACTCGGGGCTCAGTCCGCTTATCTCTTACCCCACCCATATGTGTCGAGCGTTGGGGTTTCCAACTACAGGGCTCGCTTCTGGAACACGAGCCAGGAAAATAATAGCATTGTAGCGTGTGCTACGCAATCACAATAAATAATCACTATGCGATGCCAGGAACAGATATTAGCGTACCGTTAATCGAATTTAAACGTGACAGGCAAAATGCAATGACATGAACATATTCGCGTACCGTTAATTTAAAGTAAACGTGACATACAAGCATGATGAGGGTGACGGACCAAGCTTCGTTGTCAAGCTAGGTCAATGGCGTCTAAACGGCTATCCTTTCACCGTTTAGTCTCTTTTACGCTAAAGCAAGGTAAGTGGCCTAAAACATGGCCTAAACCCTAAGTGGCAAGTTTCACTTGCCTAGCACCGGGGATGACGACCACTTCGTCTCACGGATGCTAATCTACGGGGAAATCGTTGTTATGGGGAAACAAACATCAAACAACATGAAATTTTATTAGGGTTTCATAAAAATATAAATAGGTTATGAAAACAACGGTAGATCGATTTCTTACCGAGAGGAGGCGGAAGAAACACTCCGGGGAACCTAGGAACCAGATCTGGAAACCAATGGAGAAGTTTGGGGAAACTAGGGTTTTTGGGGGATTTTGGGGATTTGAAGGAAATTTGGGGAAGATGGGAGGTAGAATGAGTTTATGGATGGTTTGGATGATGGATCTTGGGCTTGGAATGAAGGATTGAAGCTTGGAGGAAGATGGGGGCTCAATGGGGGCGATTTTAGGGTTTTAGGTCGTGAGGGAGGAAGAAGAAACGTTTGGGAGGGGTATAAATAGGTTGGGCTGGCGGCTGCCCAGAAATTAGGGTTTTAACACAGACTAGTCGGTCAAAGAGCAACCACTGACCGACTAGTTTGGCAACTAGTCGGTCGGTCGACCAACGCAGACCGACTAAGTGTAAACAGTAACTTCTGAACGAACATAGGATTTAGAATTAGTCGGTCCATGAACAAATACTGACCGACTAGTTTAGCATCTAGTCGGTCGATGAACGTTCTTAGACCGACTAAGAGTGAACAGTAACTCGGCTGTACAGAAGAACTAGGAATTAGTCGGTCTGAGTACAAAACTTAACCGACTAGTTTAACAACTAGTCGGTCGAAAGATGAACTTAGACCGACTAAACAGATACAGTAACTTAGGTAAAATTATTCCAAGGAACTAGTCGGTCTGAGTAGAGTTTCCGACCGACTAGATCTCAATCTAGTCGGTTGGTTCCCCTTCTTGAACCAACTAACGAGCATGAAAAGTGTCGATTCGAAGCGCGAAGCTTCGGGAAGATTTCTATGGCTTCTAGGATCGATTTATACTCTAAGATATAAGCGATTTGAAGCTCGTCACGAATGACTTACTCCGAAATCGACGATCGAAGGAAGAAGCTAGAAAATCACGACGAAACGATCGAAAGTGAAAGCTATGGCGACGAAACCACACATCCAAGGAGAAAATCCACCAAGCATATATTTTTAATATAGATAATCCAATTACACGAAAACCAGTCGTTACATCCTACCCACCTTAGAATAAAGTCCGTCCTCGGACTTTCTAACTAAGCTATATCTAGTCACCCTAGTAACTACCCTCAATCAATATCACATCAAAATTTCAACCAAGTACATTCATATCAAGTGCTTATATATATGCACTAGAAATCAAATATTACTACCACTACACACATATTTTCACGCACATAGTACACTCATACTTATTATAGTCAATCAATTTCATACACGTATTTCAATCACATATATATAGTCAATATATTTATACAACAATAAACACTTATTACTTACTATAAGAAAATAACCAAGCCTCTCTTATTTGAAAATAATTTCACATTTATTTAGTCATTCAAATACATGCAAATATTTCACCCTATTTTCACCTCACATATAGTCCTATAACTATATATTGGTATATCCACCCACAATCGTGTGCGTAACACAACCAATCACAAACAACCCAAACACCATACATACATCATCCATCACTATTCATCACCACATACAATTATACCAAGGTACATAGAGTATACCCACTCAAGCTTGAGTGAGACTCAAATCATAGCAGGACATTTATATGCGTAACACAGTATCCATACACATACCAATACAACTCCAAGGCATACACATCCACGTATCACATATTTTCACACCATATCCATCCATTTATAATTACCATAACAACACATCAACTACATACAAGTTTAAGAGATGCAATAGTCGGGTATACCTCCTGATATACACGCATACGACATCTCATAAAACAAGTAGTACCAATCAAAATTATCATTCTGTTATCATACGTATATCACATCATACTCAAGCAGAAAATTACCTACACACAACATACAAATGCCAACACCCATACCACTATATACACACCACGAAATCAACACTACGACGACATAACCACTTAACTAATGGGCCCACCAATCCATAAACAAGGTTGACACAGGCAACGACAAGCTCTATGGGCTAGACAATAGGAAAAAAATTGAAATCAAAAGCGTAACGAATAGAAGGATCGAAAAGCATGAAAACGGTCGTGTAATGATGTAATGATGCTCCATTAGGACACATGGAAAATAGTGTAATTAACATATTCTAAAATACGAAAATTTGAAAACCGTTATACTTCAAAAGTTGGAGTCCCTTTTCGTATAAAAATATTTAGAGGTCGATAAAACAAATTGGTTGAAATAAGTTTGAGTCAAATATACATAATAGGAGGAAACGGTTTATTGGCTTACATAAAGTCATTAAAAGGAAGTAAATCATTTACATGAATCTTGAGGTCGTAGTTTAGAAAATATTACACGGTAGTAACTTAATAACGTTTGCAAGGTTTGAAATGAAATTAAATTAATTGAAAAATTTAAACTCAGGTTGAATGCTTTCAAAATCCTTAAGCCAGGGAAAATTTAAAGTAATCAATATTGAAACTACTTTTAGAGGAATCAGGATTTGCCAAAAAGAGACTGTTTTACACAAAGCTCTTAACATACGAGCTAATGAGCCTAGCACTGATATAAAAATATTCGAAATTCAATTTAGTTTAGAAATTTTCTAAAAGCATGTATGGTGAACGGAAAACTTAGTAGTAGGTTTATCAAAATTCGTAATAAGCTTTTAAAACCAAATTATGGAAGGTCCAGGTCAGAAAATGGTTACGAAAACGTAATTTTCCAAAAATTGGAATAGAGAAAATGTTGAACATATCCTTGGTTTGTTGAAAGCTGAAATCATGTGTGACTTGGAAGGTATATTAAGGGAGCGTGATGAATCATTTGAACGGCATAAATAAGAAAGGAAAAACCTTATAAATCGAATTTGGGAAAAATTAGTAAGCTCAGAATTTAAATTGATATAGGAAAAGGGACGAGATATTTAAATAGGTATGAAAGTAAGGGCTGGAAAAACATTATAAAATAATAATCAAATCTCGTTAAAACTTTCGAAATTCAAAAATAAGTTTAAGTCAACGAAAGGGTATGAGGTAAAAGTATATATATATTGAAGTTCCGAACAAATTTAAACTTATCAGAAAGTTCAAGATTTGCAACGGAGAGGTTCGAAAATATTATACGGCAGTAGCTTAATACAATATTTCGGCAAAATTTCGAAATTCAAAGAATGAAATCCGATCAACTATAGTGTGAAAATTTAGGCCCATGCTAAAAGCTTACAAGTTTTTAAAACTGAAGATAAATTCCAAATAAATAACATTTTAAATACCCCCCTTTTTTAGGGACCCGGATTTGCCAAACAACGGATTTATACAAGATCTTAAAGTACGAGCAAACGAACGTGGTACCGATATATAAAAATAATTGAAGTCATATTTTAGAAATTATCTTAAAAGTGCGTATGGTGCATGGAAAGATAATATCTTAGTAGTGTGGAAAGAGAAAAGGATATTTAAACTCATCGAGTTAGTATTAAAACTTTTAAACCGTTTTATGAAGGGTCTAAGTTAGGAATGATTTCGAAATAGCAATTTTTTTTTAAAATAACCAAAGTCTGAAATATGGAAAATGTTGAGCATAAAATCGACTTGCTAAAAGCCGAAGTCCAAAGGGACTTGAAAAGTTTATTAAGAGTAAGCACGAGGTGTTTTCGAATAGAATTTTAATGGCACAAGTAAGAAAAGAAATTATGAATCGAGTTAGGAAAATAGAAATACGGTTCAGAATGAAATTGGTATATGAAAAGGGACAAGACATTTATATCGATACGAAAGTATATGCTGAAAATATTATAAACTTCAAATCTAAAAATCTCAACACAAGTTTCGATATTTAAAAACATAAATAATTTAAGTCGGCGAAGGAGCATGAAACCTTACATATATCAAAAGCGTTTCGAACAAATTTAAACTTAACGAAAGAAGAAGATCGAAGATACTTTTAGGGAAATAAGGATTCGCCAAAAGAACGTGTTGGTATAAAACTTTTGAAATACGAGTACGACGAACCTATAATTGATATATACAAAAATTAGTTGAAGTCCATTCAGTTTGGAAAAATACTCCTAAAGGTATGTAAGATAAGTGGTTAAAATAAATTTCTTGTAGTTAGGAAAAAGGACGGTATATCGAACCATCAGGATAGTAATAAAGTTTAAAAATCGAAATGCGAAAGATACAGTGTTAGAAAAATAGTACAAGATAGTAATTTTAAAATTACAGCCAAAAGTCTTCAAAATTTAAGAACGACTTTTAACTCCATCGAAATTTAGGGAGACATATTTAAAGAAGTTTAGAACAAAATTTAAATTGAGTGAAACTTCAAATAAGGAAAGTATTCGAAAATAACTTTGGAAGAATCAAGAGTTGCAACGGAAAACATTTGAAAGATCAAGGATAATTGTAATGAGGTGGTCATGTGAATTGAATGCGCCTAAATTACGATGCAAGAAAACCATGATGAAGATCCACGGTCAGTAACACCAAAGTGTAGTGACCAGGAAAGATTGAATCAGGGGGGGGGGGGGGGGGTTCTAATCATCGGGTTAACTAAAGGCCAAGGGAACCTTAGCACTAAAGCTTCTAATGGTTAGAATATATAGATCTCAGGAAGGTTCTAAGAGAATCAAGATCATGTTCTGTTGGGCCCAAAATCGATGAACCCAAGCGAACGGCTAAAGAAATCCTAGGAGTCTATCATGTCCAGAGCTAGGCGGGAACCACTAAGGTAACTCTTAAGACAATCAAACAAATCACTAACATGGAGTCTAGCTAACAATCAAGGATTCCTAACTAGCAAGCACAGACGTCTATCTAAGTCTAGCTAGGGTCCTGATCTAATGGGTTCCTACCAAGATGAGACAGATGCCCTAACACGTCTACCAGCTACCTAAGGCATAGGAATGCTAAAAAAACTAGACTCAAGGCTTATAAATTTGATGTTCTAATTTATTTAATGGACGTTCTATAATTATTATCGTTGTTCCGATAGTTCACATTTGCAAATGGACCTGCATGGGCCACCAATAAAACCTGTCACGCCCCGCTTCCCAAAAATGTGGAGGCGAGACGTGAGAAGGTCCGCACAAACTTGAAGCTGTGAAGCTCCAAGTCTGATAAGCGTATAAAAACACTTATTATGGCAAGTCCTTGCAAAGCGAAACGAAACAACAATGATAATAAGGAGAAATGAGACGACATTTTATTGGATCTCCAAATGTCCATAAACAAATTACAATATCACAGAAAAGCCACCAGGCTAAATGAAAAAGGGTCTAAGGCCCAAACATGGCCAACAAAGTATAACATACATACAAGGGCGCCACGCACCAACAACCAACAGCAAACCTAAACAAAGAAGTGAACACGAGCGGTCTTCAAGACAGGCCCCTGGTGTCCACTCACCACCACAGCAAACATCAGCATCAGCAACACCATGTCCCCTGCAACAAAGCTCTGGCTCTGGGTCTAACATGTGACACCTAAAAGAGAAAGGGCACATGTCAGCAAGTCTGGAAAGACTTGTGCAAGGAAACTGAAAGTAACTAACAACCTAGCATTTACAATATTAAGCAATGACATGACAGTTTAGTTTGATGCAGCAGTTTAAAAGAGAGACAAGCACGCACGATGTAGCGAAAGCTACCAAATCACTAATCACTTATCATTTATCACTTATCACTTAGTGCATAGAGAGTCCACCTGCTGGCCAGCTCGTGGCTCAGTCCGCTTATCTCGTATCACTATAAATCACTTATCAGTGTTTATCACTTAGTGCATAGAGAGTCCACCTGCTGGCCAGCTCGTGGCTCAGTCCGCTTATCTCGTATCACTATAAATCACTTATCACTGTTTATCACTTAGTGCATAGAGAGTCCACCTGCTGGCCGGAGTGGCAGATCAGGCCAACTCGGGGCTCAGTCCGCTTATCTCGTATCACTATTAATCACTTGTGCACTAGAGAGTCCACCTGCTGGCCGGAGTGGCGGATCAGGCCAACTCGGGGCTCAGTCCGCTTATCTCTTACCCCACCCATATGTGTCGAGCGTTGGGGTTTCCAACTACAGGGCTCGCTTCTGGAACACGAGCCAGGAAAATAATAGCATTGTAGCGTGTGCTACGCAATCACAATAAATAATCACTATGCGATGCCAGGAACAGATATTAGCGTACCGTTAATCGAATTTAAACGTGACAGGCAAAATGCAATGACATGAACATATTCGCGTACCGTTAATTTAAAGTAAACGTGACATACAAGCATGATGAGGGTGACGGACCAAGCTTCGTTGTCAAGCTAGGTCAATGGCGTCTAAACGGCTATCCTTTCACCGTTTAGTCTCTTTTACGCTAAAGCAGGGTAAGTGGCCTAAAACATGGCCTAAACCCTAAGTGGCAAGTTTCACTTGCCTAGCACCGGGGATGACGACCACTTCGTCTCACGGATGCTAATCTACGGGGAAATCGCTGTTATGGGGAAACAAACATCAAACATCATGAAATTTTATTAGGGTTTCATAAAAATATAAATAGGTTATGAAAACAACGGTAGATCGATTTCTTACCGAGAGGAGGCGGAAGAAACACTCCGGGGAACCTAGGAACCAGATCTGGAAACCAATGGAGAAGTTTGGGGAAACTAGGGGTTTTGGGGGATTTAGGGGATTTGATGGAAATTTGGGGAAGATGAGAGGTAGAATGAGTTGATGGATGGTTTGGATGATGGATCTTGGGCTTGGAATGAATGATTGAAGCTTGGAGGAAGATGGGGGCTCAATGGGGGCGATTTTAGCAAAATGTGTTAGGAAAATGGCTACCCTTGGGTCTTATTTATAGCCCCCAAGGTAGTTATTTTAGGGTAAGTTGTTCCTTTGGAACAACTTAATTAAGGTGTACCATGATACATGGCACATTATAAGCTTAAGTTGTACCATATGCATGGTACAACATAAGCTTAAGATATTCCCACTTTATTAGCCATATGTCGCATGCACTTATGCATATATAATGCGACTTTCCCGCTCATACAGAGATCCTCTCCGCAAGGGAACAGATTCCCTTTGCACATGACTTCGTGTGCGCGACGTTCGAGGTCCGTATTCCCTCGTACATCCCCCACAAGGGTGTACAAACGTCTTCCATATCCAACATCTCCCACTCACACTTGAGGGGATTGTAAGAGAACGTCTTTCCCTTAGTTCTTTCATCTATCATACCGAGAAATAGACCGTGCGACCGTCATGCGCGTAGAGTCTGTTGTTGTGCACTTGTTAGAGATACACAACGACCTCGAAGGTGCAAAGTTGAGTAGTTCAACGCATGCTTTACCCTAGATTATTTCTTCACATTTTCTTGTACTTTATATTCAACAATTGAATCCCATCTGGATTACAATTGGCTGGCCAGCTTTGAATCATTAAAGTCCAAATGCGAATATGAAATCAATCTTCCTCTTCTTGCGAACCTTTTGATCTTGACTTGATTCGCTTTTCTAACGTGCCCCGCCGAGCCGAATTACCATAGCCCATTAGTAACACGCTAAGATAGCGATCATTTCGTCAAATCTAAAGGAACCAATTGGAGTCCTTGAGGGTAAGAGTTAAGACCCATATGGCCTTTGAGTCTCACATAATAGCAAACACTATTGCTACTAACTCAGTGGTCGAAATGCATACGTGGTATGAACACGTATTACAACATCACTCCTTTCCCAGGGAGAGTATGTCTTAATGATGTTGTACGGATGAAAGATCAGACACCATAGTGCCTATCTTTTGAGTCCCCTTACTACTCAGGAAATATTCCCGGACTCTCATCCTGCATAAGACAGATAGGATTATAAAATCCAATGAGATCTTTTTATCCTTGTGATACAGATCTCAGATCTTTTGTAAGCATCCATATGATGCAGATCTTTCATTCGACTATCTTGTTAAAGTCATGACTCTAAATCATTCGTCTAATGATTTTGACTTTAAACTAGTCTCATCTCTATCTTATCCATCTGATAAGATAAGGCGGTTGCTCATGTGAGAGAGCCAACCTTAATCTGTCCGACATACACACAATTCAGCTGAGATTTCAAAAATGTACACAAACATTTCTTAAGAAATTCATATGCAATGTTGGAAAAAGAACTTATTCTTTTATTAATTTTGATCATTTCTTAGACATGGGAATATATATTTGGTACAACTCAGCCCATACGCAATCCTTGAGATGATAAGTGTTTATAAAACACATTTCTGGGGATCGCTTTCGTAAGCTGATCCTCTATCGTCTCATGCGTAGATATGTACCTTATGTCTACCTTCTTGGTTTTATCATAGTCTTTTGCAAATCTGCAGTTCCTTTAAGATACTGCATTATCCTCTTAACCGCTTTCCAGTGTTCTTGCCCTGGGTTGGATTGGTAACAGCTTACCATTTCCAACGGCAAAACAGATGTCCGGTCTCGTACACACCATAGTGTACATAAGACTATCAACTGCACTGGAATATGGAACTTTTTCCATAATTTTGTGTCCACCCTTATGTTTGGGTTCCTTGGTAGACTCAGGTTGCTTATTACGTTCATTAGAAGACTTCGAACGATCTTTACGTTTCTTTCCCCCGTGTGAGGAACTAGCAACCATGTGCACTTCTGCACTTGGCTTGGCAGCCGCAAGCCGCTCTTCCTCTAATTCGAGGTGCTTGGAAACATCGTTGAAGGTCTTGATGCTCTCATTATGAGTGAGATGCATCTTCATCTGATCCCACCCATTTGGTAGGGAACGTATGACTGCTTGGATTTGTTGCTCATCCGTGAGCACATGACCTGCGTCCTTTAACTCTGATATAAGGTTCGCCATATGTCGCAGATGTTTCCCCATGGAATGATCTGGACGTTTCTTATATGTATCGAACTTTATAGTTAAGGCACGAAGTTTGGACACCGATGTGCCACCGAACTTCTCCTCTAGCTTGGACCATATGTCCATGGCTAGGTCATGTTCTCGGAAGATGCGCATTATGTCATCAGCCATACTGCTTAATAACGTAATGCGCGCTATCTTGTTCTTCCGAGACCAAGCATCAAAAGCTTCCTTGTCTTTTCGGTGTTGGGCCGTAGTGCCCAACTCGGGTTCAATCATTACGTTCTTTAGAGTTTCGAGCACTTCTTGCTCCTCTAAAACGTATTGTATCTTAATGGACCAAAGTTTGTAATTATCGCCGTTGAGTTTTTCACCTTTGTTTAACTCAGCGACGATATTCTTTGAAGCGGAAGACATTTTACTTTTAAAATGCTGCAAAAGACACAAAACCGAAGGTTCGATCAAAAAACATTGCATAAAAAATTCTTAAAATATAACTCCCACTTGAAATGATAATAGAATATCCCATTTGGATAGTTCTAAAATTCAAATCCCACTTGGAATTATATTATATTTGATAAGTTACTTTCGAAAAATATTGAAGGTGTTGTTCTAGAATCGAAAAGGTCTCTATGATTCCAATCACCATCTAGAACAACTTTCAATATTCCCCCATCACTTATCAAACAATAGTACTCTTATAGTACTAGCAGCGGAAAATAAGTATTTGATAAGTTACTTTCGAAAAATATTGAAGATGTTACTCTAGAATCGGAAAGGTCACTATGTTTCCAATCACCATCTAGAGTAACTTTCAATATTTCTCCCTCACTTTATCAAATGTTAGTACTCTTATAGTACTTAGCAGCGGAAAAGCGTTTTTGAAAACGTATTTTTCAAAACGAATAAAAAATACATTGGCTAATCTCCGTAGAGTAGAGCACAACGTCATAAGTTCATTGGCTAATCTCCATAGAGTAGAGCACAATGACATGGCTAATCTCGCATGAAGTAGAGCATTACGGCTAATCTTCAAGGAGTAGAGCACAATTTCATAAGTACATTGGCTAATCTCCGAAGAGTAGAGCACAATGACTTCATTAAAACGTTAGTCCCGTATGAACTATTCGGCACTGTAGTTAGCCCCGTATGGACTAATCTACACATTCGAGTTTGACCAAGGCCATTTGTTACCCCGTATGGGTCATCTGGCAAGTTTACAATCGACTCAGACCATTTGTCGGATTGGTCGACCAAAAACACAAAATTGGTCGACCAATTTTCGAATTCAACTTCTTCCCGGTCAGGGCCTCTGCCCTGACCCGGGCTTGGCCAAAAGCCGGCCAGGGCCTCTGCCCTGGCCGGCCAGGGGGCCTGGCCCCCTCGGCCAGGGCCGGCCAGGCCCTGGCCTCTGCCAGGGCCGGCCGGCCAGGCCCTGGCCACTGCCAGGGCCTGCCGGCCAGGCCACTGGCCGGGGCCAGGGCTCCTGCCCTGGCCTCGGCCAGGCCCTGGCCTGAGGCCAGGGCGCCGGCCCTGGCCTCTGCCAGGGCCGGCAGGCCGGCCAGGGCCGGCAGGCCCTTGGCCAAGGCCGGCCACTGCCGGCCTGGCCATGGCCGGTCATGGCTTGGCCATGGCCGGCCATGGTCAAGGCCTTTCGGCGTTGGCCGGCCATGGCCCCTTTGGCCATGGCCGGCCACCCCCTTTGAATGGGGTTGCCGCACTTTCTCCTCCCCCTTGATGGGGTGGTCGCCGGTGGTTATTGGCCGTAGCCAACCCCCTCCGCATGAGGAGAGGGGGTGCATGGCCTTCATGGCCCATTTGGCCATGGTGCACATGCACCAAATTTTCCTCTTACCCGATGGAAATAACTTCCATCATCTTCCTCGATGAAGCACCCGTTCGTCGATGAAGCACCCGTTCGTCGAGAATTTAGTTATTTTCTAATGGCCGTGTGCCAAAAATGAATAACTTACTACGTGAACGGTCGGTTCTTCCCGTCACGGAGAGTTCCTACCATATCCATAATGATAGGAGACCCTAACGTGAAAAGAACAACCGCTGCGTTCTCTCCGTCACGAAGCGTTCCTACTATATCCGTAATAGTAGGAGACCCATTCGTGAAAAAGACAACGACTCGTTCGTAGTTTCGACGGGGCGATGGTTTGACCGGGGCGAACCCATATGGCTCCGATACCAATGTAGGATCCTGTACAAAACAGAGTTAGGATCGATAATATGAAGTGTAGACTTACGCTTGCGTACGCTGCACGGTAGTCTACGAACTTCGCCTTCGGATTCGCCACGACGGATCGAGTCTACTCACGAACGGAGTAAGGCTACTAATCCCACAATCTAAATCTCTATTTTAGATTAAGAACTTGGATGGAGGGAGAGGAAATATTTCTGCAGAGCTTCGCTATGAAGAAGATGCATGCATGAATTTCATGCAAAATGTGTTAGGAAAATGGCTACCCTTGGGTCTTATTTATAGCCCCCAAGGTAGTTATTTTAGGGTAAGTTGTTCCTTTGGAACAACTTAATTAAGGTGTACCATGATACATGGCACATTATAAGCTTAAGTTGTACCATATGCATGGTACAACATAAGCTTAAGATATTCCCACTTTATTAGCCATATGTCGCATGCACTTATGCATATATAATGCGACTTTCCCGCTCATACAGAGATCCTCTCCGCAAGGGAACAGATTCCCTTTGCACATGACTTCGTGTGCGCGACGTTCGAGGTCCGTATTCCCTCGTACATCCCCCACAAGGGTGTACAAACGTCTTCCATATCCAACAGTTTGGATGATGGATCTTGGGCTTGGAATGAAGGATTGAAGCTTGGAGGAAGATGGGGGCTCAATGGGGGCGATTTTAGGGTTTTAGGTCGTGAGGGAGGAAGAAGAAACGTTTGGGAGGGGTATAAATAGGTTGGGCTGGCGGCTACCCAGAAATTAGGGTTTTAACACAGACTAGTCGGTCAAAGAGCAACCACTGACCGACTAGTTTGGCAACTAGTCGGTCGGTCGACCAACGCAGACCGACTAAGTGTAAACAGTAACTTCTGAACGAACATAGGATTTAGAATTAGTCGGTCCATGAAAAAATACTGACCGACTAGTTTAGCATCTAGTCGGTCGATGAACGTTCTTAGACCGACTAAGAGTGAACAGTAACTCGACTGTACAGAAGAACTAGGAATTAGTCGGTCTGAGTACAAAACTTAACCGACTAGTTTGACAACTAGTCGGTCGAAAGATGAACTTAGACCGACTAAACAGATACATTAACTTAGGTAAAATTATTCCAAGGAACTAGTCGGTCTGAGTAGAGTTTCCAACCGACTAGATCTCAATCTAGTCGGTTGGTTCCCCTTCTTGAACCAACTAACGAGCACGAAAAGTGTCGATTCGAAGCACGAAGCTTCGGGAAGATTTCTATTGCTTCTAGGATCGATTTATACTCTAAGATATGAGCGATTTGAAGCTCGTCACGAATGACTTACTCCGAAATCGACGATCGAAGGAAGAAGCTAGAAAATCACGACGAAACGATCGAAAGTGAAAGCTATGGCGACGAAACCACACATCCAAGGAGAAAATCCACCAAGCATATATTTTTAATATAGATAATCCAATTACACGAAAACCAGTCGTTACAGTTATCTAACCCATGGGTGTGTAGAACAGGTCTCGTGGCTTGGCAATTGTTGCGCTAAAATTCTTTGCGCAAACTCTCACCTATTCCATTTTGAAAGATATGTTTTTCAAAAGTATTTTTCCGCTGCTGGTACCATACGGGTATCATTTCTGATTTCTTTTTACATGAGATAAGTAAGATGGATACTTTGAAAGTTACTTCTAGATGGTAGTTGGGAACGTAGTGAACTTCTCGATTCTAGAGTAACATTTCAGCGCATCCAAGGAACTTATCAAGTGTTTAAAGAATCGAAACTTTATGCACAGAATTTTGATCGTGTTTTTCATTTTCTTTGCAGTTTTTTGATTCGAATATGTCTACCGCTTCTAAGAACATTGTCGCCGAGCTTAACAAAGGTGATAAGCTCAACGGCGACAATTATAAACTTTGGTCAATAAAAATCCAATATGTTTTGGAGGAGCAAGATGTGCTTGAAACACTCCAAAACGTAATGGAAGAACCTGAGTTGGGCAATACGGCCCAACACAAGAGGGACCGAGAAGCTTATGAGACTTGGACTCGAAAGAACAAAATAGCACGTATTACGTTATTGTCCGCAATGGACAATGACATAATGCGTCTATTTCGGGAATTCGACCTAGCCAAAGACATATGGTCTGGGCTAGAAATAAAGTTTGGTGGAACTTCGGTCACCAAACTCCGCTCCTTAAATATTCAATTTGATTCGTACAAAATGCGGCGAGATCAATCTATGAAAAAGCATCTCCGCCACATGGCGAATCTCATAGCTGAATTGAAGGATGCGGGTCTTACGCTGTCTGACGAACAGCAGATCCAAGCAGTCATTCGTTCACTCCCAGATAGCTGGGATAACATGAAAATGCACCTCACTCATAATGAGTGCATTAAAACTTTAAGCGATGTATCCAAACACCTCGAACTCGAGGAAGAGCGGATTCAAGCCGCAAAACCTAGTGCCGAAGTGCACATGGCCACTAGTTCCTCACATGGAGGAAAGAAGCGGAAGGATAAACGCTTAAGGTTTATGAACGAACGAAAGCAAGAACCGGAAACCTCAAAGAAGACTAAGAACAAAAAGTGGCAAAAGAAAGTGCACTCAAAGAAGAAAAACTTGAAGAAGATCAAGTGCTTTAAGTGCAACAAGTACGGTCACTTCGCCCGTACATGTACGGATGGAAGTGATAAGGTAACTTGTAGGGATAGTTACATATGTGTTTCTAGTTCCATGTTTCTTGCTGAATCTAACTATTTTTGGTTGATTGATTCAGGGGCCACAGACCATGTAGCGAAGGACAGAAGGTTCTTCGTAGAGTATCGAAGGATAACTCAAGGAACAAAGTGGATATACGTCGGCAACAACACTCGTGTTGAAGTCAAGGGCGTCGGAACATGCAAGCTAGTTCTCGACAACGGCCGGACTCTATTATTGCACGACGTCCTCTTTGCTCCAGATATTCGAAGGAATATCGTATCCGTGGTCATGTTAATGTCTTTATGTTATGAATGGAGGTTCTATAAACAAAATGTTGACCTTGTTTGTAATAGTTCTTTAGTTGGGTCGGGTAATGTTTGTAATGGATTGATTGTTTTAAACACTATGTATGATGATTCTTCTTCTATTAATGAAAGTTTCCATTTGACAAATGCTTCTAATTCTGAATCTGAGATCATTTGTTGGCATGCAAGACTTGGTCACATTGGACCAACTAGAATGGATAGACTTGCCAAAAGTGGCTTGCTATCTAATGTTTCAAAAGTTGAAATGTCAACTTGCGAACATTGTCTTGTAGGGAAAACTTGTCGCAAGCCGTTTGGAACTGGCACAAGGGCCGAAGTTCCATTACAGCTTATCCATTCAGACATTTGCGGTCCAATGAATGTTAAGACAAGATGCGGAAAGTCCTATTTCATCACTTTCATTGATGACTTCACCCGTTTCGGTCACATTTATTTGATTTCTCACAAACATGAAGCTTTATCTTGCTTCAAAAACTATATGAGTTTAGTGGAAAATCAACTAGATCGCAAGATAAAGGTCTTGCGAACCGATCGGGGTGGAGAATATCAATCAACGAGTTTTAAGGAACTCTGTGATGAAAAAGGCATAGTTCATCAAATAACTATGCCTTATACTCCGCAACAAAACGGTGTTGCGGAAAGAAGAAATAGGACATTGATGGAAATGGTCCGATCAATGATGTCTCAGGCAAATTTGCCCATCACCTTTTGGGGTGATGCATTATTGACGGCAGCATTCATCTTAAACCGTGTACCCTCGAAGTCGGTAAGTTCTACTCCTTATGAGTTGTGGAATAATAGAACTCCAGACTTAAGCATTCTAAAACCTTGGGGTTGTGCCTCTTACGCACATTTATCCTCTCACAAATATGGCAAACTTGGGCCACGTGGGAGGAAGTGTATCTTCATCCGATACGCTGAAAACTCCAAAGGATATGTTTTCGTCGGTCAAGAGGACAATGGGGGTCTAATAGAATTCGAATCGAGGAATGTTGTCTTCTTGGAAAATGAGTTTCCAAGACAGGGTGAGATAAGTCAAGACTTATCCTTGTTTGAGACTTGGGATCAAGAAGGATCGGAACGTTCGAGTGGGAGAATTCTTGGTGAAGAGGAAAATGACCCTCATACTTCACCTATGGATGATACGAACGATACCAATCCTATTCCGAGTGGGAGTGATGTTATTCCAAGTGGGAGTAATGTCATTCCAAGTGGGAGTGATCAAACTCAAGCAAGACGTAGTAAGAACGAGGCTAACACCTCTGAGATTTGAGGATGAATTTCCTCAAACATTCATAACATTACTACAAGATGATGACGAACCTGCAAACTTCAAACAGGCCGTCACATGCCCTGCTAAAGATAAATGGATAGCGGCGATGGAAGAAGAACTTCAATCCATGAAAACAAACCAAGTCTGGGACTTGGTTGATTTACCTAAGGGACGTAGAGCCATTGTGAATAAGTGGGTTCTCAAAATCAAGCATAAGGCTGATGGCTCCATCGAGAAATATAAAGCTCGCCTTGTTGCGAAAGGTTTCACGCAACAGGAAGGAATAGACTACGAAGAGACTTTCTCTCCTGTCGTGCGTTTTACCTCCATTCGCTTAATTCTGGCAATGGTGGCTTGTTTGGACCTCGAGTTACATCAGATGGATGTAAAGACTGCTTTTCTTAACGGAGAACTAGATGAGGAGATCTACATGGAACAACCAAACGGGTTCGTAGAAGAAGAAAACAAACATAAGGTTTGTAAACTTCGTAAATCCATATATGGTCTTAAACAATCCTCAAGGCAGTGGTATATGCGCTTTCAAGAAGTCGTTTTGTCGTATGGTTTCTCCATGCTCGACGAAGACAACTGCGTATACATTAAGAGGATTAAGAACAAGTATGTAATTATGTCTCTTTATGTAGATGACATACTTATAGCCGGAAATGATAAGCGTCTTATCATGGATATCAAAGCTTGGCTTTCATCCGTCTTTGAAATGAAAGACATGGGTGAAGCTGCATATATCCTTGGGGTTAAGATCTCAAGGAATCGTTCCAAGAAACTTCTTTCTCTCTCTCAAGAGACATATATAAAGAAAGTTTTAGAACGATTTAATATGCAGGACTGCAAGCCAATTGATACTCCAATAAACAAAGGCGAGGGTCTATGTTTGGAAATGTGTCCCAAAGATCCAAAAGAAAAGAAAGCTATGGAAAAGGTTCCATACTACAGTGCTGTCGGGAGTTTGATGTACGCCATGATGTGTACCAGTCGGACATTTGCTATGCTGTTGGTATGGTAAGCTGTTACCAATCCAACCCAGGACAGGCACACTGGAAAGCGGTGAAGAGGATATTAAGGTACCTCAAAGGGACTGCAGACTATGCGTTGTGCTATCAAGGCAATACCTTGAGACTCGAAGGCTATACCGATGCTGATTGGGCAGGTGATCTCGACGAGCGAAGATCTACCTCAGGCTTTGTTTTCTTGCTCGGGAATGGTGCAATATCCTGGAGCAGCAAGAAGCAAACCTGCATCGCCCTATCAACCATGGAAGCCGAATTTGTAGCATTCAGCATGGCGGTCCAAGAAGCTGTTTGGCTTAGGAAATTCTTAGACAGGCTGACGGATGCCACTGACTCGAGCACTGTTCCTATATACAGTGATAGTCAAGCTTCAATTGCCTATGTCAAAGATCCTAAATTTCATTGTAAGACCAAACACATTGATATTCGATTCAAGTTTGCGAAGGACT
Source organism: Scilla litardierei (assembly GCA_030789695.1). Classification (NCBI taxonomy): domain Eukaryota; kingdom Viridiplantae; phylum Streptophyta; class Magnoliopsida; order Asparagales; family Asparagaceae; genus Scilla; species Scilla litardierei. The sequence goes on along the minus strand of CM061141.1, from coordinate 264,989,858 downwards.
ATGACAAACGGAAGGAAGTAGACATAGGATACATATCCACGCATAAGATGATAGCGGATCCCCTTACTAAGGCGATCCCCAGAGATGTGTTCTTCAAACACTTATCATCTATGGGAATGCGTAGGTGCTGAGCTGTATCATGTAATATTTCTCATGTCTATAGAAGATCAAAGTTTAATAAAAGGAAGAAGTTCTTTTATATATTGCATACAAGTTTCTTACAAATGATTTTATACATTTGTGTTTAAGTCTCAGCTATTTTATTGTGTGTATGTCGGACAGATTAAGGTTGGCTCTCTCACATGAGCAACCGCCTTATCTTATCAGATGGATAAGATAGAGATGAGACTAGTTTAAAGTCAAAATCATTAGACAAATGATTTAGAGTCGTGACTTAAACAAGATAGTCGAATGAAAGATCTGCATCATATGGATGCTTACAAAAGATCTGAGATCTGTATCACAAGGATATTTAAAAGAGATCTCATAGGATTTTTTAAATCCTATCTGTCTTATGCAGGATGAGAGTCCGGGAATATTTCATGGGTAGTACGGGGACTCAAAAGATAGGCACTGTGGTGTCTGATCTTTCATCCGTACAACATCATTAAGACATACTCTCCCTGGGAAAGGAGTGATGTTGTAATACGTGTTCATACCACGTATGCATTTCGACCACTGAGTTAGTAGCAATAGTGTTTGCTATTATGTGAGACTCAAAGGCCATATGGGTCTTAAAACTTACCCTCAAGGACTCCAATTGGTTCCTTTAGATTTGACGAGATGATCGCTATCTTAGCGTGTTGCTAATGGGCTATGATAATTCGGCTCGGTGGGGCACGTTAGAAAAGCGAATCAAGTCGAGATCAGAAGGTTCGCAAGAAGAGGAAGATTGATTTCATATTCGCATTTGTACTTTAATGATTCAAAGCTGGCCAGCCAATTGTGATCCAGATGGGACTCAATTGTTGAATATAAAGTATAAGAAATGTGAAGAAATAATCTAGGGTAAAGCATGCGTTGAACTACTCAACTTTGCACCTTCGAGGTCGTTGTGTATCTCTAACAAGTGCACAACAACAGACTCTACGCGCATGACGGTCGCACGGTCTATTTCTCGGTATGATAGATGAAAGAACTAAGAGAAAGACGTTCTCTTACAATCCCCTCAAGTGTTAGTGGGAGATGTTGGATATGGAAGACGTTTGTACACCCTTGTAGGGGATGTACGAGGGAATACGGACCTCGAACGTTGCGTACACGAAGTCATGTGCAAAGGGAATCTGTTCCCTTGCGGAGAGGATCTCTAGATTAATGGGAAAGTCGCATTACATGTGCATAAGTGCATGCGACATATGGCTAATAAAGGGGTAATATCTTAAGCTTATGTTGTACCATGCATATTGTACAACTTAAGCTTATAATGTGCAATGTATGATGGTACACCTTAGTTAAATTGTTCCAAAGGAACAATTACTCCTAAAATAACTACCTTGGGGGCTATAAATAAGACCCAAGGGTTAGCCATTTCCTTACACTTGTGCATGGTATTCTTGCCTTGCATTTCATTCTAGCGAAGCTCTGCCGAAATCCTTCCTCTCTCTTTATCCAAGTTCTTAATCTAAAAGTAGAGATTTAGATTGTGGATTTAGTAGCCTTACTCCGTTCGTGAGAAGACTCGATCCGTCGTGGCGAATCCGAAGGCGAAGTTCCAAGACTACCGTGCCGCATACACAAGCGTAAGTCTCAACTTCATTTATCGATCCTAACTCTGTTTTGACAGGATCCGACAGTGCCTAGATAATTTTCTAAATGCAGGGTTAAATGCATTTTGCTGTAATCGCTCAAAGTCTGGGCTTTCAGTATAATTTAGAGGTTGCTCTCTGCATAACACAAATCTCGCCATCTCTTTTCTCATATTTTCAACAGAATATGAGAAAGGAGTAAGCGAAGAAGATGATGAAGATAAATTTAATGTTGCTTGTCTAGCATCTTTTTAACATGCGATTTCATGTGTCTTAGCAGATGCGAAGTGCCGGCAGTATGTGCGGCAGCAAAACTAGTTCTACATATCTTACAGAATGCACGAATTTGTTCGATGCCATTACTTTCTTTTACCATTTCACGTGAAAAGTGCTCCCAAACACCGGACTTTTGTCCTTTCTTTTGGGTTTGTGTAGAAGGTGCAGCATGTGAAGCAGGGGTAGATGTTTGTGCCGGTGAACTTGTGTACGTGTGAGCTGCATGCAAGAAAGGTGAATGTGCAGGTGGTGGCATGACGGGGCTAGGATTATTACTAGCCCCAAAGTTATCTGGTTCTTGTGTTTCAATATTTGCTATATCAGGATTAAAACCAGCCCCTACGTTACCACGTAATAAATCAGCATAATATTCAAAATCGGCAGTATTAGTATCATCATCTATATTAAAATTCATATTTATCTTCCTAGACGGCGGTCTTGACATTATGCTAATCTAAACTTTATACTACAGAAACCTGTTTGAGCCTTTGAGGATGACCCGAGTTGTAGAGACCGGACACATCGAATTTGAGTAGCGAATTGGAGTAGCGAGACGGTTGACGATAGTCGCGAGATTGACGACCGTAGAGACGGTAGTAGCGAGAGTTGTAGAACACCGGGTAGAGCCGTAGAGAGGTATTTAGAGAATTAGAGTTTAGAGATTTTGTGAGGGAAGAGATGAATGTAGAGATTTTGTGAGAGAAGAAGAGATGGGGAGGAGGGTTTTTATAGAAGAAATTTGGATTTAAAAAAATAAAAAATAAAATAAAAAAAGGGGCCGTTGCCAAACGGGCAAATTTTTGCCCGTTTGGCAACGGCTCCAAAAGAGCCGTTGCTTGCCCGGCCCCGGGCCGGGCCGGGGGGGACCCAGCCCGGCCCTGGGGCCGGGCCCGGGCCGCTGCCCGGCCCGGGTTTAGGAACTCGGGCCCGGGCCGGGCCGCCGGGCCTGGCGGGCCTCGGGCCCAATTTACACCATGAAGTAGGAATGACAGTAATGGCCTGACCCGCCCGGCCTGACCCGGCCCGACCCGGTTTTGACCCGGTCTGACCCGGCCCGTAACCGGGTCGGGGCAGGCTTGGGCTTTGTATGCGTCCCGGCCCGCCCCGACCCGCCCTGGTAAACTATAGAGGTTTACTATTTTGATGCGGACAATGCACTCTGCGAATAACCCATAACTCATACTCTATTCCACGGTTCTCCTAATTGGGCCAATTCCTAATTCTAAATTACCAAATAAATCAAAATTCTCCCAATTCACAAAATAAAATTTTTATTTTGGATTCATATGGATGGCATTAATAACTTGACCCGACCGGCCCGACCCGGCCCGACCCGGTTTTGGTAAGAAAGAATCCGCCCCGCCCCGGCCCGTGACCCGCCCCGCCCCGCCCTGTAAATAGGTCGGGGCAAGCTTGGGTAGTTAAATACCCGCCCCGCCCCGCAATATTGCCATTCCTATAGATCAGGTGTCAAGACACAAGTTTCACATGTGCTTGTACTTATTGTGTGGCCTACCTTTTTGTGTCTTGGCACCTGATCTACTAAATCAGATGTCACCTGATCTACATGAATCTCATTTTCAAGAGTGATCAGGTTAAATTTTATAAAGCTGGATTGGTTTTTTTAATTTCAAAAAATAAAACATACAAATCTACATTTAAAGTTTCAAAAAATTATCATATATTAAATTTTCTAAAACTACCTTAAAGTCTAGCCTGATCTTTTATCCCGATTTTTTATAACAATATTGAGTTTTGAAAAAAAGTTAAGGGAGTTGTTATGCGCACATACCGTTTTGCTTTGTACACAAGCGCTTTTACTTTTTACTATGCACACGACGAATAAAATAATATTATTTACGTTTCTACTGAGCGCACGACCAGGAAAACCGAAAATACCCATAAAACAAAACATCATAAACTCATGTATGTTGTGAAGGGAAAAGTAGGGAAATAGGTGTAGGGGGTTAAGAGCCCCCCTACCCTCATATTTATAGCTTTCAATAGTGGGCTGGATACCCAATGGGCCTCATGGGCCTATTCATAACACTTCCCCTTATCCAACCAATATTGAATAAGATGTGGATTCTTCAGGATCCGAGTTAGGATAACTGCCTTGTTAAAGAAAGAACAGTTAATCCATAACTTCCCCCATTTTAGGGATGTGTTTAGGGTTGGATACTTCAGGATCCAGAGTCAACGAGGTTGCCTCGTCAAAACCTTGACTACGAAAAACCCAGTGGGAAAAAACCAGTAGCCAAGGGAAAAGAGTACAACTCTGCGGTTGACACCCCCTCATCTGACCAAGCTTCAGGCTTGCAGATTTCCTATGAATCTATACATCAGTCTCCTATGTATCTATGAGTTCATAGTCCTCTCATCCTGACCCAGTTTACATTTTCTCACTCTTCTCATCCCAATCCCATATACAAGTTTCTCAAAGATACTAGTAGGCAGGGATTTGGTAAACAAATCCGCCAAGTTATTACATGATTGGATCTTCTGTACCTCAATCTGCTTCTGCTTCTGAAGGTCGTGCGTCCAGAAGAACTTGGGGGAGATATGCTTCGTCTTGTCGCCTTTGATGTAGTCGTCCTGTAGCTGGGCGATACATGCTGCATTGTCTTCATGAAGTGGAGTAGGGGCAAGGACGCTGGTCATCAGGCCGGTGAAGGTGAGGATGTGCTGGATCACAGAGCGTAGCCAGAAACTCTCCTTGCTTGCTTCGTGCCGCTAGGAGCTCTGAGTGAGTGGATGAGACGGTCGTCATGGTCTGCTTTACAGATCTCCAGGATATGGCTGTGCCGCCATAAGTAAACATGTATCCTGTCTGAGACTTCTCTGTATGAGGATCGGACCTGTATCCTGCATCAGCATAACCAACTAAACCAGTTGATGCCCCTTTCCTGTAGAATAGACCTAAGTTTATGGACCCTTGAAGGTAGCGCAGAAGATGCTTAACTCCGGCCCAGTGCCGCTGTGTAGGTGCAGCGCTATATCTGGCTAGTAAGTTGACTGCAAATGCTATGTCAGGGCGAGTGCAGTTAGCCAAGTAAAGGAGTGCACCGATAGCACTTAGATAAAGCACTTCGGGGCCTAGTACTTCCTCCCCCTCTTCCAGCGGCCGGAAGGGGTCTTTATGTACATCCAATGATCTGACGACCATTGGAATGCTGAGGGGGTGGCACTTATCCATCTGAAACTTTTTCAATAAGTTTGATGTGTAAGTTGACTGATGTAACAGGATCTCATCGTTAAGATGCTCTATTTGAAGGCCTAAACAGAATTTTGACTTTCCGAGGTCTTTCATCTCGAAGGTTTCTGTCAAGCTTCTAGAAATCTCTGCGATCTCTTCAGGAGATCCGATGAGGTTCAAGTCGTCCACATAGACGGCTATGATTACAAATCCTGTTGCCTTTGCTCTTATAAAGATGCAAGGACAGACTGGGTCGTTTGTGAATCCTTGTTTTGCAAGGAAATAGCTCAGTCTGTTATGCCACATCCTTCCAGATTGTTTTAGACCATATAATGATTTTTGTAGTTTCACTGAGTAGATATCACGTTCTCTCTCTTTTAGTGATGCAGGCAAAGAATAACCGTCAGGCAATCTCATATAGATGTCTCGGTCTAGGTTACCATATAGGTATGCAGTAACCACGTCCATAAGTTGCATATCTAAACCTTCTTGGGCTGTTAAGCCAATGAGGAATCGGAAGGTGATCGCGTCCATGACCGGGGAGTATGTGGCTTCAAAATCCACCACTGAACGTTGGGTAAAACCCTGCGCTACAAGCCTTGCTTTGTAGCGAACGATCTCATTCTGTTCATTTCGTTTTCTAACAAATACCCATTTATAACCCGCAGGTTTTACACCTTTTGGTGTCTGGACTATGAGTCCGAAGACCTTGCGTTTGGTGAGTGAATCCAACTCCACTCCTATTGCCGCTTTCCACTTTGGCCAATCATCTCTGCTTTGACATTGTGTCAGAGAGCGTGGTTCAATATCATCGTCGCAGTACGCGACGTTGATGGCAATATTACACGCAAATGTATCATCTATGGTTGTGCTCTTTCTGTCCCAGTACTCCCCAGTTCGTACATAGTGTATCGAGACTTCATTTTCTCCCGGTTTTTCCTTTTTATGAGAGTTTGGGAGAGATGGGGTAGCATGGCTTATAGTAGCATCCTGAGGTGGTATTTGTTTACCATTGCCAAGGGTCCTACTCTTTCGAGGGACTTGGTCCTTGGATCCAGGTGTTCGCCCTCTCTTTTTGAGAGGTCCAACCATTTCTGCTGCAGGCGGATTGCATCCATTTTGCGGTATGTCAATCCTAGCTGGAGTGTTAGCAGCAGGGACATGTGATTTGACAATCTTCTGGTTGTCAGTAAATTTGTCCGGCAAGAGATGGACAGTGTTTTGGATGTGGAGAATCTTTAGGACATCCTCCTCACACTGGCTTGTGGGCGGATCAAAGTGACATAATGCTTTGTATCCCAAGTGATACATTCTGAAGCTTCGGGCTTCTTTGTCTGTGAACCTAGTCTTGGAAACGATGTTTCATCGAATTCACAGTCTTCTAGACGTGCCTTGAAAACGTCTCCCGTAAGGGGTTCTAGGAATCTAATTATGGAGATGGTGTCAAACCCAACATAAATGCCTAGGCGACGTTGTGGACCCATCTTTGTCCTTTGTGGTGGTGCTATGGGGACGTATACTGCACAACCAAATATTCTCAAGTGTGAGACAATTTGTGGGGCTCCAAGTGCTAGTTGCATTGGAGAAGATGACTGACCTCCAGAAGGTCTTAATTTTATTAAAGATGCAGCATGCAAAATTGCATGACCACACGCATTCACTGGCATCTGGGATTGAAGTAATAATGGACGAGCGATCCATTGCAGTCTCTTAATTAGAGATTCTGCTAACCCATTTTGGGTGTGAACATGTGCTACAGGATGTTCGACTTCAATTCCATGTGCTTGGCAATAGTCTAGAAAGACTTGTGATGTAAACTCCCCCGCATTGTCTAGACGAAGTTTCTTTATCTGGTAGTCGGTGAAGTGGGCCCGCAACCTGATTATCTGAGCTAAAAGCTTAGACAGTGCGAGGTTGCGGGTGGACAGTAGACACACATGTGACCACTTAGTAGATGCGTCTATCAGGACCATGAAGTACCTGAACGGACCACTTGATGGGTGTATCGCCCCATAAATTTCTCTGTGGATTCTTTCCAGAAAGCTTGGAGACTCTACGTCCACTTTCAGTGGAGAGGGTCTCGTAATCAGTTTACCTTTGTAACAGGGTGGACATGGGAATTTACCTTTTTGAAGAATCTTCAGGTTCTTCAAGTTTATACCCCTGGAGCTTTTTATGATGCGGTACATCATAACAGATCTAGGGTGTCCCAGTCTACTATGCCAGAATTGGAATTCTGGTGTTTGGGGGCACTGCAGGTGCTCCGCCATAGATGTTTCTGGAGTTTGTATACTTGTTTGGTAGAGTCCCGAGGGGAGTCCCTTGAAACGTTCCACAATGGTTTTTGAACCATTTGTAAGAGACGTTACAAGCAAGTATTCCCTTTTATCTTCCTCGACCGTCTCTAAGTGATATCCGTTTAAACAGATATTTTTAAAGCTTAGGAGGTTTCGGATAGATTTAGGGGAGTATAACGCATTTTTAAGTGTGATTTGTGTGTTACCGGTGAGCAATATGATTGCTTCCCCTGATCCTTCGATTATGTTAGCTGGTCCTGAGATTGTTCTCAGTGGACCATAGTAGCTACTTATGCTCGTGAAGTAGTCTATGTTTTGAAGGGTCGACTGCGTCGATGCACTGTCCACTAGGCAATTTGATTCCATATCTATATAAAAGAAAGACATTCAAGCAGTAAATGATAAGAAAAGATCTACTTTCATTTTAAAAATGCTCAAAGGAAATGTTTTGACATGGAATAAAAACTAGGTACTATGCATAAAAAGGAAGATATATTGCTAGCATATATAAAAATGGTCCATAACTAGAGTGTCATCTCCCATGAAATCTTCAGGAGTCTATGAGGTCTCTGGCAAAGCTGCACTCTCAATCAGGTTTGTCTCAGCTCGAGGCTTGCCTGGTAGAGGTCCTGGAGGTGTTTCTGGGTGCGGCAAATTCTGGACCAGTGGCCCGTCATTCTGCATTTGGAGCACTTATCCTCCCAGTCTTTCTTGGGAGTGCGACCTTTGTTGGACATCCTCTTTTGCTTCTTTTCCACGAACTTCTGGTTCTGAGGAGGAGCTGTGGGAGTGGCCTTCTTCCGCTGCTTTTGTTCTTTCCATTTCTGGAATTTTGCCTTTTTGTCCATCTTCTTCTTCTGGGAAGACTGGAAGTGTGCCTCTGCAGGAGGTGGCAGTGGAGCGGAGCCAGTAGGGCGCAGGTTGTGAGTGGCAACCAACAGGTCTCTGTTCTGTTCAGCCATAAGCAGGCATGAAAGCAGATCAGAGTACTTCGTGAACTTCCTCTCACGGTATTGTTGCATAAGGATCATGTCCTTCTCTTGGAAAGACGTGAACGTCTTTTCCAGCAACATTTTCTCCGTCACCGTTTCACCACACAACTTCAAGCGTGAGGTGATACGAAAGAGTGCTGAGTTGAACTCCGCTACGGATTTGTAATCCTGTATGCGGAGGTGAGTCCACTCGTACTACGCACGGGGGAGTATGACATCCCTCTGATGCATGTACCTCTCCTCGAGTGCGTCCCACAGCTCGTAAGGATCCTCTACATTAAGGTACTCGTCCTTCAGGGTCGAGTCTAAATGTTTCCTGATATAGATAATGGCTTTCGCCTTTAGTATATCGGAAACTTCCTCTGTATGAGGTGCTTCTTTAGAAGCATCCTTGTCGGCTTGGGCAGTACTTGTTGTTGCCTTCTCAGTCGATGTGAGACTGAAACCATGAGAGCGCAGATGGAACTTCAGGTCCAACTGCCAACTCAGGTAGTTTGACCCATCGGCCTTCAGGACCGAAAAGTCGACATTCGCAAGTCTGGCCATTGAATGATCTAGCAATATATAAACAACATGGATCATTAAACTGAATAAAATTAGACATCCACGCATGTATTTTAAGCATTTGTCATAACATGAATTTATTAGAGAAAATTTAACATCCATGCATGCTTTTTGACGGTTTCGTAACGTGAATAATTAAAAGAGATTAACATCCACGCATGCTTTTTGACAGTTTCATAACGTGAATAATTTAAAAGAGATTAACATCCATGCATGCTTTTTGACAGTTTCATAACGTGAATAATTTAAAAAAGAGATTAACATCCATGCATGCTTTTTGACAGTTTCATTGTAACATTAACATGGCATGAAAATAGTTAACATCCACGCAATTAATGTATAAGCAATGAAAAAATAACTTAGGACTATGGGGATCAGCCAGCCGACACCGAAAAGAAAAAGACAGTCCGAAATTACATCAAAAGTTGCATGAAAGAATAAGTACAACTCGGGAACTTCAGAGAGAAGCCCCTTTCATCTTTGTGAATACGCCTTCAGCTCCTTTTTGGTGTCCGCCGGTCTTCTTTTTACATTTATATCCTCACTTACAAATTTCTCTCAAAAAAAAGAAAAATATTGCAGGAAATTAAAGGTGTCGGAAACCTGGTTGATCCCTAAAAACATAGCCTAATCGCACATCCACGCAGATAATATATGGAAAATATACAACCACACAGATAATCATATACAGGCATGTAAAGATTAATTAAATAATCTAAATAGTGTGTGACGTGCTAAAAATTATTTTTGAAAAACTTTTTACCTTTGATCCATATTTTTAATGTTTTGTTTACCGCTTTAAACCCTTTTTATAAAGTTTCTTTAATTATTTTGGGCTTATAGGGTCAAAAATAAAAAAGAAAAATTATTTGTGTAAATGGGCTAATTTTCAGGCTTTTTGGGCCATGAAAACAACCCATTGGGGTTAATCGGGCCTCCCCCGAAAAATTGGCCCGTTTAGGGTTAGGGTTTCTGAAAAACCCTAGGGGGCCCGCGGCGGGCCGCCGTGGCGGCCGCGGCACAGGGTCGTCGCCGCGGCGTTTTCTCCGCCGGCGGCGCTTGTGAAGTGCCGCCGTTTCGCCCTTCGGGCGTACGGAGTATGGATCAAGGTCGGGGGTAAAAACGGATTTTTCAAGCATTTAGATCTTTAAAAAACTGATTTTTATTGTTTTTAGACATGCGGATCTAAATAAAAATGTGATTTTTAACGTGTTTTTAAACTTTTTGATCCTAAAACATGCAGATCTAACGTGAAACGCAAGTTTAGATCTAAAAAGTTTTGATTTTTACCTCTAGATTCGACAAGGGAATCTAGTCGACAGTTGGTGAAGGATGCCCTTTTCGCTCCCCGTTGAGAAGATTACGATCTTCTTGAATCTGAGCAATTGATGGATCTCCTTCCTCGCGAGCCGCCGCCTTCTCCAACGAGCGTGATCGTGATGATAACGTGTTGTGAAGGAAAAAGTAGGGAAATAGGTGTAGGGGGTTAAGAGCACACCTACCCTCATATTTATAGCTTTCAATAGTGGGCTGGATACCCAATGGGCCTCATGGGCCTATTCATAACAATGTAAAAATAATTGAAAAAATCAAAATTAACCACACAAAAAAGTTTATTACAATTACGTTTCGACTGAGGCAATTTAGGAATCGTGATAATAAGAAAGTTGGCGATCAAGAAGTTCAATGCCGAAATACGACGAACGAGAAAGAAAAATTTCTCCAAGACTGATAATTTTTCAAAAAAAATTGATTTAGGGCTCAAACGATTTAGAGAACAAACGAACTTAAAAGTTGAGAAATTTTGACCGTTCAGAAATCACAAGGAGCAAAATTATTAGGGCAAACTTAATCAAAGATTTAGGGCACAAACGATAATGAAACGATAATGAAATTTAACGAGAACAAAATTAAAAAGCGCACAACATGCAAGAATTATGCTCGTTGTGCGCGTTGAGTAATTTTGGAAATAGAAAGAAAAATTACTCAACGCGCAGAACAAGCAAGAATTATGCATGTTGCGCGCGTTGAGTAATTTTGGATATAGAAAGCAAATATTACTCAACGCACACAACAGGCAAGAATTATGCCCGTTGTGCGCGTTGAGTAATTTTATAAATAGAAAGCAAAATTACTCAACACGCACAAAAGAACAGGCATGAATTATGCTCGTTGTGCACGTTGAGTAATTTATCTTTCTATTTACAAAATTACTCAACGTGCACAACGGGTATAATTCTTGCCTGTTCTAGTGTGCGCGTTGAGTAATTTTTCTTTCTATTTATAAAATTACTCAACGCGCACACAACATGCATATTCTTGCATGTTGTGTGCGTCGAGTAATTTAGCTTCTAGTTACAAAATTACTCAACGCGCACAATTGGCATAATTCTTGCATGTTGTGTGTGTTGAGTAATATTTTCTTTCTATTTCCAAAATTACTCAACGCACAAAACGTGCATAATTCTTGCATGTTGTGCATATTGAGTAATATTTTCTTTCTTTCTAAAATTAATCAACGCGCACAACGGGCATAATTCTTGCATATTTTTCGTGTTGAGTAATTCTTGCATGATGTGCACATTGAGTAATTTTGCTTTCTATTTACAAAATTACTCAACGCGCACAACGTGCATAATTCTTGGCTATTGTGCGCATTGAGTAATATTTGATTTCTATTTCCAAAATTACTCAACGCGCACAATGGGAATTATTCTTGCCTGTTGTGCACGTTGAGTAATATATGCTTTCTAATTCCAAAATTACTCAACGCACACAACATGCACAATTCTTGCTTGTTGTGCGCGATGAGTAATTTTTGCTTTCTATTTCCAAAATTACTCAACGTGCACAACATGCATAACTCTTGCATGTTATGCGTATTGAGTAAAATAATTTGCACCTAGCAAAATTACTCAACGCGCACAACTGGCAAAATTTTTGCATGTTGTGCCCGTTGAGTAATTTTTATCACTGACTTTATTTGACTCTCAGGGCACAAATTTTGACTGTATGTCAATATTTATGTTTCAATATCAAATATCAGATAGGGAAATTGTGAACTCTGCATCAATGTAGCATCAATGTATTATATATGTCAATTGTGGACAGTGCATGAATGTATAAGTCAATTTTGGACTGCGTATCAATGAATCATTACTGTATCAGATATCTCAATTGTGTAATGTACTTCAATGCAGCGTCAGCTTTCATGTTTCAGATATGTCAATTTTGGAATAAGAATGTACCGGAAATGTCAATTGTGGACAATTGTGGAATGTGCTTCAATGCAGCTTCAGCTTCCATATTTCAGATATGTCAAGTTTGGAATGAGAATGTACCAGAAATGTCAATTGTGGACTGTGCATCATTAATGTATCATCACTGAATCGGATATCTCAATTGTGGAATGTGCTTTAATGCAGCTTTCATGTGTCAGCTATGTCAACTTTGGAATGAGCTTATAATGTAGCATAAATGTACCAGAAATGTCAATTTGTACTATGATTCAATATATAGATATGTCAATATAGGATTGTGCTTCAAAGTAGCATCAATGTTTTATCAATTTATCAGATATGTCAATTTTGTATTGTGCTTCAATGTATCAAATTTAATGACAACGTATTATATATAAATTTAGTGACAATGTATTATTTTTTATAAATAGGTATGTATTCCAACATATTACAACATAAATGCATACAAAAGTACCGTAAACAACAAAGAAGAAATACAACCAAAGCAAAACCACATCATTGAGTAAATATCAAGCACTACCCTATGGCTTGACTGTCAAATGTTGTTGAAATATTGTTCATTATATAATTGCTACTGGCAGCTTCTCTTTTGTTAATTTCATTGGCACTGGAAAATGAGAAACTTGTATCCTCGTGTATACCTCCATAATTCCTTACTAGTTCTCGCATCCTTAACTTTAAATTTGTTATTTCCTGTTGTAACTCTCTTGCATATTCCTTTCCATGAGGACACAGTTCCCTCTGATCAATCCAAATAAAAAATTACATTTGTTGCTCTTATTGTAATTGATACAACCATAAAATCTTCTCCTAATATTTTACATTGTTATTGTAGTCCTAAGTGAAGCCGTCAGGCCACAAAAGCAACCGAGAACTGTCCTCCCCATTGCATTACTATTTTCTTCTGTCATGATCTGCAAATTTGTATGATCAGTATGTCAATGTATCCGATATGTACAATCAGTATGTCAATGTATAAGTATGTCCATATATCATTTATGTCAATTTATTAGCAAAAACAGTCAATATATCAAATATAAAAATAATATGATACACAATAAAAGCATTGTATGGCTTGACTTCCCTAATGTCCAAAATTCAACTACATCAATATTTTTGCCACATTGTCAGTTGGGGGTCATAACCGATGCTGAACACATTTGCAATACAAATGAAGAACATTCAGCTACGACACCCAGAGAAGAATATGTTAGTAGAATCATAATCTCCCCCAACAAACAGTGTGGCATAAAAATTGTGCCAGTATAGAAGAAGAGTAAATCTATACAACAAATTCTCTGTTAGGCTCATCACTGAATCTGAATCCATTTCCATAATTCATCTGTCATCGGAATCAACTAGGTTAAACTGTCACGAGAATCTATATAACAAATTCTCTGTTGAAATCAGCGATGAATCGGAACCCATTTGTAATACAAATGAATACAATTTATCGACAAATCTCAACGTAGAATGTTGCATAATTATTGGGTCTGTATAAGAAGAGTCAGTGATGAACCCAACAAAGAATGTGATGAACACAATGAGGAATTGTGTTAGTAGACTCAGATTCACTAATGAACCCAACGAAGAATTGTTAGGTATTGGTGTTTTAGACCAATATTGTTTTGATGATGATCACAACATTATATTGTTACTAATGAATCTCATTGTTAATAATTAAAGCATTTCATTTTGGAGACTAAATGATTGATGCAAGGATGGACATCAAGTGGAGCATTGCCAAATATTGGAACTTGATGAAGGGAAGCTCATCAAGAGGTGCCAAAGCTTGGACGATGATGGAGAGATCAAGGCTACTTAAGCTTGAAGGCCTAGACTCTAGAACATTGTAATCCATGTAATACTTTTATTACTTGATTTTCTCTTTTTGAGTCTAGAACATTGTAATGCCTTGATAGATGGTCATCCTCATTCATGCATATGCATTAACCATCTTAGAGAACCTTAAGATTATCATAAAAACCAATCCAATAGGTTCCCCATGCAAATAACGCAATTGGAGTTTTTGGCCTTCCAACAGGTGCCTGCTGAAGGCAAGACAGACGACTGGTGATCACCAGGTGCCTGGCCAGCCTTCTACATGCAACTGTGATGCATAGCTTAAGTCAATATTTATTGACTCTCTATTTTGATTTTTTGGTACAGGCGACTGAAGTACAAAAGACATATGCATGTCAACCATCAGGCGCCTGACGATTGTTCAGAAGTCGCCTGAATGCCAATGTGTGTAACATGTATGCGAAAGTTGTCATTTCTCAGCTCCTTTCCATCCATCCTGGCAGTCGCCTGCTGAAGTCTATTCAGGTGTCTGCACAATGAACATGTGCCTGTGTAGTCTTCTACAGTCGCCTGTCCTGGCGCAGATTAAAGCCATTGGGAATAATCTAATCGTTGATCAGTCGCATATCCGTTGTTCATCAGGCGCCCGTCCAAGCCGTAAAATGCCAAAATCTAGCTGTTGCAGAATTCTTCTCTTTGGCTTTTTGCTTGGTTTTATGGGGTTTTAATTGCTTCATATATATATAGAAGATACCTTAGTTTTATTAGAACTCTTGACTCATATTGAATATCATTGAGAATCTTAAAGCCACTGCCATTCTCTTATTTCCCTCATTAGAGCTCTAATCTTTTCATGCATTGAAGCTAGCTCAAGGGAAATCCTACAAGTGTAATCAAGCTCATCTCAACACTTGTAGATCCTCTTCCATGCCTTGCATACATCATTGAGTAAGTTCATATCATGAGGCATATGTAAGAGTATATTTGTGTCATCTTTTACTTGAAACCATAATTATCTTTGTGGGAATTAGTTACTCTCTTTGTGTGAGTTACTCTCTTTGTATGAGTTTGACCCTTGTGTAGGGGTGATTGTGTCCTCGTGTAGGATAACCATAATTCTCTGTGTGGGAGTTAGTTTCTCTCTGTGTGGGAGTTAGACCCTTGTGTAGAGTATGTTGAGTCATTGTGGAGGACAAATCCCTTGTGTAGGGTATCAATTGTGTAGGGTATCCCTTGTGTAGGGATTCTATTCACTACTTTGTGTAGGATCATAGTGAATATTGGTGTGGCTAGATGTACCCAAGTTGGTGAACCTGGGTAAAATCTCTTGTGTTTGCGTATGCTTGATTGTGTGAATTATCTTCCTTTTGCATTTATAATTCCGCATTTGCAGGTTTAATTTTTAATTGCACAATTATTGCCATTACTCTATTCACCGCCTAGAGTGTTTGTTGTTAGTATTGCAAGGTATATAGGTCCTTTTAATTGGTATCAGAGCCAGGTTGAAGCATAGAACAATGATGGCATTCAACGCTTCATTTATGTCTCAAGAAGAAGGTCTATCAACCGTTCGACCACCGCTCTTCAACGGAACAAATTATCCAAGTTGGAAGATCAAGATGATGATCTACTTGGAGGGTTAAGACTTATGGGACGTCACGGAGTCTACTCTTGTGAAGCCTACTACAACCGCGCTACAAGGACAAAGGCGGAGAAGGATTTGATCAAATCCAATACAAGGGCAATGAACACATTCCATTGTACCATCACTCCAAATGAGTTCAACCGCTTCTCCATATGCAAAATGGCCAACGAAATTTTGCATACATTGGGGATTACTGTTGTGTCCATATTTTCTATGTTTTTACCATGCATTTTTGTATCGTTTCGATCGTCCAAATTCATATTTTCGTATTATATCGCGAATTTTCTCGATATATTTGATTCTTGCGATATTTTATATACTTTCAGGGAATTCGACGCGATTCGGTGCGATATAGGGTTTTGGACCCAACGTCGACGCTAAAGCTTGCCTCGCCTCACCCCGGTGACCCAATGAGGCCAAAGAAGCGAAGAAGAGGAGGAGAAGAGAAGAGATGAAGAGAAGAGAAGAAAAAGAAGGAGAAAAGGGATGAAGAGAAGAAGCCAAGGATCTGTTGCCAGATCGTTCGACCGAGCTGTGACACTAAAGAGAGCGCCAACTTCTTCTTGAGTGTTCTCGGGTGAGCAACTTGGTCACTCGCCCGCGACCAAGGCGCTCACCCGAGCCAGTAGTTAGAAGACCCCAATTTTGTAAGGCCATATCTCTGGAAATTTCGGGGTTGTTGAGTATTGGACTTCTCCCTAGTTGGTGTTAATGATGAGCACACATAAATACTTGTGACTAATCCCCTAGTTACAGTTAATCCATTGCCTAAGCATATCATGAAGATCAATTAGCAATGGAAGACACTCAGAGATCAATGAAAGCAAAGGAAGTGAATTGGATGATCAAAGATGGTGATTGAAGCTCCTAGAAGACTTCAAGCTCATAAGTTGGTTAGAAGAGCGAGTTCTACAAATGTAATCTTCTTTTTCTCTTCTAGTATGTAGCTTAGAAGTAGAACTATGTTGGAGCATATACACATCTTCATTTCAGTCTTAGGAAATCATTTGATCAACTTTCCTTTGACTCCAATTCATTTTTATCAAGAATGTGCATGTCATGATCTCAACAGTCGACTGTTGAATGATTTACAGTCGCCAGTCTTAAAATAGCCGATTGTTTTTGTTCTACAGTCGCCTGTTATGCACATACTTAATTAGTTATTCTTTGGGCTTCTAAGCTTTAACTCTATCAGGCGACTGATGTACAATTCACAGGCACCTGTCTAAGTGACAGTCGACTGTGATTTGTTAATCAGTCGCCTGTCTATCTTTAGCCCAAAATCATTCTCAGTTTGATCTGGCCAGTCGACTGATGTTGTATTTACAGTCGCCTGTCCAAGGACCAGTCGACTGTAAATGCTTCAACAGTCGCCTGTCCATGATTCTTCTGTAGGACTTGCTCTCTGGAATAATTCGTATTTGACGCACCCGGAACCTACACCTAGATTCCACCCGGCGGTATCACGGTCGCCATGCTTAGTACGGCCCTTAGGTGTCAATCCCGGGCTCTATCCGCAAGCAGACGGTGTCAAATTATAGTATAAAGGATGTCGGATCCCAGAGGGATGGTGACAGTATATTTGAATTCTCAGATTATTTCTATATCCTGAGGTGAGATAGCTGTCGGGTTGAGAGAATTGGTTGTGGTATTATTGTTGATTCAATAATAAAGGGAACTAGGGCATTAGGGATCACCGTTAGGACTGTCGGGATCGAAGTTGGAATAGGATCCTTACGCTGTATTGGGGATAGGGGATTAATCTTTCAATTCGTACCACTCTCGTGTGTTAGAATTTCGAGGTATTTCGATGGCTCTCGTTGACGCAATGACGGTAACCGTCAACGTAGCGATATAGTTCGTCGGTGGATCCACCCAAGGCACGAGTCGGGCATGGTCACGAGCCTTGGTTGGATCCACCGATTTTCCTATTCGAATTCTAAGGATACCCCTTGAGTACATCAATTCCACAGACTGTGGGCATGATCTCAGTACGGGTTATCCTAGGGATTCGACAGGATCGACCGATATACTCCCCTTTGCTCTCCATTCAACCTAGAAATCCAGATCTACATCTCCCCCTTAGGGTCTTAGGGCTAACACATCAACCCTAGAGGAAACTACTCACTCATAGAGATTTTAACGAATAAAAATGTGATTTTTGCAAGAGAAAACATCGTAGGAAATTAATCGAATAAAGATTGAGAAGCTTACGTGCCAATGACGAAGAAAAACAGCGAGCAATAGATCCAAAGAAAACCCAAGATTCCAGAACGTAATATTAGCAATAGAACTTCAAAAATTATCAAATATCTAACAAGTAGTTTCTAATCTCCTCTCCTCCCCAAAATAATTTCCAAAAACTAACAAAAAGATCGACTTCCAAAAAACACAGCAGCAGATCCACTCTTCACTCCCTCAAGCACGCAACAGACGGCCCGAAAAATTTCCAAAAATAGCCTTCAGCATCGTCGACCGAGTCAGTGACTCGATCGAGCAGTAGATTGCTCTGTCGGCTGCTCGATTGAGCAGCCGTCTTGCTCGGTCGAGCACGACAGTGAGTTGCGCTCCTCCAAAATATGTCGCTCTGTCTGCTCGGCCCGAGTCAGCTCTGCTCGGTCGAGCAACCAGCTGACTCGATCGCCAAAAGCTCCGCTCGGGCCGTGTAAGAGGTTGATCGTGCTTCGAAAGATTGGTGCTGCTCGACCGAGCACCATGGGTACTCGGTCCGAGCAGCCTGTGTATCTGATCTTCTCCTTCGTCTTGCCTCTGCTCGACCGAGCAGCTGCTCTGCTCGGTCGAGTCGCCTGGGAAGAATTGTGCTGAAACTCCTGCAGCTTCTCTTCTCTCTTTGCTCTCTCCTCCACTCCTCCCATGGCTCCCAAAACTCGACAAACTCCTACAGAGCTTTACCAACAGGCTCACGGGCGTGTCAGATGTGTCCATATCCAAATTGGGTCCCAAATCGCTCCAAAATCCCTGAAAATCCATAAAACACTACGAAACTCGAATATAACGTTAGAATTGCAATATCGTTGGAAAATACGGGATTTGAATGCGAAAATGATATGAAATGCGATGTCATGATGCTATGAAAAGATGTAAAATATGGACACGTCAAAATCCCCCAAGCTTATCTCTTACTCGTCCTCGAGGAAGATGAATACTAAGTACGCCGGGGGATAAACAAAAGAAAATAAAAATAAGAATAAAAGAGAATGGAAATGGGTGGAGGGTGCTAAGGTTGTTCAATCAGATCTCAAGCCTCAGCAGTATATCATGATGCTCCGAATAGTAGAAATACATGCTAATGGTATTTTCAAGTTTTACAGATCATATGTCTAGTATGCAATATAGACAAAAGATAGGGATCTCCTAAAATAATGCCATCAACTCATATCAATCTCATGCAGTTCATATAGTCTAGTATAAAAAGGAGTTGTTAATGCACTTTTCAATCAATAGATACACATAGAGCAAATAGAAATCACACCAGCATGCAATAGAGAATGGAAAGAGTCATGATATTCAATTATCAACTTCGAATCACGAAGAATCTCCAAAAACTAAAGTATTTCGTAAAGTGAAAGCATTATCAAATCTCCCCGTTATGCACCGTCTCCACTCAAATGTCATACTGACTCATATGATCAGTTGGTTCACCCCCAAGCTTAGCTTGAGGCACCGCATCTAGGAGTAGGATATGGAATTTTTTTGTCTTTTTCCCAGTATATGTGATAGCTTTTAATGAAAGGATACAAAACGATTTTATTCCTTTTTTCTTTCTTTTTTCTTTTCTTTTTCAGATATTTATGTATTTTTTTCTTTCTCTCTTTTTTCATTTAGAAGCTATATTTTTCTTTTTGGGATTTTTGGGAAGGAAGATGCGGTAAGGGTGGCTATAGGGGTGAAACCAACTGATATGTAGAGAATTATAAAGATACGTGGAGAATGAAAATAATGAATCTCTCGGTTCACTCATAAGAGGTGCACAATGACTCAATATGATAATACTCTAACTAAACTCATAACTAGCATGTATATTTTCATTCATCTAGATAAATGCTGAAAAGCACGCAGGGATAAACACATTAGCATCAAGCATGCAAACAGAAGTGAATAAGATAAAACCAGATGCTCCAAGTGTTCTAGTGATGCGTGAACCTAGGTGCATTACCCAACATAGCGCATACTAGATACTATTTCATGCATTTGATTTTCAATTCATGTCAGGCATCACTTCAGGTAGATCAGCAAAAGAAAATGCATGCATATAGAAAGTAAAACTGAAACTACCCTAAATAGTGTGTTAGCAAGTAATAAGCATCGTGAGTAACTACTAAGGCTACGAGAAGTATCATCATGCAGAATATCCTTAGCATGAAAAAGAAAAAAGGGCGGAGAAAATAGGAAAATGAGAAGATGGATGCATGCATGGCAAGAAGAAGAAAACGTGATGCAGAATGAGAAAAAAAGATAAAGAAGGGGAAAAGTGGTGGACAAGTAAACTAAAAGATGAAAAGGGAGGAAAATATAAAAGAAAAGATGAAAAATAAAGCGGTAGCGCTCATCTCCCAAGCTAAACCCAGCAGTGTCCTCACTGCTGAGAAAGCACTGGTAGGCGGGAGATGATGCTAAATACGGTGGGTGGAGGCGGGATAAAAAAAATAAGAACTATGCAAACCAAAAATAAAACATGATATGATGCAATGATGAAGAAAAATGATGCATATGTTCTGAATGATGCATGTAGGATCCTCCCCCAAGCTATGTAAGATTAGGACCTCTAAGAGACAACTGTGCACGATAAAATATGAGGGAGGAAAAAATGGGTATGGAACAACATCAAGCAGAGGCACCACCCTCTGGGGGGTGGTGGGTCCCAATGCCCTGGATCAGGAGATATGGGTGGTGCTTGTGGATCAGTTCGCCAATGCCTAACTAGGTTGCAGAGGCGCAGGAGATCCTGTTCAACGGACTGTCTAGTAATGCCGCCTCCCTGACCTATGAGTAGGAGCATGACAATGAATTGATCTCCCTGGTCAGCGTCACGTAAGGTGACATCATATGATGCGTCGCCGATATGAAGACGCTCGGTGGGGGTAGGGCGCTGTTTGGCAGGGGTGGAGTGGTAGATGATTCGTCAACAATATTGTCATGTGTGGGTGAGCATGTACGACACATGCGTCTAGTAGGCCTAGGATTGGGTGCACTAGTGTCGGTGTTTGTGGCTCTTGTACGGCGTGGCGGCATCTTGCAAGGAGTGTAAGTGCGTGTGGTAGCACGTAAATTGTATAGGTTAAGAATGTACCGACAAGGGTTATTTGCGGCCGATCAGGAGTATCCCCCAAGCTAATCTCGGACGTGTCCTCTGACGTAGGCAAAACGTACCTGAAATAGAGACAAGAAAAACGTCAGTATATGAAACGTAAAATAGGGGAAATGCTGAATTGGAGTTGCTCGATCGAGCAGCTTTACTGCTCGGTCCGAGCAATGATGTTCGTTGGGAAATCCTGACCGAGCACATACTGTGCTCGGTCGAGCACCATGGGTGCATGATCGAGCACGTGGCAATGCCCTAGGAGATTTGTGCATTAGGCAGCAACAGGTTGATGAGGCAACTGGGAGTAGAGGGGAGGGGCGTTTCGAGAGGGGGGACGGCGCCGCCGGCATGGGCGACATGAGAGGCGGCTGATCGAAAAGGGGAAGAGGGAAGAAAAGGGTGGGGAAAAGAAAGAGAAAGGGGGGGAGAGAGAGAGAGAGAGAGAGAGAGAGAGAGAGAGAGAGAGAGAGAGAGAGAGAGAGAGAGAGAGAGAGAGAGAGAGATCTGACCGTACGGGCGATGCAGGTGGCTGCGGTTGTGGGTTGTCGACCGGGTCGAGTAGAAGGGGGTAGCTCGGGAGATGATTAGGGTAGGACAGCTTAGGGTAAGGGTGAAAGGACGGGTTTAGGATAAGTAAGCAGCTCGAACCCAGCTAAAAAAATTAGACCCGTAATCAACAACAGCTGACTCGGCCTGAGCAATATGATTGCTCGGTTGAGCTGGATATTTAGATAACATGAGATAAATTCAAATACTCCCTTCAGCCTACTCAGTCGAGCAGAAGGTTACTCGATCGAGCGGGCAGCTGCTCGGACCGAGCTGATTCTGCTCGGGCCGTGTAAACAGAGCAACGTTTTCGAGCTCCATTTTTTGCACCTGTGCTACTCGACCGAGCATATCATTGACCGGTCGAGCGGGCGACCGCTCGGACCGTGCAAAGACCGCTCGGGCCGTGTAGACAGAACGTCATTTTCTCCAAATTTTCATGAGCCTGCGCTACTCGACCGAGCAGGGGGGGCTGCTCGGTCAAGCGGGAAGCTGCTCGGACCGTGCAGGAAGAGCGATATTTTGTGCTCCTTTCTCGTGCTTGCACTTCTCGACCGAGCAGAGTGGCTGCTCGGTCGAGTCTCCTGTGTCTCCTTTTTAGCTCTTCTTCTTTCGTCTTCTCTTTAAGTCTGTTGCTCTCCTCCAGCTTTCTTCCGTTTAAAACGTCGATTTGCATGCACCTTCATGTTCAACCTGTAAAGAGGAAGAACTCATCAAATTTTTATGGTTTTGTAGTTTTACAGGAAATAAACAACGTTTTTGTTTAGTTTTCTCAAATAGATAGACTAAAAACAAGAAATTGAACAAGAGAGTTTAGGATACAAGAGATTGGGTTGCCTCCCAATAAGCGCCCGTTTTGAGTCATGAGCTCGACTCCCTTTGGCTCATCAATAGTCGTTTGGTGCACGTGGAACGTTCTTGCCAATGACGCAGTCTAGCGGTATTTGGTATCCGTCTCTTCAAGCTTCTCCCTTGCGTAGCCCATGGCCTCCGGTTCTTCACGATGCGGAGAATGATTCAAAAGCTCCTCATCCAACACTCGGATATAGGCGGCGACCGCTTTGTGGTAGGTTGGGTCACCGTCATCTTAACTCCTGTTCTTATTGGGTCCTTCATGACCCCCTTAGAAGTAAAATCTCCTATAGCTTCATCTTCCAGGATCTCCAAATAGCTAGCTCCTTCTTCACGAACGTGCTCCCTCATTGGCTTCTGCAGCCTAAATTCAGCTTCAATGTTGCCCACGTTCAACGAGAGAGTCCCTTCTCGGACATTGATCAAGACGCCGGTCGTCGCCATGAAGGGGCGGCCAAGTATAAGCTGGGAGCTTCCTCCCTCAGGCATGTTCATAATGACGAAGTCAACGGGAACGCACAACCCAGGAGGTACCTGGAGAATAATATCCCTCGCTATGCCCACCGGGTATGTGATCGAATGGTCCGCAAGCTGTATGGACATATTCGTCGGCTCCAATTCGCTTCCGGCCTGTAATATCTCAAATATAGAAAGCGACATCAAACTGATGCTCGCCCTAGATCGATCAAGGCTCGACTGATGGGCATCCCTCCGATAGAGCATGGAACGGTGAAGCTTCCTGGATCCGGTAGCTTCCAGGGGAGATGATTCTTTATAATGGAAGTGGAGTCCTCCATGAGATTTATCTCTTCGTGCTTCCTCTTCCCCGTGATCAGGTCTTTTACGAACTTGGTATAGATGGGGATCTCTGTGATAGCATCCATGAATGGAATGTTTAGCGGGATTCCCTTTAGCAGCTTCGTGAATTTGGAGTATTTCTTCTCCATCTTAGCCAAAGCCAACCTTTGTGGATATGGCGGGGGCGGTCGGCTTACTTTGTTCCTTGCGACATCATCAGGAGACGGCGTTGTTGTAGGTGTGATGGATGGTGGATCTGCCTTCTCCTCATTCTTTGTAGGCTCCTCAGTATCCTCTTCTTATCACCGTCAATAACGGCCTCTTCAGTAATGACTATCTCCTTGTTCACAATCGGGATCATAACGGGGTCAGTCGCCCATCCTCCACGTGTGGTGACAGAAACCACTGCATTCGCTTGGGCCCTTGGATTTGGCTCTGGTTGCGAAGGCAACATCCCTTGGTTCTTCAGCAGCCGGGACATCTGGCTCCTCGGTTCATCGAGTGAAGTATTTATATTATTGAACTGGGTGGAAGTGTCCTGGTTGAATCAGGCTTACCCACTCATAAATGTTTCTAGTGTGGCCTCTAGATTGGATCGAGACTGATTTGGTGCGTAGCCCTGCTGTTGAACTGATAACCCGGTGGTCGGTAAGGCCCAGCTGGCCTAAACCCACTCTGCTGATGATTCTGTGGCTGCACTTGTTGTTGCTGAGGAGGGGGTGGCAGTCTCTGGAATTGTGGAGGTTGCAGTCCTCCACTTGGGTTCCCATAAGAAAATCCCGGATGATTCCGATCAGACGGGTGTTGCCATTGATTCCGTCACTCTCCTTGGACGTACTGCACAGACTCAGATAATTCAGCACCATCATAATGTGCCTCACTAGGAATGTAACCTTGCTCTGCATAATCCTCTGCAGGATAATAAGCAGAGGTGTTGGTGGTCGCCGGGATGGAATCTAAGTGCTGTTCAATTCTGGCCACCTGTTTGCACAAGTTCTCGATATGAGAATCAAGATGGCTAGCAGCTTTGACCTCGGGGGTCCGGGTCACAATGGTCTGTTCTTCACTCAACAGCTGATTATTAGCTGCCATATGCTCCAGCAGGTCTATGGCTTCTTCAGGAGATTTGTCAAGCAAGGCGCCTTGCGCAACAGCATCAATTATCACTTTGGTGCTGGACTGCAGCCTATTATAAAAACTTTGCACCAATTCCCAGGTCTGGATCCCGTGATGAGGGCATTGATGTTGGAGGTCCTTGAACCTCTCCCAGGCCTCATAAAGAGATTCTTGCGGGAGCTGTTTGA
Organism: Scilla litardierei; assembly: GCA_030789695.1. Lineage (NCBI taxonomy): Eukaryota > Viridiplantae > Streptophyta > Magnoliopsida > Asparagales > Asparagaceae > Scilla > Scilla litardierei. The sequence continues at coordinate 264,965,257 of CM061141.1, read as the reverse complement.
GATTCAAAATTGCCCCCGGATCCGTCCCATCTTCGAGGGTGGATAGAATTTATCCACAAAGGCGAGTGCCAGCTTCTCCCATGTGGTAAAATTGTTGGGCGGATGGGCCCGTATCCAGTACGATGCTTTATCCCTCATGGTGAATGGGAAAAGCCGTAGCTTGACGACGTCATCACTCACATCTTTCGCCTTGAAAGTGTCACACTTTGCCAGGAAAGTGTCGATGTGGTGATTGGGGTTCTCGTGAGGATGCCCATAGAAGGGATCCTGATGCATTAAATTTATGAGCTTCGTCTTCAGCTCGAAGCTCGCCACCGCCTGTTGCGGTTTCAGAATAGAAGAGTTATTCCCAAAAGTAGGCTTCATGTGGTCCCTGATGGACCCGGTGCGAGGAGGATGAGTAGTATTGTCTGCCATCTGATTAGAGGGAGATTGATTTCTGCTTGAGGCCCTCAGAGCCCGTGCCGTTTTCTCGATCTCGGGGTCGAACAATAATTCTTGACTTAACGCCCCGAAGCGAGTGTTCATGCACCAAAACAACTCAAACAAATACCATTAGCAGCACGGTAATAATTAAAAGAATAAAAGGGTGGAAAGATAGGAATGGAAAGATTTGCTAGCAAACTTCTCGAAATAAAGAATAAACTGAGAAACACTATTGCTGTCCCCGGCAACGGCGCCAAAAACTTGACGCATCCCGAACCTACACCTAGATTCCACCTGTCGGTGTCACGGTCGTCAGGCGTAGTACGACCCTTAGGTGTCAATCCCGGGCTCTATCCACAAGCGAACGGTGTCAAATTATAGTATAAAGGATGTCGGATCCACAGGGACGGTGACAGTGTATTTGAATTCTCAGATTATCTCTATATCTCGAGGTGAGATAGCTGTCGGGTTGAGAGAATTGGTTGTGGTATTGTTGTTGATTCAATAATAAAGGGAACTAGGGTATTAGGGATCACCGCTAGGACCGTCGGGGATCGTTGTTGGAATAGGATCCTTACGTTGTATTTGGGTTAGTGGATTAATCTCTCAATTCATACCACTCTCGTGGGTTAGATTTTCAAGGTATTTCGGTGGCTCTCGTTGACGCAATGGCGGTAGCCGTCAACGTAGCGATATAGTTCGTCGGTGGAGCCCCTCAAGGCATGAGCCGAGCATGGTCACGAGCCTTGGTTGGATCCATCGATTTCCCTATTCGAATCCTAAGGATACCCCTTGAGCACATCAATTTCACAGACCGTGGGCATGATCTCAGTACTGGTTATCCTAAGGATTCGATAGGATCGACCGAAATACTCCCCTTTGCTCCCCATTCAACCTAGAAATCCAGATCTACATCTCCCCCCCTAGGGTCTTAGGGCTAACCCATCAATCCTATAGGAAACTACTCACTCATAATGATTTTAACAAATAAAAATGTGATTTTTGCAAGAGAAAACATCGTAGGAAATTAATCGAGAAGCTTATGTGCCAAAGATAAAGAAAAACAACGAGCAATAGATCCGAAGAAAACCTAAGATTCCAAAACGCAATAGTAGCAATAGAACTCCAAAAATAATCCAATAATCTTCAAGAATTTAATCTAGATCTAACAAGTAGTTTCTAATCTCCTCTCCTCCCCAAAATAATTTCCAAAAACTAACAAAAAGATCGGCTCCCCAAAAACACAGCAGCAGATCCACTCTTCACTCCCTCAAGCGTGCAACAGACGGCCCGAAAAATTTCCAAAAATAGCCTTCAACATCGTCGACCGAGTCAGTGACTCAGTCGAGCAGTAGATTGCTCGGTTGGCTGCTCGGTCGAGCAGCCGTCTTGCTCAGTCGAGCACGACAGTGAGTCGCGCTCCTCCAAAATATGTCGCTCTGTCTGCTCGGCCCGAGTCAGCTCTGCTCGGTCAAGCAGCCAGCTGACTCGGTCGCCAAAAGCTCTGCTCGGGCCGTGCAGGAGGTTGATCATGCTTCGAAAGATTGGCGCTGCTCGACCGAGCACCATGGGTGCTCAGTCCGAGCAGCCTGTGTATCTGATCTTCTCCTTCGTCTTGCCTCTGCTCGACCGAGCAGTTTCTCTGCTCGGTCGAGTCGCCTGGGAAGAATTGTGCTGAAACTCATGCTGCTTCTCTTCTCTCTTTGCTCTCTCCTCCACTCCTCCCATGGCTCCCAAAACTTGGCAAACTCCTGTAGAGCTTTGCCAACGGGCTCACGGGAATGTCAGATGTGTCCATATCCAAATTGGGTCCCAAATCACTCTAAAATCCCTGAAAATCCATAAAACACTACGAAACTCGAATATAATGTTAATCGTTGGAAAATATGGGATTTGAATGCGAAAATGATATGAAATGCGATGTCATGATGCTATGAAAAGATGTAAAATATGGACACATCAGTATTCTAGTGTCAGTCGACTGTTGTTGTATTTTCAGTCGACTGTCCAATGGCACAGTCGATTGTCAATGCTTCAACAGTCGTCTGTCTTTGAGCCTCCCTATAGACTCTACTCTCTGGAAAATGTCAGGGGTTTTGATAGTCATTTATAGAAGGAATTACAGTCGCCTGTTGGATTTACAGTCGACTGTCTTCTCTTCATCAGTCGCATGTCCTGTATTCCCAGACTGAGACTTTCTCAACTTACCCAGATTACGTCAAGTTTTTTTGAGTCGCCTCTTGGTTTAACAGTCGACTATCCACGTGGTAAGTTACCGTTTGAATTCTCACCTACCCTCTGTCACAGTGCAGCAGTAGACTGTATTTTGTTCAACAGTCGACTATCGCGTGCACAGATTCTATCCGTTGAGCTTTTCTTCACGGATTTCAAAGGGGTTTTTAGGGATTCTGTTTGAAGGGTTTGAGAAAACTGTAAAGGCAGCCTCTACTGTTCCAGTGAGAGGTTACTCATTTTGTTAGCAACTCACTCAAACATTCAAGCTTTCATTCTTCCAAGATCAAAGCTCTCAAAATCCAAAAGCCCTAGAATTCCTATTTTTCATCTCTTACTCTCCAACGTAGAACCAAACAGAAATCTTCTAGGCATTTGGTGCAGTCAAGAGAAAGGGCTTTCCTCTCTTCAAGAGGGTCATTCAACACACAACACACTCTCCTTCAAGTTCTACTTCAAGGCATATGTGATTGTAAGTGTTGTTTATTTCAAATTTCATAACTTTCGTTATTTGATTTACTCTTGGGTTGTGAGAGTGGTTTGCTTGCTTCCAAGTTGTGCGAGTCAAGGTCAATCGAGTGTATTTCGATTTCACTTGTAGGGTTGCTACAAGTGGGTTTTTAAGGAAACCTCAAGTTAGGGTTCTAACTTGAGTATCCGGTGGTATCCGGGTGGAAGGGATGTAGGATTACCGAGAACAAGTCGGAAAGTGACTTGGGTAATCCGAACCCTTAAAACATCCTTGCATTTGTATTGTTTCATTTTGGGGTTTACTTTTATTCTGCATTATTTGTTGGTTAGGAATTTAATTTGGTATAACTATCTTTTTAAATTCCATAAACACTATTCAACCCCCTTCTAGTATTTTCCTCATAGCCATAGACCTTACAATTGGTATCAGAGCGCTTGTTTAAATTTATGGCATCCAACAATAAAAACGTTCCTCCACCGACTTCGTACAACAATCACGATCGTGATGGAGCTTCCACAGTATTCGAAGGACAATCAACGGTGCGTCCTCCGCATTTCAATGGCACAAACTTCGGCTATTGGAAATGCCAGATGGAGACGTTCCTAAGGAGTGCTTCCCTTTGGAGAACCCTCCATAAGGAATACGTCGAGCCCACCGAAGAGGATTTCGACAAATGGACGCCTTCCGAGAAATTCACCGAAGTCAACAATGAAAAGGCAATGAACGCTCTTCATTGTGCATTAGACCCGGATGAGTTCAACAAGATATGCAATGTAAGAGTGCATATCAAATTTGGAACCATCTCGTCGTTAACCATGAGGAAACGAACAAGGTAAAACTTTCTAAACTATATGTTGCCGTGCAAAATTTCGATACGTTTCACATGCAGGAAAATGAAAGCATAGCATCAATGTACAGATGCTTTACCGACATCACCAATGAATTGGAAGCTCTTGGACAAGTCTACTCCCAACAAGATAAGGTAAGGAAGATCATAATGAGAATGACCTCCAAATGGAAAAGAAGAGCTATCGCCATCGAGGAGGTCAACGACTTGAAGACTTACACAGTCGTGAATCTCATCGGCACTCTCATGTCTTACGAAGTAAGACGTCGTGAGAACCGATTGAAGATTTGAGCTATAATGAACCCTTCGGGGGCTAAGAAGAAAGCTTTAGTATTCAAAGCTAATTCTTCATCCTCCGATAGTGAAGAATCAGAAAATGAGATGGACCTGGAGGAAATGGCTCAAATGGCGAAGAAGTTCCAACGTTTCTTTCGCAAAGGTAAATTTCCCTCCAAGAATAGATTTGAGTCTACTAATAACACTCCTCTCTTTGTTTTAAGTGTAATAAACCAGGGCACGTCAGGAAGGATTGCCCAATGCTCTGAAACAAAGAGAAGTGGAAAGCTCCGAAGTACCACAAGTCTGACAAGAATAAGAAAGATAAGAAGAAAGGACTAGTCAAGCGAATCTGATGATGAGAAGGGTGAAAGCGCCCACATGTGTTTCATGGCCCGGGAAGATCCACTGTCCGAGGAGAGTGATTCCAACATGGATGAACCCGAGGTAACAATGGATCAATTGCGTATTGCGAATGAAGAACTATTTGCTAAGTATCAATCTTTAATGCTTAGATATACTAATTTAAAGAAATTGAATGTTAGCAAGCCATCCATTCCATGCATTATCAACAATGACACCATTGTTGATACACCAACTCTTGAGAAAGCAAACTTGCTTCTCAAAATATCACTTTGACAAATGAGGTGAATACCCTCACATCTCAACTACATCAACGTATCCTAAGGATAATAGTGATCTAGCTTCACAAAACACACAATTGGGTTTAGAGAATGATTCTCTTAAAACCCAAGTGCACGAGCTCAAAGTACGTGTGTCCACCTTAGATACCAATATTTCTTCTCTTAAACAGAAATATGAGCTCATGTCCTCCCGTATTATGAGATTTAATAAGGGGAAAGGACAATTGGACGATTTGTTAGCAAACCAATTTTCGGCCACATATCGTGTTGGTCTTGGTTTTATGGAAGCAAATGCATCCAATTTTCGCACCTCCTATAGTGGTGTTACTATAGACTTTGTGAGGCCGTCCTCCGGTGCATCTAAAAGTGGTGTTAAAAACACTATAGGTAGCAAACCTACCAAGAAAGCCACCACTTCACCTTCACTCCCTTTTGGCAAGAAACCCGCTAAGGGTGGAAACCAAAAGAGAAGCCATGCTTACATGTACACTAACCTTCATCCACGTAGGAAATCTCCTACTTCACAAGTGGACACACATAACACATTTTATGCTTGTAACGGCCTGTTTTCATCAACACAACTATTTACGTATTTAACTTATTTTCAAATTTTTAAACAATTTTATAACGGCTCGTCAGAAGTTTTAAGTGATTTCAAAATTTTCTTATAAAAATATTTTAAAGTATCAGACTAGTTATGGAGTATTTTAGTAAGTTCGGGTTTCATCAAATACCTCTAAATAATCTGATAAAAATTCATTTTCACTTATTATTGTTTTGGTTTAATGAATTAATTTTCTATACAAACATATTCAAAATGTTTTCAAACTTCTACATTATCATCTTATGATCATTTAGGGCTTTCCATATTAATTTCATAATCTTCTGAGGTCAAATCAATAGAGAACCCGCAAACCCGCTTCCTAAACGTTTTGGCCTAAAACTAGTATCTCCGTAGCTCAAGCCCTAAAACGGATCTCATATTCGCGATCTTCGCGACGATACAATCTCGTGGGTATGTTTTCGTAATTTTTCGGACGCATTTACTAGTAGGGACAAAATCGTAATTTTCAATATTTGATTATTTTACCCTTCTCTAATTACTTTTTAACTTACCTTAATTACATTAACCTAATCAAATTCTTAACCCTAAACATGACTAACATGTGGGAGGGGACACGTCTAAAATTTTCTAACTTAGTCTAACTTCATTTAGTGTTTAGTCTAAAGCTAAACCTAACCTAATTAATAGTTGACTAAGTATTAAATGAGATTAGTTTTTAATTAATTTAATTACCCAATATAATACCCCCAAACCCTACGTTTATCAGCCCTACCCTTAATCCCCTAAACTCGCGCACCCAGGCAAACATAGCCCTAAGTCTAACTCACGCACACTCCTCCCTCTCTCTAACCCATGCGCACGTAGCCCCTCTCCATAGTTTCTCACCCTCATTATGCTCGTCCACCCTCTCCTCTCGCCGTCGTGCTCCGACCCTCACCGACCACCGTCGTGCCCACCTACATCCTCGCACGTCCGCCCAGCAGCGCCTCCGCCCATTGCCGCACCCTCGATCGCCGCCTCCACTACTTCGACGTCCTCCGAGCGTGCACGCCGCCGTGCTCCGACGTCCCCAGCGGAGAACCCCTCAGAACCCATGCAGCCCACGCTTCCCACCTCCAACGTGTCGTCGTCGTCTTCACCTCACCTTCGACCTCAACCCACGCCAGCACCCCGTGGACCACCGCCTCGCCTCACCGAGTGCCGCTACCCACCGTACCCCGCTCGCTGCTGCTCCCCGAGCCCTTCGCCGTCGACAGAGCACCGAACAACTCCCTCCACTGTGAGCACGCTTCCTCGACGAAGACATCGCCCAGCAGCTCCGCTGGAGATCCAGCCCGCATCCGCCACCTCCGAAGCGGCACCCCCTCACGAGCTCACCGACGTCCGTCGCCTCTTTAGCCACGGCGAAGCTCGTCGCTCCCTCGCCCACGACAACCATCGACGATGCCGATGCATGCATCGAAGGGTAAGAGGCGACGTTCGAACGAATACGTAAATACATATTCGTATTTTAAGAAAATACGAATTTTATAAAATAATAAATAAGGTTTTAATAGTTTTAAATTCATAATAACTAATATAAGCATCAGAAAAATGTAAGACCAGCTCCAGAAAATCAGAAATGACATTCTGAATCCAATGGCGCTGGTTTCATCTCAATCAGACGATTAGTTTTTCCAAAATAAATTTTTAAGTCAAAAACTTAAATACGTCTTTTCCAATTAAACATCTGCAACTGATTATTTTCACATAAACTGATATGTGATAAAAATGTATGTTGTAGTACTCTCCGAGACGGTCATTTTGACAGCTCACTTGCAACTTTTCGATGCAGATTGCACCCAGGAGAAATTATTGAATAATTACGTTACTTAAATAAAATAAGTTTTTAAATTGATTTTTGAGCTTCCAAAAATTATAAAAATTACTATAAGCTTCAGAAAAATATTTCCTCCTGCTGTAAAATCATTTTCATCATATCTAGCCTATAGAAAAATTTAGAACACTTTTTGAAACCGTTTCAACCAGTTTTAAAAATCAAAACGACCAATTAAATAGATAGAAAATAGGGTAGCTTGTAACTAATGATTTCTTGTGTTTACAGGTGTCGATTCTAGTGCACCAGCATTCTTGAAAGCTCTAGCTCCAACCTCGTCTTAGTACGAAGATCCCGATAGTGTAAGTCACTTTAATTCTAACTTTAGGAATTTAGCTTGTGTACTCGTATGAACTTAGGACATGACATCTAGTCTCAGAACAGTTATTGACCTAACAGATGACTAGAGACCTAACTAAATAGGAAACGAATCAGCTACAGAGAAACTTTGACTTGAACGTACGACATCGCTAACTTTCAACTTAGATGGTTGTAGTACACGACCATCTACTTGGGTAAACTGCGTAATAATTGAAAACAGCATGCTCGAAGCATGTATCAGGTGTAAGTCACAATGAATTCTAACTTTTGAAACTTAGAAAGTGTACTTTATGGAATTACTGCATGCTCGAAGCATGGATCGGTATCATAATCGACTTCAAAGCATTGCTCAGGACTGACATTCTCTGTTGAGGCTACTGCATTGACTTTTCAACAAGCAAAACTCTACATCTTTGGAGTGAGACTATTGTGCATAACTCTATTGGTATGTAAGTCGGTCTATCACAACTGTCATTAGTGTCTTTGCCTTTGAAACAACGGATTGACGTACCGTATTGAAAAGTAATGATTGAATGGTATACCGTGGAACGTCCTATTGAAATTGAATGCTTATCTGTTGATGATGTGATGGGCCTCTAAGGCCATACGGATACGAACACGGATATGAGTACGGATACATACGAATACAGTTATAGATGTATAATGTGATACAACACGGGTTATGGGGTAGTCTTGAGCTACGAAGTGTGCGGGAGTGACCGGGTCCACCCTTATTTGGTAAGCTGTACCATCACCCTGCAGGAGATGGTAGGTAGATATTCCACGGGTTGCTCCGTGGGATGGGTGCACTTCTGGTTGCATATCGTACACTCGAGCTAAGACTGTTACACTAGTTTGATTGATAATACACGGGATACGGGGTAGTCTTGAGCTACGAAGTGTGCGGGAGTGACCGGGTCCACCCTTATTTGGTAAGCTGTACCATCATTCTGCAAGGGATGGCAGGTAGATATTCCAAAAGTTGCTCTGTGGGATGGGTGCACTTCTGGTTGCATATCGTGCGGTCGAGCTAAGGCTGATGCACTAGTTTGATTGATGTTGCACTAGTTGATTGATACCATTGTTTTGACTCGATATCATTGTTCTGTTACGACTAATGGCTAAGTCGAGACTACTGGAACGTGGCCGAGCGGTATAATAATAAGTGGTCTTAAATTACTACTGAACCAGTGTCTAGAAAGGAATGGGAAGGGGGTTGGTCAACCAAAGGACTTGTCCTGCGGTCATAGAAGTGACCTGTGCCTTCAAGCCCTGACTGCCTGGCTGGTTTGGGAGTTAAGTTAGACATCTTATTATTAGGCTAGTCTACACTATTAGATAGTCAATCGACGCTCATCTTTTCTTAAGTGTTACTACGTCTACCTGGTTGTCTTACTACGGTCATCCCATCACCAGTTGGTCAAAATATTGTTGCTACCATAAGCCACGCCACAGTTATTACTTTTGCACTTGCACGTTACTTTTACACTTGTACAGTCACCTTTACTTTATGCATTACATATCACACCTGAGCAGTTACCAGTATTTTACTTATCGCTCTTACATTCATGTCTGCTCATACTTTAGTTTTTGCACCTGCATGACCATCTTTCGTTTACTATAGTCTGTTCCATACTTTTGCACTGCTTTATTTCTATTGATAGAATTGTTGTGACTTACCTAGGTTCCATCTCCGTGGCACCGCAGACGACGTACATATGGAGGTAGATGCTCTTGAGTTAATAGCGCCAGAGTTCGACCCTGAGACCGTAGCTTTCAGAATTATTTTCAGTTGTATTTTCTTTCCTTCATGTACGTTTGTTGGAACAATTTGAACATTATGGATGTAATAATTGGACACTATTTGAGTATTTTTGTACATCTCTGCATCGTAGCTATTTTGTTTTCACTGGTTAACTGCAGGACCTGCACAAATATCAAAAAGTAACGGGCCCCGGGAACGGGTCGTTACAATGCTCCACACCTACGGACACGTGCAAAACCACACATGAGAAATACTCATGCACGTGAGCCTATACACTTATATGATCATGCGCATCATTCTTACATGTATGTACATCCACCACATGTCATGCGTGCTCCATATGGTTCATACAACATGCATGTTCCTAAGCATGCATACAACCCACATATGTCTATTGCATATCATCCTCCTCATTTTTATGCTAAAGCTCATGTTCCTAGGATGCACACACCTCATAGAAATCAATCTATTGTGCATGCAACTAGGAAAAGGACTCCCAAAACATACACAATTTGGGGTCCTAAGAACACAAGCTTAAATGATAGGAATGCATATGTTGATTCTTATTTTCATGATATTATTAATAATGGTAATTATGTTGGGAAGCGGAAGTCCACTTGGACTTGGCTTCCGAAGGGCTAATCCCCTTGGACCCAACAAAAATTGGGTACCATAAGCTTATGGTATATCACGTAGGTACCCAAGAGAAAGAAAGAGAGCAATAAAGGTCAAATTAGCTCTAAAAGGAAAGGATGGATACTCGACAGTGGTTGCTCCAAACACATGACATGAGATCCCTTATTTCTCTCCGAAGTGATTAGCATCAAGGATGGTGCAAGGGTCACCTTTGGAGGTAATCAAAAGGGAACAATCATTGGAGTAGATATAGTCGGTAGTTCCTCCAAACCTTTAATTTCTAATGTATATTTAGTTAGTGGTTTATGTCATAACCTTATCTCCATTAGTCAACTTTGTGACAAATGTTACAAGGTTAACTTTGGAGAGGGTATGTGTGAAATTATTGATTTTGATTCACATGTTTTATTTACTAGTATTAGGCGTAAGAATATTTATTATTTGAGCTTGCCTAAAACCGTAGAACATTGCTTGGTTGCTAATACAAATGAACAACTATTATGGCATCGCCGTTTTAGTCATGTTTATTTTAAGCACTTATATAAGTTAGCTAAGCATGATCTTGTCAAAGGTTTTCCAAAAATTGCTTTTTGTAAGAAAAACTTTTGTGATTCATATCAAAGAGGTAAAATTAGTAAATCATCTTTCAAACTTAAAGAAGGCATAACTTATAAGAGGCCACTAGAATTACTTTATTTAGATCTGTTTGGGCCAACTAGAACCGCTTCTTTAGGCAATGCTCATTATAGATTAGTTGTCGTTGACGACTTCTCTAGATTTACTTGGGTTTCATTTTTAACTAATAAGAATGAAGCCTTTGAAGAGTCTACCATATTTGCAAAGAAGATTCAAAATTTCTTAGGATCCACCATTATCACTATTCGTAGTGATCATAGAGGAGAATTTGATAATGAGTTTTTTACAAAGTTTTGTGATGACACCGGGATAACTCACAATTTTTCTTTTCCTCGTGCACCACCACAAAATGGTGTTGTAGAGAGAAAGAATATGACTCTTATTGAGTGTGCCCGTACCATGCTCCATGATAGTCATCTTGGACTACAATTTTGGGCAGAGGCAGTGCACACGGCATGTTATGTGCTCAATAGGATCCTAGTGAGACCCCGAACGAACAAAACTTGTTTTGAGCTATATGACAAAAAGCCACACGTTAAATATTTTCTAGTTTTTGGTTCAAATGCTTTATTAAGAACACTTTTGGTAACTTAGATAAATTTGAGCTAAGATCGATGAAGGAAATTTTGTTGGATATTTCACATGTAGCAAATCCTACCGGATATACAACAAAACCTCTTCAACGATCGAGGAATCACTGCACGTATCATATACACGTATCATTTTATGAAGATTTTGATTTTCTTCATGTTATCGATGATAGTATAGATGCTATATGTGATTCTCTTAGTAATGTCAAGATTAATGATTCTATTCTTGAGATTGTTGAAGATGTTCCAAGTGATGCAGGGATTCCCAAAGCTTACCCAATCGTTCACAACCACCCTCAAGACCAAATTATTGGAGATACTGGTGTGGGTGTTCAAACGAGGTCTAGAATTGAAGAATTCTCTCATTGCGCATTCGTCTCTACCATTGAGCCAAAGAACATCCAATAAGCATGTGAGGCTATCACTTGGATAGTGGCAATGGAAGAAGAGCTAATGCAATTCGAGAGAAATGAAGTTTGGGAGCTCGTTCCTCTTCCAAGTGGTCACCAAGTGATTGGGACCAAGTGGATCTTCAAGAACAAGACCGATGAGAACGACGTCATCACAAGAACAAATCAAGGTTAGTAGCTCAAGGCTACCGGCTAGAAGAAGGTATCGACTTCGAAGAATCTTTGGCCCCCGTAGATAGATTAGAAGCTATTAGATTGCTTTTATCTTTTACATCTCATAAGAATTTCAAATTGTTTCAAATGGATGTTAAAAGTGCATTTTTAAATGTTATTTTAATGAAGAAGTTTATGTTTCTCAACCACCTGGTTTCATACATGAAAAATTTCCAAACCATGTTTTCAAACTTAAGAAAGCGTTATATCGGTTGAGACAAGCTCCTAGAGCTTGGTATGATCGACTCAAACCCTTTCTTTTGGATTTCGGTTTTAAAATGGGTGAAGTTGATTCAACACTTTTTATTAAGGATTATGATAATGACATCCTATTTTCTGTGGAAACGAAGTGAAAGGTATGTAGTTTAAATTAAACATGCGTTTATAATTGCAAATGTTAGATAGATTTATCCTTAAGGGTTGGTCGGACCCAACCCCGGGATAGTAGAGATCTTGGCTAGGGTTAATATCTTTAGGACTGTTATTAAAATAGTTTTAAGATGCTTTTCTGCTGCTTTATTTGATATATTCGTCCGACCGACTTGTAAGGATTTGGCGGACCCTTAGGGCACAAAAACTCTATTTCCGTCCTAAGTCAGACAGAACATAGACATAAAATGTGCAGCGAAAAAATAAACAAGTTAATCTAATAAACATGCAGCCCTAAGGAAGAAGACCCTTAGCCAGGATCTCTGCCAACTCGGGGTGGATCTGACCACCCCAAGAGGGATCTAAACTACTGCGAATAATTAAAACGAAATCTTCTAAAAACATACGCGGAATCTTGACCCTGGGGCGTGCAAGATGTTCCGCACTGTCTTCCGAGCCGCTCCCCGTCCCACGCTGAGCCACTCCTTGAACCGCTCCGCATCCCGAGGCGAGCAATCCTCGTGTCGCTGAGCCAACCACGTGCCGAAGAAAGTTTCACACGAGTGAGAGCCTTCGCCAAGATTTCGGATCCGAATCCGAACTCCTTCGTGGCTTTGCTGGAGCCCTTCAGGAGTAAGGCATAAATATAGGTAGAAGAAGAATTAATTTAAGCTTCGATCTGAGCGTGCTCCAACATTTACGGGAGCCGCCCAGATCTGGGGCTTGGGACGAGTTTTGAGGAGGGGAGCAGACCCCTATTTATATAGGCGGCTGACTGCTCCACTTTACTCAAAATCCGACGTGGGACTAAATTTGGAGTTAATCAATTCAATTTAGTTTGACTTTCACAAAGGCCAAACTTCTGTGAATTTTAACTCCCTCACCATTGAGCTTCTGATTGATTCAACCTATCAATTCGAAGAGCGTTCAACGGTGAACGCATAGGAAAAAACGGCACGTCAATCCGAGTCCGTTTGACCCCTTAATCGTATCTCCAAAGTTGAGCACAAGAGCGTATTTTCGCAATAAACAGTAGCCGCCTAAAAGAATCAGCCATCTAGGGTTCTGAACCTATTGTGGGGCCCACAGAGTGGGCCTCCACGACCTGTGCATGCGCAGTGCACGCGCTGGGTGCGTGCAAGTCACGTGGCGCGTGCCTTGCACGCGCCTCGCGGGCGCGTGCTGTGCACGCATCCCGCGTGCACGGGCTGTTGGCGGGGCGGGCCCGCATCAAATGCGGGCCCATTGGGGCGTTTCGTCCGCGTCAGCTGACACGGGCGTCAGCCTGCGTCAGCTGACTGACTCCTGCGTCAGCTGAGTAGGCCCCGCTAACACGGGCGTCAGCCTGCGTTAGCAGGCTGACGCGCGCATCAGCGGGCCCAGTCATGGGCCCCTCCTTTAGATACCCCCTGGGTGTAATCTGGGTTTCTTTTGGGCTTTCATTGTGGGCCTTCTATTTAACACTTTAAATAGACTTATATGGCTCGTTTGAACTCCGTTTGAGGCGGTTTGAACCTGCGTTAAGAGCAGGATGAACACGTCTTACCGGTAACCTTTTCCTTGCGTTTATTTCATTAAATATTGTCGTAAACTATTTACGACACATTTAATCTGGTTGCATCAAATGCAAAATAGTCCATATCTAAGCTTAAAATTATTATATTGCATCAAATGCAATATTTCATCCCTTGCATCAAAATGCAAAATTCTTCTCCTTAATGTATCTACCTATTACTAGACGAAGGTCGCACTCTGTGTGAGACCCTACAACCTGATCCTTACAACAGGTTGGGCTCGAAGCCCTATACGGCAGTGACCACGAGCAATGGTTGTCGTCCCTGCTTCAGAATCATAATCATGTGGTTGACTCATCGAAATGAGTATTGTCGGGACCACCCTGACTGTGTTCGTGATGAATTATGCAGTTATAGTCTCTTCGTCTATACTATGTCGTGTAGATCAAGTATAGGGTACGGTCAAACTGTCATCCCCAATAACTTGACTCCGGTTAGTTTCCATTGATCTTTAGTCAACTAATGTTGGACTTCTTCCAACATACTCTGATCAGATATTTTACTAAAGACCGAACTAACTCTACGACACTAACTCCCATTGACCGGGAGAGACGAATCCTCTCTTGGTCATTACTCTCCTCGTACGCTTCAAGTGACACCCAATCAAAGACCTTTCGACAGGCCTAGCCTCGAAGCTAGGTAAGTGATCTAAGTGGCACCGTTCACGCACTGGTTCGTACAATGACCTCAAGTCAAAAGACCAACTTGCCAATCATCACTAAGAGTTATTATTGATAGATTGGTCAATATAACCATATGATAACTCTTGTGGATCGTTCAGTGAACTCATTCTTTAATGAGCACCTGTGTCTCGTCTGTGACTTTGCCAAGTCAAACGATCATGAGATCATCACCACCGCTAAACGGTGAAGACTAAGACACAATGGTCTATCCGATATTTCGATATCCTTGTCTCGAAACATCTACGATCACGAATCCTTTTAGACTTATGCTACTGACGGTTAAACTTTTCTCCATGATCGAGATACTCAGCTCGATACATGTTTGACCCTTGCATAAAGTCTCAGGACTTTACCTAAGTTATTATTGTAGGGATCGTCTAACCCTTGCAATACTAACAACACACACTAGAGGGGGGTGAATAGTGTAAGGGCAATAAAATTGTCCAATTAAAATTTAACTTGCAAATGCAGAATTATAAATGCAAGAGGAATTAAAAGGCACAATCAATCCAAACGCAAACACAAAGTTTTACCCTGGTTTCCCAAACTTAGGTACATCCCGCTACACCAATATTCACTATGTTCCCACACAGAGAAGTGAATAGAAATCTCACAAGGAGATACCCCACAAAGAGGATTTATGCCCTACACAAGGACCCAACCAATCCTACACGAGGATCAAGTCTCCCACACAGAGAATCACTAACTCCCACTCAGAGAATTAGGGTTATCCCTACACTAGGACACTAAACTCCCACAAAGAGAGTTACTCCCACAAAGAGAGTTATTCCAACAAAGAGAATATCCTAAGTTCCACAAAGAGACAACCTCCCACAAAGAGAGAAAGATCTAATTCCCACAAAGAGAATTTAAAAACACAAATTACACCAAGTAAAGTAAATACTCTTACCTATGCCTTGAGATGCTTACTCATGAATGGATGCAAGGCATGGAAGAGGATCTACAAGTGTTGAGATATGCTTGAGAGCACTTGGATGAATTCCCTTGAGCTGGACTTCAAAGCATGAAGATGAATGAGAGCTCTTGAGAGGGAATTGAGGGAGTTTAAGAGTGGCTTATAGATCTCTTGAGATTTTTAATAGCATCAAGAAGTATACGAGATATCAGCCCACTCATATATATATGAACCATATATCAAACCCCAAAACCCAAGAAAACAGCCAAAGAATCAATTCAGCAACGACTAGAAACTGAGCGAAAACTACAGGAACAGTCGACTGATGATCAAAAGACAGTCGACTGATCAACGGCTAGAAAATATCCAACGGCTATAATCTGAGCCAGGACAGTCGACTGAAGAAGACAGTACAGTCGACCGAGAACAGGACATGCGCATGTAAATCCTTCAGCAGGCGACTGCTGCAGGGGATGGATTAAAACAGAGAGCTGTACTCTATCTCCAGTTATTCGCACAGGCGACTGCTGTCAATAATACGGTCGACTGTCTATTAGTCAGGCGATTGTAAAACCTTAATCAGTCGTTGGCTGAATAAGATGGAGAAAAGACAGAGAGATGCAGAGATTGCACATACGCTACTCAGGCGATTGATGACCATACAGGCGACTGTAAACTGTCCAGTAGTCGACTATGCGTAAAGCTCAGGTTTGAGTCAATTGAAATGTTGACTTGAGCTGTGCATATCAGGCGACTGTAGAAGGACATACAGGCGACTAGAAATCACCCAGTCGACCGTGTTTCCTTCATCAAACGACTGATGGAAAGCCAGAGACTCCAAATGAGTCTTTGGTCAGAGTGAACCTATTGGGTTGGATTCTATGATAATCCTAAGGCTCACTAAGATGGTTAGATGCATATGCATGAATGAGTAAACCATCTAACAAGGCATTACATTAATCCTAGACTCAAAAGAGAGAGAGAAAGCAATAAAGTAAATTACATGGATTACAATGCTTTCCTTAGAGTCTAAGTCTTCAATCTTGATGCCTTGATTGCTCTCCATCATATCCAAGCTTTGGCACTCCTTGAGTCCAAGCTTTGGTCCTTCTTCACATGATTTCCATCCTTACACCAAATGATTAGTCTCCAAGAAAGATATTCTTGAAATAAACTGAGAGACTAAAACATGAGAGTCATTAGCAACAACATAATGTTGTGATCATCATCAAAACAAGATTGGTATGAAACACCAATACTCAACATTCTCCCCCTTTTTGATGATGACACACATTATGTAAAATACAAATAATTAAAGCACAATGCTAATGAGCTCCCCCTACTTATATGCACCAATTAAGCAATGACCTACACAATTGTAAATACTCATTATACCAAATACAATCAAGGTGACATATAATAGGCAAGGATTACATAAACCAATTGAAATAGACAATATCATGCAAACATGAATGGTTTAAACAATCCCTTAAATCTCTCCACATATGCATATGTATATATCTCTCCCCTATATGATATATCTTTACATAATGCATATATCTCTCCCCCTTGACATTGTCAAAAAGGCGGACATCAAATATATCCCCCTTTGTCATCTTCACCAAGATGTGACAATATGCAAGAAAAGAAAGAGATGTATGATACCAAATTGAAACATTTAGTGGGTATCAATTCACTATCCCATGCTCCCCCTAGATCATAGAAATGGTCAACTTTTGACTTCTAGGATCTAATACCAATATTGGAGCCATGTGCCTAAAGTGTATCAAAGCAATAGATATGGAAAAATCAAGCTTCAATGATACACAAGGATATTGCCAAAACCAATAAAACATGAAACATGTTGGCAATAAACAAGAGGTTTGGTTTGAGACCCAAAATAACCAAATGTAAACAATGATCTCAAATAACCTCCGAAATGAGAGTTAAAATATGTCTTAAAATAATTCAAACATATAACATATTAACTCCCCCATTGACATACACATGGATCAATAATGCATACATGTCAATAAACCCCAAGGTCCTCATTTTCATGAAAAGAAATAAATTTTGAAAATATTTTCAAAATCATGAAACACACACAATCAATGGACATGCTTAAAATAAACATTGAAGCACAATACCCATGCAATATGCATATGTGTGTGGGGAACCTAAACATTAGGGAACCAAACCCAAGGGGAGTTTGACTTCCTAACGTAATCACACGAGGTGATCACATCCCTAACTAAAGAGTTGATGTAACTATCCCTCTCTTGCACACTAACCTTAGTGGGAATCCATAATCTCAAGGATTTCCTAGGCAAAGGTTTTGACTTTGCAAGAGGGATGGATGTGGCATGCTTAGGTGTAGAAACGAATTTCTTAGCATGCGAAGAATGAGGATTTTGCTTTTTAGCAAAAAAAAATGAAGATTTTTCATTCTTCCTCATTACCTCGCGATCTACATGCTTCTTGTTGATGTTGTTATTGTACAAAAAAGCATGGTGATTTTTCTTAGGTGCTTTAGCAATATTTCTTGTATTTGCACCATAAGAGGAATTAGAGGTGGGTTTGGGAACCACATTTTGAATATAACCCAAACATCCTCTATGATTTGCCGGATGTTGTTTTTCCAACAAATCGTAGAGTGAATCCCTAGAATACACAAAGCTTATGAGCTTACGGGATTCCTCTTCACATTTCAACGTAAGTTGTTGAATGTGAGCATCTAAGCTAAGGTTTTGAGCAACAAGTTTTTCATTTGAAAGGCTCAATTCCTTAACTTGAGAGAGAAGTGTGTCTTTCTCACTAGTGTCATAAGCATGCATCTCATCATGAATTACGCTAGTAATATCTAGTTCATGCAATCTACTCTTAGCAATCTTATATTTTGCTTTTAATCTATTGTAAGAGTTGATGCACTTACTAGCCTTTTCGGAGACCAAGTCAAGATTGTTCTTGAGCTCCTCGTATGCGATCTTTTCTTCCTCGATCTCAACATCATCATCATCATCATTGCAAGAGCTTGATGACGACTTCTCCTCCATAGCCATGAGGCACAAATCCTCATAGGAATTGTATGTGTCGAGCCAAGCATCCAACTCTTCTTCATTTAATCCGGAGGGGATTGGTGTAGGACCATCAATGGCTACAAAGCATGCATGAGCATCCTCCTTTGTATCCTTTTCTTCGTTACTCGAAGTGTCCTCACTCGAATCATCAAAGGTCCCGACAAGTCCCTTCTTGTGATTTTTGGACTTGGACTTTCCTTTCCAATGCTTCTTCCCTTTACCCTTGTAAGTTTCTTTGTTGGGTTTGGAAGGGCATTCGGTGGACAAGTGACCTTTTCCACTGCAAGTATAACAAGTAGGAACCTTGTTAGAAATGGAGGCAAACTTTGACAAAGACTTACCTTGCTTGCATTTGAGGAATGCTTTGAATTGCTCGGCAAGCTCCTCAATTTCTTCTCCACTTGCATCTTCTTGCTCATCTTCTTCACTAGGAGCTTCTCGATGGAATTTCCTCCTCCACTTGATTGGCTCCTAGTTGGCATGGAATGCAACCCCCTTTTGCTTCTCCGGCTTCTCGGGCTTCGATGGTTGAATCTCCTTCTTGTGTTGAGGCTTCACTTCATACGCCATGAGATTACTAATGCACTCCTCAACGATGTATTTGGACCTGTCATATGACTCCAAAATTCCGTTAGCCTTTGACTCCCATCAAAGTGAGAGAGAGTCAAGGATCTTCTCTACACGATCCTCTTGGGAAATCATCTTCCCCAGTCCCTCCAAAGCGTTCACGATATCAGTGAACCTTGTGAACATTTCTGAAATGCTTTCGCCTTCCTGCATCTTAAACATTTCATATTTAGATATAAACACAGTTTGTTTAGATTTCTTTACCTTTGTTGTCCCTTCATGACAAATCTCCAAAGTATGCCAAATATCGTTGGCCGTTATGCACATGGAGATGCGGTTGAGCTCATTTGCAAAGAGAGCGCAATGTAATGCATTCATGGCCCTCGCATTGAACTTGATTAAGTCCTTCTCTGCCTTTGTCCTAGAAGCCGCAGGAGTAGTGTGCTTCTCAAATGGCACCTCTGTGATGTCTCATAGGTCTTGACCCACCATGTAGATCATCATTCTGATCTTCCAACTTGGTTAGTTGGTTCCGTTGAAGAGCGGGGGTCGAACGGTTGAATGACCTTCTTCATGACACAAGGATGTAGCGTTGAATGCCATTGTTGCAGTATGCGATAACCTCACTCTGATACCAATTGTAGGGATCGTCTAACCCTTGCAATACTAACAACACACACTAGAGGGGGGTGAATAGTGTAATGGCAATAAAATTGTCCAATTAAAATTTAACTTGCAAATACTGAATTATAAATGCAAAAGGAATTAAAAGGCACAATCAGTCCAAACGCAAACACAAAGTTTTATCCTGGTTCCCTAAACTTGGGTACATCCGGCCACTCCAATATTCACTATATTCCCACACAGAGAAGTGAATACAAATCTCACAAGGAGATACCCCACAAAGAGGATTTATGCCCTACACAAGGACCCAACCAATCCTACACGAGGATTAAGACTCCCACACAGAGAATCACTAACTCCCACTCAGAGAATTAGGGTTAGCCCTATACTAGGACACTAAACTCCCACAAAGAGAGTTACTCCCACAAAGAGAGTTATTCCCACAAAGAGAATATCCTAAGTCCCAGAAAGAGACAACCTCCCACAAAGAGAGAAAGATCTAATTCCAACAAAGAAAATTAGAAACACAAATTACACCAAGTAAAGTAAATACTCTTATATATGCCTTGAGATGCTTACTCATGAATGGATGCAAGGCATGGAAGAGGATCTACAAGTGTTGAGATATGCTTGAGAGCACTTGGATGAATTCCCTTGAGCTGGACTTCAAAGCATGAAGATGAATGAGAGCTCTTGAGAGGGAATTGAGGGAGTTTGAGAGTGGCTTATAGATCTCTTGAGATTTTCAATAGCATCAAGAAGTATAAGAGATATCAGCCCACTCATATATATATGAACCATATATCAAACCCCAAAACCCAAGAAAACAGCCAAAGAATCAATTCAGCAACGGCTATAAACTGGGCGAAAACGACAGGAACAGTCGACTGATGATCAAAAAACAGTCGACTGATCAACGGCTAGAAAATATCCAACGGCTATAATCTGAGCCAGGACAGTCGACTGAAGAAGACAGTACAGTCGACTGAGAACAGGACAGGCGCCTGTAAATCCTTCAGCAGGTGACTGCTGCAGGGGATGGAATTAAACAGAGAGCTGCACTCTATCTCCAGTTATTCGCAGAGGCGACTGCTGTCAATAATACAGTCGACTGTCTATTAGTCAGGTGACTGTAAAACCTTAATCAGTCGTCAGCTGAATAAGATGGAGAAAAGATAGAGAGATGCAGAGATTGCACATACGCTACTCAGGCGACTGATGACCAATCTACAGGCGACTGTAAACATACAGGCGACTGTAAACTATCCAGTAGTCGACTGTGCGTAAAGATCAGGTTTGAGTCAATTGAAATGTTGACTTGAGTTGTGCATATCAGGCGACTGTAGAAGGACCTACAGACGACTGGAAATCACCCAGTCGACTGTGTTTCCTTCATCAGGCGACTGATGGAAAGCCAGAGACTCCAAATGAGTCTTTGGATAGAGTAACCTTATTGGGTTGGATTCTATGATAATCCTAAGGCTCACTAAGATGGTTAGATGCATATGTATGAATGAGTAAACCATCTAAGACGGCATTACATTAATCCTAGACTAAAAAGAGAGAGAAAAAAATAAAGTAAATTACATGGATTACAATGCTTTCCTTAGTGTCTAAGTCTTCAATCTTGATGCCTGGATTGCTCTCCACCATTTCCAAGCTTTGGCACTCCTTGAGTCTAAGCTTTGGTCCTTCTTCACATGATGTCCATCCTTACACCAGGTGATTAGTCTCCAAGAAAGATATTCTTGAAATAAACTGAGAGACTAAAACATGGGAGTCATTAGCAACAACATAATGTTGTGATCATCATCAAAATAAGATTGGTATGAAACACCAATACTCAACAATTATCTAATGTTTACTACATTATTGATTAACTTAGATAAAACTATACCAAACAGCTTACTGTTATTTCGAACAAGATGTTTGTGCTATTCACACAGAGATAAATAGCCTCGAGAGTATCATTTCTCTACATCTCCCACTTGCACTCAGGCCCATTTATCTCGATATCTCATACCGTTTATACATAAGTTTTCCCGATTTCATGTGGTAGGGCCTTTGTGAGTGGATCTGCTAAAACCGTCTACAGTATAGACTTAAGGGGTTTCTATGTTCATGTTAGACCAACCATTTGAATCTCATTCAAATAATTTGCTTGGTCTATCGGAATCCATAATATTTTGTTTCCTTGGATCTTATCCAGTTCATCGTACCTTACGATAATAATTTTAAATATATTACTGGTCATTTCAAATGACGCATATCTATTTCTGATAAACTTTCAAACTTTTTAATTACTTTGTCAAAATATATGTTCCATCCCTTTGATGCCTCGCATGTAATTTGTTTGCTCCCACTGACCTTGAAAACTCCTTTTGTGATTCATATAAGTTGGTTCGTCTAAATCATATTTAGAAAAACGAACGTATAATCGAATATTCCAGTTTTCATGGTCATCATGAGCATTTACATCGAGTTTGGTTAGAGTAGATCTGTACACATCTGCTGGCAAAAACGGTTTCATCATAATCCGTTTTATATGAATTAGGTTGAAAACCGTTCTCGACCAACATCATTGTACTTCACTATTTTCTTTCTACACCAATCTTTTAATTTAAAGATTTACTTGCAGAAAGTGAGGAAACATTTTCCTTGGGCATGTAAACTAAATTCCAAAATTTATTTACGCACACGGACCTATTCTGATGGCATCATGTTATAAATCGGAGTTACTACTCCGAATTTCATCCTAGGAGTTGACTAAGTCATCATCAATTATGATGTCTAACTCGACTCTTCGTCTTACGAGATTCGAGTAATTATACAACTTCCTTACGATTGATTTAATGAATATCTTATTGATAATGTCCTCATAGAATATTATCAAAACATAGGCATTACTATCTGGGACTTAACCCAGAGGGAGGACTTAACTCAAAGTCACTTGCTATGGATTTCACCAAGTCTAACTAAGTGTGATTCATACCTTTTAACACACTGATGTGTTAACAGACTTGACCTGAGAGAAAATTATTTTTTCTTTTAATTACGCAAGATTTTATATAGCTAAGTATTTAACCATTCGATCTAATCGAATCAGTTTAAATACTTTTGTCATTTCGTTCTTCATTTTATCAGACTTGTGTTTCATCAAGAACATGTGTCTTAATAAAATATAAGAATTACTTATTTTGGTTAATCTAGACTCGAGTACATTAGTATGTACGAGACTGAGTTCGATAACTCATTCTCCCATTGTCTTACAGATGGGTTTCAGCCATTAAATCTAAGAGGATAAGATTCGCAAGTGTCCGTAAACTTCATAATACGAGAGGTCAGACCCCTCTTTATGTGACTTGTGTAGCTTAGTCTCTCGATACGGCCTAGTCTATTTTGCCATATAAGTTTGCTACTATCTTGTGTATTTATATATTAACATCTAATATATATA
The DNA here is from genome assembly GCA_030789695.1 of Scilla litardierei. NCBI lineage: Eukaryota > Viridiplantae > Streptophyta > Magnoliopsida > Asparagales > Asparagaceae > Scilla > Scilla litardierei. The sequence continues at coordinate 264,942,081 of CM061141.1, read as the reverse complement.
TTATCGTTATACATATTACTCATTGCTTCAGAAGCAATGTGACAACATTCGTCAAAATGTGTAAAGCTTTTGTATAATATGATATCGTGACATCAAAATATGTCACATTTTCATTCCCTCCTACTTATGCCTGTACTAATGATAAATTAAACTATTTAACTCGATTGACTTTCTGGAGTGCCTTCTTCCTTTTCTAAATCACATTTAGATATAATAGCTCAACATATATGAATAGCTATGCAAGCATCTCATGTATACAAACGCCTGAGCTTTGCAACCTTGAGTGTAGCTCAACAAGTTGCTTGTCTCAAGATCTGATGTGGATACATAGCCTTGCACCGTTCATGCACTCGTATTCGACTCAAACAGTTTGATCGAATTCTTTAACTTTGCGGATCAAAATTGTTTTCCATATAACCTTGAGTGTAGCTCAACAAGTTGTAGGGAGAAACATACTTCGAATATCCTATATGTTCAAGCTGCCATATATAGAGGCGAGTGACATGTAGCGTGAATTTATTTGTTGGACCCAGAACTTAATGAAATCATATTTCTTAAGTCTGTTCTTTAGAATGTCATTTTAATGTCAACGAGAGTATAGTTTAATTCTATCAATTAGAATTTAACTTGATATTCAATTAATCAACCTATTTGACCAGTTAACTTATTTCATTAAAATATTATATTTTGATTCCATTTGTAAACTTAGAACTTACCCTAGTTTAGCATATGTTCAATATTAAATATAGGTAAATTGGCTTTTATCTATCTATACCCTCCCACTAATTTTGCGATCATTTTAAGTCTTAACAATGGACGATTTAATCGAATTAAATAAATGGGTAAGAGATCCAATCACCCTGAGCCTAACAACCTTGAGTGTAGCTCAACAAGTTGCTTAACTCTGCGATCGGTAGATGACTCTTCATCAATCATATCAGATTTGACTCTCTTATCGGGTTTTACACCTTGCCATTTGTGATCATGAGTGTGCTCATCCAAATCACAATGACCAGTCTAGTCGGACCCTTGTTTTCTCGTCTAGCCTGACTTACCCGGCGCTTGGTGTATTCACGACACGTCGGTTTGGGTCAGGTCTTAGACTACATCTAGCCAGACTACATTATTGACTTAACTTGTGCCGGCGCTCGGTGTATTCACGACTCGACGGTTTGGGTCAAGTCAAGATTTCATCTTATGTATAGAGAAGTTGGTTTCTACAAGGTTGCCATGTCACAGCTTGAGTGTAGCTCAACAACTGGAACACGGGTCATATAGTTGCCAACCCCTAAAACAAGGAGGGCTACGGCTAATCTTGAAGAAGATTATTAACGTATTTGACTTAGATATAGTTTAGGGTATCATATAATCATGATTCGCGTCATTGCGGTCCAGCGGAACACAGCCAGGGAATTGACTAAGGCAGGATCACTTATCCCTTGGCTAGCTAGGGTGATCCAACAAACTTAGCCAAGCACATTGACTGGATCATGGTCCATTGAATGAAGCTTGTCATTTTTATATACGTGCCATAGACTAAAAAGCTTTTATTAACAACTAATTAATCCTATCAACTAGTTGAATCCTTAAATTCAAAATTTTAGGATTTGTTACATAACTTTCATTAAATCCTTATCAAATATAAGGTTCACGTGCTATCCTAATCGTTATTAGGATTTTAATAAATTTATTAACAACGCTAATAGCGAAGTCCTTTAATGAAAATTAATTGCATAACAATTAGAATTAAAATTTTCATTAAAGCGACTACTCTAATCTGGAATTAGGTCTTAAAGTGTTGTTAATGTTTTATTAAAACATAGCATGTCCTTAGAATTTATCTCATAAATTTTAACGAGTTCTTAATGGCTGACCTAAGAGGGTTGTCTTGTGTTATCAAATAAGTGACAACATTTGCATAGCCATTAACATAAAGTTACATTAATTTTATCGCATAAAAGAGTGTACAACTATTTAACAATTAAATAGAATAATGTTTATCAAATAAACTATTTTAGCATGCATACTTAAATTTAACATTTAAATTTAAAAATATGATTTTTAAACCATTTTATTTTATCTCATAAAATAAAAAACTTGTTTTTAAAAAATCACAAAATTTGCATGCTACTTAAAATATTTATCGCATAAAAATTTTAAAGTTTTAAAATCAGTTTTAAAATTATCACATAAATTTAAAACATCATTTTAAAAATTTCATGCTTAAAATTTTATCACATAAAATATTTAAACATCTAAAATCATTTTAAACCTATCGCATAAAGTTTTAAAGTTTTAAAATCAGTTTTAAAATTATCACATAAATTCAAAACATCATTTTAAAATATTTCATGCCTAAAATTTTATCATATAAAATATTTAAACATCTAAAATCATTTTAAACTTATCACATAAATTTAAAGAAGCATTCAATTAATTAATCGCAGTCCTAGATCAGCATACAGACATGGCCCTGATACCACTATAGGGATTTGGCGGACCCTTGGGGCATAAAAACTCTATTCCCGTCCTAAGTCGGACGGAACATAGACAAAAAATGCGCAGCGGAAAAATAAACAAGTTAATCTAATAAACATGCAGCCCTAAGGAACAAGACCCTTAGCCAGGATCTCCGCCAACTCGGGGTGGATCTGACCACCCCCAAGAGGGATCTAAACTACTGCGAATAATTAAAACCAAAGCTTCTAAAAACATACTCGGAATCTTGACCCTCGGGCGGGCAAGATGTTCCGCACCGTCTTCCGAGCTGCTCCTCGTACCACGCCGAGCCGCTCCTTGAACCGCTCTGCATCCTGCGACGAGCAATCCTTGTGTCGCCGAGCCAATCACACGCCGAAGAAAGTTTCACGCGAGTGAAAGCCTTCGCCAAGATTTCGGATCCAAATCCGAACACCTCGTGGCTTTGCTAGAGCCCTTCAGGAATAAGGCAGAAATATAGGGAGAAGAAGAATTAATTTAAGCTTTGATCTGAGCGTGCTCCAACATTTACGGGAGTCGCTCAGATCTGGAGCTTGGGACGAGTTTTGAGGAGGGGAGCAGACCTCTATTTATATAGGCGGCTGACTGCTCCCCTTTACTCAAAATCCGATGTGGGACTAAATTTGGAGTTAATCAATTCAATTTAGTTTGCCCTTCACAAAGGCCAAACTTCTGTGAATTTTAACTCCCTCACCGTTGAGCTTCATGATTGATACAACCTATCAATTTGAAGGGCGTTCAACAGTGAACACATAGGAAAAAACGGCACGTCAATCCGAGTCCGTTTGACCCCTCAATCTAAAGTTGATCCCAAGAGTGTATTTTCGCACAAAACAGTAGCCGCCTAAAAGAATCAGTCATCTAGGGTTCTGAACCCATTGTGGGGCCCACAGAGTGGGCCCCCACGACTTGTGCGCGCGCAGTGCACGCGCTGGGCGCGTGCACGGGCTTATGGAGGGGCGGGCCTGCATCAAATGCGGGCCCATTGGGGCGTTTCACCCGCGTCAGCTGACGCGTGCGTCAACCTGTGTCAGCAGACTGACTCCCACGTCAGCCGAGTGGGCCCGCTGACACGGGTGTCAGCCTGCGTCAGCAGGCTGATGCGCATATCAGCGGGCCCAGGCATGGGCCCCTCCTTTAGGTACCCCCATGGGTATAATCTGGGTTTCTTTTGGGCTTTCACTATGGGCATTCTATTTAACACTTTAAATAAAATTATAGGGCTCGTTTGAACTCTGTTTTTGACACGGTTTGAACCTGCGCTAAGAGCGGGATGAACTCATGTTACCGGTAACCTTTTCCTTACGTTTATTTCATTAAATATCATCGTAAACTATTTATGACACATTTAATCCGGTTTGCATCAAATGCAAAATAGTCCATATCTAAGCTTAAAATTATTATATTGCATCAAATGCAATATTCCATCCCTTGCATCAAAATGCAAAATTCTTCTCCCTAATGTTTCTACCTATTACTAGACGAAGGTCGCACTCTGTATGAGACCCTACAGCCTGACCATTACAACAGGTTGGGCTCGAAGCCCTATACGGCAGTGACCACGAGCAATGGTTGCCGTCCCTGCTTCAGAATCATAATTATGTGGTTGACTCATCAACATGAGTATTGTCGGGACCACCCTGACTGTGTCAGTGAAGAATCCTGCAGTTTTAGTCTCTTCGTCTAAACTATGTCGTGTAGATCAAGTCTAGGGTACGGTCAAACTGTTACCCCCAATAACTTGACTCCGGTTAGTTTCCATCGATCTTTAGTAAACTAATGTTGGACTTCTTCCAACATACTCTGATCAGATATTTTACTAAAGACCGAACTAACTCTACGACACTAACTCCCATTGACTGGGAGAGACGAATCCTCTCTTGGTCTTTACTCTCCTCGAACGCTTCAAGTGACACCCAATCAAAGACCTTTCGACAGGCCTAGCCTCGAAGCTAGGTCAGTGATCTAAGTGGCACCGTCCACGCACTGGTTCGTACAATGACCTCAAGTCAAAAGACCAACTTTCCAATCATCACTAAGAGTTAGCATTGACAAATTGGTCAATATAACCACATGATAACTCTTGTGGATCGTTCAGTGAACTCATGCTTTAATGAGCACCTGTGTCTCGTCTTCGACTTCGCCAAGTCAAACGATCATGAGATCATCGCCACCGCTAAACGGTGAAGACTAAGACACAATGGCATATCCGATGTTTCGATATCCTTATCTCGAAACATCTATGACCATGAACCCTTTTAGACTTATGCTACTGACGGTCAAACATTTCTCCATGATCGAGATACTCATCTCGATAGATGTTTGACCTTGCATAAAGTCTCAGGACTTTACCTAAGTTATTATCTAATGTTTACTACATTATTGATTAACTTAGATAAAACTATACCAAACAACTTATTGTTATTTCGAACAAGATGTTTGTGCTATTCACACAGAGATAAATTGCCTCGAGGGCATCATTTCTCTACACGACTTAGGCCGGACGTCGATTTTATTGCCCTAAGGATCCAAAAAACCCTACAGTTGTATCAGAGCTTGTTGATGCTTGAGTACAGGTTCTCGGGTTATGAGCTGACCCGAAGTAATCACTCTTACCGTACCAAGTCACGATAAGATGTGGATCTTAAGATGGGTTGGGTGTTTTCGAGAGGCATGACATAAAACAAGTTCGTGAGGGATCTTGTGACGGGTCTAGGGTGCCATGGACGTTGGCCTTACCAGCATTGCAATGATATCAGAGCGATACCCTACAGTGGTATCAGAGCCATGTCTACTTGATCTATATTTTGCAATTATAAAATGTATATGATACAGCATGTTTCTCCATGAGATGGAGGTTGTGATTTAAACTATTAAAATTGTCGTTTTCCAATGCAATATTTTTTATTTTCGAATTTTTTTTTTGAAAATTTGATTTAATTTTAAAATCATGTGATAACTTTAAAAATTAGAAATTTATAATTATTTGATAATTATTGATGTAACTTAAACATATGTGATAAATTTTAAGTTGCATGTTTAGCAAAAAATTTATGAGATACTTTTAATTGCTATGATTATCATGCTAAAATGTTTAGTTGATAATTTTAATGGTTATATTAGTTCTTATTGATTATGTGATAATTCAAGAAAGACTATTAGAATAGCCATTAAAAACTTTCAGATAATTATAAGATAATTTTTGATGGACATACTATGATTTAAAAAATTGTTGCAAAAAATTAAATTCCTGTTTAGGGTAGCCCTCTCCAAATTATTATTTTAATTGTTCTAATAATACATTTTGAAAAAGGCTATGATTTAAATTTATAGCAACTTGAATTTTAAATACCTAATACATAATTAGGAAACGCCCTTAAAAATCCTTATAGTTGATAAGGACATTAATAAAAGTTATTAACCAATCCTAATAATTTCTAATTTTAGGATTCAAACTAGTTTATAGGATTAACTAGTTTTAATGAAGCCATTTCTAATCGATGGCACACATATGAATAATTAGTTTTCTTCAATGGACCATGATCCGGTCTAGTGTTTTTTTGACTAGTGTTGTGGATCACCCTAGCTCGACTGGGGATAGTGATCCTGGCCTAACCAAATCCCTGGCAGTGTTCCGCTGGACCGCAAGGACACGAATTATGATTATGTGACACCGTCGATTATATCTAGTCAATTACGTTAAAAATCTTCTTCAAGGTTAGCCGTAGCCATCCTTGTTTTTGGATTAGGGGACTAAAACATGTCTGTCATGGTTGTTGAGTCTCCTCAAGCTATGACATGGTCTCTTTTAGAAACCGACTCCATCATACATGTGATGTAGTCTAGTATTAACCCAAACCGCTGTGTCGGGTCTCCTCGAGTATTAGTGTAAGTTAATATTGGACTTGAAAACTAGGGTTTGACTAGACTAGTCATTATGGTTTGTTGAGTCTCCTCAAGATCATAAGTGACTAGTAGTAAAACCCAATAAGGAGTCACATGTAATGTGATTGATAATGAGTTTATCTACCAACTGCAGAGTTGATCAACTTTTTGAGTCTTCTTAAGGTTGTGAAGCTCATGGTGGTTGGGTCTTTATCCCATTAAATAACTATATTCGTTCATCTATATGGCTAAAAATGATCGTAGAAATAATGGGAGAATATAGTTGAATAAAAATCATTTTAACTATATTTAAAAATCATGAACATATGCTAAATTAAGGTAATTCTATGTTTTACCAAAGTGGAATCCAAAATCATAATATCCTTAAAAGTAATAAGTCAACTGGACAAAATGATTATTTAAGGTATATTTGTTAAACCAAACTATATTCTCACTGATATTAAAAGTTTCCTTCCTAGCACTGAGTTAAGGACAATGATTTCCTTAAACTCTAAAGTCTAACACAATAAAAGCACGCTACTTAATACTCGCCTTTATGAGCAGGGGCAGCTTGAACATACTGATGTTTAAAGCATGTTTCTCCGTACAACTTGTTGAGTCTTCTCAAGTTTGCATGGAAAACAGTTTCAATCTGCAAGGTTGGAAACTTTGATTAAACTGTTTGACTCGAAGATGTGTGTAAGAGCGGTGCAAGATAGTGTATCCAAATTAGATCTTGAGACGAGCAATTTATTGAGTCTCTTCAAGGTTGTAAAGCTCAAGTGTTTGGATGCATGTGATGCTTGCACAGCTAATGTTTGTGTTAGGACATGAAGTGTTTAAATATGATTTAGAAAGGAGAAGGTGTAACGGCCGCTTTCCGACCGTTCGTATTTTCTGCGCGTACGACTCTTTTCGTGTGCGTATTTTATTTAGCCTCTTCTTGGATTCGGTCTATGTAATGTGATATGTCGTTGTGACCGTATCGAAGTGTAAAATTTTATAGTAATTTTTGGAAACGTCATTTCACGGCTCGTTTTCTCGCAAAACAGCTTTAAATGGAAGGGTGTTTTGGTCTTTTGCCTTCAACACTCAGTTCTTCATTTTATAATAATTTTCGGTAGGATTAGCACATGGCCGACCCCGTAGCCCCGTACTTCTCGTCTCTGTGATCGTCTCGGTATTTTCAGAATATTTTTCTGATGCCCGTAGTGGGACTTATCCCTTAATCAAATTTCAACCCTAATTAGTCGTTAACCTTTTCAAATTCAAAACTCTAATATGTTTAAAACTTTAATTCAAATTTTGAAAACTCCGGTCAAATCCTAATAATACTAATATACCTAATATATACCCGAAGTGTCTTCCAAAATCCCAACCAATCATCCACGATATCAGCCACTCCCAAATAAATCTCCCCACGTTCTGCAAACACCCTCCCCTTTCTATCATTTAATAATACTAGGGTATTCTTTTCTCCCAGCCGCCACAAAAACGCTCCCATTCTTAAACCCTAGGCTACACACCCTTCACGTGTTGTTCCCAGGCCGTCACCCTACATTTCCCTATATAAATGAAACCTAGTCTCTCTCTAGGCTACTGCCCTACTCCCTTTAATATAAAAAAAACCTAGGGCTTGAGCTTTGGCAGCCGCCGCTTACCCCTCTTCTCCCTCCTCTTCCTCCAGCGTCGTGACCCTTCCCTCGAACGCAGGAGAAGCCCCAGATCGCCAGAAGCACCCGCGTCTCGCCGTTCTCCACCGAAATAAGCCGCCAGCAGCCCGTCGGGCTGTCTCTCCTCACGCGCACAGCAGTAGCCCGATATGCTGCTCTGTCCGGTGCCGCCCGGCCAGCCAAGCACCGTCGAGGCCTCCCCAGGTTGCCGTCGACCTCCCCTAGGCCGCCGCCGCCGACTGCACTCCGACCAAGCTCCGGTTGATCTGAAACAGCGACACGGCAGCCAGCGGCGTGTTCCTTTGGCGACGTTTCGATGTCACGTCGTTCTCGCGAGGTCCCCCGCTGTTCTGATCCTTCCAGCAGCCCTCGCCTAGCAATGTTTCTTGCCGTCCCGATCTGTCCCAACGACGCTCAACGTCGTTGCTTTCACGTGCGATAATTTTCCGTCGCCGTAGACGCCTTACACGACGTCCCCTTGCTCGTAGATCTACTCCCGCTTGCTGTCCAGCACCTTGCTCGCTGCCCTCACTTCCAGTTTGCTACCCGAACGTGTCTTGCTACATTAAACGTAGCCGAGACGCCGTAGACGACGAGGAGCTTCCACCGTTCAGACTCTACTTCCATTCTATGTCAAACACCGGAGAGGTTGGTTCCCCTAACATGTAGTGAACCCACACCGTAGCTCATCAAAACCTAAATAAAATCAGCAACTTAATTTAACTAAAGTTATTTTTGTGCATATTTAAAACGTTGTCCACCGTAGGAAAGATCGACGAATGGACTAATTTTCTGTGCACATAGGGTAGACGTCGATCTAGACTGAACAAAACATCAAAAGACGTGACTTTTGACTGATAGGATGGTCCCGCCAAATTTAGAAACAAACCGTAATAGGATTGACAAAAAGCGCGATCTGACACCGCCGTGATCCTGTTTCAGACGGACCATCGCCGACGCGACGCTTTGACGGGACGCTCCGGACAGACGACGCACTCGCCACCGCAGGCAAGTGTACTCACTTGTAATTTCGGCCGTGTTTAGGCCATAGACTCTTAGAACTGTTAAAACGTAAACAAAGAGCACGGGATGTGAAATGATAGCATCCGGGACCCCCCTTGACAGCTTAGACTTGACGACAAAGTCTAAGCACAACAACAACAACAACAACTGACACCTTAGGGTTATTCTGTGTGTGCGTGCGTGTGGATACCCTATAATGAACTTTCCCTCGACTCTGGCATATCATGTCACGAAAGCCTACGGGCGTTTCAGGTGCCCTCCATGCGAGGCTGATCTCTGGTTGTCTTTTCTTGAGCACTTTGGGTGGAGGAAGGTTGAGCGTTCCCTCGGCTTGGCGGGTTTGGCCACCCACAAACCGAAAGGCGTGAATCTCTCTTGTCACCCTCAGTCTTTTCTTGTCCCGTGCACTAGGTTGAGCGTTCCCTCGGTTGAGAAGGTTCTGGCCGCCTTCTAACCGAAAGGCGTGAACCTTAGTGACACACTCCTCAGTCTTGTCTTGTCATGTGCACTAGGTTGAGCGTTCCCTTGGTTGAGAAGGTGCTGGCCACATTCTAACTGAAAGGCGTGAACCTTAGTGACACACTCCTCAGTCTTGTCTTGTCCCGTGCACTAGGTTGAGCATTCCCTTGGTTGAGAAGGTGCTGGACGCCTTCTAACCGAAAGGCTTGAACCTTAGTGACACACTTCTTGTCTTGTTTGTCTTGTCCCGTGCACTTGGGTTGAGCATTCCCTAGGTACAGACCGAAAGGCGTGAACCTTTATGACACACACGGTACTTCTTGTCCTGTTCTGTCCCATCTAGTTTAGTCCCGTAGCTAGTAGCACACGCTACGACTACTGTCGGTCTCGTTTACTTCCTGCACCGTTTTACTTTCTGCCATGTCATAAGCACGCCATTTTAATCAACCAGTAAAATGTTGCTTTAAATTATATTTCACTTGCAGTAGAATCTAACCCTTTCTTGTAAACTTTACCTGACGTACAGTTCCTTTTCTCTTGGGTGTTGTACGTCAGGTGTTGAGCCAGAGCACGTGGACGAGCCAGACATTCGTGAGTACATGGAGCCAGAGGACGTCGACCCGGAGTACGTACCTGACGAGGACTAGTCCTAGAGGTCCCTCGTCATCGCTGTTTCAGAGATTTCCTACTTTCTAGTTTGGGTGCGTAGCACCGTTTACTTTTTTGTCTAGGTTGGCTTGCACCCGTAGTTTACTTTCTGCGTTGTTGCCATGCTGGGCATTACTTCATTTATTAGACTCTTATACTTCTGGATATCTTGATGGAATAAAATGAATGCATTTCATTTCAGTACTTTCTGTTGTTACGAATTTTATAAATGCAAGAACCTGGAAATTTTTTAAAATGGTACCCCCTACAGACTCTTATTGGGTCCGAGCTTCACAGCTCCGGCCCAAGCGGGCCTTAGTCATGCTTCGCCTCCGTAGTTTTAGGAAGCGGGGTGTGACAGGTTTTAGTGGTGGCCCATGCAGGTCTTGTAATTATAAAAGTTCGTAGCAATAGTGTTACTCGCATTCATTTTATTATCCAATTAGCATGTACGAGTCTAATTTGGGTCTTCCTTGTCAATAGGATGGCAGGAAGATGCAATACCCAGGAGCTCAACTGATGGAGTTCCAGGGGACCGGGGCGGTGAATTTCGTCAGTTTCTGGGCCTCATGAGGAAGATGCTGGACGTTCAGCATCAATTGGTTCAGCAGTCCCATCAGGCTGCCCGAGCCGTCCAGGCTCCACCACCGCCACCTGCCCCGAGAGCTGCTCCTAGAGTGAAGCAGTTCAATGAGCTTCAGCCGATGACATTTTCGGAGAAGGAAGGACCGTTAGGTGTTGATGAGTGGATCCAGAGCACCGAAGAGAAGCTGGTAGCTGCGAAGATTCCTGAGGATACCAGAGTTGAGATAGCGAAGATGCAGCTGGCTGAGAATAGATTCCTGAGGATACCAGAGTTGAGATAGCGAAGATGCAGCTGGCTGAGAATGCTAGAAGCCAGTCGAGTGGAAGACTTTCAAGTCCATGTTCCGAGAGAAGTATTTTCCTAAGGCTGCTAAGAGGGAGCTTCTGAGCCGATTTGTGAATCTGAAGCAGTGGGATATGACGGTTGATGAGTACGAGGCAGAGTTTGATATGCTTAGTCGATTTGCCTATCATATGGTGAAGAAGGAAGAGAACCGAGCTGATCGGTTTCGTCTGGGACTGCGTCCAAAGATTCAGGCTTCCATGTCCTCGGCAGACTTTTCGACCATGGGAGCTGTGCTGAATGCCGCCCGGAATCATGATATCGTGGCACGTCTACCTGATCCTTCTGATGATGGAGGAAAGCGACTGATGGAGCAGCATAGGCCTTCTGCTTGGTCTATAGTGGGACCAGTTCAGTCTATACCTTTCAAGAGGTCAGGAGCACCTGCTCAGAGCCAGGCCAAAGAGCGATGTTTTTTCTGTGGCAAAGCTGGGACATCGTCAGAACGATTGCAAGAAGAGGCTGAGTTTGTGTCTGGCATGTGGAGCCACCACACACGTCACTAAAGATTGTCCGAGGTATCGCCATGTGGAGGGCGGAGCGCCAGCCCCACTGCAGAGTAGAGCGCCTGCCTCTACTCAGAGAGGAGCTGTTGTCCACGGAGCATATACCATGACAGTAGTGGATGGCGTCATTGCAGGTAAATCCATAGTTTTAGTCTTTCATATTGTAGTTTAGCTTATTTTTTGGCTGCTTATGTATGTTTCAAAACTTTTTGTTTCTTTTCAAATCAAACATTTAATGTTTTGGGATTAGCCCACAAAGATCACAACCCACATATCTTTCCTCATCCAACACCACAACTCCACACGTTTTTTTCCAAATGTTTTAAAATATGCCATTGACCTTAAACTTCCTTTCTTTTCTTTCCCTCTCGGGAGTGTTATTTTTTATTGTTATGATATTGTTAGTACTAGCTATTATTATTATAGGGTTATGTTTGCAGGCAGGCTTAGAGTGAGATGAGATATGTTGTACCAGTGATTAGTTGATTTGGAATAACAAGGATGTTAGACTAGATTTCTTTGGATGAAAAGAATGAGGTGTCCAAGACTTATTAATGATACCAATGTGCAACGGACTCAATGGGGACTCTGGATGAATGAAATTATACACAGGGAGATGGGAACTTATCAGATCTGAAACTTGGACGAGTGGTAGATGGGAGTAGCTATGGAGTTATAGTATGATTTAGAGTAATCATGAAATGAGTAGAGCATTTAAAGCATCAAGACTTGATTATTAAGTTGACGTGAGAAGACATTGGGGATAACACGACGCGTTTGAGATGAATGAATGGTTGGGTAGCCGGATTTAATATTGGATGAGATTAGTTATAGCGAGTAAGGATAAGATGTGATTTTGATAGTTCAATTTTGGCGGATGAATTTATGGGATGGTATGACGAAGCATGTATTGAGGACAAGGCGATTGTTGATTGGTGAAAGGTGTTATAAGATAGACAAAGTTTTTTTCTTAGATTGGTGATTGAATAGAACATTGTTTTAGCAATTGATTAATGTTGGGAAGAGATTGAGAAATTTAAAGATGTTATGAGCGATGATGTTTAGTGGAGTGGTATGGTATGAGAAGATGATTATTATTTTTATAAGGACTTGGAGTTGGAAATTTGAACGGCAGTGATGTGCCTATAGCTAAGTGTTAGGATGTGAGTTTAGTCGTAGCATTATCTAGTGAAAGGACGAGTAATGATTAATTGTTGTGGAACGCTGGTTAAAGTTGTAGGATTATCGATCTTTATGCGGAATATGGGAGTTGTGGGCATAAGTGTTTATAGATATTATTATTATTAGTATAAGTGATTCCGAGGGCGGAATCATTTCTAAGGTGGGTAGAATGTAACGGCTGCTTTCCGATATACCGTTCGTATTTTATGCACGTACGACTCTTTTCATGTGCGTATTTTATTTGGCTTCTAGTTGGATTCGGTCTATGCGATGTGATATACCATTGTGACCGTATAGAAGTGTAGAATTTTATAGTAATTTTTGGAAACGTCATTTCACGGCCCATTTTCTCGCAAAACAGCTTTAAATGGAAGGGTGTTTTGGTCTTTTACCTTCAACACTCAGTTCTTGTTTTATAATAATTTTCGATAGGATTAGCACGCAGCCGACCCTGTAGCACCGTACTTCTTGTCTCTGCGATCGTCCCGGTATTTTCGGAATATTTTTCCGATGCACGTAGTGGGACTTATCCATTAATCAAATTTCAACCCCTAATTAGTCCTTAACCTTTTCAAATTCAAAACTGTTATGAATCAACTACTGGGGGAGGAGCCCCCAGCTCTTTATTTATAGGCAATTGGGGGAATACAGATATGGGCTTACAATGATATGGGCCTATCTCTAGGATAGCCCAGAATCTCACCCAACTACAGTTAAATAACCGTTCACAACACTCCCCCTTATCCAGCCATAGGTGTGGACTCTGCTCGTGAATGCTTCAGGATTCTGAGCGTATAAGAGTCTCACATGGGGTGGATACTTCAGGATCCTGAGTTGGTGAGATTTGCCTCGTTAAAACCTCTAGCTATGGAAAACCCAGTGGGAAAAACCATAGTTAAGGAAAAAGAGTGCAAACGCTCTTTAACTCCCCCTGATTTGTACAAGTGACTCTGCTCATGAATACTTCTGGATTCTGAGCGTCACAGAAGGGTGGATACTTCGGGATCCAAAGTTGATTTGATTTGCCTCGTTAAAACCTTTGGCTATGGAAAACCCAGTGGGAAAAACCATAGCTAAGGGAAAAGAGTACAAATTCCCTCAACTCCCCCTGATCAGTAAAAGCTCTTAGGCTTTCAGATCTCTTAGGCTTATCTCATCACTCCTATTTACAATATTCCGAAAATGTACATAGATTACAAATTTTGTCACCATCAAGCAGATGCTGAATCCAGAAACTCTGGAGAGGTGTGCTAAGTTTCGTCGCCTATGATGTGGTCTTCAGACTATATGGTCAGCTCCACAGAACCAGCCTCTATCCCAGTCGTCACTGGGATGTGATGTACCACCAGGCGCCCTTAAATACACCATTGGTGTGATTCTGGAATGGTGAGGATCTCGGAATTATAGGATGATGTTGCCTTCATAAGTTGCTTTGCATATTTGCAGCAGATGGTTATCCCACTGTTGGTACCTGTTCTGTGATTTCTCAGTATAGGGACCTGACCTGTAACCTGCATTCGCATAAACATTGGAGGATGCTACTACATTTTGTAAGTCCAAATATTTCGACCCTTGGAGGAAGCGCAGAAGGCTTAACTCAGGTCTAATGGCCCTTTTTAGGTGTCAACTATCTCTGGCTAATGAGTTTACTACAATTGCTATACCGGGACACATGCAGTTAGCCAGGAGTGCATGATTGCACTTAGATAAGGGACTTTAGGACCAGTTATATCCTCCCCCTCTTCCAGCGATCGGAAGGGTTCTTTTTATACATCCAGTAAGTGTACCACAGTAGGTGTACTTTGGATGACAATGGTCATGTTAATTTCTCCAACGCACTTCTGGGCGTTTGTAACAGGATTCTATGAGCCATGACTTTATATTTGCCTAGGTCTTTTCATGTTCAAAGGTCAGGCTTGTACATGTAGTTCGGTTTTCTCTTTAGGAGATCCGATGAGATTTTAGTTGTCTCCAACTATGATCTCTAATCCTGTTCTTTGCACAGATGCAAAGACAACCTTCAGTAGAAATCATTGACTTGTCAAGTGATTCTCTTGGTTGTACATTTATTTGTTATACTTATATTTATTTATTTGAATAGACGTCCCGAAGTCTATTCACGCATTTTAAGGAAATATGGAAATTATCTTTACAAGATATCCACGAAGGTATGCCGTCACAACATCCAATAACGGCATATCCAAAATTTTCCTTCGCCAAATCGTAAGGTATTCGCTTTTGATAACTTAGGGAGACTGATGCATCATTTATGAGACATGATCATTTGAATTTGTTCGATCCCTAGTTTCAGCGAAATTTTCCTTGGGCTATAGGTTGTACCGTATAACATACGATTTTGTATTTATTTTTATTATGTTTGTAATACTTTGTTTTATCCACAGGTTTGACACCATTTGGTGTCTGGACTTCAGGTCCGAACATTTCACGTTTCATAAGTGAGTCCAGCTCATCTTTTATTGCCACGTTCCACGTTTGGCCAATCTCTACGTTTGCCTTCTAGCAACGGAGTGTGGAACGATAATTTATAAACATCATCGCCATTGCGATGTATATGGCAATATGATACGTGAATACATTGTCGACAATTTATGTTCTATCTGTCCAACACCTCCCCAGTACGTACAACATTTACTTAATTTCACTTTTTCCCGGCAATTCCTCTGCAGTGGATTCCGGGAAGGGTGATGGTGTGGACAGGAGCTCATTGTCCTGTGGTAGTATTGTCTTAAGGTCTCCAGGAGTTTCTTGTCCTAGGAGCCTGGTGGTCTGCCTCTTTTTTGTTGAGGATCAGCCACTTCTGCTGCTGGTGGATTGCATCCATTCTCGGGGATGTCAATCCTAGCTGGAGTTTTTGCAGCAGGGATGTGTGATCTGACAATCTTCTAGTTGTCGATAAATGATTCCGGTAATTGGTAGACAGTGTTCTGTATGTGGAGGATCTTCGGGATCTCATCTACACATTGTATTGTTACCGGATCATAGTGGGTCAAACTTTTTGTATCCCACGTTATAATTTTCTTCGCGCCAGATTTTCTAGTATCTGGGCATATTTTTGGGAAACTCGTCTCATCGAAATCACAGTCTTCAAGATGTGCCTTAAATGCGTCCCCCGTTTGGGGTTCTAGGTATCTTATAAGTGAGGGTGAGTCAAACCCTACATGGATACCTAGGCGACGTTGAGTACCGTTTTGGTCCTCTTTGGTGGTGCAATGGGGATTTAAGACTGCGCGACCGAATATTCTCAGATGAGAAATGTTCGGTGGCATTCCATATGCAAATTGCATTGGAGACTCTGACCTCCAGAGGGTCTTATTTTCATTTACGATGCATCATGCAGAGTTTGCATGTCCCCATGCATCCATAGGCAATCGGGATTTAATGGACGTTCAGTCCATTGGAGTCTACTTTTCAGTGACTCTGCCGACCCATTTTGGGTATGAACATGCGGCACTTGTATGTTCATTTTCAATTCCCGTTGATTGGCAGTACTCTTGAAAAGACTGGGAGGTATATTTTCCAACATTAACCAGACTTATTTACAACATTTTATTGTCTGGGAAATGTGCCCGCAACATTTTTATTTTTGTGCCAATAGCTTTGGAAAAGCTAAGTTGCGGGTCTGTAGTAGACACACGTACGAATATACTGAGGATGCATTTATCAGTACAATAAAGTACCGAAATAGCCCATTAGAGGTGGTGGATTTTATCCACATCTATCTCCTTGTATTCTTTTTGAGGAAGCGTGGAGATTCTTTTTCAACTTTTTGTGGAGATGGCCTTGCTATTAATTTTTCCCTTATAGCAAGGGATGCGAGGGAATTCTCCCTTCTGAATAATCTTCTGGTTCTTCAAGTCATACCCATGGGATGAGATGCAGTGCATCATCACAAATCCATGGTGGCCAAGTCCATTATGCCAGAGTAAAAACTAGGCTGATGTCGGGCACTTCAGGTGCTCCGTTTAAATCCGCTTCCTTTCTCCGAATCTTCGTATGGTAGAGGCCTCTAAGGCTCTCAAAACGTTCAAGTATGGATTTTACTCCTTTATCTTGAGACGTTGCATACGGCAAAAAAAAATTTTTTTTTTTCATTTACATTTGCTGTTTCCAAGTGGAATCCGTTGAAACGGATGTCCTTGAAACTTAGAAAGTTTCTTTTGGAATTCGAAGGGATTAGTGCATCCTTTATTTTTGTGTCGTTTGGGGGCAACAGTGTTGCATTCCCTGGATCTTCAATATAGCCCTGATATTGGGCTTTGTATTGAAAGAGATCGTACGTGTTTATTGTCTACTAATTATTTATGAGAGCAGTTTCATCTATTGAAAGATGAATCGTTAGGCACATGAATATTCAGATAAACATTTTCATTTATTATCTACTAAACATTTTCATTCAGAACAAATTTCATAATTAAAATGCTCTCATAAATTATTCTCAAAACAAATTGCTAAGAGAAAAATAAAGGCTAATCAAGCGAGTCATCATTTTCGAAGTTGTCAGCTGAAAACTTGACTGGAGCATCAGAGGTCATTAGGTTTGTTTCAGCTTTATTTTTCTTGTTCTCTTTATACAAATCCTGGAGGTGCTGCGAAGTTCGGCACATTTTGGACGAGTGGCTTTTCATGCCACAATTATGGCACTGGTCTTCCCATTCCCTCTTGGGTGGGGGTGAATCATTTTTGTCATTTCTGTGCCACGTGAACTTCCGCTTACTTTCATTATTTCGCTGCTACTGTACATGGCCCTTGGCATTTTTCTGTTGACCCCCCCCTTCTGTGGTCTTTCTTTTCTTTTATTATCTCTCTTCTTTTTGAAGGAAGAGGAATGGTGAGCTTCTGGTAGGGGGGCAATGCCAGGAGGGCGCATATTGTGAGTGGCGAGGAGAAGCTCTCTGTTTTGCTCAGCCATGAGTAAACATGACAGCAGCTCAGAATACTTGGTGAACCTGTGTTCACGGTATTGCTGCATGAGTATCGCATCTTTTTCATGGAAGGACGTATACGTCTTTTCCAGCATGCGATCTTCTGAGACTTTCTCACCACACAACTTCAGGCGTGAGGTGATGCTAAAAAAATGCTGAGTTGTACTCAGCAATGGACTTAATGTCCTGCAGTCTCAGGTTCTCCCACTCGTATCGTGCCCTTGGGAGTATAACATCTTTCTGATGTTTATACATGTCCTCAAGGGCAGTCCATAGCTCAAGTGGATCTTCGACCGTAAGGTATTCAGCCTTTAAGGTCTTGTCCACATGTCGGCAAATATAGATGATGGCTTGCGCCATCTCTATATCGCTAACATTTTCTTTTTCAGTCACAGCAGCGATGAGGGACTTTGCCCGCAGGTGAAACTTTACATCTAGCTGCCAGCTTAGATAGTTTCTACCTGATGCTTCCAATACTTCGAAATTAATGCTTGCAATATTAGACATTTATCTAGCAGAGCACAAGCATGCATGAATTAATAATTAATCAGGGAAAACATTTTCATGCGGATGCAATATTTAACGAAAAACTAAATGTGTGGATCGGCCAGTCCCACAAGAAAGAGTCCAAAAGTCCACAGTCCAAATTATACAAATTTGCAGCTTTAAAAATGAAAATACAACTTTGGAAACCCCGTGGGTCCCATATGATATCTCCATCTTCAAGTGTGGCCTCCGTCTTCATGGAAGTTGGTCTTCTTTCTTTGACATTTACATAAATTCCTCACTACAATTTCTCTCAAAAATAAAAGAAAAGTGCGGGAAATAAACTGTGGGACTAAACGGCCGATCTAAAAACCACATTTAGCAATTCATGCAGAAATATTGTGCTCATCAACATTTTCATCAGACATTTTCATCACAGGCATCACATGCATTTAATATTCGTAGAGATGGATAAATAATTTAAACACTTAATAATTATTGGACCACTGGGCAACGTCATACACCGTTAGGTTAGGTTACTAACGGCAGAGTGGTCGCAGGATCTTCCTAATTATTAAGTTTTAAATACAATGCACAACCACGCATATAATATCCAACAGAATATACCAGAGATGCAAAGCATGTAAATATGATTTTTGCAGAAAAAATCATTACAATGCAAAAGTTGTAAAGTAAATGGGTTTAATCAATTAAATTGATTAAGAGCCCAAAATAAACATTTTCTTTGTCAGAGGGAAAAGTTTCCCTCATCATCCCAACAGCCCCCCCAAAAATCCCCAAAACGTCCTTGTCTGACCGATATTTGTCCCGTAATTTACCGTGATTTTTCACGAATATTTTGCCTTTGAGTCCCCCTTTTAAATTAATTTTTAGGCTAGCAAGTTGCCTTTTGAGGCTTGATCATAGCCTTGCCTCCCCCATTTTTTTTCCAAATAAACATCATGCGGGCCCGAAACCCGCAGGCGGTCTATGGGCTTCAGGCCCATAGGCTTTTTTTTTAAATCTGACTGTGGGCCTGAGGCCCGCAGCAGGTCTGTGGGCTTCAGGCCCATAGGCTTTTTTTTGAAGAAATCGGCCTGTGGGCCTGAAGCCCACAGGCGGGCCTGTGGGCTTCAGGCCCATAGGCTTTTCTGAATTTTTTTTTGATCTAGGGTTTCTTGTGGGGGGGCCGGCGCCGTCGCCTTCCGCTGCAGGGGGGCGCGGCCGCCGGGGCCGCCGCCCCCTGCATGGGGTGCGGCGGGGGCCGCCCCCCCTGCAGGGGGGGCGGTCGCGGGGGCCGCCCCCCGCGGGGGGCGTGGCCTCGGGGGGCCGCCGCCCCCTGCGGGGGGGGGGGGGGGGGGGGGGGGCGCCCCCCGCAGGGGGAAGCGGGGGGGGCCGCCCCCCGCAGGGGGCGACGGCCTCAGGCGGGGGCCGCCCCCCCTGCAGGGGGGGAGCGGCGGCGGCCGCCCCCCTGCAGGGGGGAGCGGCGGCGGCCGCCCCCCCTGCGGGGGGGGGGGGGGAGCGGCCGGAGAGGAGGGAGGGGGGGTTTCCGGTGAGGTTTTGGTGGGGGTCCGGTGACGGCTAGCCGCCGGAGGGTTCAAAATTAGGGGTTTTACCCTAAAAATTGAGTTTTTGGGATGAACGGTCCGTCGTTTTTCAAGGCGACAAATAATCCCCATATCGATCTTACGAGATCTAGGGGAGGGATAATCATACGTATGATTAAAAATATCGTTTTTAGTGTTTTTACCTCTATATCCGTCCTCCGGATATAGCGACGGTTGCTCGAAGCCCTACGCGGATGACGACGCTCGATGGAGGAAGCCTTGCACCGCGCTCGTGGATCTCCCGTCTCGCCTTCGCCTTCGCAACGAACGGAAAAAAATTTGTGGAAAGGAAAAATTTAGAGGCTCGTGCTGATAACGTGTTATGAATCAACTACTGGGGGAGGAGCCCCCAGCTCTTTATTTATAGGCAATTGGGGGAATACAGATATGGGCTTACAATGATATGGGCCTATCTCTAAGATAGCCCAGAATCTCACCCAAGTACGGTTAAATAACCGTTCACAACAAAAACTCTAATATGTTTAAAACTTTAATTCAAATTTTGAAAACTCAGGTCAAATCCTAATAATAATAATATACCTAATATATACCCGAAGTGTCTTCCAACCAATCATCCACGATATCAGCCCACTCCCAAATAAATCTCCCCACGTTCTGCAAACACCCTCCCCTTTCTATCATTTAATAATACTTGGGTATTCTTTTCTCCCAGCCACCACAAAAACTCTCCCATTCTTAAACCCTAGGCTACACACCCTTCACGTGATGTTCCCAGGCTGTCACCCTACATTTCCCTATATAAATGAAACCTAGTCTCTCTCTAGGCTACTGTCCTACTCCCTTTAATATAAAAAAACCGTAGGGCTTGAGCTTTGGCAGCCGCCGCTTACCCCTCTTCTCCCTCCTCTTCCTCCAGCGCCGTGACCCTTCCCTCGAACGCCGGAGAAGCCCCAGATCACCGGAAGCGCCCGCGTCTCGCCGTTCTCCACCGGAAGAAGCTGCCAGCAGCCCGTCGGGCTGTCTCTCCTCGCCCGCACAGTAGTAGCTGGGCTGCTGCTGCTCTGTCCAGCACCGCCCAGCCAGCCAAGCGTCACCGAGGCCTCCCCAGGTCACCGCCGACCTCCCTTAGGCAGTCGCCGACGACTGCACTCCGGCCAAGCTCCGGTGATCCGAAATAGCGACATGGCAGCCGGCCGCATGTTCCTTCGGTGACGTTTTGATGTCACGTCGTCCCTGCGAGGTCCCCCGCTGTTCTGATCCTTCCAGCAGCCCTCTACCATGCCTAGCAATGTTTCTAGCCATCCCAATCTGTCCCAACGAAGCTCAATGTCGTTGCTTTCATGTGCGATAATTTTCCGTCGTCGTAGACGCCTTACACGATGTCCCCTTGCTCGTAGATCTACTCCTGCTCGCTGTCCAATGCCTTGCTTACTGCCCTCACTTCCAGTTCGCTGCCAGAACATGTCTTGCTACGTTAACCGTAGTCGAGACGCCGTAGACGACGAGGAGCTTCCACCGTTCAGACTCTACTTCCATTCTACGTCAAACGCCAGAGAGGTTGGTTCCCTAACATGTAGTGAACCCACACTATAGCTCATCAAAACCTAAATAAAATCAGCAACTTAATTTAACTAAAGTTATTTTTGTGCATCTTTAAAACGTTGTCCACCGTAGGAAAGATCGACGAACGGACTAATTTTCTGTGCACATAGGTAGACGTCGATCTAGACTGAACAAAACATCAAAAGACGTGACTTTTGACTGATAGGGTGGTCCTGCCAAATTTAGAAACAAACCGTTATAGGATTGACAAAAAGCGCGATCTGACACCGGCTTGATCTTGTTTCAGACGGACCATCGCCGACACGACGCTTTGACGGGATGCTCCGGACAGACAACGCACTCGCCACCGCAGGCAAGTGTACTCACTTGCACTTTCGGCCGTGTTTAGGCCATAGACTTTTAGAACTGTTAAAACGTAAACAAAGAGAACTAGACGTGAAATGTTAGCGTCCGGGACCCCCTTGACAGCTTAGACTTGACGACAAATTCTAAGCACAACAACAACAACAACTGACACCTTAGGGTTATTCTGTGAGTGCGTGCGTGTGGACACCCTAGAATGACCTTTTCATCAACTCTGTCATGTCATGTCATGAAAGCCTACGGGCGTTTCAGGTGCCTTCCATGCGAGGCTGATCTCTGGTTGTCTTGTCTTGAGCACTTTGGGTGGAGGAAGGTTGAGCGTTCCCTCGGCTTGGCAGGTTTGGCCACCCACAAACCGAAAGGCGTGAATCTCTCTTCTCACCCTCAGTCTTGTCTTGTCCTGTGCACTAGGTTGAGCGTTCCCTCGGTTGAGAAGGTGATGGCCGCCTTCTAACCGAAAGGCGTGAACCTTAGTGACACACTCCTCAGTCTTGTCTTGTCCCGTGCACTAGGTTAAGCGTTCCCTCGGTTGAGAAGGTGCTGGCCGCCTTCTAACCGAAAGGCGTGAACCTTAGTGACACACTCCTCAGTCTTGTCTTGTCCCGTGCACTAGGTTGAGCGTTCCCTCGGTTGAGAAGGTGCTGGTCGCCTTCTAACTGAAAGGTGTGAACCTTAGTGACACACTTCTTGTCTTGTTTGTCTTGTCTCGTGCACTTGGGTTGAGCGTTCCCTAGGTACAGACCGAAAGGCGTGAACCTTCGTGACACACACGGTACTTCTTGTCTTGTTCTGTCCCGTCTAATTTAGTCACGTAGCTAGTAGCACATGCTACGACTACTGTCTGTCTCGTTTACTTCCTGCACCGTTTTACTTTCTGCCATGTCATAACCCCAGCATGTTAATCAACCAGTAAAATGTTGCTCTAAATTATATTACACTTGCAGTAGAGTCTAACCCTTTCTTGTAGACTTTACCTGACGTACAATCCTTTTCTATTGGGTGCTGTTTGTCAGGTGTTGAGCCAGAGCACGTGGACGAGCCGGACATTCCTGAGTACGTGGAGCCAGAGGACGTCGACCCGAAGTACGTACCTGACGAGGACCAGTCCTAGAGGTCCCTCACCATCGCTGTTTCAGAGATTTCCTGCTTTCTAGTTTGGGTGCGTAGCACCGTTTACTTTTTTGTCTAGGTTGGGTGCTTGCACATGTAGTTTACTTTCTGTGTTGTTGCCATGCTGGGCATTACTTCCTTTATTAGACTCTTGTACTTCTGGATATCTTGATGGAATAAAATGAATGCATTTCCTTTCAGTACTTTCTGTTGTTACGAATTTTATAAATGCAAGAACATGGAAAAATTTTAAAATGGTACCCCCTACAGACGCTTATTGGGTCCGAGCTTCACAGCTCCGACCCAAGCGGGCCTTAGTCACGCTTCGCCTCCGTAGTTTTGGGAAGCGGGGTGTGACAAAAGGCACTAAGGAAAATTCATTGAGAAAGAATGTTTGGTCTAGCATGAAAAAGGCATAGCAGGAGGAACTGAAAATATGACATGTTTGATGTCTAAAATTTCAGAATAATTGTTATACAAAGACAGTCTCACATATTGGCTAATGAACAAAAGTTGTCTTTAGGCCATATGATATGTATATCACACTTGGCGAATGTCGTCACATTGCCTTAGAAGAAATGTTTTGATGTGATAGTTTTGTATAACGATGATGTATTAAATGTTAATACATAAATACTCAACTAAGTAGCAAATATTTTGTGGCAAAATAGAGTAGACCATACCGAAGAGACTAAGCTTCACAAGTCACATAAATAGGGGTCCGACCTCTCGTATTATGAGTCGAAAGACACTTGTGAATCTTGTCTTAAAAGTATGATGGCGAAATTCCATATGTAAGACAGTGGGATAATGAGTTGGTGCACTAGTACAAAACAACTTATCTGTCAGGGATCATTAGCCACGGATTTAATCCGTGGCAGATGTTGGAACAAATACCATGGAATAGTCTGTGACAGATTTTCCGTGACTGATTGGACTAACAGCCACAGAACGTCTGACACGGACAAAATCCATGACAGATGAACATCTACCATGAATAGTTCATGACCCATGTTTTTTGTCACGTGTAACTTTTGCCTCAGACCTGTCCATGACAGATCTGCTTTTGCCACAGATAGTTCCGTGACAGCTGCCAGGTATGTGAAATTTTTTTGCCCAAGGCTAGGGCGGATAAGCGCTGGCATTTTCCCCCTCTCCCTCTCCCAATAATGTTTCCCCCGTCACTTTCTTTGGCTCCTGATCTCTCCCTATGCCCTCTCTGTGTGGCAGATTACCAACCCCGAAGCAAGCAGGGGGCGAAGTCCCTCTTACGACCGAGCGTCACCCGTAGGGGATCGAATCCACATGGCTAATGAGCATGCAGGGGGGCGATCCCCATTCGAGCCCTAATTCACTAGAGAAATTATCAAAGCTGTAATGATCTTCGTGCGAGTCGTGCTCTCATACTATATGGGGACGAAACCCCATGAGTCGAGCGATCACGGGCTAAGCCCCATGGCCGAGCATTGAGGGGGACGAATCCCATGGCCGATCGGTCAGTGGATGAAGTGGAGGTCAAAACCCAATCACCGGGCGACGGTGTTGAAGCCCAATCTTCGGGTGAACTCCACAGCCGCATGCAGCGTCGATCGGTGCCATATGTTTCCAGCAAGCCCCACTTCGGAATCCCCTTAGGAAAGTGATCCCCTCATGGCCGACGATCGGCGGCAAGGGCTAAGAGTAAGGGGATAAACCATACGTGCTGAGCGGCAGGCCGCCAAGCCCTCTTTAGGCCAATTGCAGTAGCTGGAAACTCCCTCGGGCACAGCCTCTATGACCCAATCAGATGAGGGTGATGCTTGATCGGCTATCAAAACTAAATGAATTGTCATCGCCGAGCAAATCTCTTGCCCAACAAGGAATGGAGGGGCGGACCCTAAGGCTGAACCCCACACCAACCAAGCAACATGCAGGTGCATCGTGCAGGGGGCATCTCCCACAGCCTACGGACGGATTCGATGCCCTAAGAGCATCTCCAACTGCACGCCAAATCTGCAGATTTGGCGTGCAGTTTGCTCCAAACGACCGACAAACTGCCGCGTTTTTTGGCGTTCGTGAATAGTGTCACGCCATTTTTGGCATGAGGGAGAGGAAATGGCGGGTGGGGAGGGAGGGTCAAAATGGAAAGAAAAAAGTTGAAAGGGGAAGGTTTTGTAATTTTAGGAAAGTTGATATTAATTTAATTAGATTTAGACAAATTTATTATTTCATATAAATGTAGAAAAAAATTACTCAATTTAATTAAATTTAAATGAGGAGTTGAATATGGAATATTTTTAATTAAATTTTATCTATTTTTAGAAATAAATTTTATCCCTAAAATATTGGTTACTAACTATGTTTTTAATAATTTATATTATGTACATAATTTGAAATTCTCAAAGTTGCATGTAACTCCTTAAGATATCATGCTATTTATAACTTGGTTAGCATTGGATCCTGAACATTGGATGCCATATGTTGGCTCTGTGGAGCAAAATTGTCACCACGAACAATTGGCAAATTTTTTTGCTTTTGCTCCAAATTTAGCCAGTTGTGCGCGGTGAGCAATTTTGACTCTTGAGAGCAAAATTGCTCACCGCGCACAACTGACAAAAATTTTGCGAGTTGTGTGCGGCGAGTAAAAAAAAGTAAATTGTACAAGGATAGTTTCCTTCGGGGCAAGTTAAATAAATCCCCATATGTTTCATTACTCTAATTTATATTTTTAACTTTAATTTACTAAATTATTATTTTAATAATATAATAAAAAATAGTAAATATTAGGCTTATTTTAAAGCTCTCAACAAGTCATTTCTAATTATAAATTTATTAAATTAAAATATATAAAGATAATATTAATAATAATGGGATGTTTAATTTATCATAATATTAATGATAAGATGAGTAAGAAAAATGGAGTGTTGGGTTGGAGCTCCCTACATTTTCCATCCTCCATTTGTGGAATATTCTAGGAATATTCCACCACATCCCTCCAAATTTGGAGGGATTGGTTGGAGATGCTTTAAGACAGATCCATGGCCAACCGGGAAAAAAAGTTAAAGTGAACTACTCCCCTCCGCGACGGATTTGACGGATGTGCACTCTCTCAATCCGAGGAGGAGAATAAAGGAGGAGGAGGCAGCGTCCACTCAGGGCCTGTTCCACGCGGGTTTCTTTTGTTTCTTTGGGACGAGAAAGTGCGAAATACGCATTGTAGCGGGTCTTGTCTGCTTGTATTTGGGGGATTCCTCGCGAATTTTCTCCTCGCGTGTTCCTTTGCTCCGCTACTCGTCTTCGATGCGTTCTCCCCTCTGGAGATTACTCTCTCCTAGCTGACAACCCCAGCTCCTCCATTTGAAATCGCTGGATTTTACGGGGATTCCACCCTTTTCCCGTGATTTTAGGGCCCCACCGGCTGTGCTCACCCCTCCTCTCTCCTTCTTTCCGCAGGTTTTAGTTGGGTTCGGGAAAAACCCTAGCTACGGCTGCGGGTTTTTGTTGGAATTGGTTGCTCCATCGGAATTGTTGGTCGGAGTTGAAGGGGGTGTGCCGAGCCTGATCGGATTTCAGTGCCGGCAACGCTACGAGCAGAACCCTAGCTCCGATTTGTTCCCAAATTTCTCGCTGGAGTCAGAGCCACCTCGTGTGTGCCTCGATTGACTACGAGGGACTGGAATCTAAGGCAATCGGAAGGATCGGTGAGCTTTACCTTATTATTACTGAGATATTAGCGCCGAGGTATATTTTCTTCATCTCTAAATTAATTTTTGATGACATTTGATGCTGCCATGTGTTCCTATATGCGATGATCTTTGCTGCCTTGGTGTTATTGCCTTACTACCTTGCTATCGTGTTGTGCATGCGGCTAGGGTTTCAAATTTGACCCCTAGGGCATATGCGGATATTATTGTGAAATTTGGGATATTTGATTGCATGAATTCTTTGTATGATGATTTATTTGTATGATGAATGCAAAGAATTGTGCATTCTAAAAAAAGCCCAATGATGATAAAAAAAGTAGGAACAAAGGAAGGGATTTTTGATGGAATGGATTTGTGATGACATTCGCACACAGGATGGCTTGCTAAGATTGTTCCCTTGAAGCCCCATTTTGATTTTTAAAATGTCGGATCCCCATGTAAGCTGAAAGTTTATGATTTTATTTGTGTTAAATATAAAATATGTAATCTTAAATTTTCATTAAGTTTTTGTGTTTTTGTGGATTTAATTGAGGATCATTGTATCAGATTTATGTGGCAAGGCTCCTTGTTGCAGTTTGGGTTTTTGTTGATGTTATGTTTGGCTCAGTGTATAATTTTTTGGGGCATGGCTCCTTCAGTCTTTTGTTGCTGTTTTGTGATGGGAAGGTAATGGATACTTGAATCAGATTTTTGGGGCATGGCTCCTTGTTGCAGTTTGTGATTTTTTGGGTATCATTTTTGGTGCATTGTATCAGATTTTTGGGGCAAGGCTTCTTGTTGCAGGTTGGATTTATGGGGTGTTATTTATGGCTACAATACAAATTTTGAACTTTCTCGGACCAAATCAACAAAAGAAACCATAATGGAACATGCCCTTAGTTTTTAGGGGCATGGATCCTTGTTGTAGTATGGGATTAAGTGGTTTTCTTTTTGGCTCA
Organism: Scilla litardierei; assembly: GCA_030789695.1. Taxonomy (NCBI): domain Eukaryota; kingdom Viridiplantae; phylum Streptophyta; class Magnoliopsida; order Asparagales; family Asparagaceae; genus Scilla; species Scilla litardierei. Next base: position 264,914,624 of record CM061141.1, on the reverse strand, counting down.
TTGTAGCATATTTTTTTGGTAATACAAAAAATTTGGTTTATGGGGCATGGCACCTTGTTGCAGTTTTGTTTTATGAGGTGTTATTTTTGGGTTATGGATCCTTGTTGCAGTATAGGTTTATGTGATTTTCTTTTTGGCTCATTGTATCATATTTTGATCCTAATACAAAAATTTTTTGATCCTTGGTTTTGTGTTTTTTTGGTGATATTTTTTGGTGCATGGTATCAGATTTATGGGGCATGGCTCCTTGTTGCAGTTTTGGTTTATGGGGTGTTATTTTTGGGGTATGGATCCTTGTTGCATTATGGTTTTATGTGGTTTTCTTTTTGGCTCATTGTATCATATTTTGATCCTAATACAAAAAAAATTTTATCCTTGGTTTTTGTGTTTTTTTGGTGATGTTTTTTGGTGAATTATATCAGATTTTTAGGGCATGGCTCCTTGTTGCAGTTTTGGTTTATGTGGTTTTCTTTTTGGCTCATTGTATCATATTTTTTGGTGCATTTTATGGGGTGAAAATGCAGGAGCAATGGCAAAGCAACCGCGTGTGTGACTATGATTACACATTATATCTGAGGGCTAATGATTTGGATATGCACAATTTTATCTGAAATGTGTTATTCATATGTATTATGTTATGTATATAATTTACAGTAAATATATGTATTATTCAATTACGGGTGACATGGATACACAAGGAGACCATTCGGCTTGTGAGTTATGTACCGATGCAGCGGCTGCAATAACGTTTGTTGTAGTAGCCTTACAACTTCACGAAAATGATAGGGCTGAACCTATCTTAAGAGAGCCCTCGGCTATGCGGGATCTGCATAGAAAATCCCACATGCGGAGAATTCTGTGGAGGTCTGAAAGTAGCTGTTTGGACTACTTACGACATACTTTCATGAATCTTGCAGCAATAATGCGTCAGCGTGATCTTATCAAGGACACTATAGTTGGCCATGTTCCTACATATTGTAGGGCACAAGTCAAAGAATAGAGTTATGCAAGTGGATTTTATTAGGGGAGGGGGGACAGTGAGCCGGTATTTTAACAAAGTTATGGGGACAGTGTGTGCAATTCGGGATATGTACATGAAGCAAGATACTAATGAGACGCCACCAGAGATAGTCAATAATCCCAATTTGGTTCCCATTTTTTAAGGTATGTGTGCTTATCTGTATATGTGTCAATCTAATAAGTATCGTCGTGTTGATTGAAAATTGGGCTCATTGATTACGTTGTAGGACTGCATTGGTCTCATTGATGGGACTCACATAGATGCCATGCTACCAGCCAGTCTCGTATCCCGCTTTAGAGGTCGTATAGGGGTTACACAAAATGTGCTAGCAGCTGTTACTCCAAATAAAAGATTCACATACGTACTGACTGGGTGGGAAGGATCCGCAAATGATTTTACGGTCCTGAAAGATGCATTGTCTAAACCACCCCCTTGGGGCTGCGAGTGTATGAAGGTAATAGGCATAAATTTACATTTACATACAAAATACTTCTCTCAGAGATCGTTGGCTCATAAACTGGGTTTATTTTTTGAATGTATGTAAATATTACCTTTGCGATGCTGGGTATACTACAATGCCAGGGTTCATATCTCCATACCGGGACGTTAGATACTATTTGAAGGACCATACTGATCGGGTTCCTAGAAACCGAAGAGAGCTATTCAACCTACGCCATTCTACCTTACGATTAAAGATCGAGTCGACATTTGGTATCCTAAAGAACAAGTTTAAAATAATGACAGCCAAGCCTCACTACTCATTCAAACATCAGGTCGAAATCGTACTTGCTTACAGTGTTTTGCATAATTACATCCAAATAGAAGATCCGCATGACCCCCATCTAACTGAAGATGGAGATGGGGTTGAAGAGGCTGTAGATGGTATCGATGACCATGATGATGATGTTATGGATCTATCCCAACATGTGCCTGTTCGTGAACAAACCGAACAACGTGATCAGTGGAACATGCGTAGGGAGCATATAGCTTGGGATATGTGGGCGGACTTCTATAACAAAAATAATAACGGGAACACTATAGAGCATGGGCTATGAGGGGGTCGGCGTATAAATTGCCTCCTATGGCTGAACATTTTATTCTTGTATCGGACATATTGCATTATTGATGCGTTGTTGCTTGTGCCAAATTTTTTCATGCCTTTGCTTATCCACTATTTGCTTTACACTTATGCAATTTTATACTCGAATGCAGTATAGGTTCATGTTATATGATGGTTGGATGTTTATAGCCACAACGTTGCATTTTCAATTTAATTTGATTGATGTTGTAGGGATGGAAGGCTCGTCAAACTCTGGTCAGGGGGTGAACCAAATCGGGATGGGAGTGATCCCATGCTCCCCAGCTATGATAATGTATATGGGACACAATGGGTAGAAGCTGACAGAAGGGTTGATCCCTTTGTCAACCGCCCAATGCCCAAGAGGATGCTAATGATGCCATATCACATGCATGGCTCCCAATCAGGTGGGCATGTGTACCAGTCAGGTGGGCATGGCATGGGATATCCCCAATATCCAAATTTCAACATTCCTATGCACATGCCAATGCAGATGCCATCGTCGCCTGGATGGGGTTTATGAATATGCTGCAAGGGGGAGAGCCACCCTCTTACAGAAGCCCAGCTTCCCCAAGTGCATTCGCTATGCCTACGCCACCAAGTGGCAATGAACGGACACCCGTCAGTGACTCTTCTAGGAAGTCGAGCCGGCGTAGCAAAGATGCAGACGGGTCTGTTTCAAGCCCACGGAAGAAGTCTAAGCAGCCTTCGTCTTCTGCACAACAGAACAAACTTTGACGAATGCTTACGATGAAACCCTCATTCCATTCCTTGCTGAGCTTGCATGTCAGGGGTATAAAGCCGATAAGACTTTTAAAAATACAGCCTTCAATGCCGCTGCAGCCGAAATAAATAACATACATGGGACTTCATTCACAAGTGTTAATGTGAAGAATCACATGAAATCGTTGAAGAGACGTCTCAAAGACGTAAAGGAGTACATGGAGCTTAGCGGAGCCGGATGGGATGAGGAGAGTAAGGTCATTCAGCTTGATCCTGAAACATATGCTACGTGGGCGGCAGTAATTACTTCTACGTTATAGATATGCTATGTGATACTACATTAAATATAGCTTTGCATACCCTTTATCATATTTGATATTCTAATCATTCAAGCTAACCATTGGTTGTGGGCTTATGTGAACCATCCACTTCCATGTATGAAGATCTTGTTATCGTCATTGGTGATGACGCTGCTAAGGGGATTTAGCAATGGGTGTTTTTGAAAAGTTTGGTGGAGAGTATCACGAAGGCAAAAGGCGAAGGAGAGCCCTTAAGTCAAGAGCCGATACATATAGATTCGCCACCACACAATGTCACGGAAGAAATTCCCACCCAAGCTTCGACCAGGCCTGTTAATCAGGGAGGGCCAAGCCATTCAAACCCACCTGCGATGGGTAAAAAGAAAAAACGAAGACGGGGCATGCAGCAAGATCCCGACATCATGCGGGAAATATCAGAAAATATGAAAGAGGTCGCGGATGCTATAAGGTCCGCACACTCTCATTGGACTGAACCACTTGCCCAGCTTGTCTACGAGTTTATTGAATATATGTCGGGTATATTATTGAAGGTCTTTAAGGCCCTACGCAAGGATGAGATGGAGGCACGAAGATTTTTGGCTTTGCCTAAATCGGCTAGGAAAATGATGATTGAAGAGATAGTAGCGGGGTTGGATTTGGACTAGTAGTATAGCAGGCTGGGAGGTGAAGATGGTTGTGAGGTAAAGATGTCATGTTGGTGGAGATATAGTCGCGGGGTTGGATTTGGATTCAGTATGTGTTTATGGGGGGTTTTGGGGTATGGCTCAATGTATCAGTTTTTGTGGCATGTCTCCATGTTGAAGTTTGTGTTTTTGTGGTGTTCTTGTTTGATCATTGTATCAGATTTTTGGGGCATGGCCCCATGTTGCTGTAAGTGTTTAAGGGGTGTTATATTTGGATCATTGTTTCAGATTTTTGGGGCATGGCTCCAGGTTGCAGTTTGTGTTTATGGATTGTTAATTTTGGATCATTGTTTCAGAATTTTGGGGCATGGCTCCATGTTACTGTAAGTGTTTATGGGGTTCTATTCTGGCTCATTGTTTCAGAATTTTGGGGCATGGCTCCATGATGCAGTTTGTGTTTATGGGGTGTTATATTTGGATCATTGTTTCAGAATTTTGGGGCATGGCTCCATGATGCAGTTTGTGTTTATGGCGTGTTATATTTGGATCATTGTGTCAGATTTCTGGGGCATGGCTCCAGGTTGCTGTTTGTGTTTATGGGTTGTTAATTTTGGATCATTGTTTCAGATTTTTGGGGCATGGCTCCTTGTTGCTGTAAGTGTTTATGGGGTATTATTTCTTGATCATTGTATCAAAATTTTGGGGCATGGCTCCAGATTGCAGTTTGTGTTTATGGGACGTTATATTTGGATCATTGTTTTAGATTTTTGGGCATGGCTCCAGGTTGCAGTTTGTGTTTATGGGTTGTTAATTTTGGATCATTGTTTCAGATTTTTGGGGCATGGCTCCTTATTGCTGTAAGTGTTTATGGGGTTTTATTTCTGGCTCATTGTATCAGAATTTTGGGGCATGGCTCCATGATGTAGTTTTGTTTATGGGGTGTTATATTTGGATCATTGTTTCAGATTTTTGGGGTATGGGTCCAGGTTGCAGTTTGTGTTTATGGGTTGTTAATTTTGGATCATAATTTCAGATTTTTGGGGCATGGCTCCTTGTTGCTGTATGTGTTTATGGGGTTTTATTTCTGGCTCATTGTATCAGAATTTTGGGGCATGGCTCCATGATGCAGTTTGTGTTTATGGGGTGTTATATTTGGATCATTGTGTCAGATATCTGGGGCATGGCTCCAGGTTGTAGTTTGTGTTTATGGGTTGTTAATTTTGGATCATTGTTTCAGATTTTTGGGGCATGGCTCCATGTTGCTGTAAGTGTTTATGGGGTTTTATTTCTGGCTCATTGTATCAGAATTTTGGGACATGTCTCTATGATGCAGTTTGTGTTTATGGGATGTTATATTTGGATCATTGTTTCAGATTTTTGGGGCATGGTTCCAGGTTGCAATTGTGATATTGTGGTGTTCTTTATGGATAATTGTATCAGAATTTTGGGGCATGGATCCTTGTTGCAGTAGGTGTTTTTGGGTTGTGTAGTTTGGCTGATTGTATCATATTGTTTGGCATGGCTCCTTGTTATGGTTTACTTATAGCCCAACGATGAAGATGATTATTTGATCCTTATGTCCCTTGGTTATGCATAAATAGTTGGTATTAAGCTTGATGGTTCCATTACTCCCCAATGATGTATATTCGTTAGATACATTGAAAATCATATAAAATGATATGGACTTATGGATCGGTATATGAGATGGGTGGATGTTAAATGAGGGGGTGATATGTGATGGAGCAACTGCCTATTACCAACAATTTATCATGATAAAATTAATTTCTTCCTGAGGGCTTATGTATATGTTGCATACAACCAGCAATCAGGAGCCATGCCACAAAAATCTGATACAATGATTCAAAAATAACACCCCATAAACACATACTGCAACAATGAGCCATGCCCCAAAAACCAACTTACGCCCGATGATGATGAACAATAAATAAGAAAATTGACCCTATGAAAAGAAGATATAGTGGTATTTGGCTGGAAGATGCATTTATAATGAGCAACCGCCATATACCTTGTGCTGTTCACGCTACAAAACATGTTTACCTGAGGGCACAAGTCAAATAATTTTTATTTGACTTGGGTATGGACCAAGTTGGTATGGTGCAATTTCATTGTGGGGATTTTTTGGTTTTAGCAAATGTTAACCCATTTTTCAGTTTATTTCTTGGTTTTTATGGATGTATCCGTTTCTTTTTTGGGCTCTTCATTTGTATGTATCAGTTTGACGTGTTGCTTCTTGATGCAATTCTGTATGTAGCCTTGAGACTTAAAATTGTTTTTTAAATATTTATTTGTATATATGTTGCATGCCTCCGTTGTCAATCTTTATTTCATGCAAGGTACACATGAGCACCGGTTCCAGCCAGTCTATTCAATTCAGACCCAGACTTCATACAGGTTCTGAGTTAGATGCAGATGAAGATGACGGCAGGTTTTGCCATTGTCGGATACGGGTTCCCAGGAGGACATCATGGACCAGAAATAATCCTGGCCGTCGCTTTTGGAGTTGTCCAGTGCGAGGGAATAATAAAAGCAACTTCTACGAATAGAAGGATCCACCTCACTCAGAGTGGTCCACTTATATGATACTACAGTTGCTTGATGAGCGTGCAAGAAGCCCGACCCATGCATCCTCTTCCATAGCGATATCTGATAGGCGGCTTTTGGAGATTAAGGGGCGGTTGGCGTGGAAAATAGACACCATTCTCTCCGAATATAATACCATTAAGTTTGTTTTGTATTCGATCTTAGGCTTGCTGCTTTCTTTGTTACTGTTGTTTATTATCGCGATGAAAATGTAAAACGTTATTACCGTATGTTGGGATGTCAGATGATGCTTGTAATATGTATATTATATGTATTTTGGTTATGTTGACCTATTATGGTATGAGACTTGGGTCTATGCTATCTGATATGAGCTCTCTGACGTGCATTTAAAATTTTAATATTTTTTGCTTCCAGTTCATTAAATTGTATTTTTATTTCTGTTGATTGCGTTGCTTGTCGTTCTTGCGTTACTACTTATTCAGCCTTATTCAATTAAATATTCCTTTTTTAAATTCGGTCTTTTAAAATTTAATTATGTAAATTGTATTTAAATATGCGTATTTAATAGTAATTTATTTAATATTTAATAGTTAGTTAATTAATAATTAATTAACTGATGGGTTTCACAAGTTTCTACTTCAAATGTGGTTGGGGGTAATCTCACCACAAAACACCATAACCAACTTTCTCACTTTCCTCATACAACTTTCTCAATTCCACTATAACCAAAAAAACACACTACTTTACTATGGGCCCCACAAACAAAACTCTTCTCCACTTTCCAACCCAAAGCAACCAAAAGAAACACACTACTCCTCTTTTCTCTCCTCAAAATTCCTCATTGGATTTACTATTGCAAACGGTAAATCCTATCCCAAAAGAAACCCAAAGTTTGCGAGTTGTGTGCAACGAGTAAAAAAATAGTAAATTGTACAAGGGTAATTTCCTTCGGGGCAAGTTAAATAAATCCCCATATGTTTCATTATTCTAATTTATATTTTTAACTTTAATTTAATAAATTATTATTTTAATAATATAATAAAAAAGTAAATATTAGGCTTGTTTTAAAGCTCTCAACGAGTCCTTTCTAATTATAAATTTATTAAATTAAAATATATAAAGATAATATTAATAATAATGGGATGTTTAATTTATCATAATATTAATGATAAGATGAACAAGAAAAATGGAGTGTTGAGTTTGAGCTCCCAACATTTTCCATCCTTCACCAAATTTTAAGGGATTGATTGTAGACGCTTTAAGGCAGATCCATGGCCAACCGGAAAAAAAAGTTAAAGTGAACTACTCCCCTCCGCGACGGATTTGACGGATGTGCACTCTGTCAATCTGAGGAGGAGAATAAGGGCCTGTTCTTTTGGCCGAATGTTAGGGGAGAAAGTAGAAAATTTTACTATTCATTCACTATTCATATAGATTTCAGGTAACAAATTTTTTGGTGTGTTCTTTTCTCAGAGAATTGAACTGGGGAAAAAGCTGATGTGGCAACTTAAATTGGAATTCTTGGGGGGGCTGTTGAAATCCAAAGCAAATGCTTGGATTACATGAGATTCTCAACCAAATGTGGGGCCCCATCTATCTTCCAACCAATCAGAACGCAGCCTCTTTTTTTCTTCTTTTTTTTTCCATTTCAAATGCTCGTAATGTGCTGCAAGCCTGTAAAACGTTGATTTGATTGGGCCCCGCAATCAGTAATTAGTTTGATTAACAAAAGCAATTGTTTTGAGTGGGCCCCACAATCAGTAATGTATGAATGAGGCAGGGAATAGTTTGTTAATTTTTAATTAATTAGTTTAATAATTATTTAGTTTGCTTAAATTATCTAGTTTAGGTTTAAATAGAACAATTTAAATTTAAGTGGACCCCACACCACTTTCCACCTCCAACTTTCTTCAACCAAAAGAACACACTACACGGAGTGGGTCACACCTCAACTTTCCAACTCCACAATCCAACCCCAATTTCCAACAAAAGAACACACTACACACAAATTTCTCTCTCATTAGATTCTCAAATTCTCAACTTTCCCAATTATACTTTCCTACAAAAGGAGAAAATTGGGTAAATGCCATTGGTCAACCATGGGTTTTAATTTTTACCACCAACTTTAAAAAGTTTGCTAGAATAACACCCCAACTAAAAAAGAGACGAAAATACCCCCGTTCGTTCTCAAACATTAAAACCCAACAAAATTAAATACCCTCGTTCGCCGAACTCCGACCACCCCGCTTCGCTGTACTCCGACCACCCCGCATCTACGGCAACGCCTCGCCGTACTCCGACAAAGCCCTATGAGCCAATATAACCCAATTTGCGCCAACTTGCGCCAATATGCTCCAATATGCGCCAATATACGTGACGTATATTGGCGCATATTGGAGCATATTGGCGCAAGTTGGCGCAAATTGGGTTATATTGGCTCATAGGGCTTTGTCGGAGTACGGCGAGGCGTTGCCGTAGATGCGGGGTGGTCGGAGTACGGCGAAGCGGGGTGGTCGGAACCCAACGCCGAAAGCACCCCGCATCTACGTCGACGCCGAACTCCGACCACCCCGCTTCGCCGTACTCCGACCACCCCGCATCTACGGCAACGCCTCGCCGTACTCCGACAAAGCCATATGAGCCAATATAACCCAATTTGCGCCAATTTGCGCCAATATACGCCAATCAACGTCACGTAGATGCGCCAGTACAGGGTTTACTGGCTGTGCCATCGATTGGTAGCTCATCAAGCGATATTCAATTATTTGCCTCCAGGTTTGGATCCATTTGGACCCACTGCTCGACCATAGACCAGATTTTTTGGGATTTTATGGTCCTACTTTTTTAAATCTCTTGTGAATGTAGGAGGTGTGGCTGGGGAACGAAGAACTGGTTGATTTGTATGAGAAGAGGGTTGGAGATGTCAGCTACATTACTATGAAGCTCGCCTGCACGAACAATCGAGGCGATGGTATGTGCTTTCAATGAATCTTATCTGTTCTTCGATTATTGTTGTGTTTGGATGGTTATTATTTTTAAATTCGTAGCTGATTAGATTACATTGGCCTTTTGCACTCCAATTCTTTTGCATATCGACGGCATCCCCTAACCTAAATTCTACAGCCACCTAACCTATTGTTTCTTTGTCTGTTCGTTGTCACTATTTATCACATCTACACACGCACACAAACGTTAATTCTTTCTTGGTATTGCTCCCTCTAGCTGCACTTTCTCATGTCTCTCTGTCCATGGTTGCTAATGTTGAGTTACTCCTGTTTATTTGGAATGATGGATATTACATGATGTTCTTGCATAAGCCAGGATCGGCATGCCTGGCCTTTGATTAAGAACAATGACTGTGCATGCATTACAATTTTTATCATAATATTTCTTCATAACAATGGTTCCCTTGGCTCTCAGATATATGAAAAAAGCAACATACTAATGCAGTACATGATGCATGCGAATTCTGATGAACAAAAGAACTATGGTGCACAATTTCTAGACCTGGTAATTTACCACATAAATGAATACGCATCTTGAGGGAGATATCACCACTTGAGCAAGAGGATTCGTGGGGCACCAGTTTTGAATCAAATACTCCATGGAGCAGAGAAAACCTGAATCAAATACTCCATAGGTTTTCAATGCACCTTTTGGCAAAGAGGGCATCGAAAAAGGAGTGACTAACCATGTAATGATCCATTACATTTAGGCTCGGTTGCCTGATGAAGATCTATTTGACATGAATTGAGTAGGACTACACTTGCAGGGACTTTATAAAGCTACATGCCTGAGAGAAGGATAAGGTGTGTGGGTGCATGGCTCTTTTGGGGGTTCAGTGTGTGGAGGTGGTGGTTATCTACCCAACAGATATAAAACTAGATATTTATCTGCATGTTATGTTTATAAGCCTTATACATCATCTTGAAGTATTATTAACTCTTCTAAGTGATGCTATCTTCCTCATAAGGTCATGTCGTTTACCATTTGTGTAACGAAACTTGGTGCAAATAACTAGGAATTATTAATAGGGGAAAATGTTATGACATGCGTTTTGATATATATTTGTCCGTGTTTCAGGTATGACTTGACAACAGTTTTTCTTCTGACCATTCAATACTACACAACGATTGGGGGAAAAGTGTGTTGTTCTAATCAACTATGAAAACAATCATGGGGATGAGTCTAGTGCTGACAGCCTGGTTTACAATGTATATGAGAGGTATTAGAGTGCTTCCTCTTTTGCTTGATATTTTTATCGCAACTTTAATTTTTCGTTTTGTTGTACAGGCTTTCGGCCTCTATTTTATGCAATCTTAAATCGGGTTGTTTTATCATATTTCAGGTATGCAACCAAGTAATTAGGCGAGATGTTGATTATGTAAAGAACTGTTGGCATCTTTGCCATATGCTCTTCATGGACATGTTTCTAGTCAGCCCGACAAATGAGATACTATTCATTCATCTTTGTTATGCAGAATCAAGGTTATCAAGGTCATGATGTGATATCCGATGCTGATGGCATTTTGCAGTCCATAAATGCACATGTTTTCTTGTATTATTCTCTTGCTCTTTTACAATTTTGGCTTTTAATGAAGCTGTTTTCACTATACAACCCACTCCAGGCACTCAACCAAAGTGATGGAAGATGGCGATATGATTCAAGTGGCGCTGAATCCAGTAATTATGCCGCTGGTATTCATTCTTGCTGTCTATGGAGTTATGTTGAAAATAATTTCAATATATGTGCTATCCATAGTAGATTAGATGAATGCGATTGCACTGAAATTGGTTAAAAAATGTCTTCCATGTAATGTTCTGAGGGCATCCACAGTTGCAGGTGGTGTCTCACTGGCAGACTAAGAGGTGGATCAATCAACGGTGAGCTTTGTTGTGCTGGAGTATAAAGTAGTTTAAAGTTTATGACTTCATTATGAAATCAATGGACCATAGAAATCCATGTTGGACCACCTTCGGTGGACTGAAGGATGGCTACACTGTTTTTATGCACTAATTTTTTCTTTGATTATTACATGCTCACTTATTTTGTGAAAAATACATCAAAGCTCCTCATATTTTTAAGTTTTATATCTTGTGTGTTTTTGCATGTGTTTAATATTTTTAAGTTTAATATTTCATATTTTGAATTGGAATTTTAGTTCCATTGAAATGTGGCACGAGTATGTGTATGTCGATTGACTTTAGACGATATTCGAATATTGTGCCAAGTTTGTGTTCTCGGATTTATAAGGCAAATCAGAGTTTGATTGGAAAACTATTGCAGCACTTAGAGCAACTTTCGCCGAAGAGAAGCCTAGCTCACTCCATGTTGATGTACTACTACTACTCATTTTCTTTCTTCTTGTTTTTCCCCCAAATTATTTGAGTGAACTCTTTCACTATGATACCTGAATATTGAACATATATTGCACTTGAAAGTTCCTCCAAGTTTCTGTGCAGAAAATGGCCCTATGCCCTAGGAAGCATACAGTGTGGGGATCTAGCCCTGATTTTACAAACGGGGAAGCACAAAAGTGCAGGTGTTTTCATTTTTCATGATAAAATTAACAATTCACCCCAAGTTAGATTCTCGCATTGTGTTATCTGAAGTTGATTTTAAAAGTTATACAGCCCATTGCTATTACTTGCATATTCCAGACTCCATATTCCAGACAGCCCATTGCTATTCCAGACTCCACACTGTGTATTTTTTATGTCTATTCTACATTGTTTTCCTTTCAAGTTTCCATTTTTCATTTTGGAATTGCTATTACTGGCAGACATTATTGACAACTTGACCCACAAGATTCATCCTGATGAGTCGGTTGTCAACGAGGAAGAGGCGAAGCTGAGGAGGGACAAGTTTCTAATACGGTGATCATGGAGTCTGGAATTTAGTTTTTCAATTTTATGTTTAGTCGAAAATAACATCTTTCTTTAGCTTACTTTCACAGTCTAATTACAGATGGAACGAAATTGATTTTAGATGTTAGACAGCCCAAGACAAGTTGCAAAATGAAATTGCATCTCAAAATTAATACGTCTTTCAATCTTCAACATGTTCAAGATCACAAGCAAATGCTATGCATTCTATGCTTTTAGCATATAATGTGCATTCTTCGTTATTAAAAAATAAGTACCATTTGAATCAATTTATTGAGATTTTCTAATGAAATCAACCTTACATTCTGAGTGGGTTATTTGATATTGCTTCATCTCGTTTGGAGCATTTCACGACAAATAGTTATGGGCATAACTTTACTCAAGTGAACTGCTACTTTATTCTATTTAAAGTATTATGCATTCTCTGTGAGTATACTGCCTAGTATCTCGTCCTCTAGTGGTAGTTTATGCTTAGCAAATGAAGTTGTTAATGTCCAGATGAACCCATCATACCCGTGTGACAAGTAATTTAATTATTTGTATGTCTATTTTTGAATTCCGGATCTTAGACGTATCAACATTTTTGGTCAAGGATTGGTTTCTTTCTTGCTCAAATTTTTATCAAGTGGCGGTATGTATCAATTAAAAATTTCTCACCATAACGTATTGACTTCTTAAATTTACATTATCTTTGCTTTTGTATTCTCAAGCTGGATGTGTCCTACCCAGATAAACAAAGAGTTCAGTGTATCCGTATCTGTATCATGAAGTTTTAAAATAACTAACCTGCATATGTATCCATCTCCGCAAGGTTCGAGAAACACTTATGCTGTTTGGAAAGTTTTGAATATGGAAGTGGGTTAGATTGGACGGTATGTCACCTGTTTTCAACCCTAATTGGTGCAACAATTTAATTTAAAAGCCGACATGTCACTTTATGCCAGTTTTGTTAATATTACACACACACACACACAAAATCATACATATATGTATAGTGTTCATCTGTGTTATGGATGGTTACTCTGAAATGGGATGCCTAACCATCCATCCAACAGAAAACAAACAAATAATGATAACGCATATGCAGATAGTCCACTCCATTGGTACGCACAACTTAAAATTCAAACATTCGTTGACATAAATATTTTATACAATTTTTTGTGATAATTGCTATAAATTATTTGATTGACTTAATATTTTGTCTTTCTGCACTTGACACATGAATTTTTAGTATTGGGAAGCCAAATCCTTTACCAATTTTAGGGATAATATCTATTGCTCGACGGACAAGCTGATGCAGGCTTCAGGGCAGCATGATCCTTCTAGATATTTCCTAATCGAGGTATCTCCATCCCCTGGCTATTGCTTTTGCGATGAGCTGTTTACATGTTGAACAGTATTTTTGGTTAATTAAAGCTCTCTTCGCTTGCAGGATACATTTTGCAATGACCTGCGAGATCCTTCTGCTATTGATTATAGTATTACTATATTTGACTGGCTTCAAAACTGCAAGGATGAGGCTCTGGAGAAGTGGGAATACATAATGTCAGACGAATTGAATTAAATGCAAAAGCAACTGCTTGGGGAAATTGACACCTCAAATATTCCTACCTTCAAATCTGTATTCTGAGTTCTCTGTGAGTATTATGCGTTTGCAATTGCTACATCCGAGAGAAATCTAAGTTGGAAGATTTCCATAGGGAGTTGCTTCAGTTGCAGCCAGCTTCTCCGGATGCTGTTGTGGAGCTCAAAACTGCTAGACGTCGGATGGTCGATCTCGTATGGACTAGCACAGCTCACTTGTGGTGCATTCTGATTGCCACGTACTTTGCGTAATTCTGGAGCTGTTTGCATTTTGATTGTTATGATAGCTCATGAACAAAGCTAGCTGATCTTTGCATGGTTTATGGCTAGTTTTGTAATGCGAAAATAGCTCATGAATCTTTGGCAGTTGTTTTGCTATGGACATATGTTGAAAAGTTTTCTAATATGATCGTCATATTATCGTTAGTAATACGTTAGTAATATGTTGAATAATGTTTGGGAGGTTGATTCAGAATCAAGAAAATGTTGGCGGTGGTTGAAATGAGTAATATTTTGATTATTTATTTTATAAAAAATATTTAACATTAGCCACAGAAACTCTATGGCTAATTCTCATTGGCCACAACCAGGTTGCCAGACGGGTTGTGGCTACTTATCATTAGCCAAGGATTTTCCCTGGCTACTGCTAAACATTAGCCACGGATTATCTGTGGCTACTTAGTATTAGCCACGGAATTTTTCGACACGGCTCATTTCATGGCTAATGATGGTATTTCTTTCGTCATCATATGTATCACATTAGTCACGAACGTCCTTGGCTACTGGTCCGTGGCTAATGTATCCGTCTCAGACCATCTTTCATTTGCCACGGATTTTTTTTGTATTAGCCACGCCACTTTCCGCCGCGGACTATTAGTCACGGATTTTCTAAAAATTCTTGGCTAATGCCTATTAACCACGGATTTTATGGCATTAGCCACGGATTTTCCATGGATGTTGTCCAATTTTCTAGTAGTGGTGAACTCGTAGTCTCGTATATACAGATGTAACCAGACCCAAGTCTAAATAAGCCAAGATAAGGTATTCTTATTTTATTACGACACGTGTTCTTGATGAAACACAAGTCTGATAAAATAGATGACACAATGACTGAAGTATTTGAATTGATTCGATCGGATACTTAGCTATATAATGCTTGTGTAACTAAAAGAAAATGAGATTTTCTCTCAGCCAAGTCTTTTAACACATCGGTGTGTTAGAGAGCATGAATCGTACTCTGTTATACTTAGTGCGATACATGGCTAGTGACTCTTAGTTACAATCCTCATTCTGGGTTAAAACCGAGATAATAATGCCTAGGCATTTGATAATGTTATGTTAGAACCTTATAAATATAATATTCTTCAAATTAATCGTTAGGAAGTCACAGGGTTACTCGAACCTCGTGAGACGAAGGAGTCGAGTAAAACGTCATAGTTGATGATGGCCTAGTCAGCTACTAAGAATCCATTCGGAGTTGGGACTTTGATAAATGGCTTGATGCAATCCGAAAAAGGTTCGTGCACAAAAATAAAGTATGGACTTTAGTTTACGTGCCTAAGAAAAGTGTTTCCTTAGGCTGCAAGTGAATCTTCGAGACAGAAGATTAGTGCAGATGAAAAATAGTGAAGTGCAACTTATGTTGGTTAAGAAAGGTTATCATCCTAACTCTTATAAACGGATTATGATGAAACTTTCTCTCCAGCAGATGTGTACAGATCTATTCGGATCAGACTCGATGTAAATGCTCATGATGACCATGAATATTGGAATATATTTGTTTTCTAAATATGATTTAGAAAAACAAACTTTTAGAGTTTTCAAGGTCAGTGGGAGCGAATAAAAGGCATGCGGGGCATCAAGGAGCCGGAACATATGGTTTGACAAAGTGGTCAAAGAGTTTGACACTTTATTAGAGATGATTATGAACCGTCTAAATGACCAGTAACTAATTTGGTTTACTCTCGTAAAGTACGATGAGCTGGATAAGATCTAGGCAAGACATGTATTATGGATTCAAGGGACCAATAGAATTATTTGGATGAGATTCAAATGTGTGGTCTAAAATGAACATAGAAACCTCTTAAGTCTATACAATAGAAGTTTTAGCAAATCCGCTCACGAAGGCTCTACCACATGAAGTCTGGAAAGACTTATGTGTAAATGCGGTATAAGATACCTGGATAAATGGGCCTGAGTGCAAGTGGTAGATGGTAAGAGATGGGTATGCCCTCGAGATAAATTCATCCATGTGTATGTATACAGATATCTTGTTCGAAATAACAATTAGCTGTTTGGTAAGAATTTACCTAAGTTAAAAATAGTGCAGTCTTCATTAGAACTTATGTATAGTCCTGAGACTTAATGCGAGGTCAAATATATATCAAGATGGAGATCTCGATCATGGAGAAGTATTTGACTGATTGTAACATAGGTCTAAAAATGTTCGTGGTCGTGGATGTTTCGAGAAATGGATATCGACACATCGAATAGCCCATTGTGTCTTAGTCTTCACCATGTAATGGTGACGATGATCTCATGGTCGTTTGACTTGGCGAAGTCGAAGACAAGACACATGTGCTCATTGGAGAATGAGTTCGCTGAACGACCCAACAAGAGTTATCATATGGTTTATATTGACCAATCTGTTAATGATAACTCTTAGTGATGATAGGCAAGTTGGTCTTTTGACTTGAGGTCATTGTATGAACATGTGCGTGAATGGTGTCACTTAGATCACTGATCTAGTCTCAGGAAAGCCCCGTTGAAAGGTTTTTGGTTGGGTGACATTTGAAGCGTGCGAGGAGAGTAATGACCAAGATAGGATTCGTATCTCTCGGTCAAGGCGAGTTAGTGTCGCACGTGTTAGTTCGATTTTTAGTAAAAACTCTGGTCAGAGTATGTTGGAAAAGTCCAACATTATTTGACAAAAGATCGATGGAGACTAACCAAGTTCAAGCTAGAAGGCTTGAAATTTCACCATACCTAGGCTTGACTAAGCGGCAGAGTTTTGACGAAGAGACTAAAACTGCGGTATTCATCATGGACATAGTCAGGGTGGTCTCGACAATACTAATGTCAATGAGTTAACCACATAAGTATGATATCGAAACAGGGACGTCACCTGCTGCTCGTGGTCACTGTCGTCTGGGATTTCGTGCCCCACCTGTAGTAAGGCCAGACTATAGGGTCTCACACAGAGTGAGACCTTTGTCAAGTAATAGATAGAAATTAGGGAGAAAATGCATTTGATGCAATGGACAGAAAACTGCAAAGAGTTTGCAGTTAGCTTGCAGACTCGGGATAAATGATCCTGAGTGCAAGTGGAAGATGTTGAGAGATGCATGCCCTCAGTTCATTTGTATTTGATGCAAATGGGTTTTAATACTAGATGTGGGAATTTTGCATGTGATGCAAAGTGAATTAAATGTGTCGTAAAATATCTACGTGTATATTTAAATATAATAAACACATGGAAATGGTTACCTAGATGAATGGATCATCCCGGTCTAAACGTAGGTTCAAACCGCGTCGAAAACGGACTTCAAACGCTCAAAATATAGCCAAAACAGACAGAGAAGCCCGTCTAGGGCATTACGGGTCGGGCCTGCATCAGCGGGTGCCTGACACGCGCGCACTTACTAAGGAAGGCACACGCCTGCACCTGCCAGGCGGGGCCCGCCTGCTTGAAGCGGGCGGGACCCCGCCCGCTTGGCACGCACAAGGCACACGCCTAGGCACGTGCACTTTGCGCATGCATAGGAGCAGGCCGCGTGGGGCCCAAGTTGGGCCCCATGACCTAGGGTTTCGTGCCCAGCTATGGCGGCATCATTTTTGCAAAAACAAGGTTTTTGGCTGACTTTGGAGCGTCGTTTGAGGGGTCAAACGAACTCGGAATGAGTCCTTGTTTTTTCCTACACATTCACCGAGCAGTGCTCTTCGATTTGGAAGGTTATATCACTTGCGAAGCTCAACGGTGAGGGAGGAAAAATTAGTTGAAGTTTAGCCTTAGGGTAAGGCAAACAAATTTAAGTTTTCCCTCTCCAAAAGTTTAGTCTCACATCGGATATGGAGTGAAGGTGAGGGGTCAGCAGCCTATAAAAATATGGGCCTACTCCCCTCCTTTAAACTCGTCCCAGGCTCCAGATCTGAGTAGCTCCATTAAATGTGAGCAAGCCCGGATCTGAGCTTTAAGTAAATATTCTCTCTTTCTCCCTAAAATTTTTCCTTGCTCCTGATCGGGCTCTAGCAAAGCTATGAAGGAGCTCGGATCGGATCCAAAGTCTTGACGAATGATCCACTCAAGGTGAAATCTTCTTCGACACGTGGTTGGCTCGGCAATAAGGGTGTTGCTCGCCTCGAGACGCGGTGTGGTTCGGGAAGCGGTTAGGCTCGGGACGAGATGTGACTTGGGACACGGTTCGGCTTGGGAGAAGCGACGCGGGAACTAAAGAAATGTTGCTAAAAACGACGCTTCGTATTCTGTGGAAACGAAGTGAAAGGTATGTAGTTTAAATTAAACATGCGTTTATAATTGCAAATATTAGATAGATCTATCCGTAGGGGTTGGTCGGACCCAACCCCGGGATAGTAGAGATCTTGGCTAGGGTTAATATCTTCAGGACTGTTCTTAAAATAGTTTTAAGATGATTTTCTGCAGCTTTATTTGATATCTTCGTCCGACCAACTTAGGCCGGACGTCGATTTTATTGCCTTAAGGACCCAGAAAACCCTACAATAAGATATATATTGGTTAAATAATTCAAGGAGTTGTGATCGCTTTGACTACGAGAAGAATTCATCAAAAGTGGTATGATGTGGAAGGATTTGTTTGTAAAGTGGTACGAACTCTTGATGCTAGCAAAAGACCAAATAAATCATCTTCTAGACCTAACCAAAAGCCAATTGAACACTTAGGCTTGCCAGGGTCATCGCTGATGATGTAAAGGAATTACCAATAATTGCATAGAATCACCAGTAGTGGTACAACACCATCGGTAGCATGTCACCACTAGCGGTGGTTGGCGAATCCAACGGTGGCCAGGCTCGACCATGCCAACTACTAGTAGGCCGGTCAACCAGTCAGGCTAGGCCAGCAGCTGGCTAAGTAACCATTTACTGGTAGCCAGCCGCTGGTAGAGGCAGATGGCAACCAACAAGCTGGTTGATAGTAGCCAGTGGGCCGACCACTAAGGCCTAGATTCTAGGATGGTCGAGTTTGATGATTGGGTGGTTTGGGTCAATACCTTTTGGGTTACGATCTAAATGTTGGATCATGACTCAAACATGACTTATCCATGACTCATTATTAGTCATACTTGTTTATTTGGCAAAATTGTTTGAATCCTACATTGGTTGTGTCAAGAGAAGCCAATGGTGCTACCACTATAAATATGCATCTTCTTCTTCTTCTCTCAAATTGTCCATCAGGTTTTAAGAGAATTGAATAACCTAAAAGTTTTGCTTCTACGATAAAGTTTAATTCTCGCATAAGAAAAATGTTCTCTTTTTCTTTCTCTGAAGCGTTAGCAACGCTTGGGGCCGAATTTGAGTTCATCAGCTAACATCGTGGATTGTGGTGAGTTTCATTATCATTCATTGTGAAATTACTATCGTGCTATTTGGTGAGTGGATTTTAGGTTCCCGTCATAAAAAAAATTAGATTATGATTCTTAGCATAGTAAACTTACTGCTTTAATCATTTACCGCTAAATAATATTAATAATAGGGTTTTTCTCGTATTAGTCCTTTAAATTATGTGTATTTTGATATTAGTCCCTTAAATCTTTGTAATTTGAATTTAGTCAAAGGGACTATTTAGGTTAAAATTTAAACATTTCAGGGACTATTTAGGTTAACAAAAGGGACTATTTAGGTTAATATTAAACATTTAAGGGACTAAATTCAAATTACAAAGATTTAAGGGACTAATATCAAAATACACATAATTTAAGGGACTAATATGAGAAAAACCCTTAATAATAATATATATGAGCTATTAGCACAAGAAATTCCTTAAGCTGTCAGCAAAAAAACACATATCATACATCTCCATTGTTTTATGATCAGCCTATTGCAGTTGATCTACATATACTAACAAATAAGTATACCAAAAACTAATGAAATCACATGTAATAATTTGATCGTAATCGTGGGGCTGTTGATTGTATAACGATATAATCAACAACAAATAAGCTGTATTTTAAATTTTTTTTTAAAAAGTGTTTTAAGACCAAGAGATCGATCATGACAAAATATAGGTGAGGTGAGTTGATTTAACGGGAAAGCGTAAAATTTTTACCAAGTTACATGTCCTTGTGAATTAAGCAAGTCGAGTAAACTACAGCGCATACGTATTATTCTCAAAAATATTCTACGTAGAGAGAAAATTAAATGCTGATTGAACTCGTACATGCATATCGTGAGATTATTGTCAGTAGAATAATAAAATACGAATCGAAAAATAAAATACGGAACTTGCCCTAATTCTTGACCAAGCATCAGTCACGTCTCTGGTGTCCACTGAATCATGCAGCAGTCACAAGATGCATGCTTCTTTTTTTATTTATTATTCTTGAGATGACTAGTGGTGGGCATCCATGATCCATCACCACAATGATGGCTCACTGGGTGCTGTATCTATCTAACCTAAGTGGTGATTGTCCGCGGTTGCAAGTGAAGGGAACCACTCAACAAAGCGTTATGTTTTGGGCACGCACTGAGCTTGAACCTATGGTGGTTGCTAAGTATCTATTCAAGCCACGCCCACATTAGCATATCCAGCAACATAGACAGCATGTGCAGTGACCAAGAGAGCAGAAGTCATGAGGAGATGCGAAGTAGAAACGAAGGATGAAAATTTTTGGATGGCATGTTAGTGCTGTGATAGTGAGCTTGGTAGAAATCATGTTATCGGTGACTGGTTGGCCATTAGCTTATTTTTTGTTGTTGTTTTTTTGTTTTTTGTTTTGATTGTCTTTGAGATGAGGAAATGGGCTGAGCACCTAGGCTACAAGTCGTGCTCCTGGATTTTAATGGGAGTTACTGCTTTCATTGCCTACATCAGGGAGTCAACCTATGACCAGTCCAGCATTTTACATTCTCAATTTTAACCTAATTGTACTCAAAAACCCTTTCAGCCCTCCCGTTTAGCACCGTGGGTGCAAGTTGGATATAGTATATTAGCATACCTCTAAGAACGAAGAACTAAGAACAATTGCAATAAAAAAATTAGACAAGAATTGATAGAAAATGAGTAGAAAGAATTTTATTGATGTAGAGAACAATATTGTTGAGATGTTTACAAGTGAGGTAGAGAAGAGAACCTCTATTTATACTGCAGCATCATATGCGAGGGTAGACAAAAAATCATCATCTCCTTCTAACATATTCATTAAACAATGGTCTCTTCATTTCATTGTAACATTTCCATTAAACAATGGGTTAATTGATATAAGTATGAGTGTCTCTACCAATTCAGCTTTGTTGATGCTGGAAATCTCGTGGGGCCCAAATTAGTCGCGTGGGCGAGCTTTCAAGCAGCAGGTTGAGCCCGGTCAGGTGAGTTTTACCGGACAAGGTGAAATGTCCTTTGCCGCTGCCTGAAAATGATAGAACATGCATCAGAGGAACCAGAGGGGTGGTAATGTTAGATATTGACCATTAAGCCCAATATAGGTTTGATGATGATTGCCACATTATGTTGTTAGCCACAAATTCATCAAAAAGGTTTCTTGAAGATTTGGCGTAAGAGCGAATTTTGGTCGTAATTAGTAGTATGATATTGGTATCAAGGGCGGAGCCAGGATTTTTACCTGCCCTGGGCTACCCTAAATATTCATGTCATCAAAAACTTAAACAATGCCCTGATATAGAACAATCAATAATTATACCATGATAGATACCAACCAAAATTCAAATAATCACCAAATTTAGATATTTCATACCAATTTGAGCTTTAAAAGAAATGATCAAATGATCAAATGATCAAATCCTGCAATCAATAATTGAATTGTTGCCCGCTAATAAAAAAGGATCACTGCATTCGTATAGCAAGAATGCATGACATCATTTAGGAAAATGTAATGCTTTGCAAAATTCTACCATGATCATGCAATTTCAATTTTAATTCATGATAGAATTAAGCCTGCAAGCTTACCCAAAAGTGATGACTTTGGGTATAATTAACTGTGCTAACATAATAATCTCAATTTTGCTGATAGAATTAAGCTTGCAGTCGGTTCTTCTCAATTGTTGCAAAATTATACCCAAAAGTGCCTGCAGTTAATAGAATTAAGCTGATAGAATTAAGCGTACACATCTTGTTGGAGTTATACCCAAATTAGTTAGCAAATCACAAAAATAAGCAACGCCAGCGGTACTAAAAGTCTTCTCGGTTTGTGATTTAGCTAATTTTGGGTATAATTTTGGGTTTTGTTGGGTATAATTTGGGTACAGTTATGCAAAAAATAAAGGACAAAATAAGCACCTGCGAAGCGGCGGAGGGGGGTCGGATGCGTCTGCGGCGGCACCTGCGGAGGCGTCAGATGGACGGCGGCGCCTGCGGAGGGGTCCGATCACGGATGGGTGCCTGCGAAGGGGTCGGATGTCGATTGACGATGTCACGATCGATTTGGGGATTGAGATAGAACTGTAGTAAGGATGAGATCCTGAGAGAAAGGAGAGACAACTCAGACTAGGGCTGTATACAAAACCCCAGGGACTGGGCTCAAAAATTTCAGACTGGGCTAATTTTTTGGGCCTGGGATTATTTTATACATATTATGGAGTTTTAACCCAAACTTGACCCGGGCTGTAGCCCGGGTTAGCCCTGAAGTAGCTCCGCCCCCGATTGGTATCTTCATTAAAACATTGTGATGATTAGGATGATGAATCAAAGGGGAGTTTTTTTGGCATCAATGCTTGGAGCAGAGGAGCATAGATTGCATGAAGAATCTAGAATCTTGAAGAGTATTTTCTCTTGATTTTTTTATGTATTTTGATTTTTATTTTGTAGAATACATTTACGCCTTAATTACACACTTTGATATCATTTATCATCTTAGAAAACCATAGGAGAATTCTAGAAACCTTCCTAATAGGTTATCTGGCCAAAACACTCTTATTGGTGTTTTTGGCCCAGGACCAAACGATTGGAGAAGCTCTTCTAGACGTCTGGTGTGTCTATCTTTTATTTGAACTTACACAACCTATATCAAACATCTGAAGCTCATATGTCAGATGCCTGAATA
Source organism: Scilla litardierei (assembly GCA_030789695.1). Classification (NCBI taxonomy): domain Eukaryota; kingdom Viridiplantae; phylum Streptophyta; class Magnoliopsida; order Asparagales; family Asparagaceae; genus Scilla; species Scilla litardierei. The sequence continues at coordinate 264,891,576 of CM061141.1, read as the reverse complement.
GTGTCCTAGACGACGGAGTGTTGAACTCTAGACGTTTGGATACCATATATTGGTCTTTCTGTTTGTTTGTACCAACACTGGTTCAGCCAACTGATGTAGAGTTTCCAAATGACTGCACAGTTTCACAGTTGTCTGACCCCTTACCTTCATCTGTCTGATGATTCAGAAATTTGCACGTTTATAACTGTTAGACTGATGTTTTCTCGTGCCTGTCTTCGTGGTTTCTGTGTAAATTTGAGAAGATAATTAAGCCTATTTTTGAGGAAGATTTGAGCACTCATACAAACACATAGAGATCATTTTTGTGAGCCCAAGATCTCAACAGAAAGCTTCACTCTTTCATCTCTCTCAATTTCCCTCTTTGAGCTATCTTTGATTGTTGTGTTTGAATCCAAAGCTCAATGGAAGTCTCCAAGTGCCTAAAGCTTGATTCCAACACTTGGATACACACTCTTCATTGCCTTGCACTTCACACTAGTAGGTGTATCAAATCAAGTCAATAGGTAAGGGTGTAATTTCTTATTTTGTTTCATTGTGAAACCTTGTTCATTGTGAAACCTTGCTTCAAGGTTCTGGGAGTGTCTCGCTTGGAAGAGAGGTGTGGCTCTTGGAATAGGATGTGCAATCTTGCAATAGATTGTGCTGACTCTTGGAATAGAGTATTGAATCTCGGACGAGATTGTTTTTCCCATTTTAGGATTGTATTAAGTTGCATCGGAAGAGGTTATATGGTAGAAATCCACAAGACTCTAGAAAGAGTGTGTGACTGGAATAGACTTAGCCGAACCAGGATACATCATGTGCATTTGTGTTAATCTCATTGTGTGTTTGCAAATTGTCTTGCCCATTATTATTCCGCATTGCAAGTAATTTGTTAATTAGTATTAAATTTCCACTACCCCTTTAATGTGTTGCTTAGCATTGCTGGTAGATCTTACATGGCCCTCCAATTCGGCTCTGATGCTTAATTTAGAGTCAAGAGGATGAGGGATGGAAGATGGCTATATGTAGCCACCGCTCTGGGGTCTTGGGAGATGTGGAAACTGGGGGGCTTAAGACAGTAATTTAGGGTATCAGATTTTGCTTACCTGATAGAGAGGATTTCCTCTCTATTTATAGGGTTCAGAGAGTAACCTATCCACATTAGCATGCCACCAACCGAGGTGGGTCCATGTCGCATAATAAAACGACAGGCTGTAGGGTTCCTACGATAATACATGATGTTATGCAAGTGGGGATGGCCTACTAATAACGGCTTCGAGGTGGCTCGACTACCCGTCATGATTACATGGGTAGATGTTGACAGGCGGGTGAGTCCTTTGGCCATGATGTTGGATCTGAATCTCAGCCTAGAGGGGGGTGAATAGGCAAATAAAAATTCTCGATTATACATGAAATTATTCAGCAATCAAAGGTATTTATAATCAGATGCAGATAAGTAATCACTGAGTGCACAGATGATTTACCAGGGTTCGGTTGTCAATAACCTACGTCTAGCCCCGAAAGCAAATACTATATTAATAATGTCACTGGTATAACATGTAGCTAGAGCACCCACCCTACACTCACCTGGTTCTCCGTACCGCACTTCCAAAGTGCTAAACAATACTAATCATAGTATAAGCTCTCTCTTGACTAGACCCAACTAATAGTGTCCCTCTTGTCTAGCACCACTAGACAAGACCCCAAAAATGTCACAAATATATAAAGTTTCATCTACAAAGATCGATACACTACTACACGAATATAAAGAGTAAAGAGTTCAGAAAAGCTCAGTTCGTATCTGTGTAGTCGTATCTGTCAATCTGCTCAGGTCAGATCAAGTCTGACAGGATGTAATCGTCTATCTCATGTCGTGGTTCCCTCAAGATGTTGTCGTATCCTTCTTTGGCTTCGAAGCTTGTGGCAATGGATGAAGAGACCATAGAATTTACGGCCTTGATGTGAGAAGTCCTCCTTAGCTTTGTGACTTGCGGCTAGGTAGATGAAGACCCTTGAAACTCGCGGCCAATGGATGAGATGGATCACTTGGTTTGCGGCATTGGTGGATGACCCTCCTTAGTAGCTTGCGGCCTTGGCAATGGAGGTTGAAGATGAAGCTCTCTTTGATAGCTTGCGGCCTTGAGGTTGATTGTTCTCTCTTTGATGCTTTGCGCCCTTGAAGAAGATGGACCCTTGATGAGTTGTGCAATGAAGGAGTAGACCACCTTAGCCTTAAATGGTTGCGGCAATGTGATATTGGCCTCTTCTTCGAGTTACGGCTAGGAGGAGATACACCCTTGACAATTGAAGACCACCCTTGGAAACTTATGCAATGAAAGATGTGGAAGCTTGATCGGTCCATATTTTACACCTTTTTTCTGCATGTTTGCATGCCATTTTGATCGCCCATATCGTGTTTTTCACGATTATTCGACAATATTGCGATGCTTTTCACTATTTCTTGTTTTTGTCGTATTTCATGAGATATGGAGCGATTTGGAGCGATTTTGAGCTCAAGAGGATTTGCACCCACTTTGGAGTGTCGCCCACGGCTCATTTGCAGACTTATCGGCGATGGAGGATGAGTGGAAGAAGAAGAAACTTCATAAGAGAGACGAGGAGGAGAAACGGAGAAGATTGGGCATTTACAGCATGCCGCTTGGCTGAGTGAAGCACACACTCGGCCGAGCAAGAAAGCCCACTCGGCCGACCAGAACGGATACATGCACACTGTTTTTCAGCGTATACTCGGTCGAATGACAAAGTTCTACTCGGCCGAGTGAGGAAGCTCACTCGCTCGAGTACGTCAGGGAGATTTTCCAGAGAAGAGGACGAATCTACTGCGATTCCCAGAGACCCGTCGATGGCCTACTCGGCCGAGTACACATTACCACTCGGCCGAATGATGAAAGCTACTCGGCCGAGCCACCCCCGGAGAAAGACCCCATGAGGACATCAAAGTTACTGTTTTTCTATAGGGTCTGTCACTCGGCCAAGTAGAGTAGTCCACTCGACTGAGTGAAGAATCCCACTCGGCCGATTGACGCCGATGACACACACGCCCAGATTTTCAGATAGCCTTCCACTATTTTGAAATCTGCTAACATTTTAGCAATCAAAGTATTTTTCTCATATTTTTTATGGATAGTACACTTCATGACGGTTCCAACGCTGCCAAGAATGTGTCGATCGGAGGTCGGATGAAATCTGGAGAATTTCTGCAAGTTGACGCTGCAGTGCTGGAATTTCCACTCGGCCGAGTCATTTTCCCACTCGGCCCGAGTGGCGGCGGGCCCAGATTTTAAGTTGCGGCCTGGGCTGTTTTTGGGTACGATTTTGGGGGGTTTTCTAGGGTTATTGCTAGGGTTTTGGGAGGCTATTTAATAGGTTTGTAGCCGTCATTAGAGGGAGTTCCCATGTTGTTTTCATAGACTTTATTTTAGAGGTTAGGCCATGCCCTAGGCCCCCTCTTGGATCTAAAATCTTGTATTTGGATTGAAGATCTTCATCAAAACTAAGTATTTTGTTCTTTTTATTTGAATCTTTTTTTTTCTATCTTTTTGTATGCAAGCAATGATTTTTATTGATTCTCATATCGTTATTGCTATGCTTGAGTAGATTTGTTGTTCTAGGGCATGTGGATGAACCCTATGGATCTAATTTCAGATTTGTGATGAATGAATGTCTAAATTGCTAGAATTTCTAGGAGGTTAGGTTGTGATCGATTTATTACGGATAGTTAGGGATTTCCATCGATTAGGGTTTGCAAGAGATTGGATTCTAATCGATGGGAAGCCCTAGATATTCGATTTAGGTTTATAATCGAGATTCTCTAGACTTGGTTTGCAAGAGATTGGACCAAAGCTAGGATTTTTATTATAAATCTATACCCATATTCGTTTGCAAGAGATTGGACGAATACGAACTATCAAAACCTAGATCGTAACTCGAGTTTGCACGAGAGTGGGCTCGAGGGACGATTGAACGATGATGTCGATCCTAATGCTAGTGGCTTAGGCTAGGGTTTGCAAGAGATTGGGCCCTATCCTAGGTTTCTATAGACCGGCAATAGCGCGAGAGCGTGAGCTTGGTTCTCTATTCAGTTACGACTAGTTCACCCCAACACAACCCTAGTAATATTGAGATTCACTATTTACAATGATGTATGACGATTCGTAGTGGGGATTCCCTAGCTCTAGACTCTTTTATTGTATTAAATTTGAATCGATACTTTATCCGACTTCTTTATCACCGACACCGACATCCACTACCATTTCCATTATATCATTCCATAACCATCTCCACCAATAAAACATTCGTAGTCAAACCAACCTAGGATAGATTGGAGCCAACACCACCTCCTCGTGTTCGATACCAGCTCACCACTTGACCGTGCGCTTGCAGTAAAACTACAATCGTTCTCCGGGTGTATATCCGGGGCCGATCAAGTTTTTGGCGCCGTTGCCGGGGAGGTGTTTCCCGTTGGGTGCCAATTTGTCACAATTAGGTTGATTAGGCTAAAAAAAATTTTCAAAAAGAAATTTTCACCCCCACCACCATTATTATCATTTATATATTCTTTTGTGCCACTGATATTTTTCTCCAGGTATTTATCTTTGTTGATCAGGTGCTATGGATTATACTACGTGGACCACAAATTTTGATCAGAGTGCTCAGATGGGAGAATACTATTTTGATCAGAGTGCTCAGAGGGAAGAATACTATTATGATCAGAGTGCTCAGACATGAGAATACTATTTTGATCAGAGTGCTCAGAAAGGAGAATACTTTTTTGAGGAAACGCACTGGCCCGAGCTTGATGAGAAACAAAGGATTTTTTTTGATGAGATGCATGCACACCAAGTTTAAATACATGCCAGGCTTGATAAGGGCGACCTTCAATTGGAATGGGTGAAGAGGGAACTTGAAATGAATGCGCTCATGCTTAAGGTTGCAGAGATTTCCAAAGATATCAGTTCTGCTTCTTCATTTTATAGGCAAGAAGCATCACCGGTCATATTACCAGACCCAGAATGTGCCGTCGTCGATCCCACATCATATGATGCAGCTATTGCATATAAAGAATGTATGGACGAAGTGGTCGTGGAGGAAGCAGAAATTGAGTCATATGCGCAGCCAGAGGAGGACGCATTTCATAGATTATTGGAGGGCCTCTTGGAGTCAGTGAGGTTCACCGGTTCAGAGAGCATTACAGCAGGTGATGCATTTGAGCTACGATTTGCAGATTTTGTTATGAACCATGTTTCAGCTGCAGGAACAATTGAGGAGGACATCCATGTCAGTCTTGAGGGGGATAGACTATATTTTCGGATTGCTTGCGGGCATTCCCCTCCACATGATACATCCCCACAAGTTGACACACATGAGCAGCCAACATCACCATTCCAGAGAGAGCCTACATTGATAGTTGATGAGAAGGCAAAGGAGCACATTGTCGAGCCAGAGCTTATCACAGAGGAGGTCATACATCGGGACGAGGACACAGCCATTCATGAGGATCCCGAGCACTATCCTCCTCCATTAGAGCTCCCGCAGCCACCTCATCCTTCCACTGACGTCGAGGACTATCCCACAGAGCTTACTGCTCCCACTCAGGGAGATATTTTCACACATCCTATTTCTGAATCATGTATTCCATTTGATATTTACTTTGATTCAGATATTTTTGACACGTCATACCTTTTGCAGTGCACGTACGATTGTGGATCTGAGGTATGCTTGGACGTGTCACAGTTTGACGAGCCTATCGAGGAAGTCCACACATATGATCTAGATTTACCTGAGCAGCATAGAGAAGACACCATGGAGACAGCTATCACGGCACGTGAGGATATCGGATTATTTCCAGGGAAGTATCGTCCACCATTATTTATTCCATATATTTCTATAGACAATCCTCTTTGGGATACTTTTATTACGAGGGTGAATTTTTTGCAGCGAACTGATGCATCCTATTGCATGGTACAGGTGGAGTCCTTGTGGGAATGCTGGAGGATGCATTGCTGGAGTTCGTTGGTGTCCGTGGACATACGCATCTGGCAGAGCCACGGAAAGAGCAGTTGGAGCAATTGCCTGCACCGGCAAAGATACTGGATCCGCCTTTTGCTATAGGTGATATCAATCCAGTAGTGTAGAAATTTTTATGCTTTAAATAAACACGAATTCTCTCGACAGCGAGAGGACCATATAGATTTACTTGAATAAATATTACCTCATATGACGGCAACAAAAATTTTTACACCCCAAACCCATTATATATATTAATTTCCCTCTTTATATTTTGATGTGTCACATCCTTTTTGCTCACCACCCATCGAGCATTTCTTTCAAGTGAATACTCACATTCTTATTCGTTTGACTCAATCTCGCTTAGCAAAGCCATGACATTTTTGATCGAGTCATTTGACTAGGATTTGTTTAGCATAAGCTTGGGAGAAAGCGCTCTCATGCATCATTGCATGTGCATGTAGTTGCATTAGGATTTCATGTCATTCATTTCATCATTTTTCATTCACCTCCCTCATATTTATCGTTGTTCCTCATATTTTTCCTTTTATGATCACATTGAGGACAATGTGAAGTTTAAGCTTGGGGGAGTGCATTTCCATGCCATCTAGTTGCATTTTTACTTTATTTTAGGTTTTTTAAAATTTTTCAAAATTTTTGCATCATATTCTTGATTTTTCCATCTTATTTTCCTTTTATGTGTGTTCATGCATCATATTGTGTGCCTCTTTTTTCTTTTCTTTCCTCTCTTTTATTTTATATTTTTATTTTCTTTTCCTCCTTTTGCTAGATTTGTTCCTTATGATGACATCTCTTATTGCTTTAGTAGCCATCACGATACTTATTATTCCTTGCCATGCTATTTAGATTATTCCATAGTCTTGCTATTCACATATGCTTGCAAATCTATTTCTTTTGATGATTCCTCTACATGAATGCATGATATTAATTGAAACTGAATGTATGGATTATTGTTTAGTATGCTTTTGTTGGAAGTGCACCAAGATTCACGCATCAATTGTATTTCAGAAGCATCTGCCTTATTGTCTTATTCACCTTCTGTTGCATGCCAGATATGGTTGTAAACTTTACTGCTTGACTTCACTATTTATTGAAATGATTGAGAATATCCATGCTTACATATGAGTTTTAGTTGAAGTATTATTTTATTGAACCGTTCGTGCACATCTTAGAGTGAACCGAGTGCTACATTATTTCTTTCTCCACATATATCTTTTTATTCTCTACATGTCACTTGAGTTCACCTCCTAAAGCTACTTATATCGCATCTATTTCCCAAAAATCCCTACAAAAGAAAAATGTTGCTCCAAAAAGTCCAAAAAGCCAAAAAGGAGCCAAAAATCAAAAATACAAATCAAATTGCTCTTACAAAAATCCAAGAAGAAAAATGAGAAACAAAGTCCAAAAGAAAAAAAAAATTTCTCTATCTCATTATTGGAGCCTCAAAATACTTGGGAAACCCAAGGCGAAAATCCCATTTTCCACTATCATATTCCTTTAGATGCGATGCCTCAAGCCAAGCTTGGGGGGGGAGGTGAATTCATTTGACCATATGAGTGAGTACGACATTAGAGTGGAGAGGTGCACGGATGGGAAAGTTTGATAATGCTGAAACTTAGTAAAATACCTTAGTTATGGAGATTTCTTATGAATCGATATAAATATGTGAATGCCATGATTTGTTATATTCTCAATTGCATGCTTGGTGTGTATCTTTGATTGAAAAGTGCATCGCCAACATTTGTATATTAAATTCTATGAAATGCGTGATGTGGATATGAATTGATTGTATGAATTTAGAGAGTCCCTCTTATTGTTCTTAAAAGCGTGCAAGTACCATGTCTAAGTAAGATTTGAAATCCTTATAGCATGTGATTCGTATTTTTCAAGTTATCGTGATGTGTTGCTTATGGCTTGAGATCTGAGAGAATAATCTAGCGACCCCTTCCACTTCGTATTCCTTTTTCTTTCATTTCATTTCCTTTGTTTTCATCTCCCGAGTTCGTCTCTCTACTTATCTTCCTCGAGGACGAGTAAGAGGTAAGCTTGGGGGATTTTGATCGGTCCATATTTTACACCTTTCTTCTACATGTTTGCATGCCATTTTGATCGCCCATATCGCGTTTTTCACGATTATTCGACAATATTGCGATGCTGTTCACTATTTCTTGTTTTTGTCGTATTTCAGGAGATATGGAGTGATTTGGAGCGATTTTGAGCCAAGAGGATTTGCACCCACTTTGGAGTGTCGCCCACGACTCATTTGCAGACTTATCGGCGATGGAGGATGAGTGGAAGAAGAAGAAACTTCATAGGAGTGACGAGGAGGAGAAACGGAGAAGATTGGGCAGTTACAACATGCGGCTTGGCCGAGTGAAGCACACACTCGGCCGAGCAAGAAAGCCCACTCGGCCGACCAGAACGGATATGTGCACAATGTTTTTCAGCGTATACTCAGCCGAATGACAAAGTCCTACTCGGTCGAGTGAGGAAGATCACTTGCCCGAGTACGTCAGGGAGATATTCCAGAGAAGTGGCCGAATCTACTGCGATTCCCAGAGACCCGTCGATGGCCTACTCGGCCGAGTACACATTACCACTCGACCGAATGATGAATGCTACTCGGCCGAGCCACCCCCAGAGACAGACCCCTGAGGATCTTGAAGTTACCGTTTTTATAGGGTCTCTCACTCGGCCGAGTAGAGTAGTCCACTCGACCGAGTGAAGAATCCCACTCGGCCGATTGACGCCGATGACACACACACCCAGATTTTTAGACAGCCTTCCACTATTTTAAACTCTGCTATCATTCCAGCAAGAAAAGTATTTTTCTCATATTTTTTATGGATAGTAGACTTCATGACGGTTCCAACGCCACTAGGAACGTGCCGATCGGGGGTCGGATGAAATCTGGAGAATTTCTGCAAGTTGACGCTGCAGTGCTGGAATTTCCACTCGGCCGAGTCATTTTCCCACTCGGCCCGAGTGGCGACGGGCCCAGATTTTAAGTTGCAGCCTCGGCTATTTTTGGGCACTATTTTGGTGGGTTTTCTAGGGTTATTTGCTAGGGTTTTGGGAGGCTATTTAAGAGGTTTGCAGCCGTCATTAGAGGGAGTTCCCATGTTGTTTTCTTAGACTTTATTTTAGAGGTTAGGCCATGCCCTAGGCCCCCTCTTGGATCTAAAAGCTTGTATTTGGATTAAAGATCTTCATCAAAGATAAGTATTTTGTTCTTGTTATTTGAATCTTTGTTTTTCTATTTTTTTGTATGCAAGCAATGATTTTTATTGATTCTCATATTGTTATTGCTATGCTTGAGTAGATTTGTTGTTCTAAGGCATGTGGATGAACCCTATGGATCTAATTTCAGATTTGTGATGAATGAATGTCTAAATTGCTAGAATTTCTAGGAGGTTAGATTGTGATCGATTTATTACGGATAGCTAGGGATTTCCATCGATTGGGGTTTGCAAGAGATTGGATTCTAATCGATGGGAAGGCCTAGATATTCGATTTAGGTTTATAATCGAGATTCTCTAGACTTGGTTTGCAAGAGATTGGACCAAAGCTAGGATTTTTATTATAAATCTATACCCATATTCGTTTGTAAGAGATTGGACGAATACGAACTATCAAAACCTAGATCGTAACTCGAGTTTGCACGAGAGTGGGCTCGAGGGGCGATTGAATGATGATGTCGATCCTAATGCTAGTGGCTTAGGCTAGTGTTTGCAAGAGATTGGGCCCTATCCTAGGTTGCTATAGACCGGCAATAGCACGAGAGTGTGAGCTTAGTTCTTTATTCAGTTACGACTAGTTCACCCCAACACAACCCTAGTAATATTGAGATTCACTATTTACAATGATGTATGATGATTCGTAGTGGGGATTCCCTAGCTCTAGACTCTTTTATTGTATTAAATTTGAATCGATACTTTATCCGACTTCTTTATCACCGACACCGACATCCACTACCATTTCCATTATATCATTCCATAACCATCTCCACCAATAAAACATTCGTAGTCAAACCAACCTAGGATAGATTGGAGCCAACACCATCTCCTCGTGTTCGATACCAGCTCGCCACTTGACCGTGCGCTTGCGGTAAAACTACAATCGTTCTCCGGGTGTATATCCGGGGCCGATCAAGTTTTTGGCGCCGTTGCCGGGGAGGTGTTTCCCGTTGGGTGCCAATTTGTCATAATTAGGATTAGGCTAAAAAATTTTTTTTTCCAAAAAGAAATTTTCACCCCCACCACCATTATTATCATTTCTATATTCTTTTGTGCCACTGATATTTTTCTCCAGGTATTTATCTTTGTTGATCAGGTGCTATGGTTATACTACGTGGACCACAAATTTTGATCAGAGTGCTCAGATGGGAGAATACTATTTTGATCAGAGTGCTCAGATGGGAGAATACTATTTTGATCAAAGTGCTTAGACAGGAAAATACTATTTTGATCAGAGTGCTCAGAAAGGAGAATACTTTTTTGAGGAAACGCACTGGCCCGAGCTTGATGAGAAACAAAGGATTTTTTTTGATGAGATGCATGCACACCAAGTTTAAATACATGCCAGGCTTGATAAGGACGACCTTCAATTGGAATGGGTGAAGAGGGAACTTGAAATGAATGCGCTCATGCTTAAGGTTGCAGAGATTTCCAAAGATATCAGTTCTGCTTCTTCATTTTATAGGCAAGAAGCATCACCGGTCATATTACCAGACCCAGAATGTGCCGTCATCGATCCCACATCCTATGATACAGCTATTGCATATAAAGAATGTATGGACGAAGTGGTCGTGGAGGAAGCAGAAATTGAGTCATATGCGCAGCCAGAGGAGGACGCATTTCATAGATTATTGGAGGGCCTCTTGGAGTCAGTGAGGTTCACCGGTTCAGAGAGCATTACAGCAGGTGATGTATTTGAGCTACGATTTGCAGATTTTGTTATGAACCGTGTTTCAGCTGCAGGAACAATTGATGAGGACATCCATGTCAGTCTTAAGGGGGATAGACTATATTTTCGGATTGCTTGCGGGCATTCCCCTCCACATGATACATACCCACCAGTTGACACACATGAGCAGCCAACATCACCATTCCAGAGAGAGCCTACATTGATAGTTGATGAGAAGGCAAAGGAGCACATTGTCGAGCCAGAGCTTATCACAGAGGAGGTCATACATTGGGACGAGGACACAGCCATTCATGAGGATCCCGAGCACTATCCTCCTCCATTAGAGCTCATGCAGCCACCTCATCCTTCCACTGACGTCGAGGACTATCCCACAGAGCTTACTGCTCCCACTCAGGGAGATATTTTCACACATCCTATTTCTGAATCATGTATTCCATTTGATATTTACTTTGATTCAGATATTTTTGATATGTCATATCTTTTGCAGTGCACGTACGATTGTGGATCGGAGGTATGCTTGGACGTGTCACAGTTTGACGAGCCTATCGAGGAAGTCCACACATATGATCTAGATTTACCTGAGCAGCATAGAGAAGACACCATGGAGACAGCTATCACGGCACGTGAGGATATTGGATTATTTTCAGGGAAGTATCGTCCACCATTATTTATTCCAAATATTTCTATAGACGATCCTCTTTGGGATACTTTTATTACGAGGGTGAATTTTTTGCAGCGAACTGATGCATCCTATTCTCTGCCGGGTACAGGTAGAGTCCTTGTGGGAATGCCGAAGGATGCATTGCTGGAGTTCGTTGGTGTCCGTGGACATACGCATCTGGCAGAGCCACGGAAAGAGCAGTTGGAGCAATTGCCTGGACCGGCAAAGATACTGGATCCGCCTTTTGCTATAGGTGATATCAATCCAGTAGTGTAGAAATTTTTATGCTTTAAATAAACACGAATTCTCTCGACAGCGAGAGGACCGTATAGATTTACTTAAATAAATATTACCTCATATGACGGCAACAAAAATTTTTACACCCCAAACCCATTATATATATTAATTTCCCTCTTTATATTTTGATGTGTCACATCCTTTTTGCTCACCACCCATCGAGCATTTCTTTCAAGTGAATACTCACATTCTTATTCGTTTGACTCAATCTCGCTTAGCAAAGCCATGACATTTTTGATCGAGTCATTTGACTAGGATTTGTTTAGCATAAGCTTGGGAGAAAGCGCTCTCATGCATCATTGCATGTGCATGTAGTTGCATTAGGATTTCATGTCATTCATTTCATCATTTTTCATTCACCTCCCTCATATTTATCGTTGTTCCTCATATTTTTCCTTTAATGATCACATTGAGGACAATGTGAAGTTTAAGCTTGGGGGAGTGCATTTCCATACCATCTAGTTGCATTTTTACTTTATTTTAGGTTTTTTAAAATTTTTCAAAATTTTTGCATCATCTTTTTGATTTTTCATCTTATTTTCCTTTTATATGTGTTCATGCATCATATTGTGTGCCTCTTTTTTCTTTTTCTTTCCTCTCTTTTATTTTATATCTTTATTTTCTTTTCCTCCTTTGGCTAGATTTGTTCCTTATGATGACATCTCTTATTGCTTTAGTAGCCATCACGATACTTATTATTCCTTGCCATGCTATTTAGATTATTCCATAGTCTTAGTATTCACATATGCTTGCAAATCTATTTCTTTTGATGATTCCTCTACATGAATGCATGATATTAATTGAAACTGAATGTATGGATTAGTGTTTAGTATGCTTTTGTTGGAAGTGCACCAAGATTCACGCATCAATTGTATATCAGAAGCATATGCCTTATTGTCTTATTCACCTTCTTTTGCATGCCTGATATGGTTGTAAACTTTACTGCTTGACTTCACTATTTATTGAAATGATTGAGAATTTCCATGCTTACATATGAGTTTTAGTTGAAGTATTATTTTATTGAACTGTTCGTGCACATCTTAGAGTGAACCAAGTGCTACATTATTTCTTTCTCCACATATATCTTTTTATTCTCTACATGTCACTTGAGTTCACCTCCTAAAGCTACTTATATCGCATCTATTTCCCAAAAATCCCTACAAAAGAAAAATGTTGCTCCAAAAAGTCGAAAAAGCCAAAAAGGAGCCAAAAATCAAAAATACAAATCAAATTGCTCCTACAAAACCCAAGAAGAAAAATGAGAAACAAAGTCCAAAAGAAAAAAAATATTTCTATATCTCATTATTGGAGCCTCAAAATATTTGGGAAAACCAAGGCAAAAATCCCATTTTCCACTATTATATTCCTTTAGATGCGATGCCTCAAGCCAAGCTTGGGGGGGGGGGGGGTGAATTCATTTGACCATATGAGTGAGTACGACATTAGAGTGGAGAGGTGCACGGATGGGAAAGTTTGATAATGCTGAAACTTAGCAAAATAACTTAGTTATGGAGATTTCTTATGAATCGATATAAATATGTGAATGCCATGATTTGTTCTATTCTCTATTGCATGCTTGGTGTGTATCTTATTTGCTTCATTCATAACTTTTGATTGAAAAGTGCATCGCCAACATTTGTATATTAAATTCTATGAAATGCGTGATGTGGATATGAATTAATTGTATGAATTTAGAGAGTCCCTCTTATTGTTCTTAAAAGCTTGCAAGTACCATGTCTAAGTAAGATTTGAAATCCTTATAGCATGTGATTCGTATTTTCCAAGTTATCGTGATGTGTAGCTTATGGCTTGAGATCTGAGAGAATAATCTAGCGTCCCCTTCCACTTCGTATTCCTTTTCTTTCATTTCATTTCCTTTGTTTTCATCTCCCGAGTTTGTCTTTCTACTTATCTTCCTCGAGGACGAGTAAGAGGTAAGCTTGGGAGATTTTGATCGATCCATATTTTACACCTTTTTTATGCATGTTTGCATGCTATTTTGATCGTCCATATCGCGTTTTTCACGAGTATTCGAAAATATTGCGATGCTTTTCACTATTTCTTGTTTTTGTCGTATTTCAGGAGATATGGAGCGATTTGGAGCGATTTTGAGCTCAAAAGGATTTGCACCCACGTTGGAGTGTCGCCCACGGCTCATTTGCAGACTTATCGACGATGGAGGATGAGTGGACGAAGAAGAAACTTCATAGGAGCAACGAGGAGGAGAAACGGAGAAGATTGGGCAGTTACAGCATGCCGCTCGGCCGAGTGAAGCACACACTCGGTAGAGCAAGAAAGCCCACTCGGCTGACCAGAACGGATACGTGCACAATGTTTTTCAGCGTATACTCGGCCGAATGACAAAGTCCTACTCGGCCGAGTGAGGAAGCTCACTCGCCCGAGTACGTCAGGGAGATTTTCCAGAGAAGTGGCCGAATCTACTGCGATTCCCAGAGACCAGTCGATGGCCTACTCGGCCGAGTACACATTACCACTCAGCCGAATGATGAAAGCTACTCGGCCGAGCCACCCCCAGAGACAGACCCCTGAGGACCTCGAAGTTACTGTTTTTCTACAGGGTCTGTCATTCAGCCGAGTAGAGTAGTCCACTTGACCGAGTGAAGAATCCCACTCGGCCGATTGACGCCGATGACACACACGCCCAGATTTTCAGACAGCCTTCCACTATTTTGAAATCTTCTATCATTTCAGCAATCAAAGTATTTTTCTCATACTTTTTATGGATAGTAGACTTCATGAAGGTTCCAACTCCGCCAAGAACGCACCAATCGGAGGTCGGATGAAATCTGGAGAATTTCTGCAAGTTGACACTGCAGTGCTGGAATTTCCACTCGGCCGAGTCATTTTCCCACTCGGCCCGAGTGGCGGCGGGCCCAGATTTTAAGTTGCGGCCTGGGCTGTTTTTGGGAAAGATTTTGGGGGGTTTTCTAGGGTTATTTGCTAGGGGTTTGGGAGGCTATTTAAGAGGTTTGAAGCCGTCATTAGAGGGAGTTCCCATGTTGTTTTCTTAGACTTTATTTTAGAGGTTCGACCATGCCCTAGGCCCCCTCTTGGATCTAAAAGCTTGTATTTGGATTGAAGATCTTCATCAAAGCTAATTATTTTGTTCTTATTATTTGAATCTTTGTTTTTCTAACTTTTTGGTATGCAAGCAATGATTTTTATTGATTCTCATATCGTTATTGCTATGCTTGAGTAGATTTGTTGTTCTAGGGCATGTGGATGAACCATATGGATCTAATTTCAGATTTGTGATGAATGAATGTCTAAATTGCTAGAATTGCTAGGAGGTTAGGTTGTGATCGATTTATTACGGATAGCTAGGGATTTCCATCGATTGGGGTTTGCAAGAGATTGGATTCTAATCGATGGGAAGGCCTTAGATATTCGATTTAGGTTTATAATCGAGATTCTCTAGACTTGGTTTGCAAGAGATTGGACCAAATCTAGGATTTTTATTATAAATCTATACCCATATTCGTTTGCAAGAGATTGGACGAATACGAACTATCAAAACCTATATCGTAACTCGAGTTTGCACGAGAGTGGGCTCGAGGGGCGATTGAACGATGATGTCGATCCTAATGCTAGTGGCTTAGGCTAGGGTTTGCAAGAGATTGGGCCCTATCCTAGGTTGCTATAGACTGACAATAGCGCGAGAGCGTGAGCTTGGTTCTCTATTCAGTTACGACTAGTTCACCCCAACACAACCCTAGTAATATTGAGATTCACTATTTACAATGATGTATGACGATTCGTAGTGGGGATTCCCTAGCTCTAGACTCTTTTATTGTATTAAATTTGAATCGATACTTTATCCGACTTCTTTATCACCGACACCGACATCCACTACCATTTCCATTATATCATTCCATAACCATCTCCACCAATAAAACATTTGTAGTCAAACCAACCTAGGATAGATTGGAGCCAACACCACCTCCTCGTGTTCGATACCCGCTCGCCACTTGATCGTGCGCTTGCGGTAAAACTACAATCGTTCTCTGGGTGTATATCCGGGGCCGATCAAGTTTTTGGCGCCGTTGTCGGGGAGGTGTTTCCCGTTGGGTGCCAATTTGTCACAATTAGGTTGATTATGCTAAAAAAAATTTTCAAAACTGATATTTTTCTCCGGGTATTTATCTTTGTTGATCAGGTGCTATGGATTATACTACGTGGACCACAGATTTTGATCAGAGTGCTCAGATGGGAGAATACTATTTTGATCAGAGTGCTCAGATGGAAGAATACTATTATGATCAGAGTGCTCAGACAGGAGAATACTATTTTGATCAGAGTGCTCAGAAAGGAGAATACTTTTTTGAGGAAACGCACTGGCCCGAGCTTGATGAGAAACAAATGATTTTTTTTGATGAGATGCATGCATACCAAGTTTAAATACAGGCCAGGCTTGATAAGGACGACCTTCAATTCGAATGGGTGAAGAGGGAACTTGAAATGAATGCGCTCATGCTTAAGGTTGCAGAGATTTCCAAAGATATCAGTTCTGCTTCTTCATTTTATAGGCAAGAAGCATCACCGGTCATATTACCAGAGCCAGAATGTGCCGTCGTCGATCCCACATCCTATGATACGGCTATTGCATATAAAGAATGTATATACGAAGAGGTCGTGGAGGAAGCAGAAATTGAGTCATATGCGCAGCCAGAGGAGGACGCATTTCAGAGATTATTGGAGGGCCTCTTGGAGTCAGTGAGGTTCACCGGTTCAGAGAGCATTACAGCAGGTGATGCATTTGAGCTACGATTTACAGATTTTGTTATGAACCGTGTTTCAGCTGCAGGAACAATTGAGAGGACATCCATGTCAGTCTTGAGGGGGATAGACTATATTTTCGTATTGCTTGCGGGCATTCCCGTCCACATGATACATCCCCACAAGTTGACACACATGAGCAGCCAGCATCACCATTTCAGAGAGAGCCTACATTGATAGTTGATGAGAAGGAAAAGGAGCACACTGTCGAGCCAGAGCTTATCACAGAGGAGGTCATACATCGGGACGAGGACACAGCCATTCATGAGGATCCCGAGCACTATCCTCCTCCATTAGAGCTCCCGCATCCACCTCTTCCTTCCACTGACGTCGAGGACTATCCCACAGAGCTTACTGCTCCCACTCAGGGAGATATTTTTACACATCCCATTTCTGAATCATGTATTCCATTTGATATTTACTTTGATTCAGATATTTTTGACACGTCATACCTTTTGCAGTGCACGTACGATTGTGGATCGGAGGTATGCTTAGACGTGACACAGTTTGACGAGCCTATCAAGGAAGTCCACACATATGATCTAGATTTATCTGAGCAGCATAGAGAAGACACCATGGAGACAGCTATCACGGCACGTGAGGATATTGGATTATTTCCAGGGAAGTATCGTCCACCATTACTTATTCCATATATTTCTATAGACGATCCTCTTTGGGATACTTTTATTACGAGGGTGAATTTTTTGCAGCGAACTGATGCATCCTATTCTCTGCAGGATACATGTGGAGTCCTTGTGGGAATGCTGGAGGATGCATTGCTGGAGTTTGTTGGTGTCCATGGACATACGCATCTGGCAGAGCCACGGAAAGAGCAGTTGGAGCAATTGCCTGCACCGGCAAAGATACTGGATCCGCCTTTTGCTATAGTGATATCAATCCAGTAGTGTAGAAATTTTTATGCTTTAAATAAATACGAATTCTCTCGACAGCGAGAGGACCGTATAGATTTACTTGAATAAATATTACCTCATATGACGGCAACAAAAATTTTTACACCCCAAACCCATTATATATATTAATTGCCCTCTTTATATTTTGATGTGTCACATCCTTTTTGCTCACCACCCATCGAGCATTTCTTTCAAGTGAATACTCACATTCTTATTCGTTTGACTAAATCTCGAGCCATGACATTTTTGATCGAGTCATTTGACTAAGATTTGTTTAGCATAAGCTTGGGCGAAAGCGCTCTCATGCATCATTGCATGTGCATGTAGTTGCATTAGGATTTCATGTCATTCATTTCATCATTTTTCATTCACCTCCCTCATATTTATCGTTGTTCCTCATATTTTTCCTTTTATGATCACATTGAGGACAATGTGAAGTTTAAGCATGGGGGAGTGCATTTCCATGCCATCTAGTTGCATTTTTACTTTATTTTAGGTTTTTTAAAAATTTTCAAAATTTTTGCATCATCTTTTTGATTTTTCCATCTTATTTTCCTTTTATGTGTGTTCATGCATCATATTGTGTGCCTCTTTTTCTTTTCTTTCCTCTCTTTTATTTTATATCTTTATTTTCTTTTCCTCCTTTTGCTAGATTTGTTCCTTATGATGACATCTCTTATTGCTTTAGTAGCCATCACGATACTTATTATTCCTTGCCATGCTATTTAGATTATTCCATAGTCTTGCTATTCATATATGCTTGCAAATCTATTTCTTTTGATGATTCCTCTACATGAATGCATGATATTAATTGAAACTGAATGTATGGATTAGTGTTTAGTATGCTTTTGTTGGAAGTGCACCAAGATTCACGCATCAATTGTATATCAGAAGCATCTGCCTTATTGTCTTATTCACCTTCTATTGCATGCCAGATATGGTTGTAAACTTTACTGCTTGACTTCACTATTTATTGAATGATTGAGAATATCCATGCTTACATATGAGTTTTAGTTGAAGTATTATTTTATTGAACCGTTCATGCACATCTTAGAGTGAACCGAGTGCTACATTATTTCTTTCTTCACATATGTCTTTTTATTCTCTACATGTCACTTGAGTTCACCTCCTAAAGCTACTTATATCGCATCTATTTCCCAAAAATCCCTACAAAAGAAAAAGGTTGCTCCAAAAAGTCCAAAAAGCCAAAAGGAGCCAAAAATCAAAAATACAAATCAAATTGCTCCTACAAAAATCCAAGAAGAAAAATGAGAAACAAAGTCCAAAAGAAAAAATATATTTCTCTATCTCATTATTGGAGCCTCAAAATATTTGGGAAAACCAAGGCAAAAATCCCATTTTCCACTATCATATTCCTTTAGATGCGATGCCTCAAGCCAAGCTTGGGGGAGGGGGGGAATTCATTTGACCATATGAATGAGTACGACATTAGAGTGGAGAGGTGCACAGATGAGAAAGTTTGATAATGCTGAAACTTAGCAAAATACCTTAGTTATGGAGATTTCTTATGAATCGATATAAATATGTGAATGCCATGATTTGTTCTATTCTCTATTGCATGCTTGGTGTGTATCTTATTTGCTTCATTCATAACTTTTGATTGAAAAGTGCATCGCCAATATTTGTATATTAAATTCTATGAAATGCGTGATCACTCCTTATTTTACACTTTTTTCCCGCATGTTTGCATGCCATTTAGATCGCCCAAATCATGTTTTTCACGATATATCGACGATATTGCGATGCTTTTCACGATTTGTTGTTTTTGTCGCATTTCAGGTGATTTGGAGCGATTTGGAGTGGTCTCGAGATACGCCTACTCCAGAGTGTCACCGACGACCCCCCAAGGGGTATTTTGCTGTTGAAGAGGAGCGGAAGAAGAACGGACGTTGCAGGAGCGACGAGGAGGCCAAAACAAGCTGTTTGGGCATTTTTAGTGTCCCACTCGGCCGAGTGAAGGAGTCACTCGGCCGACCAGCGAGACACCGCTCGACCGACCAGATCAGACACGATTTATATGTGCACTCGGCCGAGCGACGGAGACCACATCGGCCGAGTGACGAGATCCCGTCCGCCCGAGTGGCGCCCAGACGAAGCCATTCAAAAATCGCCAACTTACTGTTTTTCGGCTGCCTGAGCTTCAGAAGACCCACTCGGCCGAGTGGATAATCCCGACCGCCCGAGTACCAAGAAGCCATCGGCCGAGTGACGACAACTCACTCGGCCGAGCCGCCCCCGAAGTGAAGACCCCTGAAGATCAAGACTTACTGGAAAATTACAGGGTTTCTCAC
Organism: Scilla litardierei; assembly: GCA_030789695.1. Lineage (NCBI taxonomy): Eukaryota > Viridiplantae > Streptophyta > Magnoliopsida > Asparagales > Asparagaceae > Scilla > Scilla litardierei. The sequence continues at coordinate 264,871,642 of CM061141.1, read as the reverse complement.
TCGGCCGAGCGACTTTTGTCACTCGGCCGAGTGCGACGCGCTGCCTGTAGCGAAAATTGCGGATTTCAGGCTGCGCAGGGGTATTTTGGTCACAGTTTTTGGACGATTTTGGGGGGTATTTAACCCCTGTTTTTACCCTAGTTTTGGAGGGCTTTTCTCTTAGATTTTTGCAGCTTTTTAGGTTTACTTTTTAGCTTTATTCTTTGGATTTTGAGAGAGGACAAAAGTTGATTTTTGTTGGATTAATTGAAGAACTCCATTGGTTTGCCTCTCTCTTCTCCAAAAATTCTATTTTTATTGCATATCTCAATATTGTGATGAATTCTATTGCTTATTTCATTGATTATTCTTGTGTTTGTGCTATGAATTGCGAGTAGTCTCCACGTCTTGGGGCGTGGGGATGAACCCATACAAGCCCAATTTCATATTTGTGATGAATTGGTAGAAATTTTGCTAGAATCGTTGTTAGGGATTAGTTTGGGATCGATTTACTACGGATAGCTAGGAGTTCATACCGGTTGGGATTTGCAAGAGATTGGATCCCAATTCGATAGGAAACCATTGAAATCCGAATTGGGTTGGAATCGAATTTCCGAAGTATCGGTTTGCAAGAGATTGGACCGATACTAGGGTTTCCGGTTGCAATTCCGTGCCGATACCCGTTTGCAAGAGATTGGACGGGTAGGAACTATCCCAACCTAGGTCGCGGGCCGAGTTTGCAAGAGATTGGGCTCGGTGCGCGATTGAACGATGATGTTGATCCTAATGCTAGCTTCCCTAGGCTAGGGTTTGCAAGAGATTGGACCCAAACCTAGGATAGCTATAGACCGGCAACAGCGCGAGAGCGTGAGCTTGGTTCTACATTCAGTTGCAACTAGTTCATCCAAAATCTTATTCTAGCAATTTTGATACCGACGAACCACATTTACGAAATACGGTGAGTAGCGGGGATTCCCCATTCCTTAGACGTTCTTTATTTGATTTGATATTTCCGTACTTTGTCTGACGATTGTGACAGGATCGCCAAAGGCAAATTTCTCTCTTCTTAAATAGCCAGGTTGATTGGAACAAGCACGGTCATTCGTCCTCCCTGTGTTCGATAACCCGCTCGCTGCTACACCGTGCACTTGCGGTAAAACTACAACCGTCGCTCCGGGTGTGTATCCGGGGCGCGATCAAGTTTTTGGCGCCGTTGCCGGGGAGGCAATTGCGTTTGATCTTACCACCCTAGCTATTTCTTTTTTTACTATTATTATTTTATTTCTTTATTTTTACCTAACCCTTCCACGGTACTAATCATTTCTTTGAAACTCTGTTTTATCTGTGCATGTACACGAGATCTACGTCGGACCCTGAAGCTATACTATTTGATCCCGAGATCGAACGTACCGCGCGGAGAATTAGAGCAGAGAAGAGACAAGATCGGGAAGGGAGGTTTATGACCAACCCGGAAACTGCGGACCAATTAGCGGCAAGAATGGCGAGGATAATTTCTATTCGAGATAGGCTTCGGCCTAAGACCTCTTCTACGACCTCATCCATTGCCATGCCGGAGTTGGCGGCTGACAAGAACTTTGAGCTGAAGACTGGACTAGTGGTTCTGATGCAGCAGGATCCATTTCATGGGAATGCCCATGAAAATCCTCACTACCACATCCAATTATTCTTGTCGAAGTGCGCCACATTTCAGATGCCGGGGGTCTCCATTGATGCCATCAGACTGCGCCTCTTCCCCTTCACGCTAAAAGACAAGGCACTCTATTGGTTGAGGACGCAGGCTAATGGAGTCTTTACCACTTGGGACGAGTTGGCGAGTGCATTCATTGATAAGTTCTATCCGCCCTCCAAGACGGTGAAGATTCGGAGCGCTCTTATGTCCTTCAAGCAAGGACCCCAAGAGACGCTCTATGAGGCTTGGGAGCGTTTTAAAGATCTGCAGCATCAATGCCCGTACCATAGCATTGAAGACTGGGAGCTAGTTCATAGCTTCTACAATGGTCTCCAACCGGGGACCAAACAAATTATTGATGCCGCGGCGAATGGTGCTATCTTGTCAAAGACTCCCGAAGAAGCTACGGCCCTAATTGAGGAGATGGCCTTAAACAATCAACAATGGGGCGATGAGCGAGGACACTCTACGTCCTCCTTGAAGCCGACTAGTATCTATGAGGCGAAGGCCGTAGCAGAACTCATAAGCAAGTTTGATTCTCTCCACAAGGTAGTGGAGAGACTGGAGAAGTTTATCACGGAGCCCCAAGGAACCCCTTCCACCTCCGCACCAACGAACCAAATGTGTGATTGGCAAGACCAATCTCAAGCCATGTATGTGGGAGGAGAGCAAGGAGAAGGATCCTTGGAGCAAGTACAATATGTTGCGGGGAACCAAGGGTATTGGGCCAATCCGGCCACAAGAAATCATCCCGGTTTCTCTTACGCCAACAATGAATGAGCTTTGAACCCGCCCCAACAACCACCTCAACAAGCTCGACCACCACCACCCCAATAACAACACTATCCACCGAGGGGGCCTCCACAACAAAATTTTCAACCGAAGCAACAAGTTCCACCATATAGGCCGCCCGGATACAATCAAGGGTGGAGGAATCAAAATCAAAACCCTCCACAAGCTCAACAACAAACCGACTTCGAAGCTAGAGTGGAGGCGTTTATGGTCGAGCAAAAGAAGGTCAATGCTACCTTGAAGGCGGGGCAAGACTCCCTTACAACCGTTGTGGCTCAAATATCGGAACAATTGGCGTTGCTCAATCGGAACACTCAACATTTACCGGCGCAACCCGAGCAAAACCCACGGAGCAACACCGGCCACATCAATGCCGTGGTTGCCGTCACTACTAGAGGCGGGAAGGACACCACCCCCGCCATGATTCCTACCGAGGAGCCCGTGGAGGAAAATTTAGAGCCAATTGAGCCGGTAGTTGAAGTCGAGAAGGAGAAGGAGCCACAAGAAAAGGAGAAATCTAGAGCGGAGCAATTGATTGAGGAAAGGCGCTTCATGCCACCGGTCCCATTCCCCCAAAGGCTTGCTAGAGCGAAAATGTAGAAAAGGCTAGCAAAGTTTCTCGAGTATCTGAGAGGAGTTAGCCTCAACATTCCCTTCCTCGACGCCATCATGGAGATCCCCACATATGCTAAATTCTAAAAGGACTTGATTTCGGGGAGAAAGAGGAAGGAGAAGATCATGCTAGCCGAGGAGGGCTCTTGGTTCACCAAGAGAGAGAATGAGCCGGCCAAATTTAAAGACCCGGGGATTTTTCGGATTCCTTGCACCTTGGGCGGCGTCCCTCTTCAAAAGGCATTGGTAGATTTAGGGGCTAGTGTGAGCCTCATGCCTCTCTCCATGTTCTTAAGGCTAAACACCGGGACGAAGTTGAAACCTACCGACATGCGGATACAATTGGCCGATGGGCGGATAACGAGGCCGGTAGGGATCACCGAAGACATCCCGCTACAAGTCCCGGGGGGAATATGCTTGCCATGTGACTTCGTGATCATGGACGTTAAGGAGGAGGGAGATACGTCATTGATACTTGGACGCCCGTTCCTCGCCACCGCCGGTGTGATTGTCGACATGCGAGAAGGTACACTAACTTTGAACGTCGGCAACATCGAGGTGGAGCTTCACATTCCTAAGGCCATGAAACACATGCCTTACCACGAGGAGCTTGACTACATGGACCTCCTTGATGAGGTAATTGAAGAAGCGATCCCCCACTCGATTGGCGCTCTTTCGATGAGGATTTTGAGGAAGGCCCGGATTTAGGCCACGATGAGAAGATAGATGATTCCCCCGACCTCTCCGCTGAAAGTGATGAAGGCGACGCTGATGTCGCAAGGATTCGAGAGCTCTGCAAGCTCTCGAAATTGAAGTCTCCGAAGAAAGCTCCGCCGATACGGAAATCGGCGTGACCGGCGAAGCCGTTAACCGGAGCAAACGCTAGCTTGGGGGAGCCCCCCCAACACTATTCGAGACGGGAGACCACCGAGGGAGAACACGCCGCCGCAACTTCCGAACCCAAGCGTTCTCCCCGGAAAGTTTGATGGGTGCATCTCATATGCACCAAACATCCCGCATTAATTGAAAATCATAGGGGGTCGAGCTCACGACCTTAAACGAGCGCTTGTCAGGAGGCAACCCGACGGTTATTGCTTTATTTTTAATTTTTCTTTATTTTTGTTTTTGAAATTTTTATTGTTTTGAGTCGTTCGCCTAAAAATTTTGTGATAACGGGTCCTATTTTTCTTGACAGGAGAGGAGATAGGTAAATCCATCATGAGGAGGATGAACGAGGTGATAAGGAGCACCCCAGGAAGGCGCTCGATGCTTAGGAGGAAGATGAAATCGACTGGAGGAAGAAAGACGGAGTTTAGAGCCCAAACGAAGACAAACATCAGAACACAAGGCTCACTCGGCCGAGCATTCTAGTCACTCGGCCGAGCACACAAGTTCGTCCGGCCGAGCCGCTCACGAACGAGGGAAGTCTGCTGTACCCAACTCTCTGTTTATTTTCCTGATTTCAGTATAACTGCTACTCGGCCGAGTATATATATTCACTCGGCCGAGTAAAACAGATACGCTCCTAGGGCGAGTCTTGCCGAGTAGCTTGAGCCACTCGGCCGAATGGACTTACTCCACTCGGCCGAGGCTAGCAAGGCCACTCGACCGAAGCGTAAGCGGGGAGGAATTTTCCATTGATCTCACTCGGCCGAGTGACTTAGTCACTCGGCCGAGTCGTAACTTTTACTATATAAGGGGCCGAGGGGGGGCACGTTTTTCGAAACGAAAAAATCGCAACCGCCCCCGACTGTTCAGCTCCCTCGCCCGTTCCCCTCGCTCGCGCACCCACTCGCCCGACCACCGACCGCCGTGCCGCCGCTCGGCCAGCCACCGCCGGTCGAGCCCCGCCGCGCCTCGCCCGAGTCGCCGCCGGCGGCCACCACTCCGGCCACCTCCGGTATCGCCTATTTCGCCCTTTTCTCCTCTTTTTGTGTATTTTTCAAGGATCCATGCGTTAAACGAACCCCAAACCCAAATTAATTTCTATATCTATCTATTATACCCCTAATGCTCCATACGTCTTGAATATTACCCATTGATATCTCCATTTCATGCGCAGGTTGTTTTTGGGAGCTTAGGGGAGCCCAGGGGGCTTCTCGGGACTGATTCGGGCTTCGCGGAGGCGCTGTCTTCGCACGCTTCCATTGCTTAGCACTCACGGCGTGTCGGGGTATACTCTCTCCTTTATTTTGCACACGCCGCACTTTTCACGCTTTTCGGCGCGCGCTCGGGGCCCATATGCCACCCCGGACACGGCCGCGGTCGAAGAGAGCTTCCGCCAAGCGGAAGCGGTCGGATGATGCCGGCCCCTCCCACGAGTTGGAGGACTCTCCTCCACCTTCTCCACCACACCCCGTCCACCCAGCACAGCCTGCAGGCCCCGCACACCCCGCACAGCCTGCAGCGCCCGCACAGCCCGCACAGCCACTCCCTGCCGCTCCACAGCCACCACCTCCGGCTCCACTTATCGGGCCGCTGGGGATCACGTTCCAAGACGACGCACACCGCGTCACTTTCGAGCGTATCTCCCAGCGCTCGATCGTACCCTCCAGGTTTGCACACCTTGCCGACCTAGGACGCCTGGGGGTACTAGAGGGGATGCTCACGTTGTACGACAACGTGGGCTGGCGAGATTTCTTTCAGGTGTCGGCGGACACATTTACCCGTCCGACACTTGAGGTACTTAGTTCGATCGCCCGGACCGACGAGGGATGCTCGTTTCGGTTCATGAACCGGGAGTGCCAGGTCACTCTCGGTATGATGAGAGCATTTTTCTCGTGGCCCGATGTCCCCGGGGCCGATCTAGGTTACGCCCCCACCCATATCCCCCCACCTTCCTTCGACGCCAGTGCCTTCTGGGCCCGGATTACGGGTCTTCACGCTGCCTTTGACCCTAGTAGGGCCAAGGCCTCGGCCATTGTCCACCCCTGCCTCCGTATAGCTCAGCGCCTTATGGCGACGACCTTTTTGGCCAGATATGAGCCGGGCACGATGTCCACGCCAGAGCTCTACATGCTCTACGCGATGACACGGCCCAGAGTTCTATCTAGGGATGGCGATGAGCTGGTCCCCGCCGTCGTGATTGATGTCGCGGCTTGGTTTTTGGACCGCATCATTGTATCGATGGGCGCTCGCTCACCGATATGCTGCGGCGGCCTGATCACCTTGCTTGCCCTTATGACCGGCGAGGACTTCCCTGACGACCTGCGACGAGCACCGGGCCCCACTTCTCTGTCGATTGATGTTATGGCCCGGATGAAGATGCTTCGTCCGCACGGTGAGCGACACTGGGTCTGGTTGCACGGCCCTTACGGCGTCGATTACATGATTCTTCCGAGCCCAGCTCGGACTCAGATTGCACCAGCCCATGTGGACTGGCTCCCTGCGATGGATGTTCTCATCCCCGCTGCTTACGTGCTCGAGGCCGAGGAGGCCGAGCAGGCCCACACTGCCAACGCTGCCCCCGCAGACCCTGTTGCACCTGCCGAGCCTGCTGCCCCTGTTGACCCCGTGGCCCCTCAGCCTATCCCCGATGTTTCCGATGCTCCTGACACCTCTGTCCACACCTCTGTCGGTGTCGGGAGTACCTTAGCTGAGCCCACTTCCACTGCTTCCACGCCTGTCACCACCACTACTGGCCCTCTGTCTGCTGAGCCTGTTTCCTCTGCCCCACCCGAGCGCCCGCCGACCATAGTTGAGTTCGGAGAGCCGTCTGTTTCCACTGCTGCTGTATTTTCCGAGAGTGTCGTGGCGTCTGTCCACACTTCTGTGCCACCGACCTCTCCGGCCGCCTCGCTGCCTCTTTTGTATTCTTCTTTCGTTGCTGCTGCATCCACTTCCCACCGTCCCACCCAGCCTCGCACTGAGGCCAGGCCCACTTTCGCGAGCGCAGCACCTTTTGTTCCCCTACCCGCTGAGCCCGTCACTTACGCCACCAGAGTACGCCAGCCCTGCCCTGCACAGCCCAGACCGGTGCGTCCCTCTGTACCACCTCCCCCTGACACTGTACTTCAGAGCATTCGTGCTCTCGAGGGGGCGGTGAGTGGCCTCAGAGGCGACCTTCGGACCCTGTCCGCCACCGTCACCGATATGGCTCACCGCTTCGACCTGCTCCCGCAGATTCACTACTACCTTACCCAGGTCCTGGAGCGTCTCCCACGCGTACCCCCGCCCACCCAGCAGGTTCCCACCCACACTTCCACCCACACTCAGCCTGCTACCACTTCCACACCCACACCCGCTCAGCAGCCTATCCGGCCACCACCACCACTTCCGCCTCAGGACTGAGACGGCGCAACACCACCTTCTTAGGCACCCTTGATGCCGTCGATTATTTTTGCCGTTGTGCTGCCCGTTTCTGCTGGGTCCTGTCGCATTTTTGTCCACCCCTCCCCTCACTTATTTTGGGATTCTCATTCTGATCGTATCTTTATATATCTTTTTTTGGGAGAGAGGGAGAGTTTTTGGTACCACATCTATATATCTGTTTCACTCCTATATTTGCATGCATCATGTCCGCATCATATTTTTTATCTCTTTATTTTTATTTTCTTTTTTCCATCATGCATGCATCCTCACTTCCCACCCTCACTTTACTTGTCTCTCGGTGTGCCCCACTTTGCACATTGAGGACACTGTGCCATTTAGCTTGGGGGAGTGAGTCCTCACGTTCTTTTTTCGATTTGCCACCTTTATTTTTAGTTTTTCACACCATTTTCCGCTTTTGCACTTATTTTCATCATTTTTCCTTTATTTTACCATGCATCACGTTTTTCTTATTTGTCTGTGTGCCGCATTGTAATTAGTTCTATTTTCCCTTTATCTTTATTTCCTTCTTTCTTTTTCATCTCATGCTAGAGATGACTTTTCTGTGATGATGATGACGTGGAGTTAGCTTACTCTATATGCATGCTATATTTGTCATGTCTTAGACTTTATTTCTGATATCATATGCTATGACTTGCCTTGCATCTAGAGATAGTAACCCATACTTTTTCCACATGAAAATGGATGAAATTTTATTATTAGCTGAGTCTGAATATTCATATGTATGCTATCACAGAAAACACACCAAGATTCACGCATTGAATGCTTATATCTGGAGTACCGATTTCTTTTCCTATATCACTTCTATTTGCATGAATTGTACATTTCACTTCAGGATGATTGAATGATGTTAGCTATGATAAATCTAGATTAGTTAGCTTTTTTGTGATCGAAACTGAGTAGATTAGATTACCCTGCTGAAGTTGTCGTGCATGTCTTATAGAGTGAACCGAGAGATATATTTATTTCTTTCTCCACAAATCTTGAACATCATTTCTCTACTATTAAAATCATTGGTGAATCTCCCCTTAGCGATTCTATTATATGGCATTTTCCCCCGCTATTAATTACTAGCTCCAAATTTCCCTAATAAAAAAAAGAAGAGAAAATATTCTTGTATATCATTATCTCTCTTTGAGTTGGGATCGTTGTGTATATGTGTTAAAAAAAAGAAGAAAAAGAAAAAGAAAAGAGGAAAAATCCTCAATAAAAGATCCCATCTCACTTTCTTTCTTTCTTCTCTCTTTTCGTGTTCATTTTTATTGCTTTTGGAGCTTTATAAAAATGGGGATGTGAATATTTTTTATGCCACCATGCTTATAGATAAGCTTGGGGGAGAGAATCCATTGATGTGTGAGAGAGTGACTACTTGACGTTGCACGACAACCTAGGCTAAGTAATATTCTATACTCGGTGAGATTATTTCTAGCTTTACGAATCCAGAAATCTAAGCCTAGCACTCATTTCATGAAATCCATACTTTTCTATTCTCTCTATTCTATTGTGTGATACTCTTATACTCCTCATAGAAAGCATTCAATTGAAAAGTGTGTGATCTGCGATTTGTATACCGCTTTAAATGATTCAGACGATGCTAATTCTAAAATTATTCCGTTTTTCATGATTATATCGTTGTTCGTGGGTTTTCTATTTCTATTTGCACTATTATACTATGATATCAAAATAAAACTCTTTGACATGTATTTTTCATTCAGTGCATGCTATATGAGTAAGCGGAACCCACGTCCTGAGAAAATGATCTAGCAGCTTACCTCTTCGCTTCTTTCTTTCTTCTCTATTTTTATTTTTATTTCATTTTTCATTCTTATCCGTTTTTCATTTTTCGTTTTTTCGCCGTTTTCGTTTTTCGAATCCACCGGGTTCGCCTTTTACTTATCTTCCTCGAGGACGAGTAAGAGGTAAGCTTGGGGGATTTTGATCAGTCCTTATTTTACACTTTTTTCCCGCATGTTTGCATGCCATTTAGATTGCCCAAATCATGTTTTTCACGATATATCGACGATATTGCGATGCTTTTCACGATTTATTGTTTTTGTCGCATTTCAGGTGATTTGGAGCGATTTGGAGTGATCTCAAGATACGCCTACTCCAGAGTGTCACCGACGACCCCCCCAAGGGGTATTTTGCTGTTGAAGAGGAGCGGAAGAAGAACGGACGTTGCAGGAGCGACGATGAGGCCAAAACAAGCTGTTTGGGCATTTTTAGTGTCCCACTCGGCCGAGTGAAGGAGTCACTCGGCCGACCAGCGAGACACCGCTCGGCCGACCAGATCAGACACGATTTATATGTGCACTCGGCCGAGCGACGGAGACCACATCGGCCGAGTGACGAGATCCCGTCCGCCCGAGTGGCGCCCAGATGAAGCCATTCAAAAATCGCCAACTTACTGTTTTTCGGCTGCCTGAGCTTCAGAAGACCCACTCGGCCGAGTGGATAATCCCGACCGCCCGAGTACCAAGAAGCCATCGGCCGAGTGACGACAACTCACTCGGCCGAGCCGCCCCCGAAGTGAAGACTCCTGAAGATCAAGACTTATTGGAAAATTACAGGGTTTCTCACTCGGCCGAGCGACTTTTGTCACTCGGCCGAGTGCGACGCGCTGCCTGTAGCGAAAATTGCGGATTTCAGGCTGCGCAGGGGTATTTTGGTCACAGTTTTTGGATGATTTTGGGGGGTATTTAACCCCTGTTTTTACCCTAGTTTTGGAGGGCTTTTCTCTTAGATTTTTGCAGCTTTTTAGGTTTACTTTTTAGCTTTATTCTTTGGATTTTGAGAGAGGACAAAAGTTGATTTTTGTTGGATTAATTGAAGAACTCCATTGGTTTGTCTCTCTCTTCTCCAAAAATTCTATTTTTATTGCATATCTCAATATTGTGATGAATTCTATTGCTTATTTCATTGATTATTCTTGTGTTTGTTCTATGAATTGCAAGTAGCCTCCACGTCTTGGGGCGTGGGGATGAACCCATACAGCCCAATTTCATATTTGTGATGAATTGGTAGAAATTTTGCTAGAATCGTTGTTAGGGATTAGTTTGGGATCGATTTACTACGGATAGCTAGGAGTTCATACCGGTTGGGATTTGCAAGAGATTGGATCCCAATTCGATAGGAAACCATTGAAATCCGAATTGGGTTGGAATCGAATTTCCGAAGTATCGGTTTGCAAGAGATTGGACCGATACTAGGGTTTCCGGTTGCAATTCCATGCCGATACCCGTTTGCAAGAGATTGGACGGGTAGGAACTATCCCAACCTAGGTCGTGGGCCGAGTTTGCAAGAGATTGGGCTCGGTGCGCGATTGAACGATGATGTTGATCCTAATGCTAGCTTCCCTAGGCTAGGGTTTGCAAGAGATTGGACCCAAACCTAGGATAGCTATAGACCGGCAACAGCGCGAGAGCGTGAGCTTGGTTCTACATTCAGTTGCAACTAGTTCATCCAAAATCTTATTCTAGCAATTTTGATACCGACGAACCACATTTACGAAATACGGTGAGTAGCGGGGATTCCCCATTCCCTAGACGTTCTTTATTTGATTTGATATTTCCGTACTTTGTCTGACGATTGTGACAGGATCGCCAAAGGAAAATTTCTCTCTTCTTAAATAGCCAGGTTGATTGGAACAAGCACGGTCATTCGTCCTCCCTGTGTTCGATAACCCGCTCGCTGCTACACCGTGCACTTGCGGTAAAACTACAACCGTCGCTCCGGGTGTGTATCCGGGGCGCGATCAATGCGTGATGTGGATATGAATTGATTGTATGAATTTAGAGAGTCCCTCTTATTGTTCTTAAAAGCTTGCAAGTACCATGTCTAAGTAAGATTTTAAATCCTTATAGCATGTGATTCGTATTTTCCAAGTTATCGTGATGTGTAGCTTATGGCTTGAGATCTGAGAGAATAATCTAGCGACCCCTTCCACTTCGTATTCCTTTTTCTTTCATTTCATTTCCTTTGTTTTCATCTCCCGAGTTCGTCTCTCTACTTATCTTCCTCGAGGACGAGTAAGAGGTAAGCTTGGGGGATTTTGATCGGTCCATATTTTACACCTTTTTTCTGCATGTTTGCATGCCATTTTGATCGCCCATATCACGGTTTTCACGATTATTTGACAATATTGTGATGCTTTTCACTATTTCTTGTTTTTGTCGTATTTCAGGAGATATGGAGCGATTTGGAGCTATTTTGAGCTCAAGAGGATTTGCACCCACGTTGGAGTGTCGCCCACGGCTCATTTGCAGACTTATCGGCGATGGAGGATGAGTGGAAGAAGAAGAAACTTCATAGGAGTGACGAGGAGGAGAAACAGAGAAGATTGTGCATTTACAGCATGCCGCTCGGCCGAGTGAAGCACACACTCGGCCGAGCAAGAAAGCCCACTCGGCCGACCAGAACGGATATGTGCACAATGTTTTTCAGCGTATACTCGGCCGAATGACAAAGTCCTACTCGGCCGAGTGAGGAAGCTCACTCGCCTGAGTACGTCAGGGATATTTTCCAGAGAAGAGGCCGAATCTACTGCGATTCCCAGAGACCCGTCGATGGCCTACTCGGCCGAGTACACATTACCACTCAGCCGAATGATGAAAGCTACTCGGCCGAGCCACCCCCGGAGACAGACCCCTGAGGACCTCGAAGTTACTGTTTTTCTAATGGGTCTGTCACTCGGCCGAGTAGTGTAGTCCACTCGACCGAGTGAAGAATCCCACTCGGTCGATTGACGCCGATGACACACACGCCCAGATTTTCAGACAGCCTTCCAGTATTTTGAAATCTGCTATCATTTCAGCAATCAAAGTATTTTTGTCATATTTTTTATAGATAGTAGACTTTATGATTCCAACGCCGCCAGGAATGCGCCCATCGGAGATCGGATGAAATCTGGAGAATTTCTGCAAGTTGACGCTGCAGTGCTGGAATTTCCACTCGGCCGAGTCATTTTCCCACTCGGCCCGAGTGGCGGCGGGCCCAGATTTTAAGTTGCGGCCTGGGCTGTTTTTGGGTACGATTTTGGGGGGTTTTCTAGGGTTATTTGCTAGGGTTTTGGGAGGCTATTTAAGAGGTTTGTAGCCGTCATTAGAGGAAGTTCCCATGTTGTTTTCTTAGACTTTATTTTAGAGGTTAGGCCATGCCCTAGGCCCCCTCTTGGATCTAAAATCTTGTATTTGGATTGAAGATCTTCATCAAAGCTAATTATTTTGTTCTTGTTATTTGAATCTTTGTTTTTTCTATCTTTTTGTATGCAAGCAATGATTTTTATTGATTCTCATATCGTTATTCCTCATATTTTTTATTTTATGATCACATTGAGGACAATGTGAAGTTTAAGCTCGGGGGAGTGCATTTCCATGCCACCTAGTTGCATTTTTACTTTATTTTAGGTTTTTTAAAATTTTTCAAAATTTTTGCATCATATTTTTGATTTTTCCATCTTATTTTCCTTTTATGTGTGTTCATGCATCATATTGTGTGCCTCTTTTTTCTTTTCTTTCCTCTCTTTTATTTTATATTTTTATTTTCTTTTCCTCCTTTTGCTAGATTTGTTCCTTATGATGACATCTCTTATTGCTTTAGTAGCCATCACGATACTTATTATTCCTTGCCATGCTATTTAGATTATTCCATAGTCTTGCTATTCACATATGCTTGCAAATCTATTTCTTTTGATGATTTCTCTACATGAATACATGATATTAATTGAAACTGAATGTATGGATTAGTGTTTAGTATGCTTTTGTTGGAAGTGCAACAAGATTCACGCATCAATTGTATATCAAAAGCATCTGCCTTATTGTCTTATTCACCTTCTGTTGCATGCCTGATATGGTTGTAAACTTTACTGCTTGACTTCACTATTTATTGAAATGATTGAGAATATCCATGCTTACATATGAGTTTTAGTTAAATTATTTTTTTATTGAACCGTTCGTGCACATCTTAGAGTGAACCGAGTGCTACATTATTTCTTTCTCCACATATATCTTTTTATTCTCTATGTAACGACTGCTTTTCATGTATCTGGATTTAATATAATATAATATTCGTTTTGGTGGATTTTCTCCTCATGCGTGGTTTGCGTCTCCGTAGTTTTCATTTTCGATCGATTCGTCGTATTTTCTCGTTTTTTCCTTAGGATCGTTGATTTCGAAGTACGTCATTCGTGACGGGCTTCATAACGGTCATATCTAACTATTAGATCAAGCCTAGGAGTCTTAGGAATCGATCCCGGGGCCCCGCGCTCCATATCGGAACTTTTGGTGCTCATTAGCCGGTGTAAGAAGGGGCATCGACCGACTAGATGACGATCCAGTCGGTCGGCAATCCTTCTTGGACCGACTAGTTAGCTTTCTAAATTTCTCAGGAGTTACTGTTTGCTCTTAGTCGGTCTAAGAACGTTCATCGACCGACTAGATGCTAAACTAGTCGGTCAGCATTTGTTCATGGACCGACTAACTCTAAATCCTATTTTCGTTCAGGAGTTACTGTTTGCACTTAGTCGGTCTGCGTTGGTCGACCGACCGACTAGTTGCCAAACTAGTCGGTCAGTGGTTGTTCTTTGACCGACTAACCAGTGTTAAAACCCTAATTTCTGGGCAGCCGCCAGCCCAACCTATTTATACCCCTCCCAAACGTTTCTTCTTCCTCCAACACGACCCAAAACCCTAAAATCTTCCCCCTTGAGCCCCCATCTTCCTCCTAGCTTCAATCCTTCATTCCAAACCCTAAATCCATCATCCAATCCATCCATTCACTCAATCTACCACTCATCTTCTCCAAAATCTCACCAAAATCCATCAAATCCCCAAAATCCCCCAAAGCCCTAGTTTCCCCAAACTTCTCCAATCTTCTCCAGATCTGATCCTAGGGTTCCCCGGAGTGTTTCTTCCGTCTCCTCTTGGTAAGAAATCGATCTACCGTTGTTTTCATAACTTATTTATAATATTTGTGAAACCCTAATAAAATTCATGTTGTTTGGTGTTGTTTCCCCCATAACAGCGATTTCCCCCGTAGATAGCATCCGTGTGACGAAGTGGTCGTCATCCCCGGTGCTAGGCAAGTGAAACTTGCCACTTAGGGTTTAGGCCATGTTTTAGGCCATTTTCTTATAGTAGGCGTAAAAGAGGCTAGGCGACGAAATGATACTCGCCTAGGCGCAAATTGGGGAATTAGCTTGACAACGAAGCTAATTCCGACATTTAGCATGTTGCACAAATACCATGTCATGTTTACTTTCCATTAACGGTACGCAAATTAAATGTCATGTCATTGCATTGTTTTGGTGATCCCGTGATTGCGTAGCTTTGCTACACTACTTGTGTTACCTGGCTCGTGTTCCAGAAGCGAGCCCTGTAGTTGGAAACCCCAACGCTCGATATTGAATTGTGAACTAAGAAACAAGCTCCTGTGCGGGGCAACCCTGGCTCACTTGCTGGGCTCATGCTCAGGGACCCTGGCTTGTTTAGTGCGGGATGGGGTGAGGGTTAAGCGGCCATTCAACTGGGAGTCTGTTTGATCAACAACTGCAGTTGTAAGGCGTAAACTCTTTGGGGTGGGGGTAGTGTTTGGGGCCGATCGGACTGAAATGCTAGCCATTCAGCGAAGGGCGCAAACATCTACAAAACAACCGTGAAATGTGAAATGTGTTTAGTGCCGATCGGTCTGAAATGCTTGCCATTCAGCGAAGGGCATAAACACCTACAAAATGTGAATTGATTGAGATTGTTAGTAGCGTGGCTACTCTTGTCTTGTCTTGTCCAGATGATTGTTCTCTTGTACAAATTGTCTTGCCATGTCTTAAATTGTGCACTCATGTTATAACTGCCATGTCATGCATACTAAACTGTTAGGTTGCTAGTTGCCTTACTTTCAGTTTCCTTGCCCAAGTCTTTTAGACTTGCTGACATGTGCCCCTTTACTCTTTTGGGTGACACATGTTAGATCCTGAGCCTGAGTACCTCGTTGAGGACGAGGTGTTTGCTGACGCCGAGCCCGAGCTTGTGTTTGACGGGGAGTACGTGGACACTGGGACCAGTCCTAGTGTCTCCGTTGTGTTTTACTTTTGTTAGACAGTTGTTTGTTATCGGTGCGTAGCACCTATACCTTGTCGTTGTTGCTTTTGTTGGCCTTGTTCTGGGCCTTAGACTCTTTTCTTTTAGCCTGGTGGCTTTTCTGGATGTTGGACTTATTTTTCATGTTGGACAATATTTGAGATGTGAGATTTTATTTCATGTTTCTTCTTGTGTTATTATTGTTATTCCGTTGTGGTTACAGGGACCTGATTATGTATATTGGACGCTTATCGGGTTTGGGGCTTCACAGCTCCACTCTCGTGCGGACCTTTTCACGTCTCGCCTCCATTTTAGGGAAGCGGGTCGTGACAGGTTTTAGTGGTGGCCCATGCAGGTCCTTCTGTAACTGCGATGTTGGGAATAACGATAATAATATTAGAATGTCCAATAAGCTAAGTCCGACATCCGAGTCATTAAGCTCTGAGTCTAATTTTGGCCCGTTTCTCTGGCGCTAGATGACTAGAAGACGTCAGACCCGCGCTGTTGGTGGATCTGCTCTGAAGGCTTGCTATTTCTGCGGCAAGATCGGGCACCTCAAGGGGTCGTGCAGACGCTTTCTGGGTCAGTGTTTGATTTGTGGTGGTGCTTCTCATTCGGCGAATGATTGTCGGCATGCAAATCGGCTGCGGAAGGCGTCGGATGGAGTTCCGCAGCAGCAAGCCCCGGAAGCTGGCCGAGTCGGAGGATGTGCCATCATTGTGGCAAGTTTAGTCATAAGAAGGAACGGTGTAGGAAGTTCTTGGGGCAATGTATTGCCTGTGGAGATCTCGCCCATGTTCTCAGAGAGTGCCCGAGGTTGAAGCAGCCTTGGAAGGCACCTATTGCTGCCTCGCCGTTGCAGCAGAGAGCCCCGGTGCCCGCTGGTCGTGGGGTACCCCTTGTCCCACAGAGGCAGGCTTTTCGGCAGGCTTTTCCGCTGAGGAGGCAGGCTTCCCCGATGGCTGTAGTTGAGGCTGAGACTGTGGATGGGGTTATTGCAGGTAACCCTCAGTTTAGTTACCTTCTTCCTTTTTGACAGTCTTGTTTGTTTGAACATGTTTGGTTGCTTGAATGTGTTATGCTGCTAGAATGGAGTTTGATTGCTGGGTTGGTTGTTGAGTGTGATTTGGGTTTGCACGTTTCTGGCACGAGTCCTCTTGACTCTGGTGCATCAATGTGCATTGCATCCTGGTGCTTCGTGTAGAAGCAATTCTTGATGGCCCCCTTTTTCCTTAAATATTTAATTCCTTCCTATTCGATCGAGTTAAAATCCCTTCGTAGATTTTGAAGTCTATTGGTTGAAATTTTAATCTCGTATCTTTTGCTAACCGATATTCCTCGTATTCTGGTTTTAAGAGCTTACCACTATTTTGATTACTTTAGAATATCTTCCAAGATAAGTAGGATTTCAATTATTTTCATATATCAGTTCTAGGTTCATTGAACTCGTACTTTAAGGTCTGGTGTAAATTAGTTGTTGGGCAATCCGGGCCCCGCTAAAAAGTATTTCAAATGATATTTAATTGGAGTTCTCTTCATTTTTTAAAAAAACTTGTAAGCATTTAGCATGGGCTTAAATTTTCACACTATAGTTGATCGGATTTCATTCTTCGAATTTCAAAATTTCACCGAAATAATATATTAAGCTACTGCCGTAAAACATTTTTGGACCTCTTCGTTGCAAATCTTAACCTTTCTGAAGGTATCCCTTCGACTTCCTTTTTCCTAAGTTTAAATTCGTTCGGGATTTTAATATTTATATATTTACACTTCATGCTCCTTCGTTGACTTAAAGATCTCTAAAACTTTGTCGAAAATTTGGAATACTAACCCATTTTGTGTTTTGCCAGTCTATACCTTCCGTACCCATGAAAATACCTTGTCCCCTCTTATATAAATTTTATTCCGAACTGTATTTTTATTTTTGCCCAATTCGATTTATAAATTTCCTTATCTTACGTATGCCACAAAATTGACTCATCGCGTTTCCTTTAATATACTTTTCATGTTGCACATGATTCCAGTTTTCAACCAACCTAGGATATGTTCAACATTTCCCCTATTACAATTTTTGGAAAAAGAATTACGTCTTCATAACTTTCTCACGATCTAGACCTTCCATAATTTGGTTTTAAAGCTTATTACAAATTTTGACAAACCTACTACTAAGTTTTCCGTTCACCACACATGCTTTTAGAATAATTTCTAAACTAAGTTGAATTTCGAATGTTTTCATATATCCGTATTAGGCTCATTAGCATGTATGTTAATAGCTTTGTGTAAAACGGTTTCTTTTGGCAAATCCCGGTTGCACAAAAAGGTGGTTTCAATATTGATTATTTGAATTTTTCCTGGCTTAAAGATTTTGAAAGTATTTGGCATAAATTTAGAATTCTTTCGTTAATTAAATTTCGTTTCAAGACTTTTGCCAACATTATTAAATCACTGCCGTATAATATTTTCTAAAACTACGTCCTTAATGTGCGTAAGAACGCTTTGTTTCCCTTCATGATGATTTCCGTTAAGCCAATAAATCATTTCCTCTTATTGTGAGCATTCAACTCAAACTTATTTCTAACGACTGATTTTATCGATCTTCAAATATCGTTTTTCGGAAGGGAATTCCGACTTTTCAAAATATGACCGTTTTATACTTCTAGTGTTTCTGGTGATGTTGTCTATTGTGTGATATATACATACTCAGAGTTATTCGTGATATTATGAATTGTAAGTGTGTTAATATTTATGGATATGTGCGAGGATAGCTATGCCACTCTAGGGGCGTCTATGTATATAAGATTCTGTATTGGAATGTCTGAATAGGGTGTACATAGTTGGAGATACTTATGATGGTGGAAATAATATGATTGGTGAAACTATATGTATGCTGGGTGTGATAATGATGGGTGTACGTATAGTTAAAGTGGGTATGCCTATTATGTGACCTATGTGTTGTACGCGTGAGAGTGTGCTCGTACGTAGTTACATATTGTGCGTAGGCGTGAGTAGTTATGAAATTGCTGCGTGAGTATATATGTGATATATATATATATATATGGTAGTAGAAATATAATTTTGATTGGTATTTTGCTATTTGGATGTCATATGCGTGTATACCATGAGGTATACACGGCTATTGCACATCTTGACTGATGGATGAAGTAAGTGTATTGGTGTGCCAATTATAAGTGGATGGATATGGTATGAATATATATACGATGCTTGGGTGTGACTATGGGTAAATACTTTTATTAGGGAGAGTACTGTAATTATAGGTGTGCTGATGTTTGTAAGAATATCATGATATATGAATTGGCTGAAATATGTGATATTACCTGGTTAGATATTAAGGGTGTTTGACATTTAAATATGTATGTGGTTATGTTGGTAGACGTGTATGCATTGGCTAGTATTGGCATATATATATATATATATATATATATATATATATATATATATATATATATATATATATATATATATATGGATGCTATGTTACGTATATGGAATTATTCCGCTATGATTTGAGTCTCACTCAAGCTTGAGTGGGTATACTCTATGTACATTGGTGTACTATATGTGGTTGGTGTATAGTGATGGATGATGTATGTATAATGTTTGGATTGTTTGTGCCGGTTGTGTTACGCACACGATTGTGGGTGGCCATACCAATATATAATTATGTGAGTTGGTCTTGTGGTATAGTTATTCACTAAGGATTTGGTTGCGTGAATGTATATATGCGCTAGCTAAACTAGGTGCGTAGATGTACTAAACTTATAGTGGTGTGATTGGTGTATATATGAATGAAATATTGGCGTGTGTGGGTGTGCACCATGTACGGGTGAGTATGTGATAGTTATAGGATTTGGTGACTATGATATGTATGGCGTGTCGTAATTATAGCTATAGGACTATATATATATATGAAGTGGTAATACGGTGAAATGTGTGCATGTATTTGAATGATTGTAAATGGTGGAATCATAACGATGATGAATGTATGTTAGATATAGTGAAATTGTTTTAACAATTGTATGGTGTGATTTCGCATGTTGGTTGTTTTGACGTATACTAGGAGGTATAGGGATTAGAGTATTCTTATTGTCATGTCCATGGATAGTTACTCATACGTGTAGTTTCCGATGGTATTTCCTAGAGTGAAATTATTTTCATATAAGTAAAAGAGACTTGGTTATTTTCATATAGTGTGTAATAAGTGCTTTATAGTTATATGGAATATACTTGCCTATATGAATGATTTGAATACGTGAATGGAGTTGTTTGATTATAATAAGTATAAGTGTACTATGTGCGTGAATGTATATTTACTCCCGTGGTGTTAATAATTGACCACCTAGAGTATATATATAAGCGCTTGAAATAAATGTACTTGGTTGAAATTGTGATGTGATATTGATTGAGGGTAATTACTAGGGTGACTAGATATAGCTATAGTTAGAAAGTCCGAGGACGGACTTTATTCTAAGGTGGGTAGGATGTAACGACTGCTTTTCATGTATCTGGATTTAATATAATATAATATTCGTTTTGGTGGATTTTCTTCTCATGCGTGGTTTGCGTCTCCGTAGTTTTCATTTTCGATCGATTCGTCGTATTTTCTCGTTTCTTCCTTAGGATCGTTGATTTCGAAGTACGTCATTCGTGACGGGCTTCATAACGGTCATATCTAACTATTAGATCAAGCCTAGGAGTCTTAGGAATCGATCCCGGGGCCCCGCGCTCCATATCGGAACTTTTGGTGCTCATTAGCCGGTGTAAGAAGGGGCATCGACCGACTAGATGACGATCCAGTCGGTCGGCAATCCTTCTTGGACCGACTAGTTAGCTTTCTAAATTTCTCAGGAGTTACTGTTTGCTCTTAGTCGGTCTAAGAACGTTCATCGACCGACTAGATGCTAAACTAGTCGGTCAGCATTTGTTCATGGACCGACTAACTCTAAATCCTATTTTCGTTCAGGAGTTACTGTTTGCACTTAGTCGGTCTGCGTTGGTCGACCGACCGACTAGTTGCCAAACTAGTCGGTCAGTGGTTGTTCTTTGACCGACTAACCAGTGTTAAAACCCTAATTTCTGGGCAGCCGCCAGCCCAACCTATTTATACCCCTCCCAAACGTTTCTTCTTCCTCCAACACGACCCAAAACCCTAAAATCTTCCCCCTTGAGCCCCCATCTTCCTCCTAGCTTCAATCCTTCATTCCAAACCCTAAATCCATCATCCAATCCATCCATTCACTCAATCTACCACTCATCTTCTCCAAAATCTCACCAAAATCCATCAAATCCCCAAAATCCCCCAAAACCCTAGTTTCCCCAAACTTCTACAATCTTCTCCAGATCTGATCCTAGGGTTCCCCGGAGTGTTTCTTCCGTCTCCTCTTGGTAAGAAATCGATCTACCGTTGTTTTCATAACTTATTTATAATTTTTGTGAAACCCTAATAAAATTCATGTTGTTTGGTGTTGTTTCCCCCATAACAGCGATTTCCCCCGTAGATAGCATCCGTGTGACGAAGTGGTCGTCATCCCCGGTGCTAGGCAAGTGAAACTTGCCACTTAGGGTTTAGGCCATGTTTTAGGCCATTTTCTTATAGTAGGCGTAAAAGAGGCTAGGCGACGAAATGATACTCGCCTATTCGCAAATTGGGGAATTAGCTTGACAACGAAGCTAATTCCGACATTTAGCATGTTGCACAAATACCATGTCATGTTTACTTTCCATTAACGGTACGCAAATTAAATGTCATGTCATTGCATTGTTTTGGTGATCCCGTGATTGCGTAGCTTTGCTACACTACTTGTGTTACCTGGCTCGTGTTCCAGAAGCGAGCCCTGTAGTTGGAAACCCCAACGCTCGATATTGAATTGTGAACTAAGAAACAAGCTCCCGTGCGGGGCAACCCTGGCTCACTTGCTGGGCTCATGCTCAGGGACCCTGGCTTGTTTAGTGCGGGATGGGGTGAGGGTTAAGCGGCCATTCAACTGGGAGTCTGTTTGATCAACAACTGCAGTTGTAAGGCGTAAACTCTTTGGGGTGGGGTAGTGTTTGGGGCCGATCGGACTGAAATGCTAGACATTCAGCGAAGGGCGCAAACATCTACAAAACAACCGTGAAATGTGAAATGTGTTTAGTGCCGATCGGTCTGAAATGCTTGCCATTCAGCGAAGGGCATAAACACCTACAAAATGTGAATTGATTGAGATTGTTAGTAGCGTGGCTACTCTTGTCTTGTCTTGTCCCGATGATTGTTCTCTTGTACAAATTGTCTTGCCATGTCTTAAATTGTGCACTCATGTTATAACTGCCATGTCATGCATACTAAACTGTTAGGTTGCTAGTTGCCTTACTTTCAGTTTCCTTGCCCAAGTCTTTTAGACTTGCTGACATGTGCCCCTTTACTCTTTTGGGTGACACATGTTAGATCCTAAGCCTGAGTACCTCGTTGAGGACGAGATGTTTGCTGACGCCGAGCCCGAGCTTGTGTTTGACGGGGAGTACGTGGACACTGGGACCAGTCCTAGTGTCTCCGTTGTGTTTTACTTTTGTTAGACAGTTGTTTGTTATCGGTGCGTAGCACCTATACCTTGTCGTTGTTGCTTTTGTTGGCCTTGTTCTGGGCCTTAGACTCTTTTCTTTTAGCCTGGTGGCTTTTCTGGATGTTGGACTTATTTTTCATGTTGGACAATATTTGAGATGTGAGATTTTATTTCATGTTTCTTCTTGTGTTATTATTGTTATTCCGTTGTGGTTACAGGGACCTGATTATGTATATTGGACGCTTATCGGGTTTGGGGCTTCACAGCTCCACTCTCGTGCGGACCTTTTCACGTCTCGCCTCCATTTTAGGGAAGCGGGTCGTGACACTCTACATGTCACTTGAGTTCACCTCCTAAAGCTACTTATATTGCATCTATTTCCCAAAAATCCCTACAAAAGAAAAATGTTGCTCCAAAAAGTCCAAAAAGCCAAAAAGGAGCCAAAAATCAAAAATACAAATCAAATTGCTCTTACAAAAATCCAAGAAGAAAAATGAGAAACAAAGTCCAAAAGAAAAAAAATATTTCTCTATCTCATTATTGGAGCCTCAAAATACTTGGGAAAACCAAGGCGAAAATCCCATTTTCCACTATCATATTCCTTTAGATGCGATGCCTCAAGCCAAGCTGGGGGGGATGAATTCATTTGACCATATGAGTGAGTACGACATTAGAGTGGAGAGGTGCACGGATGGGAAAGTTTGATAATGCTGAAACTTAGTAAAATACATTAGTTATGGAGATTTCTTATGAATCGATATAAATATGTGAATTCCATGATTTGTTCTATTCTCTATTGCATGCTCGGTGTGTATCTTATTTGCTTCATTCATAACTTTTGATTGAAAAGTGCATCGCCAACATTTGTATATTAGATTCTATGAAATGCGTGATGTGGATATGAATTGATTGTATGAATTTAGAGAGTCCCTCTTATTGTTCTTAAAAGCTTGCAAGTACCATGTCTAAGTAAGATTTGAAATCCTTATAACATGTGATTCGTATTTTTCAAGTTATCGTGATCTGTAGCTTATGGCTTGAGATCTGAGAGAATAATCTAGCGACCACTTCCACTTCGTATTCCATTTTCTTTCATTTCATTTCCTTTGTTTTCATCTCCCGAGTTCGTCTCTCTACTTATCTTCCTCGAGGACGAGTAAGAGGTAAGCTTGGGGGATTTTGATCGGTCCATATTTTACACCTTTCTTCTACATGTTTACATGCCATTTTGATCGCCCATATCGCGTTTTTCACGATTATTCGACAATATTGCGATGCTGTTCACTATTTCTTGTTTTTGTCGTATTTCAGGAGATATGGAGCGATTTGGAGCGATTTTGAGCCAAGAGGATTTGCACCCACTTTGGAGTGTCGCCTACGGCTCATTTGCAGACTTATCGACGATGGAGGATGAGTGGAAGAAGAAGAAACTTCATAGGAGCGACGAGGAGGAGAAACGGAGAAGATTAGGCAGTTACAGCATACCGCTCGGCCGAGTGAAGCACACACTCAGCCGAGCAAGAAAGCCCACTCGGCCGACCAGAACAGATACGTGCACAATGTTTTTCAGCGTATACTCAGCCGAATGACAAAGTCCTACTCGGTCGAGTGAGGAAGATCACTTGCCCGAGTACGTCAGGGAGATATTCCAGAGAAGTGGCCGAATCTACTGCGATTCCCAGAGACCCGTCGATGGCCTACTCGGCCGAGTACACATTACCACTCGACCGAATGATGAAAGCTACTCGGCCGAGCCACCCCCGGAGACAGACCCCTGAGGACCTTGAAGTTACCGTTTTTTATAGGGTCTCTCACTCGGCCGAGTAGAGTAGTCCACTCGACCGAGTGAAGAATCCCACTCGGCCGATTAACGCCGATGACACACACACCCAGATTTTCAGACAGCCTTCCACTATTTTAAACTCTGCTATCATTCCAGCAAGAAAAGTATTTTTCTCATATTTTTTATGGATATTAGACTTCATGACGGTTCCAACGCCACCAGGAACGTGCCGATCGGGGTCGGATGAAATCTGGAGAATTTCTGCAAGTTGACACTGCAGTGCTGGAATTTCAACTCGGCCGAGTCATTTTCCCACTCGGCCCGAGTGGCGACGTGCCCAGATTTTAAGTTGCAGCCTGGGCTATTTTTGGGCACGATTTTGGGGGTTTTTCTAGGGTTATTTGCTAGGGTTTTGGGAGGCTATTTAAGAGGTTTGTAGCCGTCATTAGAGGGAGTTCCCATGTTGTTTTCTTAGACTTTATTTTAGAGGTTAGGCCATGCCCTAGGCCCCCTCTTGGATCTAAAAGCTTGTATTTGGATTGAAGATCTTCATCAAAGCTAATTATTTTGTTCTTGTTATTTGAATCTTTGTTTTTCTATCTTTTTGTATGCAAGCAATGATTTTTATTGATTCTCATATCGTTATTGCTATGCTTGAGTAGATTTGTTGTTCTAGGGCATGTGGATGAACCCTATGGATCTAATTTCAGATTTGTGATGAATGAATGTCTAAATTTCTAGAATTGCAAGGAGGTTAGATTGTGATCGATTTATTACGGATAGCTAGGGATTTCCATCGATTGGGTTTGCAAGAGATTGGATTCTAATCGATGGGAAGGCCTAGATATTCGATTTAGGTTTATAATCGAGATTCTCTAGACTTGGTTTGCAAGAGATTGGACCAAAGCTAGGATTTTTATTATAAATCTATACCCATATTCGTTTGTAAGAGATTAGACGAATACGAACTATCAAAACCTAGATCGTAACTCGAGTTTGCACGAGAGTGGGCTCGAGGGGCGATTGAACGATGATGTCGATCCTAATGCTAGTGGCTTAGGCTAGGGTTTGCAAGAGATTGGGCCCCATCCTAGGTTGCTATAGACCGACAATAGCACGAGAGCGTGAGCTTAGTTCTCTATTCAGTTACGACTAGTTCACCCCCAACACAACCCTAGTAATATTGAGATTCACTATTTACAATGATGTATGACGATTCGTAGTGGGGATTCCCTAGCTCTAGACTCTTTTATTGTATTAAATTTGAATCGATACTTTATCCGACTTCTTTATCACCGACACCGACATCCACTACCATTTCCATTATATCATTCCATAACCATCTCCACCAATAAAACATTCGTAGTCAAACCAACCTAGGATAGATTGGAGCCAACACCACCTCATCGTGTTCGATACCCGCTCGCCACTTGACCGTGCGCTTGCGGAAAAACTACAATCGTTCTCCGGGTGTATATCTGGGGCCGATCTAGTTTTTGGCGCCGTTGCCGGTGAGGTGTTTCCCGTTGGGTGCCAATTTGTCACAATTAGGTTGATTAGGCTAAAAAAAATTTTTTCAAATAGAAATTTTCACCCCCACCACCATTATTATCATTTCTATATTCTTTTGTTCCACTGATATTTTTCTCCAGGTATATATCTTTGTTGATCAGGTGCTATGGATTATACTACATGGACCACAGATTTTGATCAGAGTGCTCAGATGGGAGAATACTATTTTGATCAGAGTGCTCAGATGGGAGAATACTATTTTGATCAGAGTGCTCAGATGGGAGAATACTATTTTGATCAGAGTGCTCAGACAAGAGAATACTATTGTGATCAGAGTGTTCAGAAAGGAGAATACTTTTTTGAGGAAACGCACTGGCCCGAGCTTGATGATAAACAAATGATTTTTTTGATGAGATGCATGCACACCAAGTTTAAATACAGGCCAGGCTTGATAATGGCGACCTTCAATTGGAATGGGTGAAGAGGGAACTTGAAATGAATGCGCTCATGCTTAAGGTTGCAGAGATTTCCAAAGATATCAGTTCTGCTTCTTCATTTATAGGCAAGAAGCATCACCGGTCATATTGCCAGAGCCAGAATGTGCAGTCGTCGATCCCACATCCTATGATACAGCTATTGCATATAAATAATGTATGGACGAAGTGGTCGTGGAGGAAGCAGAAATTGAGTCATATGCGCAGCCAGAGGAGGACGCATTTCAGAGATTATTGGAGGGCCTCTTGGAGTCAGTGAGGTTCACCGGTTCAGAGAGCATTACAGCAGGTGATGCATTTGAGCTACGATTTGCAGATTTTGTTATGAACCGTGTTTCAGCTGCAGGAACAATTGAGGAGGACATCCATGTCAGTCTTGAGGGGGATAGACTATATTTTCGGATTGCTTGCTGGTATTCCCCTCCACATGATACATCCCCACCAGTTGACACACATGAGCAGCCAACATCACCATTCCAGAGAGAGCCTACATTGATAGTTGATGAGAAGGAAAAGGAGCACATTGTCGAGCCAGAGCTTATCACAGAGGAGGTCATACATCGGGACGAGGACACATCCATTCATGAGGATCCCGAGCACTATCCTCCTCCATTAGAGCTCCCGCATCCACCTCATCCTTCCACTGACATCGAGGACTATCCCACAGAGCTTACTGCTCCCACTCAGGGAGATATTTTCACACATCCTATTTCTGAATCATGTATTCCATTTGATATTTACTTTGATTCAGATATTTTTGACACGTCATACTTTTTGCAGTGCACATACGATTGTGGATCGGAGGTATGCTTGGACGTGTCACAGTTTGACGAGCCTATCGAGGAAGTCCACACATATGATCGAGATTTACCTGAGCAGCATAGAGAAGACACCATGGAGACAGCTATCACGGCACGTGAGGATATTGGATTATTTCCAGGGAAGTATCGTCCACCATTATTTATTCCAAATATTTCTATAGACGATCCTCTTTGGGATACTTTTATTACGAGGGTGAATTTTTTGCAGCAAACTGATGCATCCTATTCTCTGCCGGGTACAGGTGGAGTCCTTATGGGAATGCTGAAGGATGCATTGCTGGAGTTCGTTGGTGTCCGTGGACATACGCATCTGGCAAAGCCACGGAAAGAGCAGTTGGAGCAATTGCCTGCACCGGCAAAGATACTGGATCCGCCTTTTGCTATAGTGATATCAATCCAGTAGTGTAGAAATTTTTATGCTTTAAATAAACACGAATTCTCTCGACAGCGAGAGGGCCGTATAGATTTACTTGAATAAATATTACCTCATATGACGGCAACAAAAATTTTTACACCCCAAACCCATTATATATATTAATTGCCCACTTTATATTTTGATGTGTCACATCCTTTTTGCTCACTGCCCATCGAACATTTCTTTCAAGAGAATACTCACATTCTTATTCGTTTGACTCAATCTCGCTTAGCAAAGCCATGACATTTTTGATCGAGTCATTTGACTAGGATTTGTTTAGCATAAGCTTGGGAGAAAGCGCTCTCATGCATCATTGCATGTGCATGTAGTTGCATTAGGATTTCTTGTCATTCATTTCATCATTTTTCATTCACCTCCCTCATATTTATCGTTGTTCCTCATATTTTTCCTTTAATGATCACATTGAGGACAATGTGAAGTTTAAGCTTGGGGGAGTGCATTTCCATACCATCTAGTTGCATTTTTACTTTATTTTAGGTTTTTTAAAATTTTTCAAAATTTTTGCATCATCTTTTTGATTTTTCATCTTATTTTCCTTTTATGTGTGTTCATGCATCATATTGTGTGCCTCTTTTTTCTTTTTCTTTCCTCTCTTTTATTTTATATCTTTATTTTCTTTTCCTCCTTTGGCTAGATTTGTTCCTTATGATGACATCTCTTATTGCTTTAGTAGCCATCACGATACTTATTATTCCTTGCCATGCTATTTAGATTATTCCATAGTCTTGCTATTCACATATGCTTGCAAATCTATTTCTTTTGATGATTCCTCAACATGAATGCATGATATTAATTGAAACTGAATGTATGGATTAGTGTTTAGTATGCTTTTGTTGGAAGTGCACCAAGATTCACGCATCAATTGTATATCAGAAGCATGTGCCTTATTGTCTTATTCACCTTCTGTTGCATGCCTGATATGGTTGTAAACTTTACTGCTTGACTTCACTATTTATTGAAATGATTAAGAATATCCATGCTTACATATGAATTTTAGTTGAAGTATTATTTTATTGAACCGTTCGTGCACATCTTAGAGTGAACCGAGTGCTACATTATTTCTTTCTCCACATATATCTTTTATTCTCTACATGTCACTTGAGTTCACCTCCTAATGCTACTTATATCGCATCTATTTCCCAAAAATCCCTACAAAAGAAAAAGGTTGCTCCAAAAAGTCCAAAAAGCCAAAATGGAGCCAAAAATCAAAAATACAAATCAAATTGCTCCTACAAAAATCCAAGAAGAAAAATGAGAAATAAAGTCCAAAAGAAAAAAAATATTTCTCTATCTCATTATTAGAGCCTCTAAATACTTGGTAAAACCAAGGCAAAAATCCCATTTTCCACTATTATATTCCTTTAGATGCGATGCCTCAAGCCAAGCTTGGGGGGGGGGGGGTGAATTCATTTGACCATATGAGTGAGTACGACATTAGAGTGGAGAGGTGCACGGATGGGAAAGTTTGATAATGTTGAATATTAGCAAAATACCTTAGTTATGGAGATTTCTTATGAATCGATATAAATATGTGAATGCCATGATTTGTTCTATTCTCTATTGCATGCTTGGTGTGTATCTTATTTGCTTCATTCATAACTTTTGATTGAAAAGTGCATCGCCAACATTTGTATATTAAATTCTATGAAATGCATGATGTGGATATGAATTGATTGTATGAATTTAGAGAGTCCCTCTTATTGTTCTTAAAAGCTTGCAAGTACCATGTCTAAGTAAGATTTGAAATCCTTATAGCATGTGATTCGTATTTTCCAAGTTATCGTGATGTGTAGCTTATGGCTTGAGATCTAAGAGAATAATCTAGCGACCCCTTCCACTTCATATTCCTTTTTCTTTCATTTCATTTCCTTTGTTTTCATCTCCCGCGTTCGTCTCTCTACTTATCTTCCTCGAGGACGAGTAAGAGGTAAGCTTGGGGGATTTTGATCGGTCCATATTTTACACCTTTTTTCTGCATGTTTGCATGCGATTTTGATCGTCCATGTCGTGTTTTTCACGATTATTCGACAATATTGCGATGCTTTTCACTATTTCTTGTTTTTGTCGTATTTCAGGAGATATGGAGCGATTTGGAGCGATTTTGAGCTCAAGAGGATTTGCACCCACTTTGCAGTGTCGCCCACGGCTCATTTGCAGACTTATCGACGATGGAGGATGAGTGGACGAAGAAGAAACTTCATAGGAGCGACGAGGAGGAGAAACGGAGAAGATTGGGCATTTACAGCATGCCGCTCGGCCGAGTGAAGCAGACACTCGGCCGAGCAAGAAAGCCCACTCGGCCGACCAGAACGGATACGTGCACAATGTTTTTCAGCGTATACTCGGCCGAATGACAAAGTCCTACTCGGCCGAGTGAGGAAGCTCACTCGCCCTTGTTCGTCAGGGAGATTTTCTAGAGAAGAGGCCGAATCTACTACGATTCCCAGAGACCAGTCGATGGCCTACTCGGCCGAGTACACATTACCACTCAGCCGAATGATGAAAGCTACTTGGCCGAGCCACCCCCGGAGACAGACCCCTGAGGACCTCGAAGTTACTGTTTTTCTACAGGGTCTGTCATTCGGCCGAGTAGAGTAGTCCACTCGACCGAGTGAAGAATCCCACTCGGCCGATTGACGCCGATGACACACACGCCCAGATTTTCAGATAGCCTTCCACTATTTTGAAATCTGCTATCATTTCAGCAATCAAAGTATTTTTCTCATACTTTTTATGGATAGTAGACTTCATGACGGTTCTAACTCCGCCAAGAACACACCAATCGGAGGTCGGATGAAATCTGGAGAATTTCTGCAAGTTGACACTGCAGTGCTGGAATTTCCACTCTGCCGAGTCATTTTCCCACTCGGCCCGAGTGGCGGCGGGCCCAGATTTTAAGTTGCGGCCTGGGCTGTTTTTGGGCACGATTTTGGGGGGTTTTCTAGGGTTATTTGCTAGGGTTTTGGGAGGCTATTTAAGAGGTTTGTAGCCGTCATTATAGGGAGTTCCCATGTTGTTTTCTTAGACTTTATTTTAGAGGTTAGGCCATGCCCTAGGCCCCCTCTTGGATCTAAAATCTTGTATTTGGATTGAAGATCTTCATCAAAGCTAATTATTTTGTTCTTGTTATTTGAATCTTTGTTTTTCTATCTTTTTGTATGTAAGCAATGATTTTTATTGATTCTCATATCGTTATTGCTATGCTTGAGTAGATTTGTTGTTCTAGGGCATGTGGATGAACCCTATGGATCTAATTTCAGATTTGTGATGAATGAATGTTTAAATTGCTAGAATTGCTAGGAGGTTAGGTTGTGATCGATTTATTATGGATAGCTAGGGATTTCCATCGATTGGGGTTTGCAAGGGATTGGATTCTAATCGATGGGAAGGCCTAGATATTCGATTTAGGTTTATAATCGAGATTCTCTAGACTTGGTTTGTAAGAGATTGGACCAAAGCTAGGATTTTTATTATAAATCTATACCCATATTCATTTGCAAGAGATTGGACGAATACGAACTATCAAAACCTAGATCGTAACTCGAGTTTGCACGAGAGTGGGCTCGAGGGGCGATTGAACGATGATGTCGATCCTAATGCTAGTGGCTTAGGCTAGGGTTTGTAAGAGATTGGGCCCTATCCTAGGTTGCTATAGACCGACAATAGCGCGACAGCGTGAGCTTGGTTCTCTATTCAATTACGACTAGTTCACCCCAACACAACCTAGTAATATTGAGATTCACTATTTACAATGATGTATGACGATTCGTAGTGGGGATTCCCTAGCTCTAGACTCTTTTATTGTATTAAATTTGAATCGATACTTTATCCGAATTCTTTATCACCGACACCGACATCCACTACCATTTCCATTATATCATTCCATAACCATCTCCACCAATAAAAAATTCGTAGTCAAACCAACCTAGGATAGATTGGAGCCAACACCACCTCCTCGTGTTCGATACCCGCTCGCCACTTGACTGTGCGCGTGCGGTAAAACTACAATCATTCTCCGGGTGTATATCCGGGACCGATCAAGTTTTTGGTGCCGTTGCCAGGGAGGTGTTTCCCGTTGGGTGCCAATTTGTCACAATTAGGTTGATTAGGCTAAAAAAAATTTTCAAAAAGAAAATTTCACCCCCACCACCATTATTATCATTTCTATATTCTTTTGTGCCACTAATATTTTTCTCCAAGTATTTATCTTTGTTGATCAGGTGCTATGGATTATACTACGTGGACCACAGATTTTGATCAGAGTGCTCAGATGGGAGAATACTATTTTGATCAGAGTGCTCAGATGGGAGAATACTATTTTGATCAGAGTGCTCAGACAGGAGAATACTATTTTGATCAGAGTGCTCAGACAGGAGAATACTTTTTTGAGGAAACGCACTGGCCCGAGCTTGATGAGAAACAAATGATTTTTTTGATGAGATGCATGCACACCAAGTTTAAATACAGGCCAGGCTTGATAAGGACGACCTTCAATTGGAATGGGTGAAGAGGGAACTTGAAATGAATGCGCTCATGCTTAAGGTTGCAGAGATTTCCAAAGATATCAGTTCTGCTTCTTCATTTTATAGGCAAGAAGCATCACCGGTCATATTACCAGAGCCAGAATGTGCAGTCGTCGATCCCACATCCTATGATACAGCTATTGCATATAAAGAATGTATGGACGAAGAGGTCGTGGAGGAAGCAGAAAATGAGTCATATGCGCAGCCAGAGGAGGACGCATTTCAGAGATTATTGGAGGGCCTCTTGGAGTCAGTGAGGTTCACCGGTTCAGAGATCATTACAGCAGGTGATGCATTTGAGCTACGATTTGCAGATTTTGTTATGAACCATGTTTCAGCTGCAAGAACAATTGAGAGGACATCCATGTCAGTCTTGAGCGGGATAGACTATATTTTCGTATTACTTGCGGGCATTCCCCTCCACATGATACATCCCCACAAGTTGACACACATGAGCATCCAGCATCACCATTCCAGAGAGAGCCGACATTGATAGTTGATGAGAAGGAAAAGGAGCACACTGTCGAGCCAGAGCTTATCACAGAGGAGGTCATACATCGGGACGAGGACACATCCATTCATGAGGATCCCGAGCACTATCCTCCTCCATTAGAGCTCCCGCATCCACCTCATCCTTCCACTGACGTCGAGGACTATCCCACAGAGCTTACTGCTCCCACTCAGGGAGATATTTTTACACATCCTATTTCTGAATCATGTATTCCATTTGATATTTACTTTGATTCAGATATTTTTGACACGTCATACCTTTTGCAGTGCACGTACGATTGTGGATCGGAGGTATGCTTAGACGTGACACAGTTTGACGAGCCTATCGAGGAAGTCCACACATATGATCTAGATTTATCTGAGCAGCATAGAGAAGACACCATGGAGACAGCT
This sequence comes from Scilla litardierei, assembly GCA_030789695.1. Classification (NCBI taxonomy): domain Eukaryota; kingdom Viridiplantae; phylum Streptophyta; class Magnoliopsida; order Asparagales; family Asparagaceae; genus Scilla; species Scilla litardierei. Next base: position 264,839,139 of record CM061141.1, on the reverse strand, counting down.
ATCACAGCACGTGAGGATATTGGATTATTTCCAGGGAAGTATCGTCCAACATTATTTATTCCATATATTTCTATAGACGATCCTCTTTGGGATACTTTTATTACGAGGGTGAATTTTTTGCAGCGAACTGATGCATCCTATTCTCTGCAGGGTACAGGTGGAGTCCTTGTGGGAATGCTGTAGGATGCATTGCTGGAGTTCGTTGGTGTCCGTGGACATACGCATCTGGTAGAGCCACGGAAAGAGCAGTTGGAGCAATTGCCTGCACCGGCAAAGATACTGGATCTGCCTTTTGCTATAGTGATATCAATCCAGTAGTGTAGAAATTTTTATGCTTTAAATAAACACGAATTCTCTCGACAGCGAGAGGGCCGTATAGATTTACTTGAATAAATATTACCTCATATGACGGCAACAAAAATTTTTACACCCCAAACCCATTATATATATTAATTGCCCACTTTATATTTTGATGTGTCACATCCTTTTTGCTCACCACCCATCGAGCATTTCTTTCAAGTGAATACTCACATTCTTATTCGTTTGACTCAATCTCGCTTAGCAAAGCCATGACATTTTTGATCGAGTCATTTGACTAGGATTTGTTTGGCATAAGCTTGGGAGAAAGCGCTCTCATGCATCTTTGCATGTGCATGTAGTTGCATTAGGATTTCATGTCATTCATTTCATCATTTTTCATTCACCTCCCTCATATTTATCGTTGTTCCTCATATTTTTCCTTTTATGATCACATTGAGGACAATGTGAAGTTTAAGCATGGGGGAGTGCATTTCCATGCCATCTAGTTGCATTTTTACTTTATTTTAGGTTTTTTAAAATTTTTCAAAATTTTTGCATCATCTTTTTGATTTTTCCATCTTATTTTCCTTTTATGTGTGTTCATGCATCATATTGTGTGCCTCTTTTTCTTTTCTTTCCTCTCTTTTATTTTATATCTTTATTTTCTTTTCCTCCTTTTGCTATATTTGTTCCTTATGATGACATCTCTTATTGCTTTAGTAGCCATCACGATACTTATTATTCCTTGCCATGCTATTTAGATTATTCCATAGTCTTGCTATTCATATATGCTTGCAAATCTATTTCTTTTGATGATTCCTCTACATGAATGCATGATATTAATTGAAACTGAATGTATGGATTATTGTTTAGTATGCTTTTGTTGGAAGTGCACCAAGATTCACGCATCAATTGTATATCAGAAGCATCTGCCTTATTGTCTTATTCACCTTCTGTTGCATGCCTGATATGGTTGTAAATTGACTGCTTGACTTCACTATTTATTGAAATGATTGAGAATATCCATGCTTACATATGAGTTTTAGTTGAAGTATTATTTTATTGAACCGTTCGTGCACATCTTAGAGTGAACCGAGTGCTACATTATTTCTTTCTTCACATATATCTTTTTATTCTCTACATGTCACTTGAGTTCACCTCCTAAAGCTACTTATATCGCATCTATTTCCCAAAAATCCCTACAAAAGAAAAATGTTGCTCCAAAAAGTCCAAAAAGCCAAAAAGGAGCCAAAAATCAAAAATACAAATCAAATTGCTCCTACAAAAATCCAAGAAGAAAAATGAGAAACAAAGTCCAAAAAAAATATTTCTCTATCTCATTATTGGAGCCTCAAAATACTTGGGAAAACCAAGGCAAAAATCCCATTTTCCACTATCATATTCCTTTAGATGCGATGCCTCAAGCCAAGCTGGGGGGGGGGGAAATCATTTGACCATATGAGTGAGTACGACATTAGAGTGGAGAGGTGCACAAATGGGAAAGTTTGATAATGCTGAAACTTAGCAAAATAACTTAGTTATGGAGATTTCTTATGAATCGATATAAATATGTGAATTCCATGATTTGTTCTATTCTCTATTGCATGCTTGGTGTGTATGTTATTTGCTTCATTCATAACTTTTGATTGAAAAGTGCATCGCCAACATTTGTATATTAAATTCTATGAAATGCGTGATGTGGATATGAATTGATTGTATGAATTTAGAGAGTCCCTCTTATTGTTCTTAAAAGCTTGCAAGTACCATGTCTAAGTAAGATTTGAAATCCTTATAGCATGTGATTCGTATTTTCCAAGTTATCGTGATGTGTAGCTTATGGCTTGAGATCTAAGAGAATAATCTAGCGACCCCTTCCACTTCATATTCCTTTTTCTTTCATTTCATTTCCTTTGTTTTCATCTCCCGAGTTCGTCTCTCTACTTATCTTCCTCGAGGACGAGTAAGAGGTAAGCTTGGGGGATTTTGATCGGTCCATATTTTACACCTTTTTTCTGCATGTTTGCATGCCATTTTGATTGCCCATATCGCGTTTTTGACGATTATTCGACAATATTGTGATGCTTTTCACTATTTCTTGTTTTTGTCGTATTTCAGGAGATATGGAGCGATTTGGAGTGATTTTGAGCTCAAGAGGATTTGCACCCACGTTGGAGTGTCACCCACGGCTCATTTGCAGACTTATCGGCGATGGAGGATGAGTGGAAGAAGAAGAAACTTCATAGGAGCGACGAGGAGGAGAAACGGAGAAGATTGGGCATTTACAGCATGCCGCTCGGCCGAGTGAAGCAGACACTCGGCCGAGCAAGAAAGCCCACTCGGCCGACCAGAACGGATATGTGCACAATGTTTTTCAGCGTATACTCAGCCAAATGACAAAGTCCTACTCGGCCGAGTGAGTAAGCTCACTCACCTGAGTACGTCCGGGAGATTTTCCAGAGAAGAGGCCGAATCTACTGCGATTCCCAGAGACCTGTCGATGGCCTACTCGGCCGAGTACACATTACCACTCAGCCGAATGATGAAAGCTACTCGGCCGAGCCACCCCCGGAGACAGACCCCTGAGGACCTCGAAGTTACTATTTTTCTACTGGGTCTGTCACTCGGCTGAGTAGTGTAGTCCACTCGACCGAGTGAAGAATCCCACTCGGCCGATTGATGCCGATGGCACACACACCCAGATTTTCAGATAGCCTTCCAGTATTTTTAAATCTGCTATCATTTTAGAAATCAAAGTATTTTTCTCATATTTTTTATGGATTGTAGACTTTATGACGGTTCCAACGCCGCTAAGAACGCGCCAATCGGAGGTCGGATGAAATCTGGAGAATTTCTGTAAGTTGACGCTGCAGTGTTGGAATTTCCACTCGGCCGAGTCATTTTCCCACTCGGCCCGAGTGGCGGCGGGCCCAGATTTTAAGTTGCGGCCTGGGCTGTTTTTGGGCACGATTTTGGGGGGTTTTCTAGGGTTATTTGCTAGGGTTTTGGGAGGCTATTTAAGAGGTTTGTATCCGTCATTATAGGGAGTTCCCATGTTGTTTTCTTAGACTTTATTTTAGAGGTTAGGCCATGCCCTAGGCCCCCTCTTGGATCTAAAATCTTGTATTTGGATTGAAGATCTTCATCAAAGCTAATTATTTTGTTCTTGTTATTTGAATCTTTGTTTTTCTATCTTTTTGTATGTAAGCAATGATTTTTATTGATTCTCATATCGTTATTGCTATGCTTGAGTAGATTTGTTGTTCTATGGCATGTGGATGAACCCTATGGATCTAATTTCAGATTTGTGATGAATGAATATTTAAATTGCTAGAATTGCTAGGAGGTTAGGTTGTGATCGATTTATTATGGATAGCAAGGGATTTCCATCGATTGGGGTTTGCAAGGGATTGGATTCTAATCGATGGGAAGGCCTAGATATTCGATTTAGGTTTATAATCGAGATTCTCTAGACTTGGTTTGCAAGAGATTGGACCAAAGCTAGGATTTTTATTATAAATCTATACCCATATTCATTTGCAAGAGATTGGACGAATACGAACTATCAAAACCTAGATCGTAACTCGAGTTTGCACGAGAGTGGGCTCGAGGGGCGATTGAACGATGATGTCGATCCTAATGCTAGTGGCTTAGGCTAGGGTTTGTAAGAGATTGGGCCCTATCCTAGGTTGCTATAGACCGACAATAGCGCGGCAGCGTGAGCTTGGTTCTCTATTCAGTTACGACTAGTTCACCCCAACACAACCTAGTAATATTGAGATTCACTATTTACAATGATGTATGACGATTCGTAGTGGGGATTCCCTAGCTCTAGACTCTTTTATTGTATTAAATTTGAATCGATACTTTATCCCACTTCTTTATCACTGACACCGACATCCACTACCATTTCCATTATATCATTCCATAACCATCTCCACCAATAAAACATTCGTAGTCAAACCAACCTAGGTTAGATTGGAGCCAACACCACCTCCTCGTGTTCGATACCCGCTCGCCACTTGACCGTGCGCTTGCGGTAAAACTACAATTGTTCTCCGGGTGTGTATCCGGGGTCGATCAAAGCTCCTTGAAGATGTATTGCAGCCTTGGAGAGGTGAAGCACTTGAGATATATTTACGGCCTTGGAGAGCTTATGGCATAGAGATCTTGCTAGCTTGCGCAATGGGTTGAAGGATAAGCATATTGTGCAATGGAAGAGGGAAGGAGCAAAACTTGTGCAATATAGGAGGGAGTGGCCTTTTGGCTTGGTGGCTTGCAATGGAGAAGATGAAGACTCTTGGAGATTGCAAGGTTGCACAAGGGAGAAGGAGCAATGGAGCTTGGAGGCAATGTTGCGTAATGGAGGTTGTTTACTTGATATGTTGCGTACCTACATATATGGCCGAAATTTTTCTGTGTTTGCCCTCTCCTCGTTCTCTCCTTAGAATATTAGTTTATATAGGAGAGGATGAGATCAAGTAGAATCAAATAGAATCCCATAATTGAAGGAGATTGGATAGAATTCTAACTTGAATAGGATTTGAATGAATCACCATGGAAGATCTCTTCAATCATCATTGGATATGGAGTTTGAATTTGGATGGCTATAGGATTTGAATTTGAATGGCTATATGATTTGAATTGGATCTCATTTAGGATCTCTTTAATCACAAATTGATTTGCATGAGATTTGGTTCAATCACTTTGGAATGAATGAGATCTCTCCATATATCTCTATATTTGACCAAGTCCAAATTGCAAATGAATTACAATTCTCCAACGCTTTGACTAAGTCTCCTTTGCATATTTCTCCATCACTTTGACTAAGTCATCCTTTGAGTATTTGCGAGCTTGCCACTCCTGAAAACACTTAGTGTTGAGTATTGGTGTTTCATACCAAGTTATTTTAATGATGATCACAACATTATGTTGTTGCTAATGACTCTCTTGTTTTAGTCTCTTAGTTACTTTTCAAGAATATCATTCTTTGGAGACTAAACAATTGGTGCAAGGATGGACATCAAGTGGAGAAGGGCCAAAGCTTGGACTCAAGGGGTGCCAAAGCTTGGAGATGATGGGAAGAAACCAAAGCGTCAAGATTTAAGCCATAGACTCTAAAGAAAGCAATGTAATCCATGTAATATTTCATTTATTGCTTTCTCTCTTTTTGAGTCTAGGATTTATGTAATGCCTTGCTAGATGGTCTACTCATTCATGCATATGCATTTCACCATCTTAGTGAGCCTAGGATTATCATAGAATCCAACCCTATAGGTTCATCTAGCCCAAAGACTCATTTGGAGTCTCTGGCTCTCCAACAACCGCTGATGAAGGTTTCACAGTCGACTGGGTGATTTACATTGCCTGTCGTGCCTTCTACAGTTGCCTGTGGTGCACTGCTCAAGTCATCCTTTGATTGACTCTTCTTGAGCTCTTCGCATCAGTCGACTGATGTTCAATTTACAGTCGCCTGTGTTTCTACAGTCGCCTATGAATTAGTCGACAATCGACTGTGCGCTTCTTGCATTTTCTGGGCTTCATCCCAATTTGCAAGACAGTCGCCTGATGACATCTTTGCAGTCGCCTGTGTATTTACAATCACCTGTGAAATGGCCATTAGTCGTCTGAAAGGCGTAAGTGCAAAAATTGCATCTCTCTATATTTTTCTTCCTCCTCTGCAGCAGTCGACTGATGAAGGATAAACAGTCGCCTGTCTATTTTACAGTCGACTGTACTCTGGTCTTAAGTCGCCTGAATACATACTGGGAGAATGTTGTAACTCTCTGTTTTCCTCCATCCCCTGCAGTGGTCGCCTGATGAAGAATATACAGTCGACTGTCTGTTTTACAGTCGCCTGTGTAGTCTTCTACAGTCGACTGTCCTGGCTCAGATTATAGCCGTTTGGATTTTTCTAACCGTTGAACAGTCGACTATGATTTGTTCATCAGTCGACTGTTTGTGATGTTTCAGCCCGAATTCTACCCGTTGCAGCTTTTTGCTTTTGGCTGTTTTCTTGGCATTTGACAGTTCTTATATGGTTCCTATATATATGAGAGGGCTGAGTTCATTAGAACTTCTTGGATCAATTGCAAATCATTAGAGATTGATTAAGCCACTCTCAAACTCTCTCATTTCCCTCTTAGAGCTCATTCTCTCCTTCATGCATTGAAGTCAAGCTCAAGGGAAATCATCCAAGTTCTTTCAAGCTAATCTCATCACTTGGAGATCCTATTCCATGCCTTGCATTCATCTATTGAGTAAGCATATCAAGGCATAGGTAAGAGTATTTGTTTTACTTTGTGTTTCTTTGAAACCCTAATTCTCTTTGTGGGAATTAGATACTCTCTTTTTGGGTGTCACTCTCTTTGTGGGAGTTTGGTGTTCCAGTGTAGGGCTAACCCTAATTCTCTGTGTGGGACTTAGTAATTCTCTGTGTGGGAGTTAGATGTAGTGCCCTGTGGTAGCTACTGCACACGTAATAGAGGGGGGGTGAATAGTACTTAAAATAATTAAGAGAGTTATTCCTAACTATTGTGCAATGAACAAACGACAATGCGGAATAAACAACAATCAACAAGAATAAAACATACGCAAACAAAGCATGTAACGGGTTCGGATCCACCCAAGTCTCCCCGACTTGTTCCCGGTGATCCTACGTCCCAACCACCCGGATCCCCTCCGGATACTTGAGTTAGAAACCCTAACTCAAGATTTAGCACTATGAAATTCTTCTGAAAAACCTTCACAAGACCAAATCATACACAATGAACATGTGACTCCAATAACCCAGGATCACACACTCTCTCACAACCGAGAGACAAACACTTGCAATATCAATTGAAATGAAATATGAAACACTTACCACAAAATCCTATGCCTTGAGTATAACTTACCAAATTAGGGCAAAGATGGATTTTGAGGAGAGAATGTCACCAAACCAAATCTCCACCAATAAGAACAGCGATCGAAGGCTAGGATGGAGGATGGTGACTTTGGATCAAGCTCTTGCTTGGCAGGCTCACAATGGAGAGAATCTCTATGGAGGAAAAATGGCTCAAAGAGTTGAGGGAGAGATTCTTGTGAGGAAGAGAAAGCTTTGGAACGGAGTTGAATAGCTTCTCTTTGATTTCTCTAAACCTCTAAAATGGCAGCCTTGAATACTAGGAAAGAACCCCTCCAAGTATATATAGGACAGAGGAAAGAGAGAGAGAAAAACGTTTCAATTAAAGCTCCAACGGCTCTATTCTGAACCAGACTAGTCAGTCAAAGAAGGATCACTGACTGACTAGTTCATTAACTAGTCGGTCGGTGATTCAACGTAGACCGACTAACGGTTGAACAGCCAAAAGGTGAAGTACAGGAGATAGACAACTAGTCGGTCTAAGAAGACTTGTCGACCGACTAGTTTCACAACTAGTCGGTCGGTGAATGCTCTTTGACCGACTAATAGTCGAAATAGAATATGCTGACTTCAAGTTGATTTAGTCGGTTTAAGAACAAATACTGACCGACTAGTTTCTCAACTAGTCGGTTGACAAACGTTCTTTGACCGACTAACGATAAACAGTAACTATGGCTGCACAGGGAAAGCTCAACTAGTCGGTCAAAGAAGGATTCATAACCGACTAGATCGTCATCTAGTCGGTCGGTGACTCTTCTTTGACCGACTCATTGATCAACAGGGAATGAGCTGAAATGAGCAAGGACATCTAGTCGGTTCATGAAGAGTTGCCGACCGACTATATCGTCATCTAGTCGGTTGGTACTTCTACATGAACCAACTAAGATGCACTAGAAGCCGAGGGAAGAAGCGATAGGCTTCGGGAAAGTTTCTAATGGCTTCTAAGATAATCCTAGCTCTAAGATATGAGCAAAATGAAGATTATAATGTAAGTCCTACTCAAGGCTTAACATTCTAATCTATGAAGCTAGAAGACAATAAATAATACATGACGAACCGTCTTCAAAGCTTCAATCTTCATTCTTCTTGACTTCAATATTGCTCCTTGCGCTTCAACGAAGCTTCAGGCACATGATCACGCGTATTGAGAAGTCTTGAGACGTCACTTTTGATGTTCGTATTCTTTTGGCGACGATCTTCATAACTGCGCTCACAAACACTTAGTATACGATATTTATGTTTGCTCATCATCCAAAACCAAATCCGGGGAATCAATACTCAACATTAGACCCTTGTGTAGGGTTGGTTTGGTTCTTGTGTAGGACAAAATCCTTTGTGTGAGGTATCTCTTTGTGGGATTTGTATTCACTTCTCTTTGTGGAAAATATAGTGAATATTGGTGTGGCTGGACGTACCCAAGTTTGGAAAACCAGGGTAATATCTTGTGTTTACGTTTGGATTGATTGTGTCGATTAATTCCTCTTGCATTTATTATTCTGCATTTGCAAGCTAAATTTTAATTGCACATTTATTGTCATTACACTATTCACCCCCCTAGTGTGTTGTTGTTAGTATTGCAAGGGTAAGGCGATCCTTACACTTAGCACACACATCAAATCGTTCACATATGTTTGTTATCATCAAACACGAAATCATCAATCGTTGTATCCAACTACACATTGTATCCAACAATCTCCCCCTTTTGATGATGACAAACCAATATAAGATTTCGGCAATAACAATCCAAATAGTATTATCGTGACATGTGTGTGAAGTGTGATGGAGGAGGAAATAAAACAAATACAACGATATGCAATGATGTTCAACATGTATGCATGCTCCCCCTATATTCATGCCCCCCTTGAACACATATTCATTAAGCACTATATTCACATATTCACATTATTCACATAATTCAACCAAATCTTCTCAATATTCTCCCCCTTTTATTATCATCGAAAGTGTACAACGAAGTCAATGTCATGTCATATGCAAAAAGAGAGTATTATAAATTATAAGAAACATTTGATTGTAGTCATTCTTATAATAAACAAGTCAAATCCAATGAGAATTATAACAAAGACTTCTACACCATCGTGTAAGTGTGATGATTAAAAATTGAAGTACATAATGAGAGCTTTTAAGAAATTCAACCAAAACCAATCCAATTTTCCATGTAATATGATATCATCTAGGATTGATTTTCCACATCTCATTAAAAATGAGTTCAAGGTACCTGATGTGTCCATATTTTCTACCTTTTTTATATCATCATTTCATCGCATTCCATGCCATTTTCGCATCCAAATCCCATATTTACCTACGATATTGTATTTCTGACGTTATATTCGAGTTTCGTAGTATTTTATGGGTTTTCAGGGATTTTGGAGCGATTTGGGACCTGACTTGGGAATGGACACATCTGACACACCTGTGAGCTTATTGGCGGAGCTCTGCAGGAGTTCGCCGTGTTTTTGAAGCCATGGGAGAGAGCAGGAGGAGAGAGCATGAGGGAGAAAGAAGCTTCAGCAGCTTCAGGAAAAGCTTCCCAGATGACTCGACCGAGCAGAGCAGCTGCTCGGTCGAGCAGATGCAATTGGAGAAGGAGGAGCAGATACACAGCCTGCTCAGACCGAGCACTCATAGTGCTCGGTCGAGCAGCCTTCCATTCCGAAGCACGACCAACCCAGCGCACGGCTCGAGCAACCTTTCAGCAATCGAGTCAGCTCTCTGCTCGGACCGAGCTGAGCTGACTCGGCCCGTGCAGGTAGAGTGAAGATTTGGGTGGATTTCGATTCCTTATCAAGCTCGGTCAAGCAATACAGCTACTCGGACCAAGCGATCGACCGAGCAACTAGATGCTCGACCGAGTAGCCTACTCAGTCGACGACACTGAGGCCATTTTTGGAAGGATCTTATGGAGCCGTCTGTTGCGCGATCTTAGGGGAGTGAAGTCGGGGAGCTGGCGACGTTGATTGGGGGCGATTCATTTTGAGTTTGGAATACGTTTTTAGAGAGAAGATTAGAGAGCGAATTTTTGTTAGGTTTTTAGATTAAACTTCTGAATATTTTTGGATCGAAATTGTTGGATTATTATTTTGGGAGCTCTATTGCTGTTGCGTATTGGGAATTCCAATTCTTCTTTGGATCTATTACTCGTCTACTTTCTCCATCTCTCGCGGTAAGTTTTTAATATTTATTCTATTAATTTGCTGAGATGTTTTCTTCCATAAAAATGGTGTTTTTATTCGTTAACATTTCCATGAGCGAGTAGTCCTTTCAAGGGTTGATGGGTTAGCCCTAAGATCCTGGGGGAAGACGTAGATCTGGATCCCTGGATTGAATTAGGAATTTAGGGGAGTATTTCGGTCGATCCTACCGAATTCCTAGGTAACCCGTATTGAGATCATGCCCACGGTCTGTGGAATTGATGTGCTTAGGGGGTATCTTTAGGATTTGAATAGGGAAATCGGTGGGTCCAACCAAGGCTCGTGACCATGCCCGGCTCGTGCCTTGAGGGGATCCATCGATGAATTATACCGCTACGTTGACGGCTACCGCTGTTGCGTCAACGAGAGCTACCGAAATACCTCATAATTCTAACCCACGAGAGTGGTACGAATTGGGAGATTAGCCCCCTAACCCTAATGCAACGTAAGGATTCTATTGCAACATCGATCCCCAATGATCTTAGCGGTGATCCCTAACGCCCTAGTCCTTTTTATTATTGAAACAACATCAACATAACAACCAAATCTCTCAACCTGATAGCTATCTCTCTTCGAGATATAGAAGTAAACTGAGAGTTTGAATACACTGTCACCGTCCCTGTGGGATTCGATATCTTTTATACTACAACTTGACACCGTCCACTTGCAGATTGAGCCCAGAATTGACACCTAGGTGCCATATCACGCCTGTCGATCGTGACACCGCCAGGTGGAATCTAGGTGTAGGTTTCGGGTGCGTCAAGTTTTTGGCGTCGTTGCCGCGGACGGCAATAGTGTTTATCTCAGTTTATTTTTATTTTGAGAAGTTTGCTAGCACTCTAATCATTTCTCACCTTTCCACCCTTTTTATTCTCTTTTTATTTTCTGCCTTGCTACTAACATCTCCCTCCATCTAGCGACTATTTCCTGACTAATCAGATATAATGGAGATGGTGATGCAAGTACAGTGGACCTCTGAGTCTGACGTGACTCAGATGCGTTTAGTTTCTCTCCTTATCATTTACATGGCCTTCAGGATTCGCGCATGGATGAATCCATGATTGAATTCACAGCCAGAGAACTGATTGATGCAGTTCGATTTATCGGCTCAGGAACCTATGTTGCAGGTAAGCAAATTAGCAATTGGTCATGGATCATAAAATAAACAAGGTGTCTGATGCATGTATTATTGAGGGCGACATTCGCATAAGCTTCGAAGAAGACGTGATGCTCCTCCAGACCATTGAGGCCTTGCCTGTTGATGCATGCTAGAGAGAGACTCATCAATGGGAGCCATTGAACGATTCTCAGTTGTTGGATATAATAGAGCGCATGGTAGCTGATGTATGGGCCCAAGGCCCAGTGCAATTCCCTACAGACGACCCGGTTACACAAGATCCCTCAGTTTTTATTGCGAATGCTTTCCACAACGTGGATGCCTTGGATGGCGTCCCCATCGCTGATGGAGTCTATGTGCAGTACGAGGGAGACACACTATGCTTCTACAACAATAGCCCCTACAGATTTCAGCATGTGAAGAACATGCCTTTGAGGAATACACAGATCCCTCACCATTACAGAACGACATTGACTAGGGAAGTTCTTCAGATCTTATGTTTGATAGTCAATGCGTACCTGAACACCTTTCCTCTGTTAACAGGTGCGCTATGGAAATAGAATCTTCAGACGTCTGCCATGACGTACCATCGTCTCCCTGCTCTTCTTATGGTTCTGCCAAAGAAGAGTTTTTACCTTCCGAACTAGGAATTGAGGACGCATCTTTCTCACATGTGAGAGATGACGGGGGTACATTGTAACGGTCACTTTTTGACTGTACGTATTTTAGCGCGTAGCTGTGCTTCGTGTGCGTTTTATGTATTTTATTTTTTATTACTATCTTCTGTAGCTCAGATGCGCGACAGGACACCGTATTCACAAACCTCTCGGAAGCGCGATCACCCCAGTATTTTCCTTTTTATTTTTGGGATGTCGAGGGGCCAACCCGTAATAACATCATTAATAATTAATAAAATACTTTTTTTTAATTTTCAATTTCAAACTCCTAAGTTATAAAATAGTATTATACCAAGAGCTTAAATGCAAACGAATTGTTCCTTGAAAACATACTTGTAATTAATAATTACTCCAAAAATCTTAGCTTAATTAACTAAGTGGAGGCCTAATATTCTCATGTTTAACCGAATCCTGAGAAATCTTAACAGAAAACCTTTTTTTATAGACTTTTTCAATACCCCCCCTCAATAGTACACCCATATCTCACGTTGCTTCCCCCATCACGTGTTATCCCTCTCCTACTTTATATTTGACCGCCTAAGCCTACTGTTTTGACAGAACCCTAGAGGACTAGGGTTTCAAACCCTTAGAGCCGCACACAAATAATGAGAGCAGCCATCTTTCATTATTTAAAAAAACCTAGGCCTAGGGTTTTGTTGCTCAGCCGTCACTTTTAACCCCATGCGAAAAAAACCTTTAAGCCCCTAACCCATCTCCAGGCCGCGACTCTCCTTTCCCATCTCCTTCTCGACGTCGAACCCTAGCCTCCTAACCTTCGCGTGCAAGGGCCTCGCCAACCTGCCCTCAACCCAGACGCCCAGCAATCCACGCCTCGCCTCCGAGATTCCTCCCCTCGACTACGAAGCCGGCATCTCATCTCCTCTCGCAACCTTCGTCACCAACAACCCGAAGCCCCTACGGTGATCCCATCTCCATTCACCGCCAACGCCTTCATCCGACCTCTAACCCTCAGCTCGGAGCCGCACGCTCCTCCCTTTGAACAGTGGGCCTTCCTCTTCGACCACCCGCCTGCGTAACCGACCCACTCCGACCACCACTTCCGACTATCTCGCCATGAGTGCACCTCCGGTGATCCTTGAAGCCGCCGCCCACTTCAACCTGAGATTCACGAAGAGAATAGCTCGTAAGTTTTCTTTTGCACAGTTTGTTATAATATTAGTTTGGGTTAATGTGTATTAGTTTAGTAAATAAACAGCAAGTTGGTTACATATATAATATTATATATGTGAGTTACCTGATATATTTACATATCATACAAGAGGTTGGTGAGATTTATGCTAATTATTATAATATTAGTTTTATAAGATAAGTCACTTAACTTTGTATTGATTCAGTATGATATGCATGGGTTATTCTCAGTACATTACACTATATGGTTACCTTGTAATTAGTAGATTATACTAATAACGGTTAGTGTAATAACAATAATGCCAATTCATAACTAGCATCATGACAGAAGATAATAATATATATTAGTCGTACTTTTATCTGGTAGTTTGCAGACTAAATACTTAGGGTTATGAAAGTTAGGGTAAATAATATTAATTAAATTCCTTGGCTTGATATTTTTATATCCACGATGCAGATAAATTAAGTATGCCTCATTGCTACCGTCTGGACCCCGACGATCTCCTCTTTGTTGCGCTACTCGCAGTCGAGGAACCAGAGCGAATGCGATGCGGTCCGTTGCCATTTCCCGATCTGACGCCGATTTCCCGCATGTCCATCAACTAGGTTGGTTCCCGCTACTCGTAGTAACCCACACGTTACGTCGTTGAAAACCTAACTAAAATCGGTAACTAATCACTAAATTTACTTTTACGCTCTTTAAAACTGTTGTGGAATCTAGACCGACGATTGGACAAGTTTGACTGTGCACATAGGATAGAATGTCGGATAGGCTGAACGGACATCTTGACGTGTGACTGTTAGGGTAGCCACGTTTAATTTAGAAACTTAACTTTATAGGATTAATGATGAGCGTGACCTGACACCGTCGCTTGACTCGTTTCAGACGACCCATTACCGACGCTTCGTCGACGCGACGCTTTGACGAGACGCTCCGGACAGACGACGCACTCACCACCGCAGGCAAGTGTATCCCACTTGCACTTTTGGCCGTGTTTAGGCCTTAGTTGGTTAGAACTGATAACTGTGAACAAATAGAACCGGACGTGAAATGATAGCGTCCGGGACGACCCTGACGGCTCAGACTTGACGACGAAGTCTGAGCCTGACAACAACAACTTTTGATACTGTAGGGCTATCATGTGTGTGCGTGTGTGTGGACACCCTAGAATAACAACTCCCTACACTTGTCATGTCGTGTCCTGTTACACAAAAAGCCTTCGGGCGTTTCGGATGCTTTCCCCCGCGAAAGTGATCCCTGTTACACAAAAAGCCTTCGGGCGTTTCGGATGCTTTCCCCTGCGAAAGTGATCCCTGTTACACAAAAAGCCTTTGGGCGTTTCGGATGCTTTCCCCCGTGGAAGTGATCCCTGTTACACAAAAAGCCTTCGGGCGTTTCTGATGCTTTCCCCCGCGAAAGTGATCCCTGTTACACAAAAAGCCTTCGGGCGTTTCGGATGTTTCCCTAGCGGAAGTGATCCCTGTAATTCTTGTCCTGAGTTCCTGGGTTTGGGGTTGGGTTGAGCATGCGCACGGCAAGAGGGTCTGATCCCCCTCGAACCGTAAGGCGTGAACCCTTTCGTGTGTCACTTGTCTTGTCTCGTCTTGTCCCGTCACGTCCCGACTTGTCATGACACCTGTAGGTTAGTCCCGTAATTGGTAGCACACGCTACGACTACTACTTGCTACGCTTTACTTTCCTGCTACGTTACTTCCTGTTGTGTTACTCTGTTATAACCACAGCATGCTAATCAACCAGTAAACTGTTGTGTAATAGAACCTCAGCATGCTAATCAACCAGTAAACCGTTGTTTAAAGTTCGGTGCACTTGCAGTAAAGTCTAATCCTTCTTGTAGACTTTACCTGACGTACAGTTCCTTTCTATTGGGTGCTGTACGTCAGGTGTTCAGCCAGAGTTCGTGGACGAGGCAGACTCACTGGAGTAAGAGGAGCCGAGGACGTCGACCGAGAGCACGTGCCTGACGAGGACCAGACCTTGAGGTCTTTTTAGTCGCCACTTTCAGAGGTTACTACTTTTAGTTTGCTTTTAGATAGTTTGTTGCCATGCTTAGGCTTCTTTTAGACTTTGTACTTGTTGGATGTTATGTCTCTAATTTTAATGAATGCAACTTCCTTCCTGTACTTCCTATTGTTGCGAACTTATTTAATGCAAGAACCTGAAGTTTTTAGAAATGGTACCCCTACAGACGCTTATTGGGTCCGAGCTTCTCAGCTCTGGCCTAAGCGGGCCTTAGTCACGCTTCGCCTCCGTCCATTTTGGAAGCGGGACGTGACAGGTTTTAGTGGTGGCCCATGCAGGTCATGCAAAAGTTCGGAACAATAAAAGTACCGCATTCATTTAATATCCATGTGCAAGTCTAAGTTAGGATTACCCAGTCTTAGATGGTAGAAAGACTTAGGTAGATGTCCCAGTTGGATAGTTAGACACTTTGGTTAAGATTTAGCCGTACCCGTCTTAGGATACCTTAGTAGCCTCTCCCTACCTAGCTCTGACCAAATTAGATTTCTAGAGTCCTTCTTTTAGTTTAGTCGTTCGCTCGGGTCCATCGACTTCGGGCCCAGCAGAACTAACCTGGATTCTCTTAGGAACCTCCCCATTAGATCCTGGATACAGTCTAGCTCATTAGGAAATCTTAGTGCCGAGCTCTCCTGACTTTTAGACAACCCGATAATTAGAATCCCTGACTTCTAGCGTCTCACTGATCATTACTTTTTCATGTTATCGACCGTAGAGTTCCATCGTAGCTTCGTAAATCGTATCCTAAGTGTATCCATAATGCGATCTTTTTCCTTTCTCCCAATTCACGTAATCGTTCCTGATGAGTATCGTTGATCCTTTGAGTCTTTTCCTTTGCCAAGTCTGCTTCCTCTAAAAGTATTTTCGAAATTCCTTATTAAGTCCTTCGCTCAGCTTAATTTCTTTGAAACCCTCTTGAAATTTTCATTGTTACTATCTCGTACTTATTTTCAAATCGGTATCTTTCATATTTTCAGTTTTAAAACCTTGTTAACATTTGATAATTCAATTTATACTTTTTCTGGACTACAAAATCTATTTCTAACCACTTACCGTACATACTTTTAGAACATTTTCTAAACTAGAGGGAACTCCAATTTTTTATTATTATTATATCAGTTCTATGTTCTTCGTGATCACATTTCAAAATCTTTGTGTAAACCTATCTTCATTTGCAAAACAATCGTTTCTCACCCTACCCTTCTTTCCTTCGTCTCACTCTTTTTCAGAATTGTAATTTTCTACCATCTGCTCGTTTTTCTCTACCTAATTTTTGTAAGTATAAAAAAAATATAAGATACCTTATTTCACACGTGATCTTTCTTTATTTTTATTTGGAGCAATATCTTAGTTCCATCCAACCAGTCATCTCCATATCCTCGCCTTATCCAAACTCGCTTCTTCCGATCTTGTTTCATTTCGCTTTTGGTTCCGGTCCCTTTCTATCATGTAGACATGGTGCTTGTAGTTTTCTGTGCCATCTAGTTTAGTAGTGGGCCCTTATTTTTTTTATATAATGTCGTCGTGGTGTATGTATATAGGTATAGTGTGTAGACCTGTATGAGTGTGTTACCTTTAGGATCTTAATGATTGTCTCTTGTGTCATGTGTGAATACTCAGTGAGGTCCGTGATATACGAATGGAGTTGTCTGAATGATGGTATTCATATAGGTGTGGATAGCGTTATAGTAGGCAATTCCTTAGACTTAGTCCTCGTATTATATGTTAGCTTATTTTTGGCTGCTTATGTATGTTCAAAACTTTTTGTTTCATTTCAAATCAAACCTTTAATGTTTTGGGATTAGCCCACAAAGATCACAACCCACCTATCTTCCCTCATCCAATACCACAACTCCACAAGTTTTTCCAAATGTTAAAAAAAAAATTCTGTCGTTGGTCTTAAACTCCTCCTCTTTTCTTTCCCTCTTCGGAAGTGTTAATTTCATTATTGTCATATTGTTTGTGTAGGATCCTGCCAAAACAGAGTTAGGATCGATAAATAAAGTTGAGACTTACGCTTGCGTATGCGGCACGGTAGTCTCGGAACTTTGCCTTCGGATTCGCCATGACGGATCGAGTCTTCTCACGAACGGAGTAAGGCTACTAAATCCACAATCTAAATCTCTACTTTAGATTAAGAACTTGGATAAAGAGAGAGGAAGGATTTCGGCAGAGCTTCGCTAGAATGAAATGCATGCAAGAAATGCCATGCAAAAGTGTAAGGAAATGGCTAACCCTTGGGTCTTATTTATAGCCCCCAAGGTAGTTATTTTAGGGTAAATTGTTCCTTTGGAACAATTTAACTAAGGTGTACCATGATACATGGCACATTATAAGCTTAAGTTGTACCATATGCATGGTACAACATAAGCTTAAGATATTCCCCCTTTATTAGCCATATGTCGCATGCACTTATGCATATATAATGCGACTTTCCTACTCATCCAGAGATCCTCTCCGCAAGGGAACAGATTCCCTTTGCACACGACTTCGTGTACGCAACGTTCGAGGTCCGTATTCCCTCGTACATCCCCCACAAGGGTGTACAAACGTCTTCCATATCCAACATCTCCCACTCACACTTGAGGGGATTGTAAGAGAACGTCTTTCTCTTAGTTCTTTCATCTATCATACCGAGAAATAGACCGTGCGATCGTCATGCGCGTAGAGTCTGTTGTTGTGCACTTGTTAGAGATACACAACGACCTCGAAGGTGCAAAGTTGAGTAGTTCAACGCATGCTTTACCCTAGATTATTTCTTCACATTTCTTATACTTTATATTCAACAATTGAATCCCATCTGGATTACAATTGGCTGGCCAGCTTTGAATCATTTAAAGTCCAAATGTGAATATGAAATCAATCTTCCTCTTCTTGCGAACCTTCTGATCTTGACTTGATTCGCTTTTCTAACGTGCCCCGCCGAGCCGAATTATCATAGCCCATTAGCAACACGCTAAGATAGCGATCATCTCGTCAAATCTGAAGGAACCAATTGGAGTCCTTGAGGGTAAGAGTTAAGACCCGTATGGCCTTTGAGTCTCACATAATAGCAAACACTATTGCTACTAACTCAGTGGTCGAAATGCATACGTGGTATGAACACGTATTACAACATCACTCCTTTCCCAGGGAGAGTATGTCTTAATGATGTTGTACGGATGAAAAGATCAGACACCACAGTGCCTATCTTTTTGAGTCCCCTTACTACTCGTGAAATATTCACGGACTCTCATCCTGCATAAGACAGATAGGATTTAAAAATCCTATGAGATCTCTTTCAAATATCCTTGTGATACAGATCTCAGATCTTTTGTAAGCATCCATATGATGCAGATCTTTCATTCGACTATCTTGTTTAAGTCATGACTCTAAATCATTTGTCTAATGATTTTGACTTTAAACTAGTCTCATCTTTATCTTATCCATTTGATAAGATAAGGCGGTTGCTCATGTGAGAGAGCCAACCTTAATCTGTCCGACATACACACAATAAAATAGCTGAGACTTAAACACAAATGTATAAAATCATTTGTAAGAAACTTGTATGCAATATATAAAAGAACTTCTTTCTTTTATTAAACTTTGATCTTCTATAGACATGGGAAATATTACAAGATACAGCTCAGCACCTACGCATTCCCATAGATGATAAGTGTTTGTAGAACACATCTCTGGTGATCGCCTTAGTAAGGGGATCCGCTATCATCTCATGCGTGGATATGTATCCTATGTCTACTTCCTTCCGTTTGTCATAGTCCTTCGCAAACTTGAATCGAATGTCAATGTGTTTGGTCTTATAATGAAATTTAGGATCTTTGACGTAGGCAATCGAAGCTTGACTATCACTGTATATAGGAACAGTGCTTGAGTCAGTGGCATTCGTCAGCCTGTCTAAGAATTTCCTAAGCCAAACAGCTTCTTGGACCGCCATGCTGAATGCTACGAATTCGGCTTCCATGGTTGATAGAGCGATGCAGGTTTGTTTCTTGCTGCTCCAGGATATTGCACCATTCCCGAGCAAGAAAACAAAGCCTGAGGTAGATCTTCGCTCGTCGAGATCACCTGCCCAATCAGCATCGGTATAGCCTTCGAGTCTAAAGGTATTGCCTTGATAGCATAACGCATAGTCCGCAGTCCCTTTGAGGTACCTTAATATCCTCTTCACCGCTTTCCAGTGTGCTTGTCCTGGGTTGGATTGGTAACGGCTTACCATACCAACACCATAGCAAATGTCCGGTCTGGTACACATCATAGCGTACATCAGACTCCCGACAGCACTGGAGTATGGAACCTTTTCCATAGCTTTCTTTTCTTTTGGATCTTTGGGACACATTTCCAAACATAGACCCTCGCCTTTGCTTATTGGAGTATCAATTGGCTTGCAGTCCTGCATATTAAACCGTTCTAAAACTTTCTTTATATATGTCTCTTGAGAGAGAGAAAGAAGTTTCTTGGAACGATTCCTTGAGATCTTAACCCCAAGGATATATGCAGCTTCACCCATGTCTTTCATCTCAAAGACGGATGAAAGCCAAGCTTTGATATCCAAGATAAGATGCTTATCATTTCCGGCTATAAGTATGTCATCTACATAAAGAGACATAATTACATACTTGTTTTTAATCCTCTTAATATATACGCAGTTGTCTTCGTCGAGCATGGAGAAACCATACGACAAAACGACTTCTTGAAAGCGCATATACCACTGCCTTGAGGATTGTTTAAGACCATATATGGATTTACGAAGTTTACAAACCTTATGTTTGTTTTCTTCTTGTACAAACCTGTTTGGTTGTTCCATGTAGATCTCCTCATCTAGTTCTCCGTTAAGAAAAGCAGTCTTTACATCCATCTGATGTAACTCGAGGTCCAAACAAGCCACCATTGCCAGAATTAAGCGAATGGAGGTAAAACGCACGACAGGAGAGAAAGTCTCTTCGTAGTCTATTCCTTCCTGTTGCGTGAAACCTTTCGCAACAAGGCGAGCTTTATATTTCTCGATGGAGCCATCAGCCTTATGCTTGATTTTGAGAACCCACTTGTTCCCAATGGCTCTACGTCCCTTAGGTAAATCAACCAAGTCCCAGACTTGGTTTGTTTTCATGGATTGAAGTTCTTCTTCCATTGCCGCTATCCATTTATCTTTAGCAGGGCATATGACGGCCTGTTTGAAATTTGCAGGTTCGTCATCATCTTGTAGTAATGTCATGAATGTTTGAGGAATTTCATCCTCAAATCTCAGAGGTGTTATCCTCGTTCGATTACTACGTCTTGTTTGAGTTTGATCACTCCCACTTGGAATGACATCACTCCCACTTGGAATAACATCACTCCCACTCGGAATAGGATTGGTATCGTTCGTATCATTCATTGGTGAAGTTTGAAACGTATTTTCTTCTTCACCAAGAATTCTCCCACTCGAACGTTCCGATCCTTCTTGATCCCAAGTCTCAAACAAGGATAAGTCTTGACTTATCTCACCCTGTCTTGGAAACTCATTTTCCAAGAAGACAACATCCCTCGATTCGAATTCTATAAGACCCCCATTGTCCTCTTGACCGACGAAAGCATATCCTTTGGAGTTTTCAGCGTATCGGATGAAGATACACTTCCTCCCACGTGGCCCAAGTTTGCCATATTTGTGAGAGGATAAATGTGCATAAGAGGCACAACCCCAAGGTTTTAGAATGCTTAAGTCTGGAGTTCTATTGTTCCACAACTCATAAGGAGTAGAACTTACCGACTTCGAGGGTACACGGTTTAAGATGAATGCTGCCGTCAATAATGCATCACCCCAAAAGGTGATAGGCAAATTTGCCTGAGACATCATTGATCGGACCATTTCCATCAATGTCCTATTTCTTCTTTCCGCAACACCGTTTTGTTGCGGAGTATAAGGCATAGTTATTTGATGAACTATGCCTTTTTCATCACAGAGTTCCTTAAAACTCGTTGATTGATATTCTCCACCCCGATCGGTTCGCAAGACCTTTATCTTGCGATCTAGTTGATTTTCCACTAAACTCATATAGTTTTTGAAGCAAGTTAAAGCTTCATGTTTGTGGGAAATCAAATAAATGTGACCGAAACGGGTGAAGTCATCAATGAATGTGATGAAATAGGACTTCCCGCGTCTTGTCTTAACATTCATTGGACCGCAAATGTCCGAATGGATAAGCTGTAATGGAACTTCGGCCCTTGTGCCAGTTCCAAACGGCTTGCGACAAGTTTTCCCTACAAGACAATGTTCGCAAGTTGACATTTCAAATTTTGAAACATTAGATAGCAAGCCACTTTTGGCAAGTCTATCCATTCTAGTTGGTCCAATATGACCAAGTCTTGCATGCCAACAAATGATCTCAGATTCAGAGTTAGAAGCATTTGTCAAATGGAAACTTTCATTAATGGAAGAAGAATCATCATACATTGTGTTTAAAACAATTAATCCATTAAAAACATTACCAGACCCAATTAAAGAACTATTACAAACAAGGTCAACCTTTTGTTTATAGAACCTCCATTCATAATCTAAAGACATTAACATAACCACGGATACGATATTCCTTCTAATATCTGGAGCAAAGAGGACGTCGTGCAATAATAAAGTCCGGCCGTTGTCGAGAACTAGCTTGCATGTTCCGACGCCTTTGACTTCAACACGAGTGTGGTTGCCGACGTATATCCACTTTGTTCCTTGAGTTATCTTTCGATACTCTACGAAGAACCTTCTGTCCTTCGCTACGTGGTCTGTGGCCCCTGAATCAATCAACCAAAAATAGTTAGATTCAGCAAGAAACACGGAACTAGAAACACATATGTAACTAGCCCTACAAGTTACCTTGTCACTTCCATCCGTACATGTACGGGCGAAGTGACCGTACTTGTTGCACTTAAAGCACTTGATCTTCTTCAAGTTTTTCTTCTTTGAGTGCACATTCTTTTGCCACTTTTTGTTCTTAGTCTTCTTTGAGGTTTCCGGTTCTTGCTTTCATTCGTTCACAAACCTTAAGCGTTTATTCTTCCGCTTATTTCCTCCATGTGAGGAACTAGCGGCCACGTGCACTTCTGCACTTGGTTTTGCGGCTTGAATCCGCTCTTCCTCGAGTTCGAGGTGTTTCGATACATCGCTTAAAGTTTTAATGCACTCATTATGAGTGAGGTGCATTTTCATGTTATCCCAGCTATCTGGGAGTGAACGAATGACTGCTTGGATCTGCTGTTCGTCAGACAGCGTAACACCCGCATCCTTTAATTCAGATATGAGATTCGCCATGTGGCGGAGATGCTTTTTTATAGAATGATCTCGCCGCATTTTGTACGAATCAAATTGAATATTTAAGGAGCGGAGTTTGGTAACCGAAGTTCCACCAAACTTTATTTCTAGCTCAGACCATATGTCTTTGGCTAGATCGAATTCCCGAAATAGACGCATTATGTCATTGTCCATTGCGGACAGTAACGTAATACATGCTATTTTGTTCTTTCGAGTCCAAGTCTCATAAGCTTCCCGGTCCCTCTTGTGTTGGGCCGTATTGCCCAACTCAGGTTCTTCCATTATGTTTTGGAGTGTTTCAAGCACATCTTGCTCCTCCAAAACATATTGGATTTTAATTGACCAAAGTTTATAATTGTCGCCGTTGAGCTTTTCACCTTTGTTAAGCTCTGCGACAATGTTCTTAGAAGCGGTAGACATATTCGATTCAAAAAACTGCAAAGAAAATGAAAAACACGATCAAAATTCTATGCATAAAGTTTCGATTCTTTAAACACTTGATAAGTTCCTTGGATGCGTTGAAATGTTACTCTAGAATCGAGAAGTTCACTACGTTCCCAACTACCATCTAGAAGTAACTTTCAAAGTATCCCTCTTACTTATCTTAAGTAAAAAGAAATCAGAAATGATACCCGTATGGTACCAGCAGCGGAAAAATACTTTTGAAAAACATATCTTTCAAAATAGAATAGGTGAGAGTTTGCGCAAAGAATTTTAGCGCAACAATTGCCAAGCCACGAGACCTGTTCTACACACCCATGGGTTAGATAACCATGGCCGGATCGTGGTAGGACTTGGAATTCTAAATTGCACTATCCCGATTAAGGACGGGACATAACCTATTTGAAAATACCTTTTTCAAAAAAAAATTTGAAAACACAATGGCTAATCTCCGTAGAGTAGAGCACAACGTTATAAGTTCATTGGCTAATCTCCGTAGAGTAGAGCACAATGACATGGCTAATCTCGCATGAAGTAGAGCATTACGGCTAATCTTCAAGGAGTAGAGCACTACGGCTAATCTCGCATGAAGTAGAGCACTATGGCTAATCTTCAAGGAGTAGAGCACTATGGACACCCCGTATGGGCTAGTCGGCACGTTCAAATTCGACCAAGGCCATCTGCCGGATTGGTCGACCAAAACAACAAAATTGGTCGACCAATAATTTGGTCTTCAACTTCTCTCGGCCAGGGCCTTTGCCCTGGCCGAGGCTTGGCCAATGACCAGTCAGGGCCTCTGCCCTGGCCAGCCAGGGGGCCCTGGCCCCTCGGCCAGTGCCTCTGCCCTGGCCGAGGCCGGCCAGGGCCGGCCATGCCCTGGCCGAGGCCAGGGCATTGGCACTGGCCTCTGCCAGGGCCGGCCCGGCCGGCAGGCCGAGGCCGAGGCCGGCCATGGCCGGCCTGGCCATGGCCGGCCATGGCCGGTCATGGCCAAGGCCATTTTGGGCATTGGCCGGCCATGGCCCCTTTGGCCATGGCCGGCCACCCCCTTTGAATGGGGTTGCCGCACACACTCCTCCCCTTGATGGGGTGGTCGCCGGTGGTTATTGGCCGTAGCCAACCCCCTCCGCTTGGGGAGGGGGGGTGCATGGCCTTCATAAGCCCATTTGGCCATGGTGCACATGCACCAAATTTCATCTTTCCCGATGGAAATAACTACCACCTTCTTCCTCGATGAAGCACCCGTTCGTCGATGAAGCACCCGTTCGTCGAGAAATTAGTTATTTCCTAATGGCCGTGTGCCAAAAATGAATAACATACTACGTGAACGGTTGGTTCTTCCTGTCACGAAGAGTTCCTACCATATCCGTAATGATAGGAGACCCTAACGTGAAAATAACAACCGCTGCATTCTCTCCGTCACGAAGCGTTCCTACCATATCCGTAATGGTAGGAGACCCATTCGTGAAAAAGACAACGACTCGTTCATAGTTTCGACGGGGCGGCGGTTTGACCGGGGTGAACCCGTATGGCTCTGATACCAATGTAGGATCCTGCCAAAACAGAGTTAGGATCGATAAATAAAGTTGAGACTTACGCTTGCGTATGCGGCACGGTAGTCTCGGAACTTTGCCTTCGGATTCGCCACGACGGATCGAGTCTTCTCACGAACGGAGTAAGGCTACTAAATCCACAATCTAAATCTCTACTTTAGATTAAGAACTTGGATAAAGAGAGAGGAAGGATTTCGGCAGAGCTTCGCTAGAATGAAATGCATGCAAGAAATGCCATGCAAAAGTGTAAGGAAATGGCTAACCCTTGGGTCTTATTTATAGCCCCCAAGGTAGTTATTTTAGGGTAAATTGTTCCTTTGGAATAATTTAACTAAGGTGTACCATGATACATGGCACATTATAAGCTTAAGTTGTACCATATGCATGGTACAACATAAGCTTAAGATATTCCCCCTTTATTAGCCATATGTCGCATGCACTTATGCATATATAATGCGACTTTCCTACTCATCCAGAGATCCTCTCCGCAAGGGAACAGATTCCCTTTGCACACGACTTCGTGTACGCGACGTTCGAGGTCCGTATTCCCTCGTACATCCCCCACAAGGGTGTACAAACGTCTTCCATATCCAACAGTTTGAACTGGCTATTATTATTACGTGGTTATATTTACGGATAGGTGTAACTAGATATTTTGGATTAGTGGAATTATGATTAGTAGATTTTGTCGAACGCAGAAAAAAAATTCGATTTCCCCCATTTTTTTTGAATTGATAAATAGAATGATGAGTTTAGAACCTATATTTTATATTCGGATGATACCCGTGAGTAGCAGATTCATAGAGAATTCTTGGCGAATGAAATTATATGCAAGAGGTAGAGTACGTCAGAGATTTGAGATTTAGATGGGTAGCAGATAAGAATAGTTATGAAGATATAACATGATTTATAGTGACGAATGGATGATGAGTAGACGTATTTAATATTGGATGGGATTAGTTATAGTAAGTAAGGATAAGATGTGAATTTTTGATAGTTCAATTATTTGGCGGATAAAATTATGGGACGATATGATGAAGCATGTATGGAGGACAAAGCGATTGTTGATTTGGGAAGGGTGTTAAAAGATAGACAAGTTTTTGTCTTAGATTGGTGATCGGCTAGAACATCATTTTAGCGATTGATTAATATTGGGAAGAGATTGAGAAATTTAAAGATGTTATTGAGTGATGATGTTTAGTGGAGTGGTATGGTACGAGAAGATGATTATTTTT
Source organism: Scilla litardierei (assembly GCA_030789695.1). Classification (NCBI taxonomy): domain Eukaryota; kingdom Viridiplantae; phylum Streptophyta; class Magnoliopsida; order Asparagales; family Asparagaceae; genus Scilla; species Scilla litardierei. Next base: position 264,813,243 of record CM061141.1, on the reverse strand, counting down.
TTTATTATGAGAACTTGGAGTTGGTAATTTGAACGGCAGTGATGGGTCCATAGTTAAGTATTAGGATGTGAGTTTAGTTGTAGCATTATCCAGTGAAAAGAAGAGTAATAATGAATTGTTGTGGAACGCTGGTTGAACTTGTAGGATTAGTGATCATTATGTGGAATATGGGAGTTGCGGGTATAAGGGTATGTAGATATTATTACTATTAGTATAAGAGATTCCGAGGGCGGAATCATTTCTAAGGTGTGTAGAATGTAACAGTCACTTTTCGACTGTACGTATTTTAGCGCGTAGCTGTGCTTCGTGTGCGTTTTATGTATTTTATTTTTTATTACTATCTTCTGTAGCTCAGATGCGCGACAGGACATCGTATTCACAAACCTCTCGGAAGCGCGATCACCCCAGTATTTTCCTTTTTATTTTTGGGATGTCGAGGGGCCAACCCGTAATAACATCATTAATAATTAATAAAATACTTTTTTTTTAATTTTCAATTTCAAACTCCTAAGTTATAAAATAGTATTATACCAAGAGCTTAAATGCAAACGAATTGTTCCTTGAAAACATACTTGTAATTAATAATTACTCCAAAAATCTTAGCTTAATTAACTAAGTGGAGGCCTAATATTCTCATGTTTAACCGAATCCTGAGAAATCTTAACAGAAAACCTTTTTTATAGACTTTTTCAATACCCCCCCTCAATAGTACACCCATATCTCACGTTGCTTCCCCCATCACGTGTTATCCCTCTCCTACTTTATATTTGACCGCCTAAGCCTACTGTTTTGACAGAACCCTAGAGGACTAGGGTTTCAAACCCTTTGAGCCGCACACAAATAATGAGAGCAGCCATCTTTCATTATTTAAAAAAACCTAGGCCTAGGGTTTTGTTGCTCAGCCGTCACTTTTAACCCCATGCGAAAAAAAAACCTTTGAGCCCCTAACCCATCTCCAGGCCGCGACTCTCCTTTCCCATCTCCTTCTCGACGTCGAACCCTAGCCTCCTAACCTTCGCGTGCAAGGGCCTCGCCAACCTGCCCTCAACCCAGACGCCCAGCAATCCACGCCTCGCCTCCGAGATTCCTCCCCTCGACTACGAAGCCGTCATCTCCTCTCCTCTCGCAACCTTCGTCACCAACAACCCGAAGCCCCTGCGGTGATCCCATCTCCATTCGCCGCCAATGCCTTCATCCGACCTCTAACCCTCAGCTCGGAGCCACACGCGCCTCCCTTTGAACAGCGGCGCCTTCCTCTTCGACCACCCGCCTGCGCAACCGACCCACTCCGACCACCACTTCCGACTATCTCGCCATGAGTGCACCTCCGGTGATCCTTGAAGCCGCCGCCCACTTCAACCTGAGATTCACGAAGAGAATAGCTCGTAAGTTTTCTTTTGCACAGTTTGTTATAATATTAGTTTGGGTTAATGTGTATTAGTTTAGTAAATAAACAGCAAGTTGGTTACATATATAATATTATATATGTGAGTTACCTGATATATTTACATATCATACAAGAGGTTGGTGAGATTTATGCTAATTATTATAATATTAGTTTTATAAGATAAGTCACTTAACTTTGTATTGATTCAGTATGATATGCATGGGTTATTCTCAGTACATTACACTATATGGTTACCTTGTAATTAGTAGATTATACTAATAACGGTTAGTGTAATAACAATAATGCCAATTCATAACTAGCATCATGACAGAAGATAATAATATATATTAGTCGTACTTTTATCTGGTAGTTTGCAGACTAAATACTTAGGGTTATGAAAGTTAGGGTAAATAATATTAATTAAATTCCTTGGCTTGATATTTTTATATCCACGATGAAGATAAATTAAGTATGCCTCATTGCTACCGTCTGGACCCCGATGATCTCCTCTTTGTTGCGCTACTCGCAGTCGAGGAACCAGAGCGAATGCGATGCGGTCCGTTGCCATTTCCCGATCTGACGTCGATTTCCCGCATGTCCGTCAACTAGGTTGGTTCCCGCTACTCGTAGTAACCCACACGTTACGTCGTTGAAAACCTAACTAAAATAGGTAACTAATCACTAAATTTACTTTTACGCTCTTTAAAACTGTTGTGGAATCTAGACCGACGATTGGACAAGTTTGACTGTGCACATAGGATAGAATGTCGGATAGGCTGAACGGACATCTTGACGTGTGACTGTTAGGGTAGCCACGTTTAATTTAGAAACTTAACTTTATAGGATTAATGATGAGCGTGACCTGACACCGTCGCTTGACTCGTTTCAGACGACCCATTACCGACGCTTCGTCGACGCGACGCTTTGACGAGACGCTCCGGACAGACGACGCACTCACCACCACAGGCAAGTGTATCCCACTTGCACTTTTGGCCGTGTTTAGGCCTTAGTTGGTTAGAACTGATAACTGTGAACAAATAGAACCGGACGTGAAATGATAGCGTCCGGGACGACCCTGACGGCTCAGACTTGACGACGAAGTCTGAGCCTGACAACAACAACTTTTGATACTGTAGGGCTATCATGTGTGTGTGTGTGGACACCCTAGAATAACAACTCCCTACACTTGTCATGTCGTGTCCTGTTACACAAAAAGCCTTCGGGCGTTTCGGATGCTTTCCCCCGCGAAAGTGATCCCTGTTACACAAAAAGCCTTCGGACGTTTCAGATGCTTTCCCCCACGAAAGTGATCCCTGTTACACAAAAAGCCTTTGGGCGTTTCGGATGCTTTCCCCCGCGGAAGTGATCCCTGTTACACAAAAAGCCTTCGGGCGTTTCGGATGCTTTCCCCCGCGAAAGTGATCCCTGTTACACAAAAAGCCTTCGGGCGTTTCGGATGTTTCCCTAGCAGAAGTGATCCCTATAATTGTTGTCCTGAGTTCCTGGGTTTGGGGTTGGGTTGAGCGTGCGCACGGCAAGAGGGTCTGATCCCCCTCGAACCGTAATGCGTGAACCCTTTCGTGTCTCACTTGTCTTGTCTCATCTTGTCCCGTCACGTCCCGACTTGTCATGACACCTGTAGGTTAGTCCCGTAATTGGTAGCACACGCTACGACTACTACTTGCTATGCTTTACTTTCCTGCTACATTACTTCCTGTTGTGTTACTCTGTTATAACCACAGCATGCTAATCAACCAGTAAACTGTTGTGTAATAGAACCTCAGCATGCTAATCAACCAGTAAACCGTTGTTTAAAGTTCGGTGCACTTGCAGTAAAGTCTAATCCTTCTTGTAGACTTTACCTGACGTACAGTTCCTTTCTCTTGGGTGCTGTACGTCAGGTGTTCAGCCAGAGTTCGTGGACGAGGCAGACTCACTGGAGTAAGAGGAGCCGAGGACGTCGACCGAGAGCACGTGCCTGACGAGGACCAGACCTTGAGGTCTTTTTAGTCGCCACTTTCAGAGGTTACTACTTTTAGTTTGCTTTTAGATAGTTTGTTGCCATGCTTAGGCTTCTTTTAGACTTTGTACTTGTTGGATGTTATGTCTCTAATTTTAATGAATGCAACTTCCTTCCTGTACTTCCTATTGTTGCGAACTTATTTAATGCAAGAACCTGAAGTTTTTAGAAATGGTACCCCTACAGACGCTTATTGGGTCCGAGCTTCTCAGCTCTGGCCTAAGCGGGCCTTAGTCACGCTTCGCCTCCGTCCATTTTGGGAAGCGGGGCGTGACATACATCGCCCCCTCAGGTAGAACTAAAACCTCTTCCTACCAATTTGAAATATGCTTTCTTGGGGAAAAATTCCACATACCCCGTTATTGTCAATGCGGCTCTCACCGAGCCCCAACTTGAAAGCCTCCTAAAAATCCTTAGATCCCACAGAAAAGTAATAGGGTATAATATCGCTGACCTGAAGGGTATCAGCGAAACCATATGCACCCATAGGATTCATCTAGAGGATAAGGACGCCACCTCCATTGAGCCTCAAAGGCGATTGAATCCCAACATGAAGGATGTGGTGAAAAAGAAGGTCCTGAAGCTTTTAGAGGCCGACATTATATATCCCATTTTCGATAGTAAATGGGTTAGCCCTGTTCAGGTTGTCCCTAAGAAAGGGGGCATGACAGTCGTTAGAAACGAAAAAAATGAACTAATTTCCACTAGGACTGTCACCGGGTGGCGTATGTGTATCGACTATAGGAAACTCAATAAAGCCACCGGAAAAGATCATTATCCTCTACCCTTTATCGACCAAATGCTTGAGCGCTTAGCCAAACACAAATAATTCTGTTACTTAGACGGATATTCTGGATTCTTCCAAATCCCATTGCATCAGAAAGACCAAGAAAAGACTACGTTTATATGTCCTTACTGCACATTCACTTACCGAAGAATGCCGTTTGGGCTATGTAATGCACCTGCCACATTTCAAAGGTGCATGACGTCTATTTTCTCAGACTTCATTGAAAACATTATGGAAGTCTTCATGGACGATTTCTCTGTTTATGGCACCGAATTTGATGATTTTCTTGCCAATTTATCCAAGGTTCTGCAACGGTGTCATGACAATAATCTAACCTTAAATTGGAAAAAGTGTCATTTCATGGTGACAGAAGGGGTTGTGCTTGGCCATGTCATCACTTCTAAGGGAATTGTGGTTGATAAGGCCACAGTCGAAGTTATCAAAAGTCTACCGCCACCCACTAACCTCAAGGGTTCCGTGGCTTTCTAGGGCATGCCGGTTTCTACCGGTGCTTTATAAAGGATTTTTCTAATATTGCTCGCCCGCTCACGGAGCTCCTCGCCAAGGACGCTCCTTTTGTGTTTACTGACGCCTGTTTGCTAGCTTTTAATGGGTTAAAGGAAGCTCTCATCTCAGCCCCAATTATACAGCCGCTAGAATGGAATCTCCCGTTTGAGCTTATGTGTGACGCTAGTGACCAAGCCGTGAGAGTTGTTCTTGGCCAAAGGAAGGAAGGAAAACTTCACGCTATATACTATGCTAGCAAGACCTTGGATGATGCTCAAAAGAACTACACCACTATGGAGAAGGAGCTGTTAGCCGTGGTCTATTCTATCGAGAAGTTCAGGTTCTACCTCTTGGGGTCCAAGGTTATTATCCACACGGATCACGTGACGTTGAAATACCTACTAAGCAAGAAGGACGCTAAACCACGTCTGATACGGTGGATCCTCCTGCTCCAAAAATTCGATATTGAGATCAAAGATAAGAATGGAGCAGAGAATGTGGTAGCAGACCACTTGTGGCGGTTAATCCAAAGGCACGGGGATGACAGCTTGCCGATTGACGATTCTTTCACCGACGAACAGTTATTTGTGATGAATTCCTCTGAAGCCCACTGGTACGCTGATATAGTGAATTACCTGGTGAGCGGCACAGTCCCGCATGGGTTGGTGACTGATTCGAGGAGGAACTTCCTACACGATGCCAAGAGTTACTTCTGGGATGACCCCTACCTGTACAGAACATGCACCGATGGGATCATCAGACGATGTATCCCAAAGGAAGAGGCAACCTCCATCATATCGTATTGCCATGATCAACCATGCGGGAACACGCAGCTATCACCAAAACCACAGCAAAGATCCTCCAAAGTGGTTTCTACTGGCCCACAATATTCAGAGATGCGAATGAATACATAAGGAAATGCGATAGATGCCAGAGAACGGGGAATATCACGAAGAAGAATGAAACATCCCTTCATGGCATCTTGGAGATAGAACTATTTGACTGTTGGGGTGTTGACTTCATGGGACCTTTTCTATCGAGTAATGGTAATAAGTACATCTTGGTCACCGTTGATTACGTCTCGAAGTGGGTGGAAGCCATGGCCACCCCAACAAACGACGCGAGGATAGTAGCCAAGTTTTTCAAGAATACCATCTTTCCTCGTTTTGGAGTCCCCCAGACAATCATAAGTGATGGAGGGAGCCACTTCATCGAGAGGAAGTTCGAGACGATGCTGAAAAAATATGGAGTTCATCACAAGGTTGCCTTGCTTATCACCCGCAGACTAGTGGCCAAGTGGAGGTATCCAACAGGGAAATCAAAAGCATCCTGGAGAAGACAGTTAGTGCCTCAAGAAAGGATTGGTCGCACAAGTTGGACGACGCCCTTTGGGCATATCGCACCGCCTTCAAAATTCCCATCGGCACAACCCCCTACAGACTAGTGTATGGAAAAGCTTGCCACCTTCCGGTAGAGTTGGAGCACAGAGCATATTGGGCAATAAAGAAAATAAATTTTTGACTACCAAAGTGCTGCCACGAGACGAGCCTTACACAGCAATGAGTTGGATGAAATTCGACGACATGCTTATGAGAATGCGAAGATATATAAGGAGAGATCCAAGGCTTATCTTGATAGAAACATCACAGTGGTTTTTCATGATGTCGTTGACCAGGTACTCCTCTACAATTCAAGATTACGCCTCTTCCCCAGAAAATTAAAGTCAAGGTGGTACGGTCCTTACAAGATAGTAAGCTTAGCTCCGGGAGGTGCCGTTGAGCTTGAAGGAAAAAACAGAAATTTCAAAGTGAACGGTCAGAGGATTAAACGTTACAGAGCAGGAGAATCAATAGGACAAGAGGAGACATACTTCTTTGAGGGATCTCCCGACGAAAATTGATAAATGAAAGGGATTCAAGCTCATGACTAAAAACGAACGCTTATTGGAAGGCAACCCAATTTCTTAGATTTTGGATTTTCCTTTTCGATTTCTTATTTTAATTTCATTTCTTTGAGAAAACCAAACGAAAACGTTTTTTTTATTTTATTTCCCGTAAAATTATAAAACCTCAAAAATATGGTGAGTTCTTCCCTTGTACAGGTAGGACATGAGGGGTCATGCAGTTCGACATTTTAAACGAAAGGAAGTTGGAGGAGAGCATAAGATTTGAGGAGAAAACAAAAGAAAAAGGAGCAGAAAGAAGACACAGGAGACTCGACCGAGCAGCCACTCTGCTCGGTCGAGCAGCTCAGACACGAAAAAGGAGGGCGAAGTCATCACTTTACCTGCATGGCTCGAGCGTGAGCACGGTCCGAGCAGACATTTACTCGACCGAGCAGTCTCGGTCGGATTGCACATGCTTTTGGAGAATTGGAGAAATCATCACTCTGTCTACATGGCCCGAGCGATAGCAGCTCGGCCTGAGCAGACAGCAACTCGACCGAGTAGCTTACTGCTCGGTCGAGTATGACAGGCTCTTGAACATGGGGAGAAAACTACGTTCTGTCTACATGGTCCGAGCGATAGGAACTTGGCCCGAGCAATTCCCTACCCGACCGAGTAACATCCTGCTCGACCGAGCAGGCGGAAGGGAGCAATCTTGGGATTTTCTCCCCGTTCACCTTGCAGCTTGCTCGACCGAGCAATCAGCCTACTCGATCTGAGCCGGCTGTAGTTGATCTCAGGCCTATTATTTTTTCGGGTTCGAGCCTTTTGTTAATCACACACCCACCCGTTAAACCTTTCCCTTAAACACCCTACCCTAATCATCCCCGAGCCACCCCATACTGCTCGGACCTGTCGATAACCCGAAGCTGCCTTTGTCCGCACCTCCCGTACGGTCAGACGCCGCCTCCCTCCCTCTCACTCCCCCCTCTTTCCCCCTTCCTCTTTCCCACCGCCGCCCACATCACGACCCACCCCCCAAACCCCCTCGCCTACCCTCTCCTCCATTAACCCCTCCTCTCTCATCGCACAATACAGAACCCCCCCTCTCTCCTCGTTCATAAATCTCCACCGAGCAACCCCACACCAAAATTTCACTTATTTGTATGTTCAATATACTGACGCTTTTCCTATCTATATTTCAGGTTCGATTCGCCTATGTCAGAAGACACATCTAGAAGTAGCTTGGGGGACACTCCAGATCAGCGGCAGTCACGTGACAGTTCTCAATGCCATCTCATTCTATTCGGTACATTCGCTCCACTATTTGCTTTACATACTGCCACACTATTTCATTCTGCTGACACAATGCCTCCATGCCGTGCTAGACCCACCAACATCGGCACATCAAACCCTACGCCTACTCGGCGTACCCGTCATACACGCTCGCCCATTCACACCAACTCAATTGGCGAATCATCCACCACTCCCCCTTTGCCACCCACCGTCCCACTTGCCCCTGAACCTCTTTATATCGGCAACGCAGAATATGAGGTTACCTTCCGGGACGTTGACCAGGGCGACCAGTTCGTCGCCATGCTCCTATTCTTAGGCCAGGGGCACCATCACTCAACTGTCAGTCGAGCATGACCTACCTTTTCTTCGGAGCCTCGTCCGTCACTGGCGAACTGACCCACCGACTGAGTTCCAGCCAGATCCTTCCATACTACCTGCTCCATAGCAGATGGACCCATCATCACCCACAAAGGGTGGTGCCTCTGCTTGATGTCGTCCTTACCCGTTTTGCCTCCTTCATTTTATACTGTGCCCATCTGTCTGTTCGGGGCCCTGCACTTATATAGCTTGGGGGAGGACCCACGCATGCATCATTTTTCATTCAGCATGCACCATATCATGTTTTACCTTCTTTTTGCACAGTTTTTATTTTTTTATATTCTCCCACCCACCCCACCCTACTTAGCATCATCTCCCGCGTACCAGCATTTTCTTAGCAGTGAGGACACTGCTAGGTTTAGTTGGGGGATGAGCGGTACCGCTTTCTTTTTCATTTTTTCTTTTACATTTTCTTCCCTATTTCAGTTTTTATTTTACTTTTTCACCACTTTTCCACTTTCATATCTTTTTTCTCATTCTGCATCACGTTTTCTGTTTTTAACATGCATGCATCTCTCTTTCTTCATTTTCCTAATTTCTCCGCCTTTTTCTCTTTTTATGCCAAGGATGTTCCACATGATGAAATCTGTTGACATGCTATTATGGTAGTTTTCGTTTTACTATCTATATGCTTGTATATTCTTTTACTGATCTGTCTGATTTAATGCTTGAAATGAATTGAGAATCAAATGCATGAATTAGTATCTAGTATGCGATATGTTGGGTAATGTACCTAGGTTCACGCATCACTAGAACACTTGGAGCATCTGCTTTTAATATCTTTTTCACTTCTGTTTGCATGCCTGATATCATTGTGCCTATTGCTGCATGCTTTTTAAGTATTCATATAGAGGAATGAAAATATCCATGCTATTTATGAGTTTAGTTAGAGTATTATTCTATCAATCCGTTATGCACCTCTTATGAGTGAACCGAGAGATCTATTATTTTCATTCTCCACATATCTATATAGTTCTCTACATATCAGTTGGTTACACCCCACAGCTATCCTTTCCGCATCTCACTTCCCAAACCCAAAAAGAAAAAGTATAGATTCTAGATGAAAAAAAAGAAAAAGAAAAAAATAAAAAAAAGTGTGTATATATTCATATGTGAAAAAGAAAAGAAAAAGAAAGAAAAATAATAAAAAATGTTGTGTATCCTTTCATTAGAAGCTATCATATATACTGGGAAGAAGAAGAAAATTTCAATATCCTATTCCTAGATGCGACGCCTCAAGCTAAGCATGGGGGGTTAACCAACTGATCATATGAGTGAGCGTGACATTAGAGTGACACGGTGCATAACGGGGAGATTTAATAATGCTTAAACTTTACGAACCAATTTAGTTTCTGGAGATTTTTCATGAATCGAAATGAATAATTGAATAGCATGATCCTTTCTATTCTCTATTGCATGCTGTGTGATTTCTATATGCTCCATGTGTATCTGAGATTGAAAAGTGCATTGCCAACTTTTTTATAGTAGACTCTATGGACTGCATGTGATTGATATGAGTTGATAGCATTATTTCAGTAGATCCCTGCCGTTTGTCTGTATTGCATGCTAGACATATGATTTGTAAAACGTGAAAATACCATTAGCATGGGCTTTTACTATTCGGAGCATTGTGATATACTACTTAGGCCTGAGATCTGACGGTATGTCCTTAGCACCCTCCATCAACTTCCATTCTCATCTCTTTCTATTTTTTATTTTTCATTTCTTATTTCTTTTTGTTTTTCTCCCGGCATACCTAGTATTCGTCTTCCTCGAGGAAGAGTAAGAGGTAAGCTTGGGGGATTTTGATGTGTCCATATTTTCTACCTTTGTCATATCATCATTTCATAGCATTCCATGCCATTTTAACATCCAAATCACATATTTACCTACGATATTGCATTTCTGATGTTATATTCGAGTTTCGTAGTATTTTATGAGTTTTCAGGGATTTTGGAGTGATTTGGGACCTGACTTGGGTATGGACACATCTGACACGTCTGTGAGCTCATTGGTGGAGCTCTGCATGAGTTCGCCGTGTTTTTGGAGCCTTGGAAGAGAGCAAGAAGAGAGAGCAGGAGGGAGATAGAAGCTTCAGCAGCTTCAAAAAAAGCTTCCCAGATGACTTGACCGAGCAGAGCAGCTGTTCGGTCGAGCAGAGGCAATTGGAGAAGGAGGAGCAGATACACAGCCTGCTCGGACCGAGCACTCATAGTGCTCGGTCGAGCAGCCTTCCATTCTGAAGCATGACCAACCCAGCGCACGGCCCGAGCAACCTTTCAGCAACCGAGTCAGCTCTCTGCTCGGACCGAGCTGAGCTGACTCAGTCCGTGTAGGCAGAGTGAAGATTTGGGTGGATTTCGATTCCCTGTCAATCTCGGTTGAGCAGTACAGCTGCTCGGACCGAGCGACCGACCGAGCAACAAGATGCTCGACCGAGTAGCCTACTCGATCGACGACGCTGAGGCCATTTTTGGAAGGATCTTATGGAGCCGTCTGTTGCGCGATCTTAGGGGAGTGAAGTCGGGGAGCTGGCGACATCGATTGGGGGTGATTCATTTTGAGTTTGGAATATGTGTTTGGAGAGAAGATTAGAGAGCGAATTTTTGTTAGGTTTTTAGCTTAAACTTCTGAATATTTTTGGATCGAAATTGTTGGATTATTATTTTGGGACCTCTATTGCTGTTGCGTATTGGGAATTCCAGTTCTTCTTTGGAACTATTGCTCGTCTATTTTCTTCATCTTTCGCTGTAAGTTTTTAATCTTTATTCTATTAATTTGCTGAGATGTTTTCTTCCATAAAAATGGTGTTTTTATTCGTTAACATTGCCATGAGCGAGTAGTCCTTTCTAGGATTGATGGGTTAGCCCTAAGATCCTAGGGGGAAGACATAGATCTGGATCCCTGGGTTGAATTAGGAATTTAGGGGAGTATTTCTGTCGATCCTACCGAATCCCTAGATAACCCGTACTAAGATCATGCCCACGGTCTGTGGAATTGATGTGCTTAAGGGGTATCATTGGGATTCGAATAGGGAAATCGGTGGGTCCAACCAAGGCTCGTGACCATTCCTGGCTTGTGCCTTAAGGGAATCCATCGACAAACTATACCTCTACGTTGACGGATACCGCCATTGCATTAACGAGAGCTACCTAAATACCTCACAATTCTAACCCACGAGAGTGGTATGAATTAGAAGATTAACCTCCCAACCCTAATGCAATGTAAGGATTCTATTCCAACGTCGATCCCCAATGATCTTAGCGGTGATCCCTAATGCCCTAGTCCTTTTTATTATTGAAACAACATCAACATAACAACCAAATCTCTCAACCCGACATCTATCTCACTTCGAGATATAGAAGTAAACTAAGAGTCCGAATATACTATCATCGTCCCTGTGGGATTCGATATTTTTATACTACAACTTGACACCGTCCGCTTGCGGATTGAGCCCGAAATTGTCACCTAGGGGCCATACCACGCCTGGTGATCGTGACACCGCCAGGTGGAATCTAGGTGTAGGTTTCAGGTGCATCAGTACCACACCCAAAACATAGCACATAAGGACTCTTAGATGCTTGATGAGTATAACACCAACGCTAAAGTTTACTCTTAAAGCTTATGTTGGATACTCGTGGGCAGTGTCGTTGCCATGGATCATATCCATTTTTCATACGGAGCTCTTTTCTTTCTTTTTCATTTATACATTTTTTCAATTCAATTTTTTTGAGCTCTATATTTTATCCAAGGCAAGACACGTCATATCCCTTAGATTTTCAGTTATTTTTCATCCTACATTCACTTTCCAATATTTCATAAAAGATATCTCCAAATGTACAACAACATTTAATACTTATGGAAGTGAAAGTGTAGGTGTAGAAATCGAATTATTTTAATCATTGAACATGTGATGGTTATTAAGAAAATCAAACATGCACATGTATTTATAACAATAATACATCAATTTCTACATGGATATGATTATCATTCATTAATACCACTTAAATGATTCAACAGAAAGATATACATTAAGTACCATTTTTTTTTACTTTTTGTCTTTTTCATTTTTTTCACTTTTCTTTATAAAGAACTAAACAAGCTAGAAAGCAAATAACCTAGCACACAAATAAAAACAAATCAAGCACACACACAAAAATACTATGAAGGTATGCATTAAGTTCAAAGAGAAAAACCATACATTCGCGTCCTCGTTTGGCTTAGAAACTTCATTAAAAATGTGACATCCAAGCCATAGTTCCTAGCCACCTCCATCTTACCTACACGAAAGATGTTATGTGTGAACTTGGAATCCAACAAGGTCCACGCACGTTAGTCATCAAAATTTTAGGAACCATACTCGCTTAAACTTTATGTTTGTATTCCTAAATCTGCAATGATATGAAGTATGGCCAACACTAGCACAAGTAAAGCACTTTACATAAATGTTTCTAACTTTTGAAGACTCATTGTGAATTTTCTTATAATTAGTCTTTTCAACATTTTTAGAACCATATCCTAGTCCTCTCCTATTATTTCCATATACATGGTTTCCAAGAATTATATTCAAAGATTGTTTTTCCACACCAAATTTCTTAATGGATAATTCTAGGTTCGTGACTATGGATTTCAAGAAAATATTTTCTTTCACAAGCAAAGTGCATTTACTAATGAAAGCTTTCTTATTATCCTCTTCGTTCTTTTTCATGATTTCAGCTTTCTTTTCAGATTCAATCATTTTAACTTTAAGCTCTTTGTTTTCCATCACTTAGCATGCACATCTTTTCATTAAGCTCTTTATTATCATTTTCTAGCTTAGTAACTCTTTCTTTATGCATGCTAATTTCTTTTAACAAAGTATGACAAGCAAGACAATCAACTTTTTCATGAAAGCTAGATTTATCCTTTTTCAACAAGTTAATGTTAGAATTACATGCAACAAGCTTTTCTTTCAATTCATCAATTTCCAATGACATATTGTAAGTGCCTTGTTGTAGTTCATTATTAGCATTTCTATACTTTTCTAGTGCGGACTCACGTTTCTCTATAGTAGATTCTAGGCTTTCAATTTCATCTTACATTTCATTGATAGTACTCAGAAGTTGGACTTTGGTTACCTCATCAAGCTTTCCCATCAAGCAAACGGGCAGTCTTCTCAGGCTCATCCTTGCTATCATCGTCCTATGTTATCGCTAGAGATTTTCCTTCATTTTCTTGTGGGCAGTCCTTCATACCTGCTTTTTGCATTTAAAAATTGAATATTATCAGTAGCAGTCTGCTCAGATGTTTTTTAGAAGAGTTAAATTTATTAGAGCGAATGAACCTTTTTTTGCATTTCTGCTATTTCTTGAGGAGTCTTGACGTATTTTCTGAAATTATTGACCATTAGTGCTATCTCCTCATCATCATCTTCATCATATTCACTACTTGAAGAGCTAGTGGTTTTGTAGCCTTGGCCTCTGGGTTCTCCCTTGATTCGATGCTTTACAGCTCAAGCTCGTGATACATTAAGTTTTCTATCAAGTCCTCCACTCTCATCTTTGATATATCTTTATCTTCTTGAATGGTTGTGACTTTAGGACGGAACGAGCTTGGCAGCGCTCTCAAGATTTTTCTTATCTGCTCCAGACTTGAGTGGCTTTCCTAGAGAGTTGGACTTGTATACGATGTCTGTGAATCTTTCAAACATCTCTTTGATGGACTCAGATGGTAGCATGCGGAAGCTTTCGTACTCTATGCTTAGCAAGGCAAGTGTGGATTCCTTCACATGCAATGTTCCCTTATGAGTCACTTCCAGCATATGCCATATTTCTTGCGTAGTTAAACATTGTGAGATACGATTAAATTCAGCTTTATCTAAAGAGCAAACAAGTGCATTCATAGCGGATCTCCCCTTTCTTTAGGGGAAAGCTGCTATACCATTAAGAGAATAAAGTCTCCAATCAGCATCATCCCATTTTTCTTCAGGTTTCAGAATTTCAGTGTCTTCAATTTTAATCATGGGTGATTTATATCATTTTTCAACAATATTCCACACTTTATAATCAACAGACACTAAATAAATTTTTATTCTAGATTTCCAATAAGCATAGTCTACACAATTAAATTTAGGGGGTCGTGATGTGGACTGACCTTCAGGAAAAGCAGAATCAAAAGTATTCATGGTCAATCTAGCCTATATCCTCTAACCTGCTCTGATACCACTTGTTGGATCTGGATCTAAGCCTAGAGAGGTGTGAATAAGCTAATAAAAATTCTCGTGAACGCAGGCAATTATTCAGCAATCACATGCAGTTATAATCAGATGCAAATAAGCAATCATAGAGTGCATAGAAGATTTACCCTGGTTCGATCGTCCCAACATCCTACGTTTAGCCTCGAAAGCAAATACTAGATTAATAATGTTACTGGTACAACATGTAGCTAGAGCACACACCCTACACTCACCTGATTCTCTATACTGCACTCCCAAAGTGCTAAACAATACTAATCATAGTATAAGCGCTCTCTTGAAAGGTCCCAACTACTCAAGTCCCTCTTGTCTAGCACCAACTAGATACGACCCCAAAAATGTAACAAATATGTAAAGTTTCACCTACAAAGATTGATACACTACTACACAAATATAAAGAGTAAAGAGTTCAGAAAAGCTCAGTTCATGCCTGTGTAGTCGTCTTTGTCAATCTGCTCAGGTCAGATCAAGTCTGACAGGATGTAATCGTCTATCTCACGTTGTGGCTCCCTCAAGATGTTGTAGCCTCCTTCTTTTGCTTCGAGGCTTGCGGCAATGGATGAAGAGACCCTTGAACTTGTAGCCTTTATGTGAGAAGTCCTCCTTATCTTTGTGACTTGCGGCAAGGTAGATGAAGACCCTTGAAACGTGCGGCCAAAGGGTGAGATGGATCTCTTGGCTTGCGACATTGGTGGATGACTCTCCTTAGTAACTTGCTGCCTTGGCAATGGAGGTTGAAGATGAAGCCCTCTTTGATAGCTTGCAGCCTTGAGGTAGATTGATCTCTATTTAATGCTTTACACCGTTGAAGAACACGGACACTTGATGAGTTATGCAATGAAGGAGTATATCACCTTGGCCTTAGATGGTTGCGGCAATGGGGTATTGGCCTCTTCTTCAAGTTGCGGCTAGGAGGGGAGACACCCTTTAACAATTGAAGACCACTCTTGGAAACTTGCGCAATGAGAGATGTGGAAGCTGATGGAAATTGAATTCAACCCCCAAGTGGGTTTGATGATGAGTACACCAAATGAGGTTAGTGTACTAACTACACTACAATTAAGTGTGCAGATTATATGATGAATGAAAAGCTTTATACATACTCCAAAGAAGCACAATCTACGCTCACTTAGCAAAGACGAGGACAACGTTGCTAGGTTGATGATGAAGCTCACGCTTAAATGGAAATGAAGCTCAAGAGAAGATCGCATTCACATCATCATCTGATCAAGCTTCGGGAAAATGTGTCCTAAGTCTACAGTGTGTGAGTTGCGTCTTTCTTAGAGTTTTGTTAAAGCCAAAGGTAATTATAACACACACACACACACACGATTTCGAAGTTAAATGCTTTAAATGTTTTTAAAAAGATTTTCAAAACTATTGAGAGCTTGTGCTAGTTACTTCTCATCTTATTAGTTAATCTCCATTACACCCAGGAGTTAACTACATCTCTTACTTGCTAAGTTTCAGAAGAAACTTCTCTGGGAGTCGACTACCAAAGAGTGAAAGTCTACTACCAGCTGGAAACTTTTCTTATTCTGAAATGCTCTGGGAGTCAACTACCACTCCTAGGGAGTCGACTACTAGCTGTCGAATTTCAACGTTTTGACTTGTTCAAATGTCTCTCTAATTCATTGCTTCCTTGATTTTTGGGACGAAAGTCAAACTGCGTTTGAAATTCAAATCCTCTCATTTTACCTATAAATAGAGGATCATTTTTGAGATCAAAAATACAATATACTTGAATTCTAAATTCTCTCTTGTGCAAAATTCTAAAAATATCTCTAATTTTCTGCTCTCATTTCTTTTAGCCAAATCTGCGTTTATATTTCTGATCTCTTTTCTTTAAGTTATTATTATTTTTGAGATCAACAATTTATTTGGCTATTGTTTTTCAAAATCCTTGGTCTCTATTCTTTGATTCTATTTGAAAGAATTTTTGAAAACATTGATTTAGATCACAAAGACTTAATTCATATCTTTGTGTGATCTAAGATCATATTCTATTTAGCCACGAATACACTTTGTTATCTATAACTCTTGGCTATAGAATTTGGGTGTAAACACAAACTCCACCAAATATTATGGTGAGTTGGATATTGATTTTCATTTTGTGATCTGCCCTTTGTTGTAAGGGTGATGGAAATCCTAGACAAGTCTAGATGTTGCAGTGTTGCAATCGGAAATCCTGGTCAAGGCTAGGTGTGTGAAAAATCCTAACGAGTGGAGTTAGGTGCTTGTATTTGCCAAGGCAAATAGTAGAAATCTCGTACCGGATTGGTCGGGGACTGGACGTACCCAAGGTTGTGGGGAACCATGATAAAAACCCTTGTGTTTGCGTTTGCATTTTCTGTGATTGTCTGTCTCTATTTGTTAGTCTTGATTTGTTGTGCATTATATCTCTTGTAACTCGTTCATAATATATTTCACGATCAATCCTTTTTGTATCCGCTGTGTAAAGATTCTTTCTTGTATTTCTGTGTAATATTATATCTTTATTGCGTATTCTTTCAGCTAAGCTGTGCATAATATCTCTCTGGGAGTTGAATACTGTTCATAAGGAGTCGACTACCAGAATTGTTTTCTCTCTGATTTGTTTTTAAGATTACCTAAGTTGATTAAGAACCAAGCGTAGATCACTCTACTTGGTTTCTTATGCAACATTAGAAGGTTTTGAATTGTGCTAACCAATTAGAACAAAAAAGTTTATTTTTATACAACACTATTCAACCCCCTTCTAGTGTTGTTTTCCATCCACAGGATCCAACACTTGGTATCAGAGCAAGGCTATAAAGGTGAGGGCATCAACATCATTTCACTCTGAAGGACTCAACACCATGCGACCACCTCTGTTCAACGGAACAAACTACGCTAGCTGGAAGATCCGAATGAAGACTCACTTGGAGTCACTAGACATCGAAGCATGGGCCGTCACTAAAATTATATACATCGCACCTACCGAAGTTGAGTTCGAAAAATGGTAAGCCGATGAAAAGAAGAGAGCAAATCTCAATGCAAAGGCGATGACTACACTATTTTACGCCGTAACATGTAATGAATTCAATCGAGTTTCCCAATGCGAGACATCACATCAAATATAGCACACCCTTCAGGTAAGTCATGAGGGAACTGAAAAGGTAAAAGAATCCCGCATAAACGTTTTACACTCTAAGTTTGAATCTTTCAAAATGGAAGATGGAGAGAGTATCACCGATGTGAATACTCGTTTTACTAACATTACAAATGAGCTCGCAGGATTAGGAAAGAAACTTTCTAAATACGAGCAGGTGATGAAGATATTGAGATCTCTCCGACCCGAATGGAAAGAAAAGACAACCTTGATTCGAGAAGCACACAACGTGAAAGATCTTACCATCGAAGAGCTGATGGGAAATCTCATGGCATATGAGATTGAACTCGAAGAAGACAAGAAGATCAAAGAAAAACCAAAGAAGAAGAATCTTGCTTTCAATGCTCAAGAAGAAGATTTCGACTACACAGACAAAGAGGATCATATTGCCTTCATCTCAAAGAACTTTAAAGAGTTCATCACAAGTAAGTATGGTAACCGCTCTTTTAGACCCACTAACGGTATTATCTGTTTTTATTGCAATAAACCAGGGCACGTCAAAAGAGACTGTCCCTTGGAAAGGAACAACCATGATTCCAAAGAACACAGAAAGAACCGAGAAAGCCACGAGAGAAGAAACAATGGAAGAAACATGTTTCGACGACCAAAGAAGGAAGCCTATGCAGCCTTCGACCAAAGCAATGTTTCTTCATCCGATGAATCCTCAGAAGACGACAACGACGGAAGAAGAGAGACAGCAAATGAATCCATTGATATGTATGTCCCATTAAAATGCAGTGCGAGTTAAGACTTGCTGTTATGTATGTCCCATTGATATCATTTTTATTTGCCAGCTCTAGTGAAATTTAATCAAATTGAAAGAAGCATCCAAAAATATGAATCCGTGAATGCTTATTAGACCACAGTTGATCAATGACCCCTCAACACAACGGCCACCTAATAACGTTAAAATTTGCAAGACCAAAATTCCAAGAATTAACTATGACAATGAAGTATGCAAAAGTCATTTGCAAATTAGTGATAATATAGAGTTACAATAAAGTTAATTTACATGTGAAAGAACATAAAAACCTGACAAATTCCTTACAGTTATTTTTGACTTATTTGTCAAAATTGCATTTCAAATTCTGGGAATTCTGTCTTCATTTTTTGTCTCAATATATTACGTCCAGCTGAGAACTGCCATGGGAAGCACATGAAAAGCTTGGCCATGAGTTTTGTTGGTCATTGCATGTCCAAATATAGGATCAATGGCCACATTTGCAGACATATTGATCTTGTGGCACTTGTTTCGTGTGGAATGGCAAGCATTATGACAATTTGCTGCTTGACCCAAAGCACCATTTATCTACAGTAAGAGCAGGTCTAGTAGAAATATATTGGGCTCCATAAGCTACAAAAGATTATATTATTGTGGAAGACACCAACCAACTGCAAATAACAATATACTTAGTATCAAAAAGTTATATTGGGTAAAAGAACTATGCCATTATCACAACAAATATTATAACATTAGAGAAATCAGCGGTGCATATATAACTGCATTATGACTTAAGCATCATGACCAACTTCCCTAAATACCTAGGTCTTAATAAGCACATACTTGTAGCAAAGGAAAATCTCCCCAAATAAATCAACTTAAAACCCAAATCAAACCCGCATAGAAACACAATCTTTAATCCAATAATCACTCATCAAAGCAATATACGGCCTCCCCACCCATAATCTCAACCCCGACCTCCCCAATCTCCTTCGAAGCAGCTACAACATTGATTATCTCCAACCGCATGCCATCAGCCAAAAGCATAGCCAAAACCTGCAAAAAAATTTACCCCCAAATAAATCAACTTAAAATTCCAATCAAAAACGCATAGAAGCACAAAATTTTATCCAATAATCAAACCACAAGAATGCGATTGCAGAAGAATTGTTACTTCTAAATATATAAAATAACTAAACAAATCCAATTTATATTTAAAATCAGACCCAATTTGAGATCATTTCTCAAGGAATGGAAGAAGATTACTGCCAAATTACATCCTGATTACACCATCAATCTCTTGCATGAACCATAGCCAATGTAGTGTCATGAGTAACTCCATCATTATATTTCTTTTAGGTTTGTGATTGTATTGCATGTAAGAAGATCTAAGAGACAGAGAGAGACAGTTGGCATCTGCTTTCCCGACAGAATGAACAACTCCTTTTATCCTCTTCTTCACATTTTGAAAGGATTCATTAGGGTAAGCTATGTAGTTGTTGTTACTGTTAGTAAAATTTCACAGGTTTCTATTTTCCTTCAAATTTTTCAAGAATTAGACGTTTAATTTCTCAATTGAAGCATTAAAAGCTGTTGAACATTCAGCAAACAAACATACTTCCATGAATATATCATGAGGTAGCTACACATTATTGCAAATCTCAGCCTACATGAATATGATAAGAAGAAAGACATGAAATCCCAAGAGAATTTAGTTCACTTAAATTTCCCCTAGATTTAGTTTCTCTACAAATTGTAAGGTTGTGTCATATTCAACAGAAATGCACAAACCACATCATGTCTCATGAATCCTAATGTGTTTGTGGAGGTACCCCATTAATGCATGTACATAACCTGTGTATTATGTTTTGGGAAAGCATATATTTGAACTTAACAATTGTTTTGACAATTTAATTAGCTTCAAAAGTAAATAGATATCAGAAAATACAAATACGCTACCCTAGAAGAGTTATTAGCCCTTAGGTAAGCACCACTTAAAGATTCTCCAGTGTGCACTTCAATCCTACTTGGAGAAATCATATTCGCCTACTCCTATCGACTTACTTTCAGTTCTTAATCCCCAATTCCTACTTTAACAATGAACATGTGTCTCATTTATCTAACTTTTCTTCAAATTAGAGAAAAGCTGCTGATCTTAATTATTTCTCTAAAAATCGTAGGGTTGTGTCATATTTAACAATACTGAACAGACCACATAAAGTCTAATGAATCCAAATTGTATATATGTAGGTACCCCATTAATGCATGTACATAACTTGGGTATTATGTTTTGGGAAAGCAGTCTAGGGATATTTGGACTTAATAATTGTTTTGACAATTTAATTACCTTCAGAAGTAAATAGATATCAGAAAAATACAAATACACTTCCTTGGAAGAGTTATTAGCCCTCTAAGTAAGCACCACTTAAAAAGTCTACAGTGTGCACTTTAATCCTAGTTGAAGAAATCATATGCGCTTACTCCTATCAACTTACTTTCAGTTCTTCACCCCTAATTACTACTTTAACAATGACCATGTGTCTCATTTATCTAACTTTTCTTCAAATTAGAGAATAGATGCTGAATTAATTATCGGAAACAAAAATTCATGTAGTCTTTATTATTAGAAAAGCATCAACAAAAAACATGCAAATAATGCATTTTAAGGCACAATTACTCATCAATTTTAAGACTTCTTTTATGGGAATTACCTGTGCTCAATGACAAATCTTCCTCGGCCTCCTAGAATGGGAATCAAACATTGTTGACAAATCATATATAAGTTTAGATATATTATTTTCCCAACATATTTGAAGCATTTGGCTGAAAAAAGAAGAACATATCAAGCTTAGATTCAGTGGTTAGTGCTTCGTAGAATTATTGTAGTGTATCCTATCCTTCAATTCATCAAAACCTGAGCATCAAAAAATTCAATCTCAAAAAAACTGAAAATG
This sequence comes from Scilla litardierei, assembly GCA_030789695.1. Taxonomy (NCBI): domain Eukaryota; kingdom Viridiplantae; phylum Streptophyta; class Magnoliopsida; order Asparagales; family Asparagaceae; genus Scilla; species Scilla litardierei. The sequence continues at coordinate 264,791,946 of CM061141.1, read as the reverse complement.
GACATCCAAACAAATTTAGGATGTCAACTATCCAAACAAATGCTTCAAAATAACTAACTCAGAATAACTCCAAATAAAATGCTTATGGATAGCAACTCCAAATCAAGTTTCTGAGTTTTAAACTCCAAATAAAATAACTCCAAAAAAATTAAAATAAAGTAACTCCAAATACTCCATACCTATGAAATCAGATCAAGTATTGTCTTTTTATGGACTGGATGTTTAGACTGAATATTTAGACTTGATTTGGAGATCAAGATAATTTTAGATTGAATGTTTAGACTTGATTTGGAGTATTGGTTCTCCAAATAACTCCATAAAAATAAAATAATCTCCAAAAATGAGCACTTTAGGATATAGTTTTAAACTTGAAATCAAAATAATGGAAGTTATCTGTCCTGTTATTTTGCAGCATTAAAACTATGCTTATGAACAAAATAAATAAAGTTATTCTGAGTTTTAAACCATACAAAATAACTCCAAAATCCTCTCTCCAACCAAACAACCATAATGAACTTCCAACTTGTCGCAAAAGGGATGTAGCCCAACAGCATTTACCGCCACTTCCTAGTGGGGCCACCAAGGATCGATCCCTGGTGGATGCAGAACGGACGCGTGCCTTTAACCAGCTTTTTCGATGTATCTAAAAAAACTTCCTACTTGTACAGTACTTCCCATGATACAGATTAAGATGATCCTGCTCACCTTAATCATTTGTTTTATATGAGTCCAGTGTAATATCATACTGCCACAATCCAAGAAACAGCATCTGCAAGAAATAATAACAAATGATTAAGAAATGACCAATAACATCTACCATGAATGAAAGGAATTGGGGAAACTATAATTTTTTCATGAAAACAGTTGGTCAATGAGATAATTGAAATGGATGCACATTATCTTATTTTCTAAACGATTGATGTATTACTTTGTACATATGATGTTTCCATCATTCATGCTTTTATACACATTTAGCATTTGAAATAGCATCATTTGAAACAATAGGATGATGACCCAAATTTGTTTCCCTTTTTCCTTTTTCCAGTCAGGCAGAGAATTATTTCTTCCTTGCATTCAACACCACATTTTGTTAGTTCTTGGTTTCAAGACTACTGTTATTTTGATGATGATCAATACATTATGTTAGTGTGCTAATTAGTCTTATGTTTTAGTCTCAGTTTATCTTAATGATTATATATTGATGAGACAAAGCATAAGGCTTGGAGGATATTACAAGGGATATCTTAAAGACCTCCAAGAGTGATGGTGTGCTCAAGCTTGGATGAAGTCATGAAGATCATCTAATGAAGCCAAAGCTTGGATTATGATGATGGATGGACATCTAGAGAAGCATTGTCAAAGCTTGGAGCTTGATGAAGGGAAGCTCATGAAGGAGTGCCAAAGCTTGGAGATGATGGGGAGCATCAAGGTTTTGTGAGCTTGAAGACTTAGACTCTAGGAGATGCAATTTGTAATCCATGTAATTTCTATTGCTTGCATTTCTCTTTTTGAGTCTAGGATTTTTGTAATGCCTTGGTTGATGCTCATACTCTTATGCATTTGCATTTCACCATCTTAGTGAGCCTTAGGATTATCATAGAATCCAACCCAATAGGTTCATCTTGTCCAAAGACTCATTTAGAGTCTCTGGCTCTCCTGCAGTCGCCTGCTGAAGGTTTTACAGTCGACTGTGATGCACAGCTCAAGTCAAAATTTCTATTGACTCATCTTGAGCTTTTCGCATCAGTCGACTGATGTTCAATTTACAGTCGCCTGTATTCTTACAGTCACCTGTGAATTGGTCGACAGTCGCCTGTGTGCTTCTTGCATTTTCTGGGCTTTTTCCCATGTTGCAAGACAGTCACCTGTTACTGTTTTTACAGTCGCCTGTATATCTACAATCGCCTGTGAAATAGCCTTCAGTCGTCTGAAAGGCGTAAGTGCGAAATATGCATCTCTCTCTGTCTTTTCTCCATCTTTTACAGCAGTCGACTGCTGAAGGTATTACAGTCGCCTGACTATAAGATAGTCGACTGTATTATTGACATCAGTCGCCTGTGTGCTTAACTGGAGAAAGAGTGCAGCTCTCTGTTTCTTGTCCATCCCTGCTGCAGTCGCCTGATGAAGGATATACAGTCGACTGTCTGCTTTTCAGTCGCCTGTGTAGTCTTCTACAGTCGACTGTCCTTGCTCAGATTATAGCCGTTGGGATATTTTCTAGCCGTTGATCAGTCGACTGTCTAATGATCATCAGTCGACTGTTCTTGCCGTAAACTGCCAAAATCTAGCAGTTGCAGATTTCTTCCCTTTAGGTTTTTGGCTGTTTATAGGCTCTTCTTGGCTTCCTATATATAGGGATTGGCTTAGTTCATTTAGAACTCTAGAAAGGGTTAGGAATTCATAGAAGATCATTTAATCTCTTCTGTAAGACACTCCTCCCACATTCCCTAATTAGAGCTTCATTCTTATGCTATAGCATCTAAGCTATAGGGAATTTCTCCAAGGGATTTCAATCTCATTCCTTTTCTTGGAGAACATCTTTCTTCTCTTCATTTCATACACTCAAGTGAGAAGTGTTAGGATTCATTCTTAGAAGAGAGAAAGATCAACAAGTGCAATCAAAGCTAATCTCAAGCACTTGGCCATTCACTTGCATGCCTTCTTCTTCACATTGGTAAGATCATATCAAGGCATAGGTAAGTGTTGTTTCGTTTTGTTTATTGTTCGAAACACTAATTCTCTTTGTGGGAATTAGATACTTTCTTTGTGGGAGTAACTCTCTTTGTGGGAGTTTGGTGTCCTAGTGTAGGGCAAACCCTAATTCTCTGAGTGGGAGTTAGTAATTCTCTTGGTGGGAGTTTGACCCCTGTGTAGGGTTGGTTGGGTCCTTGTGCAGGGCAAAATCCTATTGGTGAGGTCTCTCTCTTTGTGGGAGTGTATCCCTTTGTGGGATTTGTATTCACTTCTGTTTGTGGGATTATAGTGAATATTGGTGTGGCTGGATATACCCAAGTTTTGGAGAACCATGGTAAAATCCCTGTGTTTGATATTGTTGTTGTTGAGCACTCTGTTTAATTTCTGCTGCTTTTTGTGCTTTAATTTTAGTAACTTTTAATTAAGCACTTTGCTTTCTATTACACTATTCACCCCCCTCTAGTGTATGTGTAGCCCCGCAGGGTCGCTTACAGTTGGTATCAGAGCCTTGGTTTGGTGGCTTTTGCAAGCATGACTTCTAAGTCTCAACAACATCCTCCCAAGTTCGATCCGGAGAACTATAGTCAATGGAGGAGCAAAATGATAAATCACCTCAAGAAGAACAATCTCTTAGATGCGGTGACTTCGGATGTCTCAGATTCAAACTTCGTGATGGACGTCCACGCCAAAAGAGCTTTGTGCATCTCCACGTGGGACCATGAAAATGAAGATGTTGGATCCATGGAGACGGCACATGAAATGTGGAGCTATCTTGAGACCAAGTACATCGAAGGCGATGAGATTGAGTCAAGCGATGCAGAGGTATCTCAAACTCAATCTTCTTATGAGCATAGTTATGCTAGTGATAAAAATTTATTAAATGCTCATAAGTGTAGTGCATGTTTTCTTCATAGTGACACACATGATTGCACTACTTTGCATGCTACTCATAAGTCTTTAATTGATTCTTTGCATGCTGAGAAAGAAGGATTTCTTTCTCAAATTTGTGAGTTACGTGAGGAGAATGCTTTACTTAAACTTACTCACGTTTCAGATTGTGACTCCATCATTCTTAAGAGAGATTCTCAAATTGACGCTTTGAGAAATGAGACATCGGCTCTCAAATCTCAATGTCTTGAGCTTAGCTCACGTCTATCCGCTAGGGATGACGACATTTCTTCACTTTTGAAGAAATGTGAGCTATTGTCTACTCAATTTGAAAACTTCAAATTGAGTAAGAACAAGGTTTTGGGATCCTCTACTTTGAAGATGAACAAACCAAGCTCTTCCCCTAGAAGCACCCAAATAAATTTTGTGGGGGAGACTTCTAAGGGGTTAGTCACATCTAAGTCTTCTTTTGGCCAAAAATCAACTTTGAATATTAATCCGAAGAAGAATCATGCATATATGTACACCTCATTGCATAAGAAGTCTATTCAAAAACCTGTTGGTGTGAATGCTTCTTCATATGTTCATATGCATGATAAATCTACCCATAGGAAGAACTTACTTTGCTTGCATGCTAAACTTGATGCTAAATCTTTGCATGCTTCACATGTTCCTATGCATGGTAGAATTGCTTGCGTGAATGCTCCGAATGACAGATCTCATGTTTCACACACGGGGCACGCCAATGTTTATGTTCCACCTCATAAGCGTGCTCCCTCACCTCCTACTCATGCCTTGACCAAACCTCTTCTTAAGAATCACAAATCACTTTCTTTGTGGATTCCTAAGAATGTTTCTAGGCTTGATAAGAATGCGTATATAGATTCATATGTGCATAATGTTATATTTTCATATGACTATATACGGAAACCAAACTCCACTTTTGTTTGGTTTCCAACTTGCTAGCTCACTCACATTGTTATTCATTGCTTGGGTACCATGCTTGTATGTTTACTTTTTGTACCCATATTTTTGTGAGTGTGTCCATTACTCCCATGTTTGCATGTTTTGTATGATTATGGGGGAGTATGGAATTTTTGCTTGCTAGCATTATTTTTCCATTCATATGTCACATTGAATTTCATTTACATTATGTATGTGCATATGGGATGGTTATTTCTCTTGTCATTGGTTTCTATTTGGCTATTACCCATCTTTTTGATATGCCAATGGGGGAGAGAAATAGGTTATGTAAAAATATACATTGTGCTTGTTTATGCATTATTATCAATTGGTATGTTTTTGCATAACAACCATCAATATGTCTTGTGCTTTATATGTTTATATTTTGTGCACATTTGCATATTGAATGGGAGAGTTTGTTAACACACATTGTTTATTTCAATGTTTATTATATTTTGACATAATGGATTGTCATCATCAAAAAGGGGGAGATTGTTAGTTCTTGGTTTCAAGACTAATGTTATTTTGATGATGATCAATACATTATGTTAGTGTGCTAATCAATCTTATGTTTTAGTCTCAGTTTATCTTAATGATTATATGTTGATGAGACAAAGCATAAGGCTTGGAGGATATTACAAGGGATATCTTAAAGACCTCCAAGAGTGATGGGGTGCTCAAGCTTGGATGAAGTCATGAAGATCATCTAATGAAGCCAAAGCTTGGATTATGATGATGGATGGACATCTAGAGAAGCATTGTCAAAGCTTGGAGCTTGATGAAGGGAAGCTCATCAAGGAGTGCCAAAGCTTGGAGATGATGGGGAGCATCAAGGTTTTGTGAGCTTGAAGACTTAGACTCTAGGAGATGCAATTTGTAATCCATGTAATTTCTATTACTTGCATTTCTCTTTTTAAGTCTAGGATTTTTGTAATGCCTTGATTGATGCTCATACTCTCATGCATTTGCATTTCACCATCTTAGTGAGCCTTAGGATTATCATAGAATCCAACCCAATAGGTTCATCTTGTCCAAAGACTCATTTAGAGTCTCTGGCTCTCCTGCAGTCGCCTGCTGAAGGTTTTACAGTCGACTGGGTGATTTCCAGTCGCCTGTCAAGCCTTCTACAGTCGACTGTGATGCACAGCTCAAGTCAAATTTTCTATTGACTCATCTTGAGCTTTTCGCATCAGTCGACTGATGTTCAATTTACAGTCGCATGTATTCTTACAGTCACATGTGAATTGGTCGACAGTCGCCTGTGCGCTTCTTGCATTTTCTGGGCTTTTTCCCATGTTGCAAGACAGTCACCTGTTGCTGTTTTTACAGTCGCCTGTATATCTACAATCGCCTGTGAAATGGCCTTCAGTCGTCTGAAAGGCGTAAGTGCGAAATATGCATCTCTCTCTGTCTTTTCTCCATCTTTTACAGCAGTCGACTACTGAAGGTATTACAGTCGCCTGACTATAAGACAGTCGACTGTATTATTGACATCAGTCACCTGTGTGCTTAACTGGAGAAAGAGTGCAGCTCTCTGTTTCTTGTCCATCCCTGCTGCAGTCGCCTGATGAAGGATATACAGTCGACTGTCTGCTTTTCAGTCGCCTGTGTAGTCTTCTACAGTCGACTGTCCTGGCTTAGATCATAGCCGTTGGGATATTTTCTAGCCGTTGATCAGTCGACTGTCTAATGATCATCAGTCGACTGTTCTTGCCGTAAACTGCCAAAATCTAGCCGTTGCAGATTTCTTCCCTTTAGGTTTTTGGCTGTGTTTATAGGCTCTTCTTGGCTTCCTATATATAAGGATTGGCTTAGTTCATTTATAACTCTAGAAAGGGTTAGGAATTCATAGAAGATCATTTAATCTCTTTTGTAAGACACTCCTCCCACATTCCCTAATTAGAGCTTCATTCTTATGCTATAGCATCTAAGCTCTAGGGAATTTCTCCAAGGGATTTCAATCTCATTCCTTTTCTTGGAGAACATCTTTCTTCTCTTCATTTCATACACTCAAGTGAGAAGTGTTAGGATTCATTCCTAGAAGAGAGAAAGATCAACAAGTGCAATCAAAGCTAATCTCAAGCACTTGGCCATTCACTTGCATGCCTTCTTCTTCACATTGGTAAGATCATATCAAGGCATAGGTAAGTGTTGTTTCGTTTTGTTTATTGTTCGAAACACTAATTCTCTTTGTGGGAATTAGATACTTTCTTTGTGGGAGTAACTCTCTTTGTGGGAGTTTGGTGTCCTAGTGTAGGGCAAACCCTAATTCTCTGAGTGGGAGTTAGTAATTCTCTTGGTGGGAGTTTGACCCCTGTGTAGGGTTGGTTGGGTCCTTGTGCAGGGCAAAATCCTCTTAGTGATTTCTCTCTCTTTGTGGGAGTGTATCCCTTTGTGGGATTTGTATTCACTTCTGTTTGTGGGATTACAGTGAATATTGGTGTGGCTGGATATACCCAAGTTTTGGAGAATCAGGGTAAAATCCATGTGTTTGATATTGTTGTTGTTGAGCACTCTGTTTAATTTCCGCTGCTTTTTGTGCTTTAATTTTAGTAACTTTTAATTAAGCACTTTGCTTGCTATTACACTATTCACCCCCCCTCTAGTGTATGTGTAGCCCCGTAGGGTCGCTTACACATTTTACTACTTACACCTCCTTACACCTCATTTGAGTTAAATCCATTGTTATTGCAACCCTCATTCTAAGATTAATACATTGTTATTGCAAACCACATTTTATTTTCTGTTCACATTCTCATCTCAGTTTAATCCATTTTCTGCTCTTACAATAACAATGTCCTTAGCATATGACAGCATTTTTAGTCTCACACTATGAGTATCAGGGTATGCATATGCATAGTATGACAGGGTATCAGTATAACACTAAAAATCATCCCATTCTTCATGTACACTGGCATTTAAATGGTTTTGGTTCATTTTGGATAACAGGACTATCTATGAACTCATTATAATGATTAATAAAATGTAATGAGTTGAGCTAAAGCCAGTTGAATGAGATTTCCATGGCTCCCAATAAATTTTCAAACTGAAATTTGCTTGCAGTCTCCTCATTTCTCATATGACATAACCCAATTACTGCAGTCTCTCATTTTAAGCTCATAAGCTCATTAAACCATACCATTAAAATGAGCAAATTTTGAGAGCAGTGTAAAAACAAGTATACTATATATTTTTTCAACAAAAATCCTGTTATCTTTTTTGGGGACTGGAGAATGGGAGGTTTATTTCCTGGGATTATTAAAAACAGTTCTTGGATAATGGAGAATGGGAGTCCTGTTATATTTTTTTCACAATATCAACCCAACCCCCAAGCATTAAAACATTTATAAGAACTCGACCAATCAAGCATTTTTGGTATGAATGCAACATGAGCATTGATATGAATCTCATTATTACAATTGAATGAATGCGCAAGCATTTCAAATTATGCATCAATATATATAAATTATGCAACAACATGAGCTTGCAGTCTGAACCAAATTACACATACAAGCTACAAAACCAAATAATTTTTCTCATCCAAACAATTTGGAAACTGAACCTTAACATGAAATTTGCAAACTGAACCAAATTACACACACATATAATTTTTCTCATTCAGAAAATATTTTGCAAACTGTAAAAAGCAACTATTTTCAAGCTGAACTAAATTAGTCAATCATTAATCAACTATTTTTCTCATCCAACCAAATTAATCATTAATCAATTTCTCTCATTCATTAAGATAGAGAATGATGGATATTGAACCTTGACTGAAATTTCGAAAATTGACTAAAATTTTTAAGCATAGGGTTGAGGTAAAAATTAAACTTGACAGAAATATTATGATATTTAGAAATTTCAGTCAAGTTATGATCTGATATGAATTTCAGTTTCAAAATAGTTATTGAAACTTGAGGGATATTGAAACATAACCAAAAGTATACAGAGCATAAGTTTACAGATCATTTTGAAACTTGATGTATACGGGGCATTTCAATAACTATTTAGAAATGCTCTGAAGTTGATATATACTGATCTGAATAGTTATCAATATACTTGAAACTGAAACTGAAATTTAAATGCTTGAAACTCAGCTGAAAGTGAAATGCTTGAAACTGAGCTGAGTTTTGAGTATATTGAAACTGAAATACTTGAAACTGAAACTTAGTATATATCAATGCTCTAAAACTGAAACGGAATATTGAAACATCAAGTTTGAAACATAACCAAAATAATTATTCAAAATAGTTATTGAAATGCTCTGAAATTCATTGAAACTTGATGTAAACCGAGCATAAGTTTACAGAGCATTGATATATAATGAGTTTCAAATTTTGAAACTCAGTGTTCAATATCCATCAAGTTGCTCATTTTACACTGCTCTCAAGTTTACAGAGCATTTTAATGGTATATCAATGCTATGGAATTTCTATGGTATATCAAGTTTCAAAATATATATTTTGAGAGCAATATCAAGTTTACAGAGCATTTATATAGAAATTTGCTATGGAATATCAAGTTTACAAAAATTTAGTGTTTTTAATATAACAGGATATAGAAATTTGCAATACTTATCCAATTTTAAAATGATAGAGTATGTGTTGATATTGAGAAAAAAACAGGATATAAGCCATACTCTGCAAGAACTGTTTGTATTTTGCAACCCATAAAAACAGGATAATGTAGAATGGAGAATGGGAGTGGGAATCCTGTTAAAATGATTCCAATACTTATCGTGTTAAAATTGCAACCCATAAAAAATGTTTGCAGTACTTATCCTTATGGCTTTTAAGTATGGCTTATACTTATGGGTTTGCAATACTTATCATGTTAAAATGTTTGCAGAGTATGGCTTATAATACTTATGGGTTGTAGAGTATGGCTTATAAAAAATGGGAGTGTGAGTCATTTTAAATTTTGCAACCCATAAAAAATGATTGCAATACTTATCTTGTTAAAATGATTGCAGTAATGGAGAATGGAGAATGGAAGTGGGAGTCCTGTTAAAATTGTTCTTGCAGAGTATTTTGCAACCCATTAAAAACAGGATAATGGAGAATGGGAGTCCTGTTATATCCAATTTCAACCAATTTGCAATACTTATCCAATTTGCAATCATTTTAAATTTTGCAACCCATACTCTATCATTTTATATAACAGGATATTGAGAGCAGTGATATAGAAATTTTCTATGTAAACTTAAAATAGATATACTATATATTTTGAGAGCAGTTCAATATCCATCAATTTGCTCTGAAATTTCTATATCAATGCTCTGTAAACTTGAAATTTTATATCAATGCTCTGTAAACTTATTGAAATTTCTATAAGTTTTCAAGTTTCAATAACCAATTTCAAACTTAAACTTGACTAAAACTTGACTGAAATTTTCAAACGCCGTTAAGGGGTTATAAATGAAGGAGAGATCACCGTTCATTCTCTGATTCAAGTGACAATGCCCTGCCATCCGCACCCTCGTCTCCGACGATGGATCCATCATACTCTCCCTAATCTCCTGCATCCTCACTGAAACCCTCGGCCCCATTCGATTCTGCCCTAGCCCGAATTCTTCCTGCTGATGAGGGTGAAGATGAAGCGGCAACTTCATTGGAGCACATCTCTCTGCATTTCGTTGGACCCATGTTACCGGAGAAAAAAAGCGGTGAAATACTAACCCAAAATATGTACTCCTAACTCGAATTGTAACCCTAAATCAAGTTCGAATCGGATGCTCTCTAAATCTTAAATTAAACGTTTGATGAAGGAGATCAGAGTCTGATCTTGATCGATGATGATATTTGCTTGAAGGCGTCCTCTCTCTTTATCGCAACAAAATCTTTAGTACCCGTAGATGAGATCGCCCTCTTCCTCTTCCTCTTCTCTTCCTCTTCCTCCTCTTCTTCTAGCTCATCTGCATGCTTCTACTTTTCTTGCAGGGTTTTTGCGCGCAGGGAGGCAGAGAGAGAGAGAGAGAGAGAGAGAGAGAGAGAGAGAGAGAGAGAGATCCTCCCCCCAATAGAGAGAGAGAGAGAGAGAGAGAGAGAGTTCTCTTCCTCCCATATATATATATATATATATATATATATATATATATATATATATATATATATTCTATATTTGATGAAGATTTTGAATCTTTGTCCTACGTGGCAAGATTTGTCCTACGTGGACAAAGAATTGATGACTGGGACAAATACAAAATGCTGACTAGGATAAGTTTTTATATGTTTGGGGGAGACTTTTGTTTGAAAACTCAAAATTTGAAAACTCAAACTTTTGAACACTCAAAGTTTAACAAAATTTGGGGGGAAAATCAAATGCATAGACTCCTGATCGAAAATTTGAAAGATTGAAAATGGGCCCTAACACTTGGCTGACTGAAATTTTGAAAATCAACATATTTTGTTTAAAAACTTTGTTCCCCATCACAGCAGCATTTGCTTTAGGTCACTCACTGCTGCCTAAGAACGAATCCACTCCAAACTTCTCGATGGCCTCCTCCTTGCTGGTTGAGGTGCTGATCACATGCGTGAGGAATAAGAAGCAAGTTTGTTCAGTATATCTGCGTCGATCACCTCATCTGCATTGAGCAAACCCTAGCCACTCTACGCCTAATCGCGGCCGAATCCATCTCTTCCTCTTCGATCAACCCCCTCGATCCGCTCCGGCTGAAATTCCGATCCCGCTCCGGTAAAAGAAGCTGCCCCCTGCCTTCGAGTTACCTCTTCGATCAACCCCCTCGATCCTGCTCCGGCTGAAATTCTGATCCCACTCCGGTAAAAGAAGCTGCCCCCGCCACCTTCGAGTTACCTCTTCGATCAACCCCCTCAATCCCGCCCCGGCTAAAATTCTGATCCCACGCTGGCAAAAGGAGCTGCCCCCGCCGCCTTCGAGGTACGCAAAAGGGGATTCCATTTCGATGTTGCCCGCGTCGGGTTGAGGATAAAAGATAATTTCCAGTTATGACTACTAACTCGCCTGAAATATCAGTGTTGGCATCTATTGAATTGTTCATTGATGTTGTTTTGCCACTAAAGCATATGTGTATGTATCGGTCTACATCCTGGATGTTTTGTACTTTAGAGTAAATTAGTATGAATTGATGTTGTCTGGAGCAAAGAGTTATACTCGAGGATTTCTACTATATGTTTTTTAAGAGTTCAACATTTGTTAAATAAATAGATTTTTATGTTTTATGACGCAGCAGATGAAAATTTTGTTGAATGGGTCCATAGAGCTGTGGGGCAACATTTAGAGCTTGGAACACAATTAGAAGAATGCTAGAAGTAACAAGACGGTATAAATGTATCATCTTCTGTAAGCATTTTTTCCATTTTCCTTTATTGGGTAAATTGCATTAAAATCCCATTTTACTATATTTTCATGTTAAAACCTCCTCACCTATTTTAATTAGAAATAAATTATTATATACTGCATTTTGGTTCATCTAAATCTTAACCCTGTCCGTTTTGTATACATACAAGACTTCGCGTTAGGAATCCGAACTTGAAATGACAAGCTGTATACATTCCTTTGGAGTTTAGGGCATCCGACGTTGCCCGCGCCAGGTTTGCTATGGAAGAGAGCTTCTCTGACGATGAGAAGGTCAGGGCTGCCGGTTTCAACGACGAAGAAAGATGGAGATGAGGGGTTAGAGATTTCTCAGGAGATCGTATCACGACTCGCGAAGAGGGGAATCACCAAGCTTTTCCCCATTCAGGTAACGATTATTTACTTCAAAGTTGCTTTCTTTGTCGCCGCTTTTTTCTGAAGATTGAGGTATAAGATTTTGGATGGAACAGTGAAAGAGTTTCTTGGTTGTCTTTTGATATTGTAATTAGTGGAGTTATCCCACTTTTTTTGTTCTCAGAATGATTTTTAATGTTTTGGAATGAAGTTAGAAGTTGCTACGTTATTGGAAACCGTAAAATTAAATTTTGCAATGCTTAATATGCATGTCATTTATGTTTAATCATTGCATAATTTAATCGTTGTTCCCATTTGCATTGTATTCATACGCACTGGATATTTTTGTTGGAAGCATTTGCTATACGATATTCATGCTTTTAAATCATTTTTGCAGATAGTTTGAGTAGCCTTTGAAAATATAGATTGTTTTAAGTGGAGATCTTTTCAGCAATGGGCTTCATTTGATCCATAATCATTATCCAAGTTTTTTGTTCATCAATAAATTGCCACTGGAAGTAAGCTAATTGATGTTTGCACTTTGGTTATTGTATAGAGTGCTGTTCCCGAACCAGCAATGCTGGGACGCGATATGATTAGTCTGGCAAAAACAGGGATGTGAAAGACATGTGATCAAACTCCTTCTCCATATGTCTTGGGGTTTGCCGCTTGAACTACAATGCTAACACTATTTTTCACATGCACCCCCTTTCCTGCAAAGCTCGAATTTTTAGCATTGTAGGGATGTATGCGGCTCCATGAGAAATTCCCATGTGCGAGGAATTCACATGCACAGCCTTATTCAAATGCTAACAATATTTTGTTGTTGCTTCTGACATGTTTGATTTCTGGTTATTGTTTTCTTAGAATTCACATGCACAGTCTTGATCTAGAAGATTAGCTACAACGTATCCCTCTTTTCTTGATTTGGGCTTGCTTCTGAATACATGGTACCTAATGATGGCGGCTTACATTTTCATGCACAAAACCTGTTTGATCTTTTGCCTGACAAAGTCCTTGAAATGTAATGCTGACTCAGAGGTTGGGGTAGCAACCAAATGAAGTCAGGGCCTATTCAAAATGAAGCTAGAGCTAAATGGTAACCAACCATGATCACGAGTTTGAACCGTTCATTTATTTGTTTGTTCATTAAGTATGTTGGTTAATTAATAATTTATAAGTATGTTGGTTAATTAATAATTTATTTCTTCAAATGATATTCAGCTTACGATCAATTTGCAATCAAGTTTTAAGGGGTTGATATGTGAAGCAGGTGAAGTGACTGGAAATTGAGCTTTGATGCTTTGTTTGTTGCATATATTTTAGATGGAATTTAAATGAGTTATAATGTTTTGTGTTTACGTCAGATGAGTAATCTAACTAAGTTGGAGTTTGTTCATGTGCTTCGACGATAGTGCACACGCTTCCCAAGAGGGAGTTGAAAGTTTTCCGGTGTCATATTGCACAAATGTGGGTTATGGGAGGCGAGAATGTGCCAGTTCTTAGGCAAAAAGTAGTTTATTGTGCAACGGAGGCAATGAATGGTCTTATACTTTGTAAGTTGCATAAATGCATATGGAGATTAATTGAAATACACAACCTGACCAGTAGTACAATAGAATCGTTGCAGGTAATCATGCACAATTTTACAGTTAATGTATCCAAACCATCGCCAAAAAATGATGAAAGTGATACCATCTAAAGCTGGGACTGAGCTTGAGGTTACTAAATCTGGGAGAGCCACTGGATTCTTCATGAAACCTGGAGTTTTGATCGGAGCGCTCAAGAGGAAGGCGGTCGAGACGGAGTTGGGGGATGAGTTGCATGAGGTCGGCATTGGAGATGGAGAGACTGATTTTGACTTCATGTCCATCTGCAAGGTTTGATCCTGATTCACATCATAGTTATCCGATTAATTTGCTAGAAAATTGTTAGTCAGATTACCAGAGAAATTTTTTCTAAATAAGGATAAAATGATATGCTAATTTAGTTCAGGCAACATTAACATGAGATACTGGAATAAAACGGATATTATGGTGCTGCGACATGCAGATAACATGAATTTCACATCGCCCTGCCTATTTTGCGGTTCATGCATTCAATGCATGAAAGCTTTCAGTTAGGGTTGCCTCTTTTGCGCCTCTTATTATTATTACTTTCATAATTTTATCTCGCATTTCCATCTCAAAATGCTTATAAAAAAGATCCAGTTGTTTTATGCATCTCTTTAGATGGTATCACTTTCATAATTTTTTTGGAGATGGTTTGGATTCATTAACTGTAAAATTGTGCATGATTACCTGAAAAATTGTACACAAATACACCTATAATCATTAGTACAATAGAATCAAGGTAGATATTCAATGTTGAATATTTATTTACACAAGCTTCTAGGCACGTACAATGCATGTGTGCAATTTAATGAAAATAGTAGAATGATAATATATTTAGACATCTATTGTATAATTGTATTTGTGTACTTTTATATTAGAACTCCTCTTTTAACCATCCTTGAGCAAACTACTGCAAGAGAAAACTTTTATATCAGACTACTGCTTATTCACTGACTGTATTTTTTGTTAGATGTATTTTTGGAAATATATGTAACTTCACAAACTGGGAAAATAAAAAAGTGTCAGGTGAAATCTTTTTTGTTTTTTTAAATTTTTTATGGTTGCAAAGAAGCAGCTTTGTATTGTTTGATGTATTCTACTGATATAGACTTCATGCATGTTGCTGATCCATAGTTAGATGAAGAGGCGATATTTTCTCGAAGAACTTTGCACTGACAACATCAGATCATGAAAGTTCGTTTGCTAAAAGAGTTAGAGAGTTGGTTTCCCAACCACACATCACTCTAAGAGCTGGACAGCAACTTACGCACCAAGCTTCAACACATGCATTGCCTTCCATATTTCCAATCTCTTTGCAAATGTTGGAGATCTTTGGGTGTACTCTATTGCAGGAACTATGCAAAAAGGATTTAGATCGTTATTGGCACGAAATTTCTGGTATCCCTTTCATACGAATAGCTCTTACAGTCATGCAGGACAGCAGAATATGAGCAGAAGCAAGCTGGGCAACACTTGCTAATTTGTTTGTATTGATTGGTGTAAAAGAGGCATGGCTGAAGGATTGATATATGTATTTTTTTTTGGAATTTGTAATGGAAACAAATATATTTCCTTTTGAATTTGTAATGGTGTTGGCTTTTCCATGTTGCAATAGTACAGTAAAGCAAAATTATACAGATTGCAGCCATGGCATAACAGCATAGATAAGGATATGATTATTGCCTATATCCAATCTTTAGAATTATGATGATGGTTAAGGATCTAACATGCTATGTGATATGCTAATTTCAATAGGATTCACCTGAATTTTTCTCTTGCGGTCGCTGAGGATGGAAAAACTTGCTATGTTCCACAACTTTGTATATCACTGGCAATATGCTATAGGTGCATAACAATGCGGCACTAAGTTGATGCATATGAGTTGAAAGGCTTATTTGCCCATTAAGTCAACTGGAGCATGAAGAAATGTGATGCAAATAAACAAACATGCAAGATCTTGCAGGATGCAAGTGTTACGTCAAGACATGAACAAACTCCAGTAACATTGTTTATCCAATCAAAAAACATTTATTCAACTATCAATTGTCTGAAAAGATATACACTTTAGGTAAAGTCTTCTCTGTCACAAAATGTGGAATAAATGCATTAGTATATTACCATTAGAGATATACGAAAGAATAAATACTTTATTTTTTTCAAACCATAGCAAGGTCCATAAATTACCATAACAAGTAGCCCGAAAGTTTGATGTTGTCATTTGTATCTCAATGGCATTTACAAACACAAGGACATTAACAAATACATACATACATCAGTCCTTCAGCCCTGCCTTTTTTAAACCAATTAATAAAAACAAGTGCTCCAATTGTATACGCTAACATCAATATTTGTAACTTTCTTGATTGTTCCCTAAGCTCTTCAGCACAATCTAAGTCTCCAGCATTACCTCTCCAAGCTCATTTATGTCACCATTCATCACTGCTTCCCTTCAATATATCTACACAGAGAAGTTTTTCACTGCGAAAAAATTTAACATGATCAAAATAGATCCATATATAAGTGAGCCAGTAAGCATGTATATCTGCCATTATATCACATAACCTTGCCAAATGTTTAAACCTGCAAAGAAATATAACAACACAAATTAATATAACATTTAATTCCACTAGATAGCAAAGCAATATAACATTATATACAACCCTCTTTTACATATATAATTTTGAAGAATAAATTGTGTATGATACATGCTTTTGATAATTATCAAAGTATGGATGATGCTTGCTTTAGAAACTTCCAAACACCCGCCACTTGCAAATACCTCAGCAAATTTTGTTTGAATATAACATCAGTAAAATGAATATAACATCTTATAAAATCATTCAATGTCGGGCTATATTCAAATAATTTATGATCTGACTTGGCCGAAAAAATATTTTTGAAATAAATTTAACTATCTAAATTTTTTATAATGATATATCTATAAATATACGTGTATTGTTCCAAGATATAACTATAATTATTAGTGTTCGCTTAAAATTATTGGATCTAAGATTTTGAAGGGGCGACATTTTAAATAACCAGAAGGGCACATGTTAAGTCGGGAGGAAACTAAATTGTGGGGAAAACTAAAATTTTTGGATGAAATAAATTCTCAAGGGAAAATAAATTTTGGTGGACTAAATTTTTTATGGTAACTAAATAACAATTATTGTGCTTTAATTTTTGCGGAACTAAGAATTTGAGGAGTGATATGTTAAATGAACAGTGCCCTACGGGCACGGGTTATGACTAGTATATATATATATAGAGTGTGTGTGTGTGTTCTCCTCCCCCCCAAAGTTTGGGCGGCCATAGTTTTTTGGTTTTCATTTTGGGAAGATATGGGTTAGCTGAGAATCCCCCAAAGTTTTCAAAATTTTGCCAATTTTCAATTTTCAAACTCTTCCCCAAGTTTTCCCCCAAAACTTGTCCTAGTCATCAACTATTGCTTGTCCCAGTCAGCTTTTGCTTGTCCACGTAGGACAAACCCCTGTCACGTAGGACAAAATTCAAAATATGCTCTATTTCATAGAATAGATGTATGTATGTATATGTATGTATGTATGTATGTATCTGTATGTATATGTATGTATATGTATGTATATGTGTATATATATGTATGTATGTATGTATAGATATACATGTATATATAGATGAATATGTATGCATGCATGCATGTGTGTGTGTGTGTGTGTGTGTGTGTGTGTGTGTGTGTGTGTGTGTGTGTGTGTGTGTGTGTATACTAGTCATAACCCGTGCCCGTAGGGCACTGTTCATTTAACATATCACTCCTCAAATTCTTAGTTCCGCAAAAATTAAAGCACAATAATTGTTATTTAGTTACCATAAAAATTTTAGTCCACCAAAATTTATTTTCCCTTAAGAATTTATTTCATCCAAAAATTTTAGTTTTCCCCACAATTTAGTTTCCTCCTGACTTAACATGTGCCCTTCTGGTTATTTAAAATATCGCCCCTTCAAAATCTTAGATCCAATAATTTTAAGCGAACACTAATAATTATAGTTATATCTTGGAACAATACACGTATATTTATAGATATATCATTATAAAAAATTTAGATAGTTAAATTTATTTCAAAAATATTTTTTCGGCCAAGTCAGATCATAAATTATTTGAATATAGCCCGACATTGAATGATTTTATAAGATGTTATATTCACTTTACTGATGTTATATTCAAACAAAATTTGCTGAGGTTTTTGCAAGTGGCGGGTGTTTGGAAGTTTCTAAAGCAAGCATCATCCATACTTTGATAATTATCAAAAGCATGTATCATACACAATTTATTCTTCAAAATTATATATGTAAAAGAGGGTTGTATATAATGTTATATTTCTTTGCTATCTAGTGGAATTAAATGTTATATTAATTTGTGTTGTTATATTTCTTTGCAGGTTTAAACATTTGGCAAGGTTATGTGATATAATGGCAGATATACATGCTTACTGGCTCACTTATATATGGATCTATTTTGATCATGTTAAATTTTTTCGCAGTGAAAAACTTCTCTGTGTAGATATATTGAAGGGAAGCAGTGATGAATGGTGACATAAATGAGCTTGGAGAGGTAATGCTGGAGACTTAGATTGTGCTGAAGAGCTTAGGGAACAATCAAGAAAGTTACAAATATTGATGTTAGCGTATACAATTGGAGCACTTGTTTTTATTAATTGGTTTTAAAAAGGCAGGGCTGAAGGACTGATGTATGTATGTATTTGTTAATGTCCTTGTGTTTGTAAATGCCATTGAGATACAAATGACAACATCAAACTTTCGGGCTACTTGTTATGGTAATTTATGGACCTTGCTATGGTTTGAAAAAAATAAAGTATTTATTCTTTCGTATATCTCTAATGGTAATATACTAATGCATTTATTCCACATTTTGTGACAGAGAAGACTTTACCTAAAGTGTATATCTTTTCAGACATTTGATAGTTGAATAAATGTTTTTTGATTGGATAAACAATGTTACTGGAGTTTGTTCATGTCTTGACGTAACACTTGCATCCTGCAAGATCTTGCATGTTTGTTTATTTGCATCACATTTCTTCATGCTCCAGTTGACTTAATGGGCAAATAAGCCTTTCAACTCATATGCATCAACTTAGTGCCGCATTGTTATGCACCTATAGCATATTGCCAGTGATATACAAAGTTGTGGAACATAGCAAGTTTTTCCATCCTCAGCGACCGCAAGAGAAAAATTCAGCTGAATCCTATTGAAATTAGCATATCACATAGCATGTTAGATCCTTAACCATCATCATAATTCTAAAGATTGGATATAGGCAATAATCATATCCTTATCTATGCTGTTATGCCATGGCTGCAATCTGTATAATTTTGCTTTACTGTACTATTGCAACATGGAAAAGCCAACACCATTACAAATTCAAAAGGAAATATATTTGTTTCCATTACAAATTCCAAAAAAAATACATATATCAATCCTTCAGCCATGCCTCTTTTACACCAATCAATACAAACAAATTAGCAAGTGTTGCCCAGCTTGCTTCTGCTCATATTCTGCTGTCCTGCATGACTGTAAGAGCTATTCGTATGAAAGGGATACCAGAAATTTCGTGCCAATAACGATCTAAATCCTTTTTGCATAGTTCCTGCAATAGAGTACACCCAAAGATCTCCAACATTTGCAAAGAGATTGGAAATTTGGAACGCAATGCATGTGTTGAAGCTTGGTGCGTAAGTTGCTGTCCAGCTCTTAGAGTGATGTGTGGTTGGGAAACCAACTCTCTAACCCTTTTAGCAAACGAACTTTCATGATCTGATGTTGTCAGTGCAAAGTTCTTCGAGAAAATATCGCCTCTTCATGTAACTATGGATCAGCAACATGCATGAAGTCTATATCAGTAGAATACAACAAACAATACAAAGCTGCTTCTTTGCAACCATAAAAAATTTAAAAACACAAAAAAGATTTCACCTGACACTTTTTTATTTTCCCAGTTTGTGAAGTTACATATATTTCCAAAAATACATCTAACAAAAAATACAGTCAGTGAATAAGCAGTAGTCTGATATAAAATTTTTCTCTTGCAGTAGTTTGCTCAAGGATGGTTAAAAGAGGAGTTCTAATATAAAAGTACACAAATACAATTATACAATAGATGTCTAAATATATTATCATTCTACTATTTTCATTAAATTGCACACATGCATTGTACGTTGTAACGACTGCTTTTCATGTATCTGGATTTAATATAATATAATATATGTTTTGGTGGATTTTCTCCTCTTGTGTGGTTTTCGTCTCCGTAGTTTTCATTTTCGATCGATTCGTCGTATTTTCTCGATTCTTCCTTAGGATTGTCGATTTCGAAGTATGTCACTCGTGACGGACTTCATAACGGTCGTATCTAACTATTAGATCAAGCCTAGGAGTCTTAGGAATCGATCACAGGGCCCCGCGCTCCGTATCGGAACTTTTCTGTGCTCATTAGCCGGTGTAAGAAGGGCCACCGACCGACTAGATGACGATCCAGTCGGTCGGCAATCCTTCTTGGACCGACTAGTTTGCTTTCTAAATTTCTCAGGAGTTACTGTTTATCGTTAGTCGGTCTAAGAACGTTGGTTGACCGACTAGGTTGCAAACTAGTCGGTCAGCAATGCTTCTTGAACCGACTAACTTATCATCTTATTTTTGTATCAGCTACTGTTTACTCTTAGTCGGTCTAAGAACGTTCATCGACCGACTAGATGCTAAACTAGTCGGTCAGTACTTGTTCATGGACCGACTAACTCTAGAATCCTATTTTCGTTCAGGAGTTACTGTTTGCACTTAGTCGGTCTGCGTTGGTCGACCGACCGACTAGTTGCCAAACTAGTCGGTCAGTGGTTGCTCTTTGACCGACTAACTAGTGTTAAAACCCTAATTTCTGGGCAGCCGCCAGCCCAACCTATTTATACCCAACCCAAACGACTTCTTCTTCTCCAACACGACCCAAAACCCTAAAAACTTCCCCCTTCAGCCCCCATCTCCCTCCAAGCTCCATTTCTCCATTCCAAGCCCTAAATCCATCATCCAATCCATCCATCCACTCTTTCTACCCCTCATCTTCCCCAAAATCTCACCCTCATCCATCAAATCCCCAAAATCCCCCAAAACCCTAGTTTCTCCAAACTTCCCCAATCCTTTCCAGATCTGGTCCTAGGGTTCCCCGGAGTGTTTCTTCCTCCTCCTCTCGGTAAGAAATCGATCTACCGTTGTTTTCTTATCCTATTGTAATTTTTATGAAACCCTAATAAAATACTTGTGTTTTGATGATTGTTCCCCATAACAGCGATTCCCCGTAGGCTAGCATCCGCGGAGACGAACTTTCGTAACCGTCATCCCCGGTGATAGGCAAGTGAAACTTGCATCTCTTGGTTTAGGCCATGTCTTAGGCCATTTCCCTTGCTTTAGCGTAAAAGAGACTAAACGGTGAAAGGATAGCCGTTTAGACGCCATTGACCTAGCTTGACAACGAAGCTTGGTCCGTCACCCTCCTCATGCTCATATGTCACGTTTAAATTCCATTAACTGTACGCAATTATCTGTTCATGGCATTGCATAGTGATTATTTATCGTGATTGCGTAGCACACGCTACAATCCCATGTTTCCTGGCTCGTGTTCCAGAAGCGAGCCCTGTAGTTGGAAACCCCAATGCTCGAATGTCAACACACACTTATTTTCCTGGCTCGTGACCAGAAGCGAGCATAATGAGTTGGAAACCCCAACGCTCGTCACATGTGGGTGGGGTAAGAGATAAGCGGACTGAGCCCGAGTGGCTTGATCAGCCACTCCGGCCAGCAGGTGAAATCTCTAGTGTTTCAGTGTTGATAGTGATAGAGATAAACGAGCTGACCAGTAAGTGGACTCTCTATGCACTAAGTGTTAAGTGTTAAGTGTTAAGTGTTAAGTGATAAGTGATAAGTGATAAGTGATAAGTGATTAGTGAATTGGTAGCTTTTGCTACACCGTGCATGCTTGTCACTCCTTCAAACTGTCGCATCATATTCAACTGTCATGCCATTGTTTAACAATTAAATGCTAGGTTGTTAGTCACTTTCAGTTGCCTTGCCCAAGTCTTTTTAGACTTGCTGACATGTGCCCCTCTCTCTTTTGGGTGACGCATGTTAGACCTTGAGCCTGAGTTGCTAGCTGAGGGTGAGGTGTTTGCGGACGCCGAGCTTGAGCCCGTGTTGGACGGGGAGTACGTGGACACTGGGGACCAGTCCTAGTGTCTCCGTTGTGTTTTATTTTTGTCAGACATTTGATTTGTTATCGGTGCGTGGCACCTATACTTATTTATGTCGTTGCTTTTGTTTGGCCTTGTTCTGGGCCCTTAGACTCTTTCCTTTAGCCTGGTGGCTTTTCTGTGATGTTGGATATTTTGTGGACAAACTTTGGGATTGGTATTTCATATCCGTCTCATATTATTATTATTGTTGTTGTTGTTTCGATTGCAATTACAGGGACATGCTTATACTAAATTGACGCTTATCGGGTTTGGGGCTTCACCGCTCCACTCCCGTGCGGACCTTTTCACGTCTCGCCTCCATTTTAGGGAAGCGGGTCGTGACAGGTTTTAGTGGTGGCCCATGCAGGTCTCCTCTGTAATTGCGATTATCGGGATAACAATAATAATGCAAGATTGTCCAACAAATAAGTTCGACATCTGAGCCCTAAGCTGTGAGTCTAATTGTTTCGTTTTCTGCGTCATTAGATGGCAGGAAGGCGAATCACCCGTGGTGGTGATAGTGGTGCGCCCCCTCATGACGAGGAGCCTGAGCGGGAGCCCACTAATGGAGAGATGATGCGGATGATGTTGCAGATGATGCAAGTTCAGCAAGGTGTGCTTCTGCAGGTGCAGAATGCTCCGGTGACTCGAGCTGCTCGGGTGGTGGAAGCCCCTCGCCCTGAGCCCGGGGTAAAGCAATTCCGAGAGCTGGGTCCTGCGTATTTTGATGGAACCGAGGGTCCACTAGCTACTGATGAATGGATGAGGAATATCGAGGACAATCTGAAGATGTCCAAGGTCAACGAAGTTAGTTGGGTTGACTTGGCGAAGCGCCAGCTGAAGGATAACGCCAGGAATTGGTGGGATGCTGAAGAAAAGATGTTGGTAGAGCCGATTGTCTGGGCTACCTTCAAGGCCAGATTTGATGGTGAGTTCTTCCCGAAGGCTGCCAGGGAAGAGATGCTGCAGCGTTTTATCGATCTGAAGCAGGGGAACTCGTCGGTGGACATGTACCACCAGGAGTTCATGAGGCTAAGTCAGTTTGCACCAAAGATGGTGCAGGACGCTGAGGAGAGAGCTCAGAGGTTCCTGCAGGGGCTTGCTTCGGAGCTCCAGAGTTTTGTGACCTCCTCTGATCGGGAATCTTATCAGAAGGTTCTAGTAGCAGCCAAGAGGCAGGAGCTGCTCGTGAACCAGAGGAAGGGGTCTGTTGTTGGTGCTGTGAGGAGGCCTGTGGAGCAGGCGAGAGCTGTGGTTAGGCCTGGATTCAGGCCGAACCCACCTGTTCAGTTTAAGAGGCCAGGAGGGCCTGTTCGGAGGACTTGCCATTTTTGTGGCAAGGAGGGCCATGTCAAGGAATCATGTAGGAAGTTCTTGGGGCAATGTATTATCTGTGGAGATCCTGCCCATGCTATCCGGGAGTGCCCGAGGTTGAGGCAACCTTGGAGGACACCTATTGCTGCCCCACCGTTGCAGCAGAGAGCCCCGGTGCCCGCTAGTCGTGGGGTGCCCCTCGTTCCGCAGGGGCAGGCTTTTCGGCAGGCCGCTCCGCCGAGGAGGCAGGCATTTCTGATGACTGAGGAGGAGGTTTTGGCCATGGATGATGTCATTGCAGGTAACTTTCGATCTAGATTGTTCCTTCCTTAATTAATTGATTGTTAAATTATGTGAATGCTTGTGTATGGTGTTGCTAGAATAAGATTTGATCGATTAGACTGTTTGTTAGGTGTGGTTTTGGTTTGCACGTTCCCAGCCCGAGTCCTCTTTGACTCAGGTGCGTCAATGTGCATTTTGGCCCAGAGCTTCGTGGAGAAGCATTCCTTGTCGACGTCCCCTCTCTCCAAGAGTTGGAATATCGTCACAGGGAATGGAGTAGTCACGGTGCATCGTGGATGTAGTCCTTGCTTTGTGGTGGTTTGTGGACATGAGCTTTATGCTGATTTTATTGTCCACAACATCACCAACTACGATGCGGTCTTTGGGATGGATTGGCTTGCGAGCTTCTATGCTACGATCGACTGCAGGAGGAAGAAGGTGGTGTTCGAGATTCCCGGACATCCAGTGTTCGAGTTCAGTCGTGGTATCCGTTCGCTTGGTCCTGTCAGATTTCGGGCCAGGCCGGTGGAGGCTGTGGCTATGCAGATGGAGCTGGAGTGGCCAGCTGTGGTGCGAGATTTTGGTGACGTCTTCCCCGGGGAGATGTCTGGTTTGCCGCCTGATCGAGCTTTGGAATTTTCTATCGATCTTGTTCCAGGTGCGCAGCCGATTTCGAAGGCGCCGTATCGTATGGCACCTGCTGAGTTGGAAGAGTTGCGGAAGCAATTGGATGAGCTTTTGCAGAAGGGTTATATTAATCCTAGTGTGTCTCCGTGGGGAGCACCGGTGTTGCTGGTTAAGAAGAAGGATGGTTCGCGTCACATGTGCGTGGACTATCGGGAGTTGAATGCGGTGACCATTAAGAATAAATACCCGTTGCCTCGCATTGATGATATTTTTGATCAGCTTGGAGGTTCGAGGGTGTTTTCTAAATTGGATTTGAGGAGTGGTTACCATCAGTTGAAGGTGAAGAAGGGAGATGTTCTGAAGACAACGTTCAGGACGAAGTATGGACACTATGAGTTTGTGGTTATGCCTTTCGGCGTAACTAACGCGCCCGCAGTTTTCATGAATCTGATGAACCTGATTTTCTACGACTTTTTGGATAAGTTTGTCGTTATCTTCATCGACGACATTCTGATCTATTTGAAGTCGGAGGAAGAGCATGCCTCGCACTTGAGGACGGTATTGGAGGTTTTGAGGAAGCATCGGTTGTATGCTAAGTTTTCAAAGTGCGAGTTTTGGCTGGATAGAGTTGCTTTTCTCGGGCATGTGGTGACTGGAGATGGTATTTCAGTGGATCCCGAGAAGATTCGGGCCATCAGGGAGTGGCCTGTTCCGTCGTCAGCGTCTGAGATCCGGAGTTTCCTTGGACTTGCTGGTTACTATCGGCGATTCATTAAGGACTTTTCCCGTATTGCTGAGCCGATGACTAGGTTGACGCGGAAGGATGTTGCTTATGTTTGGTCGGGTGATTGTGAGAATGCTTTTGGTATTCTGAAGGAGAGGTTGACGAGTGCCCCTATTCTTGTCGTGCCTGACCGCAGCGGTGGATTTGAGATCTTTTGCGATGCTTCTGGCAAGGGTCTCGGTTGTGTGTTGCATCAGCACGGGCATGTTGTGGCGTATGCGTCTCGTCAGCTTAAGGTTCATGAGAAGAACTATCCGACGCATGATTTGGAGTTGGCTGCCGTTGTGTTTGCTCTTAAGATTTGGAGACACTTCTTGCTAAGTGAGAAAGTGAAGATTTTCACCGATCACAAAAGCTTGAAGTATATTTTCACGCAGAAGGAGCTCAACATGCGACAGCGTCGATGGTTGGAGCTTATGGCGGATTATGAGATTGATTTGCAGTATCACCCTGGCAAGGTGAATGTGGTTCCAGATGCTTTGAGTAGGCTTCCAGCGGTGATGATTTTGACCTCGCAGTGGAGATTGCATCAGGATTTTTGCGAGTCTGGCGTGGAGATTGTTCTTCCTGGGGAGGCTTCTTCGTTGATGTACATGCAGGTACAGTCGACAATCGTGGATCAGATTAAGGCCGGCCAGGCTGAGGATCCGAAGCTGGTGAATATTCGGGAGCAGGTGGAAGCCGGTCTGCGGACTGACTTTTTGATTCATGAGGATGGCTCGCTGAGGTTTGGAGCCAGGTTGTGTGTGCCTGCTGGGGATATCAGAGAGGAGTTAATGGTGGAGGCACACAGTTCGCCGTATTCTATGCATCCTGGTGGCACCAAGATGTACCAGGATCTTCGTCTGAATTATTGGTGGCATGGTATGAAGAGGAGTGTGGCTCGGAGTGTAGCCAAGTGTTTGGTTTGCCAGCAAGTGAAGGCGGAGCATCAGCGTTCGGCCGGGTTGCTACAACCGATTCCGATTCCGGAGTGGAAGTGGCAGCACATCACTATGGATTTTGTGACTGGACTACCTCGGAGTCCGAAGCAGAATGACGCGATTTGGGTGATCGTAGATCGGTTGACCAAATCTGCGCATTTTATTCTGTTCCGAGTGGGACAGTCCACTGAGACGCTAGCGAGGAGATATATGGAGGTAAAATTCTGTTATTCTCCGTTTTATTTCCTTTTCCTAGTTTAGATAGTGATGTAACGTGAATCGTGCAGGAGATTGTGCGACTTCATGGAGTCCCCGTGAGTATCGTGTCTGACAGAGACACGAGGTTCACATCTCAGTTTTGGCAGAGTTTGCAGAAGAGCTTGGGTACGCGTCTGAGTTTCAGCACGGCGTACCATCCGCAGACGGATGGCCAGTCCGAGAGGACGATTCAGATTTTGGAAGACATGCTGAGGGCGTGCATGTTGGATTTCAAGGGTTCGTGGGAGGACCATCTGCATTTGGTGGAGTTTTCCTACAACAACAGCTTCCAGGCGAGTATTGGCATGGCGCCTTTCGCCGCTCTTTATGGGAGGAAATGTCGATCGCCATTGAGTTGGGATGACGTTGGTGATCGGGAGTTGTTGGGGCCTGAGATGATCGTGGAGGACGTGGATGTCGTCAGGAATATTCGGGAGAGGTTGAGGATTGCTCAGGACCGTTTTAAGCATTGGGCGGATGCTAAACGTCGTCCTTTGGAGTTTCAGCCAGGCGACCATGTGTTCTTGAAGATTTCCCCGAATCGTGGTGTGATTCGTTTTGGGAAGCGTGGGAAGTTGAGCCCGCGATACATTGGACCGTTTGACGTTTTGGAGAGGGTTGGCGAGGTAGCTTATCGCTTGGCCTTGCCGCCGTCTTTGGAAGGGGTTCACGATGTTTTCCATGTGTCGCAGCTTCGTCGATACATTAGCGATCCGTCTCATGCGGTGGATTTTTCGGAGATTACCGTTCGCCCCGATATGACGTATGACCAGCATCCAGTGCAGATTCTGGACAGGCGTCAGAAGTCGCTTCGGAACAAGGTTGTCAATCTTGTAAGGGTGATGTGGCGACACGGCTCACCTGGAGAATCTACTTGGGAGAATGAGGATGAGATGCGAGAGCGTTTCCCACTTTTGTTTCCGGACTCGTGAGTTTTTGGAAATTCCGAGGACGGAATTTTTCTTAAGTTGGGGAGGATGTAACGACTGCTTTTCATGTATCTGGATTTAATATAATATAATATATGTTTTGGTGGATTTTCTCCTCTTGTGTGGTTTTCGTCTCCGTAGTTTTCATTTTCGATCGATTCGTCGTATTTTCTCGATTCTTCCTTAGGATTGTCGATTTCGAAGTATGTCACTCGTGACGGACTTCATAACGGTCGTATCTAACTATTAGATCAAGCCTAGGAGTCTTAGGAATCGATCCCGGGGCCCCGCGCTCCGTATCGGAACTTTTCTGTGCTCATTAGCCGGTGTAAGAAGGGCCACCGACCGACTAGATGACGATCCAGTCGGTCGGCAATCCTTCTTGGACCGACTAGTTTGCTTTCTAAATTTCTCAGGAGTTACTGTTTATCGTTAGTCGGTCTAAGAACGTTGGTTGACCGACTAGGTTGCAAACTAGTCGGTCAGCAATGCTTCTTGAACCGACTAACTTATCATCTTATTTTTGTATCAGCTACTGTTTACTCTTAGTCGGTCTAAGAACGTTCATCGACCGACTAGATGCTAAACTAGTCGGTCAGTACTTGTTCATGGACCGACTAACTCTAGAATCCTATTTTCGTTCAGGAGTTACTGTTTGCACTTAGTCGGTCTGCGTTGGTCGACCGACCGACTAGTTGCCAAACTAGTCGGTCAGTGGTTGCTCTTTGACCGACTAACTAGTGTTAAAACCCTAATTTCTGGGCAGCCGCCAGCCCAACCTATTTATACCCAACCCAAACGACTTCTTCTTCTCCAACACGACCCAAAACCCTAAAAACTTCCCCCTTCAGCCCCCATCTCCCTCCAAGCTCCATTTCTCCATTCCAAGCCCTAAATCCATCATCCAATCCATCCATCCACTCTTTCTACCCCTCATCTTCCCCAAAATCTCACCCTCATCCATCAAATCCCCAAAATCCCCCAAAACCCTAGTTTCTCCAAACTTCCCCAATCCTTTCCAGATCTGGTCCTAGGGTTCCCCGGAGTGTTTCTTCCGCCTCCTCTCGGTAAGAAATCGATCTACCGTTGTTTTCTTATCCTATTGTAATTTTTATGAAACCCTAATAAAATACTTGTGTTTTGATGATTGTTCCCCATAACAGCGATTCCCCGTAGGCTAGCATCCGCGGAGACGAACTTTCGTAACCGTCATCCCCGGTGATAGGCAAGTGAAACTTGCATCTCTTGGTTTAGGCCATGTCTTAGGCCATTTCCCTTGCTTTAGCGTAAAAGAGACTAAACGGTGAAAGGATAGCCGTTTAGACGCCATTGACCTAGCTTGACAACGAAGCTTGGTCCGTCACCCTCCTCATGCTCATATGTCACGTTTAAATTCCATTAACTGTACGCAATTATCTGTTCATGGCATTGCATAGTGATTATTTATCGTGATTGTGTAGCACACGCTACAATCCCATGTTTCCTGGCTCGTGTTCCAGAAGCGACCCTGTAGTTGGAAACCCCAACGCTCGAATGTCAACACACACTTATTTTCCTGGCTCGTGACCAGAAGCGAGCATAATGAGTTGGAAACCCCAACGCTCGTCACATGTGGGTGGGGTAAGAGATAAGCGGACTGAGCCCGAGTGGCTTGATCAGCCACTCCGGCCAGCAGGTGAAATCTCTAGTGTTTCAGTGTTGATAGTGATAGAGATAAACGAGCTGGCCAGTAAGTGGACTCTCTATGCACTAAGTGTTAAGTGTTAAGTGTTAAGTGTTAAGTGTTAAGTGATAAGTGATAAGTGATAAGTGATTAGTGATTAGTGAATTGGTAGCTTTTGCTACACCGTGCATGCTTGTCACTCCTTCAAACTGTCGCATCATATTCAACTGTCATGCCATTGTTTAACAATTAAATGCTAGGTTGTTAGTCACTTTCAGTTTCCTTGCCCAAGTCTTTTTAGACTTCCTGACATGTGCCCCTCTCTCTTTTGGGTGACGCATGTTAGACCTTGAGCCTAAGTTGCCAGCTGAGGGTGAGGTGTTTGCGGACGCCGAGCTTGAGCCCGTGTTGGACGGGGAGTACGTGGACACTGGGGACCAGTCCTAGTGTCTCCGTTGTGTTTTATTTTTGTCAGACAGTTGATTTGTTATCGGTGCGTGGCACCTATACTTATTTATGTCGTTGCTTTTGTTTGGCCTTGTTCTGGGCCCTTAGACTCTTTCCTTTAGCCTGGTGGCTTTTCTGTGATGTTGGATATTTTGTGGACAAACTTTGGGATTGGTATTTCATATCCGTCTCATATTATTATTATTGTTGTTGTTGTTTCGATTGCAATTACAGGGACCTGCTTATACTAAATTGACGCTTATCGGGTTTGGGGCTTCACCGCTCCACTCCCGTGCGGACCTTTTCACGTCTCGCCTCCATTTTAGGGAAGCGGGTCGTGACATACGTGCCTAGAAGCTTATGTAAATAAATATTTAACATTGAATATCTACCTTGATTCTATTGTACTACTGATTATAGGTGTATTTGTGTACAATTTTTCAGGTAATCATGCACAATTTTACAGTTAATGTATCCAAACCATCTCCAAAAAAATTATGAAAGTGATACCATCTAAAGCGATGCATAAAACAACTGGATCTTTTTTATAAGCATTTTGAGATGGAAATTCGAGATAAAATTATGAAAGTAATAATAATAAGAGGCGCAAAAGAGGCAACCCTAACTGAAAGCTTTCATGCATTGAATGCATGAACCGCACAATAGGTAGGGCGATGTGAAATTCATGTTATCTGCAGGTCGCAGCACCATAATATCCGTTTTATTCCAGTATCTCATGTTAATGTTGCCTGAACTAAATTAGCATATCATTTTATCCTTATTTAGAAAAAATTTCTCTAGTAATCTGACTAACAATTTTCTAGCAAATTAATCGGATAACTATGATGTGAATCAGGATCAAACCTTGCAGATGGACATAAAGTCAAAATCAGTCTCTCCATCTCCAATGCCGACCTCATGCAACTCATCCCCCAACTCCGTCTCGACCGCCTTCCTCTTGAGCGCTCCGATCAAAACTCCAGGTTTCATGAAGAATCCAGTGGCTCTCCCAGATTTAGTAACCTCAAGCTCAGTCCCAGCTTTAGATGGTATCACTTTCATCATTTTTTGGCGATGGTTTGGATACATTAACTGTAAAATTGTGCATGATTACCTGCAACGATTCTATTGTACTACTGGTCAGGTTGTGTATTTCAATTAATCTCCATATGCATTTATGCAACTTACAAAGTATAAGACCATTCATTGCCTCCGTTGCACAATAAACTACTTTTTGCCTAAGAACTGGCACATTCTCGCCTCCCATAACCCACATTTGTGCAATATGACACCGGAAAACTTTCAACTCCCTCTTGGGAAGCGTGTGCACTATCGTCGAAGCACATGAACAAACTCCAACTTAGTTAGATTACTCATCTGACGTAAACACAAAACATTATAACTCATTTAAATTCCATCAAAAATATATGCAACAGACAAAGCATCAAAGCTCAATTTCCAGTCACTTCACCTGCTTCACATATCAACCCCTTAAAACTTGATTGCAAATTGATCGTAAGCTGAATATCATTTGAAGAAATAAATTATTAATTAACCAACATACTTATAAATTATTAATTAACCAACATACTTAATGAACAAACAAATAAATGAACGGTTCAAACTCGTGATCATGGTTGGTTACCATTTAGCTCTAGCTTCATTTTGAATAGGCCCTGACTTCATTTGGTTGCTACCCCAACCTCTGAGTCAGCATTGCATTTCAAGGACTTTGTCAGGCAAAAGATCAAACAGGTTTTGTGCATGAAAATGTAAGCCGCCATCATTAGGTACCATGTATTCAGAAGCAAGCCCAAATCAAGAAAAGAGGGATACGTTGTAGCTAATCTTCTAGATCAAGACTGTGCATGTGAATTCTAAGAAAACAATAACCAGAAATCAAACATGTCAGAAGCAACAACAAAATATTGTTAGCATTTGAATAAGGCTGTGCATGTGAATTCCTCGCACATGGGAATTTCTCATGGAGCCGCATACATCCCTACAATGCTAAAAATTCGAGCTTTGCAGGAAAGGGGGTGCATGTGAAAAATAGTGTTAGCATTGTAGTTCAAGCGGCAAACCCCAAGACATATGGAGAAGGAGTTTGATCACATGTCTTTCACATCCCTGTTTTTGCCAGACTAATCATATCGCGTCCCAGCATTGCTGGTTCGGGAACAGCACTCTATACAATAACCAAAGTGCAAACATCAATTAGCTTACTTCCAGTGGCAATTTATTGATGAACAAAAAACTTGGATAATGGTTATGGATCAAATGAAGCCCATTGCTGAAAAGAGCTCCACTTAAAACAATCTATATTTTCAAAGGCTACTCAAACTATCTGCAAAAATGATTTAAAAGCATGAATATCGTATAGCAAATGCTTCCAACAAAAATATCCAGTGCGTATGAATACAATGCAAATGGGAACAACGATTAAATTATGCAATGATTAAACATAAATGCCATGCATATTAAGCATTGCAAAATTTAATTTTACGGTTTCCAATAACGTAGCAACTTCTAACTTCATTCCAAAACATTAAAAATCATTCTGAGAACAAAAAAAGTGGGATAACTCCACTAATTACAGTATCAAAAGACAACCAAGAAACTCTTTCACTGTTCCATCCAAAATCTTATACCTCAATCTTCAGAAAAAAGCGGCGACAAAGAAAGCAACTTTGAAGTAAATAATCGTTACCTGAATGGGGAAAAGCTTGGTGATTTCCCTCTTCGCGAGTCGTGATACGATCTCCTGAGAAATCTCTAACCCCTCATCTCCATCTTTCTTCGTCGTTGAAACCGGCAGCCCTGACCTTCTCATCGTCAGAGAAGCTCTCTTCCATAGCAAACCCGGCGCGGGCAACGTCGGATGCCCTAAACTCCAAAGGAATGTATACAGCTTGTCATTTCAAGTTCGGATTCCTAACGCGAAGTCTTGTATGTATACAAAACGGACAGGGTTAAGATTTAGATGAACCAAAATGCAGTATATAATGATTTATTTCTAATTAAAATAGGTGAGGAGGTTTTAACATGAAAACATAGTAAAATGGGATTTTAATGCAATTTACCCAATAAAGGAAAATGGAAAAAATGCTTACAGAAGATGATACATTTATACCGTCTTGTTACTTCTAGCATTCTTCTAATTGTGTTCCAAGCTCTAAATGTTGCCCCACAGCTCTGTGGACCCATTCAACAAAATTTTCATCTGCTGCGTCATAAAACATAAAAATCTATTTATTTAACAAATGTTGAACTCTTAAAAACATATAGTAGAAATCCTCGAGTATAACTCTTTGCTCCAGACAACATCAATTCATACTAATTTACTCTAAAGTACAAAACATCCAGGATGTAGACCGATACATACACAAATGCTTTAGTGGCAAAACAACGTCAATGAACAATTCAATAGATGCCAACACTGATATTTCAGGCAAGTTAGTAGTCATAACTGGAAATTATCTTTTATCCTTAACCCGACGCGGGCAACATCGAAATGGAATCCCCTTTTGCGTACCTCGAAGGCGGCGGGGGCAGCTCCTTTTGCCAGAGCGGGATCAGAATTTTAGCCGGGGCGGGATTGAGGGGGTTGATCGAAGAGGTAACTCGAAGGTGGCGGGGGCAGCTTCTTTTACCGGAGTGGGATCAGAATTTCAGCTGGAGCAGGATCGAGGGGGTTGATCAAAGAGGTAACTCGAAGGCAGGGGGCAGCTTCTTTTACCGGAGCGGGATCGGAATTTCAGCCGGAGCGGATCGAGGGGGTTGATCGAAGAGGAAGAGATGGATTCGGCCGCGATTAGGCGTAGAGTGGCTAGGGTTTGCTCGATGCAGATGAGGCGATCGACGCATATATACTGAACAAACTTGCTTCTTATTCCTCACGCATGTGATCAGCACCTCAACCAGCAAGGAGGAGGCCATCGAGAAGTTTGGAGTGGATTCGTTCTTAGGCAGCAGTGAGTGACCTAAAGCAAATGCTGCTGTGATGGGGAACAAAGTTTTTAAACAAAATATGTTGATTTTCAAAATTTCAGTCAGCCAAGTGTTGGGGCCCATTTTCAATCTTTCAAATTTTCGATCAGGAGTCTATGCATTTGATTTTCCCCCCAAATTTTGTTAAACTTTGAGTGTTCAAAAGTTTGAGTTTTCAAATTTTGAGTTTTCAAACAAAAGTCTCCCCCAAACATATAAAAACTTATCCTAGTCAGCATTTTGTATTTGTCCCAGTCATCAATTCTTTGTCCACGTAGGACAAATCTTGCCACGTAGGACAAAGATTCAAAATCTTCATCAAATATAGAATAGATATCTATTCTATAAAATAGGGATGTTATCAAGAGAAATTGGATAAGAGAAATTGGGCAAGGAAAATTGGATAAGAGAATTTGGACATGAGAAATTGGATAAGTGTTGAGATTTTGAGAGATAAGAGAAGAGGTGTGGAATTTTGCATATATAACCCAGGGTTTTGCATTTTTGCCCCGGGACCCTCCCCACACATACCCACACCTTTTATTCTCCCCCCTTCCCGACCATTTTTTCAGTCTACATGCACGTGTGCACGTGTTATTTTCCAGTCTATGTGCACGTGTGCACATGTTATTTACTAGTATATATATGTATGTATGTATGTATATGTATGTATGTCTGTATATATAGATATATGTATGTATATGTATGTATATAGATATATGTATGTATAAGTATGTATGTATGTATGTGTATATATGTATGTATGTATGTATGTATGTATGGATTAATGGGTATCATACGCCATATGAGGCCTTGCCTCATATTCCCTCTCACATAAAGCAATCAAGTACAAGCCCACATGGGCTTGTACTTGGTTGTACTTAGTTGCTTATATGAGAGGGAATATTTGAGGCAAGGCCTCATAAGGCGTATGCTAGCCATTATTCTCATAAGTATGTATGTATGTATAATGGATATCATACGTCAAAGTTTCCGCATATGCCCTCTCTCAAAAAGGTGGGAAGTACATTAAGTACAAGCACATGTGGGGCTTGTACTTCCCACCTTTTTGTGAGTGGGCATATGAGGCTAAACCTCATATGGCGTATGATACCCATTATTCACACACACACACACACACACACACACATATATATATATATCTATTATACATTTGACATTAATTTTTGAATCCTAGGGATGACTAGGACAAGCTGACTAGGACAAAGGGGTTGATAGAAAGAGGGCCATGATTTAATATTGGGGAATGAACGGTTTAGATGAAGTTTTTGGGATAGCTTTGCTTAATTCATGGGTCCCACTTCTTTGTAAACATGCTTTTACACGTGAAATACTAGCAACAGCCTGCTTTTTTGGGGATATCAACAGGCTTTTTTGGGAGATCAACAGGCATTAGGCATTAGGCATTTGAGCTTTCCAAGAGAGCATGTTTATCCAATAGCTTACCAAGTTGAGCTTCCCAACAGCCTGTTACTAATTTTCCTGGCGCAAGGCATTTGAGCATCTTGGCGCAAGGCGTTCTAAAAATCACTAGCATTGGTTCTCAATTGCAAAGGTCCCATGTTGGATTTTTTCGTTTCTCAATTATTCACAATTTTTTACAACTTCTTCTTCTCAATTTCGATTGAATCGTCCACTAAATTTAGCATGAATATATGGCTCTCACTATGATTTGGGGTGCCTGGAGCTTCTCAGTTACAAGAAAATTCCATTTCTAGCTTTTAATGGACCCTCTTCGTTTTTTTCGTGGAGATTTTTTTTCGTTTCTGGCTTTTAATGGACCCTCTTCGTTTTTTTCGTGGAGCTTCTCAGCATGAATGTATGGTTCTCACTATGATTTGGGGTGCCTGGAGATTTTTTTCGTTTTAGTAATTGCTTGACCGACGATAGTAACCCCGTGCTTTGCTCCTCTTCGTTTTTTTTCATCCAGAACTCACTGTCTTATATGGCGGAGGACGTCGAGATGAAGGATGTGAAGGCACCGGCCAAGTCGTATGTGGCAAGCAAAGGGGGCACTTCTATGAAGCGATATTATACCGACCTTCCCAGCGGACCATAAATTCAGAAAATTTATTCCAATTTAAGTATAATTATTTCAGAGTATATTTAAGCTTCTGTTTCCTTCTTCTCATCAGTTCGCATGGGACAAAGATAACCCTTGGCAGCTCCGAATTACTCTCGGTTACTAGGTTGTACGCGAATTTAATCCTCTTTCTTAATAAATAACTTTTGACCAAATTTTTTGTTCATTTCACCTTTTTTCTTGATCTTTTATCGATTCGATGTCTCCTTTTTAGTCATCTGAGCTGAGCATCACCATCCGAACAAATTTTTTGTTCATTTCATTTTTCTTGGGATATTTGACTTTTTTATTTTTAAGAAAAAGGGTGGATTCTTTGTTTACCGAAGGACTAATCTTTGCAGTGATTTTGCCTGGTCCAAGTGCAGATCTGAAGGGTATCGTATCGTTGTTTGAGGGAGGAGATTTCATGAAAGAGGCCAGGCACACCGGCCAAAGGTGAGACCTTTACTCGATTTATCGGTCAAAATGAGAGTTTGATTTCTGGGTTTGCTCCTAATTAGCTGTTTTCCATCTGGGTTCTTTCCTTTTATGTGATTTGCATGCTATTGCAAGGCCATGTTTGTATCTGGAAATTCAAGAGAAACTTAATTATTCAGAAGAAGAGAATTTCAAAAATCACTCGGCAGCCATAGAGTCTTACATGTCAGAGCTTGATCTAGACTTGACTATGGTAATTCTCCAGCTTCCTCTTTATCATAAATGCTTTATTGTACTGTCAGCATTTGACTGAGATTTCCCCCCCATATTTCCATGATATGGTCCCTCCAAAGGATCCTTGCATACGCATGAAGGTCCTCAGTAAGATTGGTGAAGTTTGCCTGGGAGATCATTCAATCTCTCTTACATAACACTCTGTGCATTTCCTTAGGCGCACAGACACCGAACCATTCATTTCTCAGGTTTGTTGCCACCAGTTTCAACATCATATTGTTATGTTCCATATCATTTTTCTAATTCTAGCTTCTTAATTGAATACTAAGGTCTCATGGTGGAGTTCATCGAGTAAGCTGAATTCATGCCGCACATTTAACTGTTCTTTGTATTGAGGTTTCACTGATGTGTCATGTTGTATATGTTAAAGAAGCTGGATAGTGGATAAGGTTCATGTATACGATATATTGTTGTAGTATTTGACATTATTTGTTTGGTGTACAATGTTTTCGATATTGTATCTTTATTAATTTTTCACGGAACATTCTGTTGCGCTGTTAAATCTCTGCACTCAAAAACTAGAAGCGAGTGATGCTGTCCATGGTGGGCATTCCTGTCGTCGGTCAAGCGATTAGGAATGGAATTATAATTTTGATTGGTATTTGTTAATTCACCAATGGCGGATTTTTAAATGCATAACCCCCTAATAATTGTGCAAGCTTTCATATCTATCGGCAGAACTAAATATGG
This sequence comes from Scilla litardierei, assembly GCA_030789695.1. NCBI lineage: Eukaryota > Viridiplantae > Streptophyta > Magnoliopsida > Asparagales > Asparagaceae > Scilla > Scilla litardierei. Next base: position 264,755,112 of record CM061141.1, on the reverse strand, counting down.
ATGGAACTATAATTTTGATTGAATTAAAAATTTTGGGAAAACAAAATTCTCTAGATGAACTAACTAATGCGAGGAACTAGAATTTTTGGAAATCGAAAGTTTACGAGTGAAACCTAAAATTTTTGGGAGGAACTACTTTGGAGAGAACGAAATTTTAAGGGGAACTAAAATTTTTGGGGAAACTAAATTCTTTGGGACGAAGATAATGTCAGGGGAACGAAATTTTTAATAAATTTAAATTTTGGGGAATTAATATCTTTGGAAAGTGAAATTTTGAAAGGGGAAAACCATAAAATTTTGTATATAGAGGGAACTAAACTTTGCGATGAACTAAAATTTTTGGGAGAATTAAATTTTATAGGGAACTATAATTTTTGCGGGCACCGAAGGCGTGGATGGCTGGCGCTAAATTTTTTACGCTTATTTGTTGTTCCGTGCTGAAGGTGCCCGTGCCGAATTTGTTGTTCCGTGTCAAAGGCACCTTCACCGACTTTGTTGTTCCGTGGTAAAGGCACCCATGCCGAAGGCATCGGTGCCGCTAAATATTTTTACGCTAATTTGTAGTTCTTTTAAATTTTGTCTGTGGAAATATTTTTTTGGGGAAAAAAGATTTCGCGGGAGAAAATCTTAAATGAACCGTGCCCGCGGGCACGGGTTATGACTAGTATATATATATATTCTGATGGCGAGAGTTACAAAATAGGACTTAACCGCCCATCAACATACAAAAGTATCTCTATACATACAACAAAATGTGTCATCATTCACAAATAATGTCACACAACGATGTGACAACTGTATGCCTATAAGTATACCACCCTTAATCCCAAAATATCTAAGCCACCCAAAATACCAAAAGTATCACCTTACACACACTCTTCTCAATCTATAATCAACAATCATGACTGGAGAGAGGCTTGTGGTAGTCCACACTAGCATCAAACAACTGGAGGATGAGGAGGAGGTGATGGTGGATCAATAGCATGGATATCTTTAGGAGGCGGAACTAGAGTCTCCAATTTCTCTTGAATATTCAAAACTATGCCCTTTACAATGTCGAATTCGCTACACATTTGTGCTATCACCCTCCAGATGTTGGAGTGATTATCCTCAAACTCTCCAAATTGCTAAGATAAAAACTCAGAGTGATGTGAGGAAGATGATAGATCAGAGGGGGGACGTATACTGTCCTGAATACCTTGGAGGATATTGCTAATCTGACATTGTTCGTGACCAAATCTAGAAACAGTAGCACGAACGTCCTCTTGGCTGATATGGAGTGACATCAGATCCCGTCCTGATGGTGAGATCTACGAACCCAGAAAATCTAGTCTGTTTCAGATGTCCTCGAGGGGATCTTCATGAGAGTGTATAGGACAATCTGACTGGGCATGAGAATCATCATGAGCAGGAGAGTGCTTAAGAGACTGATCTTGAGGTTGTTCAAAAGATAACTCAATCCATTGAGAAGCATCAAGTGGAATTGTTATTTGGACCGATGAGATGAAGTACCAGGCTCATGTGCTTCTTATGAGGATGAACCAGCCTCAAACGACAAGACTAGAGGAGATGACGAACGAGCACATTTTTGCAGCATGATGAAACCCTATCGTTCATAAATAGAAAAATTAGAGTACAGATGAGAGCCCTAGATTATGAATATGATCAGTGTAAAAATAGAAGTTTTGATTTACCTAAACTCAGATATGAATTCATCGAAGAGATCGTCGTGATCGTAGAGGCAAATGAAGGTGCAGATGAAAACGTTAGATAGCTTAGGGCCAGATCGATCGAATCAAGGTTTTATAATGATTTGTCATTTAATCTCAGCCGTTGGATCAATCTTTTGATTTGACTTAAGAGCTTTTGACAGACGTTTACAGGGAAGCAACCAGGTGTCTGGAGATTAATCGTGATGAACTGTTTATACTGAGCCAGGCGTTTGGATCAAGTGCATCAGACGTCTAGTGGAGAGAATGAATCGAATGCAAATCAGAAGCTATGATGATCAGGCGTCTGTAGTAGACTAATCAGGCGCCTGACGAACTGTCTAAGCATCTTGTAGGTTTACATCAGACGGCTGATTTAGCTCAGTTTGAAGATGATTGCTCTCGTGAAAAATTTGTTAGATCGGTATTTCTATTAACATGCGTCTGGAGATCAATGACCAGGCATCTGAATAAAGGATCAGTGGCTGGTATGACATTATCAGACGTCTGGTCAGACTAAAACTTTTGAGCAACAGAAATGTCTGATACGTCAAACGTCCGGTTGCATTACACCAGGCATCTAGTTAACATCATAGAGCTTGGGCTGAATCTAACAGAATTACTATACGCATCCTCGGGTTAGATGATATCTGTAAACATCTTAACTAAGCATTTATTAATTCTAGTCATATATACAATCAATTCATATGATAGTATTTCAAATCAAATACATAATGCTTAAAAAGAATTATAGGAAACATATATATCTCATGAGTGGATTATAAAACTTATGATATATATATATATACTAGTCATAACCCGTGCCCACGGGCACGGTTCATTTTAGATTTTCCCCCGCGAAATATTTGTTCCCCAAAAAATTATTTGCACGGCCAAAATTGCGTAGAACAACGAATTAACGTAAAAACATTTAGCGGCACGGGCGCTTTCGGTGCCGAACAATACATTCAGTACGGACGCCTTCGACACAGAACAATAAATTAGCGTTAAAAAATCGGCGACCGCCTTCGGTGCGGATCAACAAATTAGCGTAAAAAAATTAGCGGGCGACATCGGCGCGTAGGCGCCCTAATTATGACGTCATGCGGGGCCAAGTGTGAGTGTATTAATTACAACGTTCTGTTATGCCATTTGTTTCTTTTATTCTCGATGAAGTCAAATGCCCGGATAGATAAAGATGATTTGAATAGGCAACATATAATCCAGTGATAATATAACTTTTCCTTATTTTTGTTATAAATACTGTGAATTAAATCACATAAATGCATGGCTGTTCAACTTCCAAGACCTCTTAAATTCAAAGATCTCGAATTTGAGACTTTGGTTTAATTAAATGAAGAATTAATTAGTGAATGGATATTTGTTTTCTCCAAAAAGTTCCCCCAAAAATACAAAAGTTTTTCCTCCTAAAATTTTCACAAACTCTCTTCTCAATCGTTGATTTTCCAAGATTAAATCTCAACCATCCTTCTATCAACCTGGTTGTCCGAGTCAGCTTGTCCTAGTCAGCAGAACAGTTCAAAAAAGTCCTTAATTGTAATATAGATTTTTTAGACAACCTTTTTATCTTCTTCATATTTATTAACAATATCTTCTCGTAGGCTAGCTCATTCTTCTTCTTTATATTACCTCTAGAGAACACTTTATATTACCTCTGGAGAACATTGTTTTGAGCATAAGCTCCAATCACCAACATACATGTAACATAATACTAAGTTATTATTGAATACATGTTCCCACTAAATAAACCTAATATCTGCCTCAAATAGGCAAAAGACATAACTAAAGAGCATAAAAATCTATGTACGCGTAACAATAAAGAAACATATTTACAAACCAGTGCAGACCTCATAAGTCATAACATAGGAAGTAGAGCTAAAGCAACACCTGTCTATTAAGCAGTAGTAAGATAAGCTTGTAGAAAAAGTATTTCTATGAAATTACATGGAGAAGAAAATTTTCTACTATGTGCTAGGCTATCAACTGATCTTACTCAAATTGTAAATTGTTCAGCATTTATCAGTTGTTTCGCTACATAGGACCATGATTTGAATATGGTATAAAGGAGACACAAAGCAGAATGTACTCATAGATTGTTCTATAAATACATATAAAAGAAAGAGCCACAGATTCCTTAATTTTCAATAACAATTCTTGTATATCTTCTGCAGACCTCAAAGACGTTCACAAATAGCAGTTGGCCCACCTGTTCGCAAGAACACATGGCTATTGGCACATGATGCGAAAAGTTCAAGTTTAGTTTATGTGTGAAAATCTAAACATTTACGATGTTTACGTTCCATCTTATACAGAAATGTTAAGGAATATGTTTCCAAATTTAGAATTAAAATCAAATCTAAGTCACATTCCTAATTATATTCATATTGTATTTTCATTTATAAATAATACTACTATATCAGCTTGAGATGTAAATTTTATTCTAAATAATATTTTTGAACTTGATTTTCAACATAGACAAAACAGGAATGATATCACGTCCCTAAGTAAAGAAGACATTCCAAGTTGTGTTTATAGGCTGACCATAAGACGAAGAAAAATTAGCAATGACCTGAAGACCAATCCAAAATAGGATTCACCCTCGTGAAAGGAGACCATCCTGGTGATCTCATACCGAACTGTTCTTGCCCAACCTGCATGATCAAGGCACTACAATAAATACAGAAGACTCTTAAAAAGTCAAGTTTTAAGCACACTCTTTCTACAAAGGGTATATGGGCTAGCAAGCTGTACCATGTTAGGATCGCCAATCCGTGTACCAAGAAAAATAGCTTTGGTATGTTTTTATTTCATTAGGGTCTCTAAATAATTTCTAGTTGTAAGTCATATCTGATAGTAGTTTTAAACATCATTGAAAAGCACAAATTTCAATATCACAAACCTAAAGTGGGGGAAAATTAAGAACAGAGTGTTCTTCTTTCTTCTTACTTATCAGCTATCTCATAAGTGAATGAGTTGATCTCCAGAAATGTAGAAGGGCTCTCAAAATACATAGTCCTTTTCGAACACTCCGGCGAGCAATCACGTTGGTTTCCATTCGACTTTTTCGTTTTCTCTTTGTGCAAATAATATCCCGCCCATAGCAAATGCAATGAAACCAGTAGTAGTACCAATATCATCCAAATAAATTGGGACCATTGAAGCTTACAGCAATAATTACAGTGGAATCTTTTCCCCTATTGAAGCTTACAGCAACGTGCTTAAACATGCAAAAACAAAAAACAAATCAACATAAACCCATTTTGGGGCCAGTCATATTAATCCCCAGAAAACTCAATCTAAATATTACCATGTTTGAATTTTGGTAGAAAAAATAGAACCCAGATGCCAAAAATCGATGAATTGGAAAATCAGATAAGTGAGAAGCGTACCCGTAGAGAGCAAAGGTGCTCTCGATGACATATGTGTCATTCTTGTACTTGGTCTAAAGCCTTCAGTCGCTGCTCTCTCTTATAGCTTTGTCAATCTCCATGGCTATAAGAGATAACTCCAGTATCTGGATCTTGGCTTTTACCTAACCCCAGCATCTCCAACAATCTCAATCGCCATTCCAACAGACAACCCTGTAAGTCCTCAAGCCAAACCCTATAACAGGCGAGTCTACCTATGAAAAAGACAATTTCATACCAAATCGATCTTGCGAACCCCCGGATCATCCTCTTTTGCGCCATCTTCCTCCATCTGGTACAAATCGTGAGATCATTACTCGTCCTCGTTGTTGATCTTCATTTTAAAGCTAAAGAGGATCTTGCTCCTCCTCCTCGAAGTCGTGACAGTAAGCGCCTTGGGCGATCTCGGTAGTCTCCTGAGTCGAAGAGTCCATGCTTCAGTTTTTGGGGCATAGAGATGGAGAGAGACTTAAAGAGGCCAAGCTGATGATTTTTGGGTTGGGGGGGCGAATGTGTGAGAGAGAGAGAGAGAGAGAGAGAGAGAGAGAGAGAGAGAGAGAGAGAGAGAGAGAGAGATCTGTCCTTATCGCAAGAGGATCTTGCTTCTCCTCGAAGTTGCGACGACAAGCGCCCTAGTGATCTCGGCGGGCTCTTAGTTGAAGATGACACACTTCAATTTTTGGGGGAGAGTGGAGAGAAGTTGAAGAGGCCAGGCTACTTTTTCTGGGGAAATAAAGAGATAATGATGTTTTCACAGTTTTTGTTTCCCAACGCATTTCCCCGTCCCCCCATTTAAGTTTTTCCACTATACATTTTCACAACATCTCATCTAAACCCTTGATTTTTCAAGATTAAATCTCAGCCATCTTTCTATCAACCCCTTTGTCCTAGTCAGCTTGTCCTAGTCAGCCCTAGGATTCAAAAAACACTGTCAAATGTAATATATATATATATATCCAAGAGAATTTCAATAATAATCATGAGCATATCATAGCATATAATAAACATAAGGAAAATGATATTCTAGAGTTTAGATTCACACATAATACCTAATTCTCTCCTAAGCATCACAAAAGAGTCTTCCTTGAGTGGCTTGGTGAAAATATCAGCAATTTGGGTTTGGGTGTCGATGTACACTAGACAAACATCCTTCTTGAGGACATGATCATTAATGACATGCTGCCTAATATCAATGTGTTTAATACGAGAGTGTTGTACTAGGTTCTTGGAGAGACATATAGCACTCTGGTTATCAACCATGATTGGACATGTACCATAATCAATATCATAGTCCTCAAGTGTTTGTCTCATCCATAAGACTTGTGCAAAAACTAATCCGGTGACGATATATTCTGCTTTGGTTGTGGAAAGAGATACCAAAATTTTTTCTTGGAGAACCAAGGCACAAGGGAATTTCCTAAGAAATGGCAAGTGCTGCTAGTACTTTTCCTATCGGGTTTACATCCGGCAAAATCGACATCACTAAATGAAACTAGTTTATAAGTGCATGAATTATGATAAAATAGTCCATATTAAAGTGATTAGTTTAGATAACAGAAAATCCATTTGACTGTAATCAAATGTGATTGTTTTGGTTGTGATTGATAATGTGCACATAAGCATACCGAAAATATAATATCGGGTCTACTAGCGGTAAGATAGAGTAAAATACCTATCATACCTTGATAATGTTGACGAATGTCAATATCCATTCCACGTTCATCTTTATCAAGATGCATTGTCGTGCTCATAGGAGTATGCTTGGATAAAGTGGTTCCCATTCCAAAGCGCTTGATCAATTCCACAGTGTCCTTAGTTTAGTGGATGAAGATCCCTTGCTCCAATTGACGGATTTGAAGTCCTAGAAAGTAGGTGAGCTCTCCCATGTGGCTCATCTCAAATTCATCTTGCATAGACTTAACAAACTCTTGACAAAGTGTAGAGTTGGTAGAACCAAATATAATGTCATCATTATATGCTTGAATTAATAAAATGTCATGATCAAAATACTTAGTGAAAAGTGTTGAATCGACATCACCCATTTGGAAACCCAAATCAATGAGAAAATTCTTTAGTCGATCATACCATGCTCTAGGATCTTTTCTTAATCCATAAAGGGCTTTCTTGAGTCTAAACACATGATTTGGAGATTTTGCATCTATGAACCAGGTGGTTGTGAAATCATATACTTCTTCAACAACAAGTACTTTCAAAAATGCACTTTTCACATTGTTAAGGCCAAAATTGACCAGCACAGTTGTCAAGCTGACGGGTACTCGGAGCACTGAGCTAGAGCCTTGTCAGCCGTTGAGGTGGGACCCTTGGTTGGAAGAACCAGGGTCAGATGATTGTAGCTGAGGGTGACACGACCTTCGATCGACCCACTGATGACCGTCGCGTCGATCGTTCAAGGTTGAAGGGTCAAGCGTCGGCCTTCAATGTTGGACATCGATCGCTGGTCTGCAACACAGGGAGTCGTTAAGGGGGTCAGATCTGGGTTCTGATCCAAATCCCCTCCGATGCCTAAGTTAGTAGGGAACTTTAAGAAGAGAGGGAGCTTGGTGTAGCTGAGATCGACCCACGGAGGTTCGTCTCTAGACTAACGACGCAAGCTCGATGTAAAGTGGTAAAGTGAGAAGATAGAGTTCTATGTCTTAAATCTCGTACCTTGAAGATGGACCCTCCTTACCTTCGTTTGTCAGCCTATTTATAGGCAGCTCCTTCTTGATGATGTATAACTGTCCCTCATTGATCAAGGCACGATCTTCTCCGAGATTCGAGTTAACGGCTGCCCATTTACTCGATCGTCATAACTCTGCCCCAATTATATCGGTGGGAGTCCATTGGTTAGGAAGAGCTCAACTGAGTCTCACGCCGACTCCATCTCGTTGGTGGGCCCTGGGCCGTGATTGGGCCTCAATTATCCAATGCTGTTTTGTGGGCCTACCTGTGCATCAACATTGGCCACCATCATTCGTTCTTGAGAGATAACGCTGATCGAGGCCGGATGATGAGTACTATCATTAAATGGGGCACGGCACTCGGAGCAACTGATTTGATTCATGCCGCCAAAACTTATCGCCTTCTGTTGATCTTAAACGTTGCTTTTGGCGAGTTCCCGACACGTGTCGGCAATTGGGAACTGAGCTAGCGAAATTTCCTTGCAAAAAAGAAACCGGAGTTGTGAAGCCAAGGGTTTTTGTGCTCCTATCTCTTGGTAACTAGAGAAAATCCACTCTTCTTCTCCTTGCTTCCAGCGACCAAAAATGGCAGGCGTGGCATATAGAGATTTGACTTCGGAGATGGAGATGGCTTATGAGAAAGACCGGAAGAGGAAGAGGGTTGAGGAGGAGGAGGAAGCGGAGCATTTCCTTCTGGACTTAGGGCAGGCTAGAGGCTCCTCAAGTGAAGCTGTGGGGGCTCTAAAGGCGGCTCCTTCTGATCCTCGAGGTGGGGCTGAGTCCTCTGCCATCCTTCCAATCGACAGGTGGCCATATGAGGACATTGTTCCTCCGGTACCTTCCGTCGGCCTCATCCCTTCAAAGTTCGGCCACCTTTTGCTGTCGAATCGCATGTCGGCCGGCCATCCTGTGGAGACTCAGGGTGAGCCCTATCGGCCCCCGCTCTTCGTGGGGAGGGACGAGTCGGCCCTCCTGGACTTTGGGACGGGGGCCCGTCTGGCAGAGAATATCACTCTACCAAGGGATTTCGACTTCCTACAGGTGGTCGATCGTGAGACGATGGCCAACTACTTTGTTCGTAGTGGTCTTCAGGTTCGTTGCCACTGGGCCTTCCTTGTATACTTCCCTTTCCTTTTCGCTGATTGTTGTTCCTTACAGGTGACCCTTTTCGGTGCATGTCTGCGTCGTAGGGTCCTCGACCTGATAGAGGGGCAGCACCGGCGGGTGGCTGCCGAGCACCAGGCCTCTGAGCTCAGAGCTCAGGTGAGGAAGTTGGAGAAGGATTTGGGGACGACCATGTCTGCCAAGGCCATGTCAGATTAGGCGATCGCAGAGGCGAAATCTAGCTATGCCTCCGTGTCCATCATAGGAAGCAGGCAGAAGTACATTGGAGGAGAAAGCGATATCAACTCTGTGCTGAGATTGAGGCATCGAGGAAGGAGGTTGCCGATCTTCAGGTCAAGCTTCTTGAGAAGGGGAAAGAGGTCGATGCTAATAAGGCTCGGACCACCTCCAAGATGGATAGGGTGGCAAGAGCGATAAAGGACCTTTTTACACCCGACGACGCCTTGTCTTCCTAATTTTTTATGAATCATCGCTTTTGTAAGACCACTCTAGAGCGAGTTGTATATAACTGCTCAAAATTGAATGAAAAGAATTTTTGCAAACGTTTCGTGTTTGTTCTTTTTGGAGTGTTTCCTGAAATTCTTATCAGTGTTTAGTGATCACTCCATATTTTACACTTTTTTCCCGCATGTTTGCATGCCATTTAGATCGCCCAAATCATGTTTTCACGATATATCGACGAAATTGCGATGCTTTTCACGATTTGTTGTTTTTGTCGTATTTCAGGAGATTTGGAGCGATTTGGAGTGATCTCGAGATAAGCCTACTCCAGAGTGTCGCCGACGACCTCCCCGAGGGGTATTTAGCCATTGGAGAGGAGCGGAAGAAGAAAGAACGTCGCAGGAGCGACGAGGAGGCCAAAACAAGCTGTTTGGGCATTTTTGGTGTCTCACTCGGCCGAGTGAAGGAGTCACTCGGCCGACCAGCGAGACACCGCTCGGCCGACCGGATCGGACACGTTTTATATGTGCACTCGGCCGAGCATCGGAAGCCACATCGGCCGAGTGACGAGATCCCGTCCGCCCGAGTGGCACTCAGACGAAGCCCATCAAAAATCGCCAACTTACTGTTTTTCGTCTGCCTGAGCTTCAGAAGACCCACTCGGCCGAGTGGAAAATGCCGACCGCCCGAGTACCAAGAAGCCGTCGGCCGAGTGACGACAACTCACTCGGCCGAGCGACTCCCGAAGTGAAGACCCCCGAAGGCCCGGACTTACTGGAAATTTACAGGGTTTGTCACTCGGCCGAGTGACTTTTGTCACTCGGCCGAGTGCGACGCGCTGCCTATAGCGAAAATTGCGGATTTCAGGCTGCGCAGGGGCATTTTGGTCACAGTTTTTTGGACGATTTTGGGGGGTATTTAACCCCTGTTTTTACCCTAGGTTAGGGAGCTTTTCTCTTTACTTTTTGCAGCTTTTTAGATTAACTTTTAGCTTTATATTTTTGTGATTGGAGAGGAGAGAAAAGTTGATTTTTGTTGGATTCATTGAAGAACTCTATTGGTTTGCATCTCTCCCCTCTAAAAATACTATTTTTATTTCATATTTGAATATTGTGATGAATTCTTTTATTATTTCTATTGATTATTCTTGTATTTGTGTTATGAATTGTGAGTAGTCCACACGTCTTGGGGCGTGGGGATGAATCCTACTAGCCCAATTTCAGATTTGTGATGAATTGGTAGGAATTTTGCTAGAATTGCCTATTAGGGTTAGTTTGGGATCGATTTACTACGGATAGCTAGGTATTCATATCAATTGGGATTTGCAAGAGATTGGATCCCAATCCGATAGGAAACCCTAGAAATCCGAATTGGGTTGGAATCGAATTTCCGTAGTATCGGTTTGCAAGAGATTGGACCGATACTAGGGTTCTCGGTTGCAATTCCGTGCCGATACCCGTTTGCAAGAGATTGGACAGGTAGGAACTATCCCAACCTAGGTCGTGGCCCGAGTTTGCACGAGAGTGGGCTCGGGGCGCGATTGAACGATGATGTTGATCCTAATGCTAGCTTGCATAGGCTAGGGTTTGCAAGAGATTGGACCCGAACCTAGGATAGCTATAGACCGGCAACAGCGCGAGAGCATGAGCTTGGTTCTACATTCAGTTGCAACTAGTTCATCCGAGATTCTACCCTAGCAATTTTGATACCAATGAATCGCATTGACGAGATACGGTGAGTTGCGAGGATTCCCCATCCCCTAGGCGTCTTTTATTTGATTTGATATCTTCATACTTTGTCTGACGATTGTGACAAGATCGCCAAAGGCAAAATTCTCTCTTTTCCGTTCTTAATAGCCAGGTTGTTCGGAGCAAGCACTTTCATTCGTCCTCCCTGTGTTCGATAACCCGCTCGCCGCTACACCGTGCGCTTGCGGTAAAAATACACGGTCGCACTTTTGGGTTACATTCCGGAGCGATCAAGTTTTTGGCGTCGTTGCCGGGGAGGGCATTTTGACGGTGTTCGGCATCGACCACCCGGGAGAATGGAGGATGCAATGTCGACAACAGAACTCAGTCAGGAAGATTATGACTCCTTCACAGACCTCCTTAAGGAGCTTGTCGACGAGGTCCACGCTACCGGGACTTTCGCTATCGATATCAAGGATCCCAACGAACAACTGTTTGCTAGTTTTGTGATGGACCAAGTCTCCCCGGATGGGACTATAGGGGGAAATGTCAGAGTTGATGTGATCGACGACAAGTTATATTTCGAAGACGGTAGAACAAATGTCGAAGAACACTATACTCTCGAAGAATCCTTCGAGCAAACCGACGTTCAGGGAGTTACACTCTATGACGCTCACTCTTGCTTTTATGAATCGTCTGATGTGTTTCTTGATTCAAGGCACGAACCAGAGCAGAGTGAAAGCTTCGACGATGCTGGCACAGAATCGGAGAGCGCCTATTTCGATGCATCGTCCTCACTAAGTAGTGAGTCTGAGTCTTCGCAAGAGAGCGCGCCACCTGAACATGAACTAAACCCAGATGACAAGGAAGAAGCCAAACTCATGCGAGCTGATGAAGTAGAAGGAGCAGCACCTCTTGAGGTAGAACTTAAACAGTTACCTCCGAATCTAAGGTATGCCTTTTTGGGTAATAAATTAACTTTCCCGGTGATAGTCAATTCCCACCTCACGCAAGATCAACTTGAAAAAATCCTAGACGTTCTTAGGAGCCACAAAGATGTCCTTGGCTACACTATCTCCGATCTAAAAGGGATAAGCCCTAGGCTTTGCACACATAGGATCCATTTGGAGGATACCGACGCCACCTCCATAGAGCCTCAAAGGAGGTTAAACCCGAATATGAAGGAGGTGGTTAAAAAGGAAATCCTAAAATTGCTCGACGCCGGTATCATTTATCCCATCTCTGATAGCAGATGGGTTAGCCCCGTTCACGTCGTCCCCAAGAAAGGGGGGATGACAGTCATAAAAAATGAAAAAGGTGAGCCCATATCTACACACACCGTCACGGGATGGCGAATGTGCATTGACTATAGAAAACTAAATAAAGCTACCCGAAAGGACCATTACCCATTTCCCTTCATTGATCAAATGCTTGAACGCCTAGCTAAACATAAATACTTCTGCTATCTAGATGGGTATTCGGGATTCTTCCAAATCCCTTTGCACGAAGCTGACCAAGAAAAGACCACTTTTACTTGTCCCTATGGTACCTATGCCTACCGAAGGATGCCGTTTGGTCTTTGTAATGCTCCCGCCACCTTTCAGAGGTGTATGACATCCATATTTTCCGATTACATTGAAAATATTATGGAAGTTTTTATGGATGATTTTTCGGTTTATGGAAGTGAGTTTGACTCTTGTTTGGCCAACCTTACTAAAGTCCTTAAAAGGTGCCAACAAAACAATCTCACTCTAAATTGGGAGAAGTGCCACTTCATGGTCACTGAAGGTATAGTTCTTGGGCACCTTGTTTCCTCGAGAGGAATTGAGGTAGATAAAGCAAAGATTGAGGTAATCGAATAACTCCCTCCTCCTATTAATGTCAAGGGCATTAGAGGCTTCCTTGGTCATGCGGGGTTTTACCGCCGCTTCATCAAGGATTTCGCCTCGATTGCCCGACCACTTACTTCCTTGCTCGCTAAAGATACTCCTTTTATTTTTTCAGGGGAATGCTTGCAAGCCTTCAACACCTTGAAGGAAGCACTAGTTTCCGCGCCCATCATACAACCACCGGATTGGAGCCTTCCCTTTGAGTTAATGTGCGATGCTAGAGACCAAGCCATTAGAGCGGTATTGGGACAAAGGAAAGATAGGAAGCTTCATGCGATATACTATGCGAGCAAGACAGATGACGCGCAGAAAAACTACACAACTACCGAAAAAGAGCTTCTAGCGGTCATCTATTCCATCGAGAAGTTTCGTTCCTACCTCCTTGGTTCCAAGGTGATTGTCCACACCGACCATGCGGCGTTGAAATATCTCTTGAACAAGAAGGAGGCCAAGCCTCGGTTAATTAGGTGGATACTCTTGCTGCAAGAGTTCGATTTGGAGATCAGAGACAAAAAGGGTACGGACAATGTCGTGGCGGACCATTTATCTAGGCTTATTCGCGACAAGGAGGACGAGAGTTTGCCTATCGACGACACATTCGTGGATGAGAGGCTATACGCCGTAAGGACCGGAGAAGTACCTTGGTACGCGGACTTCGTCAATTACTTGGCTTGTGGAATTAAACCGCATGGGATGCCCGCGCACCAAAAGAGGAAATTTTTGCATGAGGTCCGTAGCTATTTTTGGGAAGATCCTACCTCTTCAAGATATGCAAAGATAGCGTTATTCGGAGGTGTGTTTCTAAGGAGGAGGTAACATCTATCATTTTGCATTGCCACGGGATGCCTTGCGGGGGACATCACGCCGCCTCTAAGACAACCACTAAGATCTTGCAGAGCGGATTCTTCTGGCCAACAATGTTCAGAGACACCCACGCCTTTGTAAAGGGGTGCGATAGATGCCAACGGACTGGGAATATCTCCAAACGCAATGAGATGCCAATGAGGCCCATCCAAGAAATTGAGCTTTTTGATTGTTGGGGAGTAGACTTCATGGGACCATTTCCGTCAAGCAATGGTAATAAATACATCCTACTGGCCGTTGACTATGTCTCCAAATGGGTGGAGGCAATCACCACCCCTACTAATGATGCAAGGGTCGTCTCTAAGTTCTTCAAGCAGAATATCTTCCCACGCTTCGGAGTGCCTCGTACCTTGATAAGCGACAGGGGAGCCATTTCATAGAAAACAAGTTTGAAGCCATGCTAAAGAAGTACGGGGTAAACCATAGAGTTGGCATGGCATATCACCCCCAGACAAGCGGCCAAGTGGAAGTCTCAAATAGAGAGATCAAGCAAATCCTCGAGAAGACAGTGGATCGATCTAGAAAGGATTGGTCAATAAAGTTAAACGATGCTTTATGGGCATATCGCATGGCCTTTCGCACTCCCATCAGCACCACACCGTTCCGACTTGTTTATGGGAAAGCTTGCCACTTGCCGGTAGAGTTGGAGCACCGCGCATATTGGGCCATCAAGACCTTTAATTATGATTACAAGAGTGCGGCGGTGAGGTGACTCTTAGACATCAACGAGCTTGATGAGATAAGGAGAGACGCCTACGAGAGCTCGAGAATTTACAAAGAAAGGACCAAGATTCTCCACGATGCACGCATAACCGTCACAGACTTCAAGGTAGGAGACAAGGTCTTGCTATATAATTCCCGGCTCCGATTATTCCCCGGTAAGTTGAGGTCGCGTTGGTCCGGACCTTTCACCATCAAGCACATACAACCGGGAGGGGCTTTTGAGTTGGAAAGCAAGGACGGAGCCACATTCAAGGTAAATGGTCAGAGGCTCAAACATTATTCCGAGGGAGTCCCAACGGGCGAAACCAATAGAATATATCTTCTCAAAAGACGGCCGGATGATCTTTCAGACCTCCTTGACGAGGTTATTGAAGAAGCGATCCCCCATTCGATCGGCGCTCTATTCAAAGAAGATTTCGAAGAAGGCCCGGATTTGGACCAAGAAGAGAAGAAAAATGAATCCCCCGACGTTTCTGCTGAAATTGATGAAGGCGACGCTGATGTCGCAAGGATCCGAGAGCTCTACAAGCTCTCAAAATTAAAGTCTCCGAAGAAAGCTCCGCCGGCACGGAAATCGGCGTCACCGGTGAAGCCGAGGACTGGAGCAAATGATAGCTTGGGGGAGCCACCCCCCAACACTATTTGAGACGAGGGACCACCGAGGGAGAACACACCGCCACAACTTCTGAATCCAAGCGTTCTCCCCGGAAAGTTTGACGGGTGCATCTCATATGCACCAAACATCCCGCGTTAATTGAAAATCATAGGGGGTCGAGCTCACGACCTTAAACGAGCGCTTTTCGGGAGGCAACCCAACGGTTATAGATTTATTTTTACTTTTTCTTTATTTTTGTTTTAGAAATTTTTAGTTTTTTGAGTCGTTCGCCCAAAAATTTTGTGATAACGGGTCCTATTTTTCTTGACAGGAGACGAGGAGCACTCCAGGAAGGCGCTCGATGCTTAGGAGGAAGATGAAATCGACGGGAGGAAGAAAAACAGAGTTTAGAGCCCTAACGAAGCCAAACAGCAGAAAACAAAGCTCACTCGGCCGAGCATACTAGTCACTCGGCCGAGCACACAAGTTCGTCCGGCCGAGCCGCTCACGAACGAGGGAAGTCTGATGTACCCAACTCTCTGTTTATTTTTCCGATTTCAGTATAATTGCCACTCGGCCGAGTATATATATTCACTCGGCCGAGTAAAACTGATACACTCTTAGGGCGAGTCTTGCCGAGTAGCTTGAGCCACTCGGCCGAATGGACTTACTCCACTCAGCCGAGGTTGGCAAGGCCACTCGGCCGAGTCATTAGCGGGGGAAAATTTCCCAAACATTTTCCGTTGAGTTCACTCGGCCGAGCGACCTAGTCACTCGGTCGAGTCGTAACTTTTGCTATAAAAAGGGGCCGGGGGGCGCATTTTTCGAAACGAACTAAACCGATCACGCCCCGACCTTTCGTATCCCCAGCGCCCGAACCCCTCGCTCGCTCGCCCGATCGCTGACCCCGCGCCGCCGCTCGGCCGCCCTTCGCCGGCTGAGCCACCGCCGCACCGCGCCCGAGTCGTCGCCGGCGGCCACTGCTCCGGCCGACTCCGGTAACCCCATTTTTAGCATGTTTTCTCCTCTTTTGTGTATTTTTCGAGGATCCATGTATCTAACGAACCCCAAACCCAAATTAATTTCAATTTCTATCTATTATACCCCTAATGCCCCATACGTACTGAATATTACTCGCTGATATCTCCATTTCATGCGCAGGTTATATTTGGGAGCTTAGGGGAGCCCAGGGGACCTTCCAGGGACTGATTTGGGCTTCGTGGAGGCGTCGTCTTCGCACGCTTCCATAGCTTTGCTCTCGCGGCGTGTCGTGGTACATTCCTTTCTTTATTTTATGCACGCCGCATTTTCATTGGTTTTGGTGAGCGCTCGGGACCCATATGCCGCCCCGGACACGGCCGAGGTCGAGGAGAGCTTCCGCCAAGCGGAAGCTGTCGGATGATGCCGGCCCCTCCCACGAGGTGGAGGACTCTCCTCCGCCTACTCCACCACACCACATTCACCCAGCACAGCCTGCAGGCCCTGCACACCCCACACAGCCTGCAGGGCCCGCACAGCCCGCACAGCCACTCCTTGCCATCCCACAGCCCGTACCACCGCCTCCGGCTCCACTTGTCGGGCCGCTGGGGATCACGTTCCGAGACGATGCACACCGCGCCGTCTTCGAGCGTATCTCCCAGCGCTCGATCGTACCCTCCAGGTTCGCACACCTTGTTGACCTAGGACGCCTGGGGGTACTCGAGGGGATGCTCACGTTGTACGACAATGTGGGCTGGTGAGATTTCTTCCAGGTGTCGGCGGACACGTTTGTCCGTCCGACACTTGAGGTTCTTAGTTCGATCGCCCGGACCGACGAGGGATGCTCGTTTCGGTTCATGGACCGAGAGTGCCAGGTCACTCTCGGTATGATGAGAGCTTTCTTCTCGTGGCCCGACGTCCCCGGGGCCGACCGTGGTTACGCCCCCACACATATCCCCCCACCTTCCTTCGACGCCGGCGCCTTCTGGGCCCGGATTACGGGTCTTCACGCTGCCTTTGACCCTAGTAGGGCCAAGGCCTCGGCCATCGTCCACCCTTGCCTCCGTATAGCTCAGCGCCTCATGGCGACTACCTTTTTGGCCAGATATGAGCCGGGCACGATGTCCACGCCGGAGCTCTATATGCTCTACGCGATGACACGGCCCAGAGCTCTATCTAGGGAGGGCGATGAGTTGGTCCCCGCCGTCGTGATTGATGTCGTGGCTTGGTTTTTGGACCGCATCATCGTATCGGTGGGCGCTCGCTCATCGATATGCTGCGGCGGCCTGATCACCTTGCTCGCCCTTATGACCGGCGAGGACTTTCCTGACGACCTACGACGAGCACCGGGCCCCACTTCACTGTCCATAGATGTTATGGCCCGGATGAAGATGCTTCGTCCGCACGGTGAGCGACACTGGGTCTGGCTGCACGGCCCCTTCGGTGCCGATTACATGATTCTTCCGAGCCCAGCTCGGACTCAGATTGCACCGGCCCATGTGGACTGGCTCCCGGCGATGGATCTTCTGATCCCTGCCGCTTACGTGCTCGAGGCTGAGGAGGCTGAGCAGGCCCACGCTGCCCACGCTACCCCCGCAGACCCTATCGCACCTGCTGAGCCTGCTGCCCCTGTTGACCCAGTGGCCCCTCAGCCTATCCCTGATATTTCTGCTGCTCCCGACACCTCTGTCAACACTTCTGTCGGTGTCTGGAGTACCCTAGCTGAGCCCACCTCCACTGCTCCCACGCCTGCCACCACCACCACTGGCCCTCTGTCTGCCGAGCCCGTTTCCTCTGCCCCACCCGAGCGCCCGCCGACTATAGTTGAGAGCGAAGAGCCCTCTTTTGCCACCACCGTGGAGACCTTGGTCTCTACCTCTGTCTCCACCGCTGCTGTATTTTCTGAGAGTGTCGTGGCGTCTGTCCACACTTCTGTGTCACCGACCTCTCTGGCCGCCTCGTCGCCACTTTTGCACTCCTCTTTCGTTGCTGCTGCCTCCACTTCTTACCGTCCTGCTCGGCCTCACACTGAGGCCAGGCCCACATTTGCGAGCGCAGCACCTTTCGTTCCCTTCCCTGCTGAGCCCATCACCTATGCCACCAGAGTCCGCCAGCCCCGACCTGCACATCACAGACCGGTGCGTCCCTCTGCACCACCTCCCCCCGACACTGTACTTCAGAGCATTCGTGCTCTCGAGGGGGCGGTGAGTGGCCTCAGAGGTGACCTTAGGACCCTATCCTCCACCGTCTCCGCGATGGCTGGCCGCTTCGACCTGCTTCCGCACATTCACTACTGCCTTACCCAGGTCCTAGATCGGCTCCCCCGCGTACCCACACCCACAGCCACCCAGTAGGTCCCCACCCCCACTCCTGCACACACCCAGCCTGCTGCCACTTCCACACCCACACCCTCTCAGCAGTCTGTTCCACCACCACCACCTCCTCCTCCGCCTCAGGACGGGGACGGTGCAGCACCACCTTCTTAGGCACCCTTGATGCCATCGATTCCTTTTGCCGTTGTGTTGCCCATCTCTGCTGGGTCCTGTTGATTTTTGCCCACCCCACCCTCCCCTCACTGTTCTGGATTCACATTTTGATTATATGTTTATATATCTTTTTGGGAGAGAGGGAGAGATTTTGGTGTCACACCTTTATATCTGTATCACTCCTATATCTGCATGCATCATGTCCGCATCATATTTTTCGTTTCTTTATTTTCTTTTATTTTTCCTCATGCATGCATCCTCACCTGCCCCTCATATTACTCGTCTCTCGGTGTGCCACACTTCGCACATTGAGGACACTGTGCCATTTAGCTTGGGGGAGTGAGTTCTCACGTTCTTTTTGATTTACCACCTTTATTTTTAGTTTTTTCACGCCATTTTCCGCATTTGCACTCGTTTTCATCACTTTTTTTCTTTTATTTTACCATGCATCACGTTTTCCTTATTTTCTTTGTGTGTTGCTTGTAATTAGTTTCATTTTCCCTTTATCTTTATTTCTTTTTCATCTCAGGCTAGAGATGACTTTTCTGTGATGATGATGACGTGGAGTTAGCTTTCTCTATATGCATGCTATATTTGTCATGTCTTAGATTTTATTTCCGATATCATATGCTATGACTTGCTTTGCATTTAGAGATAGTAACCCACACTTTTTCCACATGAAAATGGATGAGATTTTATTATTAGCTGAGTCTGAATATTCATATGTATGCTATCGCAGAAAACACACCAAGATTCACGAATTGAATGCTTATATTTGGAGTACCGTTTTCTTTTCCTATATCACTTCTATATGCATGATTTGTACATTTCACTTCAGGATGATTGAATGATGTTAGATATGATAAATCTGGATTAGTTAGCTTTTTTGTGATCGAAACTGAGTAGATTAGATTACCCTGCTGAAGTTGTCGTGCACGTCTTATAGAGTGAACCGAGAGATATATTTATTTCTTTCTCCATAAATCTTGAACATCATTTCTCTATTTTAAAATCATTGGTGAATCTCCCCTTAGCGATTCTATTATATGGCATTTCCCCCGCTATTAATTCCTAGCTCCAAATTTCCCAAAGACAAAGAAAAAGCAAAAAAAAGAAGAAAAATTCTTGTATATCCTTATTTCTCTTTGAGTTGGGATCATTGTGTTTATATGCCATTTGAAAAAAAAAGAGAGAGAAAAAGAAAAAGAAAAAAGAAAAGAAAAAAGAAAAGAAAAAAAAGAGAAAAGAGAAAAATCTCAATAAACGATCCCATCTCATGATCTCTCTTTCTTCCCTCTTTTTGTTTTTTATTTTTGTTGCTTTTGGAGCTTTATCGAAATGGGGATGTAAATATTTTTTATGCCACCACGCTTATAGATAAGCTTGGGGGAGGGAATCCATTGATGTGTGAGAGAGTGACTACTTGATGTTGCACGACAACCTAGGCTAAGTAATATTCTATACTCGGTGAGATTTTTTTTAGCTTTACGAAGTCCAGAAATCTATGCCTAGCACTCATTTCATGAAATCCTTGCTTATCTATTCTTTCTATTCTACGGTGTGATATTCTTATACTCCTCATAGAAAGCGTTCAATTGAAAAGTGCGTGATCTGCGATTTGTATACCGCTTTAAATGATTTAGACGATGTTAATTCTAAAATTATTCCGTCTTTCATGATTATATCATTGTTCGTGGGTTATCTATTTCTATTTGCACCTTTATACTATGATATCGAAATAAAATTCTTTGACATGTGTTTGACATTCGGTGCATGATATATGATTAAGCAAAACCCACGTCCTGAGAAAACGATCTAGCAGCTTCCCTCCTTCTTTCTTCTTTCTTCTTCGTCTTTTTTTAGTTTTCCATTTTTCCGCCGTTTTCGTTTTCGAAATCCACCGGGTTCGCCTTTTACTTATCTTCCTCGAGGACGAGTAAGAGGTAAGCTTGGGGGATTTTGATCACTCCATATTTTACACTTTTTTCCCGCATGTTTGCATGCCATTTAGATCGCCCAAATCATGTTTTTCATGATATATCGATGAAATTGCGATGCTTTTCACGATTTGTTGTTTTTGTCGTATTTCAGGAGATTTGTAGCGATTTGGAGTGATCTCGAGATACGCCTACTCCAGAGTGTCACCGACGACCTCCCCGAGGGGTATTTCGCCATTGGAGAGGAGCGGAAGAAGAAAGAACATCGCATGAGCGACGAGGAGGCCAAAACAAGCTGTTTGGGCATTTTTGGTGTCTCACTCGGCCGAGTGAAGGAGTCACTCGGCCGACCAGCGTGACACCGCTCGGCCGACCGAATCGGACACGTTTTATATGTGCACTCGGCCGAGCATCGGAAGCCACATCGGCCGAGTGACGAGATCCCGTCCGCCCGAGTGGCACTCAGACGAAGCCCATCAAAAATCGCCAACTTACTGTTTTTCGTCTGCCTGAGCTTCAGAAGACCCACTCGGCCGAGTGGAAAATGCCGACCGCCCGAGTACCAAGAAGCCGTCGGCCGAGTGACGACAACTCACTCGGCCGAGCGACTCCCGAAGTGAAGACCCCCGAAGGCCCGAACTTACTGGAAATTTACAGGGGTTGTCACTCGGCCGAGCGACTTTTGTCACTCGGCCGAGTGCGACGCGCTGCCTGTAGCGAAAATTGCGGATTTCAGGCTGCGCAGGGGCATTTTGGTCACAGTTTTTTGGACGATTTTGGGGGGTATTTAACCCCTGTTTTTACCCTAGGTTAGGGTGCTTTTCTCTTTACTTTTTGCAGCTTTTTAGATTAACTTTTAGCTTTAGATTTTTGTGATTGGAGAGGAGAGAAAAGTTGATTTTTGTTGGATTCATTGAAGAACTCTATTGGTTTGCATCTCTCCCCTCTAAAAATACTATTTTTATTTCATATTTGAATATTGTGATGAATTCTTTTGTTATTTCTATTGATTATTCTTGTATTTGTGCTATGAATTGTGAGTAGTCCACACATCTTGGGGCGTGGGGATGAATCCTACGAGCCCAATTTCAGATTTGTGATGAATTGGTAGGAATTTTGCTAGAATTGCCTATTAGGGTTAGTTTGGGATCGATTTACTACGGATAGCTAGGTATTCATATCAATTGGGATTTGCAAGAGATTGGATCCCAATCCGATAGGAAACCCTAGAAATCCGAATTGGGTTGGAATCGAATTTCCGTAGTATCGGTTTGCAAGAGATTGGACCGATACTAGGGTTCTCGGTTGCAATTCCGCGCCGATACCCGTTTACAAGAGATTGGACGGGTAGGAACTATCCCAACCTAGGTCGTGGCCCGAGTTTGCACGAGAGTGGGCTCGGGGCACGATTGAATGATGATGTTGATCCTAATGCTAGCTTGCCTAGGCTAGGGTTTGCAAGAGATTGGACCCGAACCTAGGATAGCTATAGACCGGCAACAGCGCGAGAGCGTGAGCTTGGTTCTACATTCAGTTGCAACTAGTTCATCCGAGATTCTACCCTAGCAATTTTGATACCAATGAATCGCATTGACGAGATACGGTGAGTGGCGGGGATTCCCCATCCCCTAGGCATATTTTATTTGATTTGATATCTGCGTACTTTGTCTGACGATTGTGACAGGATCGCCAAAGGCAAAATTCTCTCTTTTCCGTTCTTAATAGCCAGGTTGTTCGGAGCAAGCACTTTCATTCGTCCTCCCTGTGTTCGATAACCCGCTCACCGATACACCGTGCGCTTGCGGTAAAACTACACGGTCGCACTTTTGGGTTACATTCCGGAGCGATCATTTAGATATGTGTGCATGTGTGTGGCCCCTCAACGGCGTAAGTTTAGTTGACTTGGCTCGTCGGAGTGTCGTGACACCATCTGACAGGAATTCTCTCGAAGTGGTTTTCGGTGGCGAGGGACATGGTCCCTTCAACTTATGGCCGACGATGGTCGAGAGTCATTCAGTGGAAAGGGTGACCCCTTGGCTTACGGCTGACAATCGAGGGTCAAGGGTCATTTGGTGGCGAGGGACGTGGTCCCTTCGACTTATGGCTGATTATGGTCGAGAGTCGTTCAATGGCAAGGGTGACCCCTTGGCTGACGGCTGACGATCGAGGGTCGAAGGTCATTCGGTGGAAAAGGACGTGGTCCCTTCGAGTTATGGCCGATGATGGTCGAGAGTCATTCAGTGGCAAGGGTGACCCCTAAGCTGACGGCTGATGATCGATGGTTGAAGGTTGTTCGGTGGCGAGGGACGTGGTCCCTTCGACTTATGGTCGACAACGGTCGAGAGTCGTTCAGTGGCAAAGGTGACCCCTTGGCTGACGGCTGACGATCAAGGATCGAAGGTCGTTCTGTGGCGAGGGACATGGTTCCTTCTACTTATGGCCGATATGGTTGAGAGTCGTTCAGTGGCAAGGGTGACCCCTTGGTTGACGACTGACGATCGAGGGTCGAGGGTCGTTTGGTGGCGAGGGCATGGTCCCTTCGACTTATGGCCGACGACGGTCGAGTGTTACGACTGACATCGAAGAACGATATACTCTGCATTCATAATGAGCTTGTATAGGACTAAGAAAACGCACGGTCGATTTACCCTTTCAGTACAATCATTGATAATACTTTCGTAGATGTTCCGTATTCCAGGGATGAGGAAGTTCCCTATCATCCAAAATAGAGAGTCGATAGGTGGCAGGACCGAGTACGTCGATCACTGTGTAGAGCCCCTCCCATTTTGCAGCGAGCTTTCCCTGTTTAAGGATCTCGAAAGTGAAAACAGCCTTGCGCAGCACCAAGTCTACCATGCGGAAGCTGCGTTCACAAAATTTTGAGTTGAAGTAGCGGACCAGCGCCTCTTATGTTCGATGAGGGTTGCCAACGCCCGTTCATGGACATCGTCCACCAGTTGTAGGTTGATCTCGAGGGCCTCTGAGTTTCTTTCTTCGTCGCAGTATTGAAGACGGAGCGGTCCCTCATTGACCACGACAAGGACGATGGCCTCGCATCCGTAGGCCAGTATGAAGGGCGTTTTTCCTGTCGAGGTTTTGTGGGTCATTCTGTACGACCATTGTATGCCGAGGATCTCGTCCGGCCAAGTTCCCTCGAACCTGACTATTCTCTTCCGCATGGGCCCAAGGATGATTTTGTTGGCTGATTCTGCCAAGCTGTTTGACTGGGGATGAGTGACGGAGGCGAAGTGCAGCTTGATCTTCAGCTATGCGCAGAAGTCTCTGTTGAATATTGGACTCCCCGGATTTGGTTTTGGATGATGAGCAAACATAAATAATTCATGAACTAACAATTTGTGAGCGCAGTATTGGAGATCGTCGCCAAATTCATGAGAACAATCAAAGCGACATCTCAAGACTTCTCAAAGCACGTATTCATTGCCTAAAGCTTCGTTGAAGCTCTTGGACCGTTTTGGAAGTCATGAAGAATTGATCGAAGCTTTCGAAGACCGTTCCTTAAGGTTTTATTTATAGTATTTTAGCTTTGATCTATATAATGTTAAGCCTTGAGTATATCTTACGATTCTATCTTCATAACGCTCATATCGTAGCTCTAGGATCTTAGTTCAAGTTCATTCTAACTTCCTCGAAGCGTCGTGCTTCGATTCGGACTTGTTTGTGCATATTAGTTGGTACAAGAAGAAGTACTGACCGACTAGATGGTGATCTAGTCGGTCAGAATGTCTTCTTGGACCGACTAGTTTGCTTCCTTAATTTCTTGCACCTTACTGTTTACAGTTAGTCGGTCTACGTTGACTCACCGACCGACTAGTTTGTGAACTAGTCGGTCAGTGATGCTTCTTTGACCGACTAGTTGTGATTTACTGTACATGCTAAATTTCTCCTAAGCTACTGTTTATCGTTAGTCGGTCTAAGAACATTTGATGACTGACTAGTTGACAATCTAGTCGGTCAAATTTTGTTCTTGGACCGACTAAGTCAATTTGTATTCAGACTATTTCACTTTGCCTCTTAGTCGGTCTACGTTCACTGACTGACCGACTAGTTGTGAAACTAGTCAGTCAGAATGTTTTCTTGGACTGACTAGATTTCTAGGTCTGAATTTCTATCTCTTCTCAGTTCCTCACTTAGTCGGTCCATGTTGTTTGACTGACCGACTAGTTGATGAACTAGTCGGTCAGTGGTTGTTCTTTGACCGACTAGTTGCCTCAGATTTCTATCCGTTGGGAATTGACCTAACTTGTTTTTATGGGACCCTATAAATACGAACCTAGGTCATTTCTCTCTAGGTTAGAGCTGCCATTAAGAGATTCATTGAGATTAAAAGAGATAGCCATTCTCACTCATTTCCAATGCTCTCTTCCTCACAAGAAACCCATTCTCTCACTTTCTAGATCTAGAATCCATATTGAGAGAAGCTTGTTCTTGGTGAGCTCTTTAAGCTCTTGCTTGATTCAAGTCTCCAAATCACTCCTAGGCACCTATTGCTGGTCATTTCCTTGGTGCTAGGTCTTGGTGACTTCATCTTCCTCAAATCTTTCCTTTCACCTATTGGGTAAGAAAAACTCAAGGTATAGGATTTTGTGGTAAGATTGTTTATTTCATTATAAACTCATTTATATTGCTTATTGATTCTCTCGGTTGTGAGAGAAGGTTGTGATCCCGGGTTGTGGGATTCACTATTGCCATTGCATGTATGATTTGATCTTGTGAAGGGTTTTCACAAGATATCATAGTGGAAATCTTGGGTTAGGGTTTCTAACCTAAGTATCCGGAGGGGATCCGGGTGGTTGGGACGTAGGATCACCGGGAACAAGTCGGGGAGACTTGGGTGGATCCGAACCCAGTAACATCTTTTATTAGCATTGTTAATTTTGTTGTTGTCATTCAATTTAAGCTTCCGCAAATTGATTTGGTAGTTGTTTGCACTATAATTAGGAATTATACTCCTTGTTATTTTTAAAGTACTATTCACCCCCCCTCTAGTACTTGTGCAGTAGCTTGTAGGGCATTACATTTGGTATCAAAGCCAGATACTTAGCTATGTCTGCCAACGACAACAAGACCGTGCATCCACCTTCCAATTATGACACCTTCAAGAACCGTGAAGGAGCATCTTCGGTGATGGAAGGACATTCCTCTACGAGGCCTCCGTTCTTCAACGGTACCAACTACGGTTACTGGAAATGCCGGATGGAAACCTTCCTCCGGAGTGCATCTCTATGGAGGACCACAATGAAGGAATACATCGAGCCCGAAGAAGAAGACTTTGAGAAATTGACTACCGCGGAGATCGCCGCGGAGGTAAGCAATGCCAAGGCAATGAATGCCTTGCAATGCGCATTGGAGCCCGAGGACTTCAATAAGATATGCACATGTAAGAGTGCATATCAAATTTGGAACTCCCTCCTCATTCTACATGAAGGGACGAGTAGGGTAAGAGACTCTAAACTCGTAGTTGTAAACAAAGATTACGAAATGTTTCATATGCAACAGGGCGAGAAGATGAAGGAATATTATGCTCGCTTCGTTGACATAATAAACGAGTTAGAGGCCCTAGGCAAATCCTACACCCAAAAGGAGAAGTGCTCGAAGCTTATCAAAGGACTTCCTTCTTCTTGGGAGAAACGTACCTTCGCCATCGAGGAAGGTAATGACATGAATAAGTATACCGTAGTTCAATTGATGGGTACTTTGATGTCATACGAGGTACGCAAAGATAGCAAGGTGAAGTTACAAGAAAAGATGAAGTCCTATTTGAACCAAGACGCGCCTAAGAAAAAGGCGATTGCATTCAAGGCGGCTTTATCCACCTCTACCGATGATGAGGACTCGGAAGAAGAAATGGACATGGAATCCATTGCACTCATGGCAAAGAAGTTCAATCGCTTCTTCCGAAAGGGTAACTTCAAACAAAAATCTAAATTTACTTCTACTAACGCCTCTCCACCTTTTTGCTTTAAATGCAATAAGCCAAGACACATCAAAGCGGATTGTCCTCAAAACAAGCAAAAGGAGAAGTGGAAGGCGCCGAAATTCGACAAGTCGAAGAAGTACAAAAAGGGGTACAAAAGGGACTTGTCGGAGCAACATTCACCGACTCCGAGGATTCCTCAAGCGGAGAGTCGGACAATGAGAAAGTGGAGCAAGCACACATGTGCTTCATGGCGAGAGAGGAGCATGATCAAGAATCTTCCTCCTCCGATGATAGCGACAACGAAGGCGATGAGGTAACCATGGATGATCTTAGGAATGCTAACTCTCAATTATGGTCTAAATACACTAAATTAGTAAATAGATATACTAAAGTAAAAGATGACCTATCTAGCATTCAAACCTCGCCTAAGACTATCATCACCAACAACGACACCGTTGTTGAAGAGTTAAGAAATGAGATTGTCAATCTCAAATCTAAACTTGAACATGTTAGCATTGAAGATCCGGAAGAACATAGGATAGCAGATTTGACTTCTCAAAACTTGACTTTGAGTATTGAGAATGAGAATCTTAAATCTCGTGTTTATGTGCTCACATCGCAAGTATCAAACTTGGATACTTCTATGCGTTCTCTCAAAGAGAAATATGAGAACACATTAGGCCAAATTAATAAATTCAATAAGGGTAAGGACCATTTGGATAAAATCCTAAGTGACTTACTTCCGGCCAATCACCACATTGGTTTGGGGTATACGATGGGATGTCCATCCAAAGCGGCCACTACTTTTGTTAGGCCAACTTCCGGTGACTCTACGAGTGGTAGCAAACACTCTATTGGTAGTTCATCTACCAATGGTGCTTCCACATCGTCCACACCCTCTTTCGGAAAGAAACCCACTTTGGGTGGACCTCCAAAGAAGGGGCATGCTTATATGTACACCAATACCATGCCACGTAGGAACACACGTCCTACTCCACCGTCTCACACATATGATGATTTTTATGCAACACATTCTCGGGCAAGTGCATACCATGTGAGACACCCTCACGCACGTGTTTCCACACATGCATATGTTCACCCACCTCATCATATGAATAATTCTCGTCGTGCACCATTCCATCATGTTCCGTATGCCTATCCACAACATGCATCACGTAGAAATCAACGTCGCATGCATGCACCCAATAGGATGAGGGCTCCCAAGATTTTCACAATTTGGAGCCCAAAGGACACAAGCATGGATGAAAAACAAGTGTATATGAATGCTTATTTTTCGGATGTTGTGCATAGTAGAAATTATGTGGGGAAGTCTAAGTCCAATTGGACTTGGCTTCCAAAGGTCTAACCTTTGAGGACCCAATGACCTTGGGTACCGTGATATGAAATTCTCTATCTTTAGATACTCAAGGAAAAGAAAAAGAAAAGGAGCAACAAATTTAAATTTAGCTCCAAAGGGAATTGGATACTCGATAGCGGGTGTTCAAAACACATGACGGGTGACGCTCAATTGCTCTCCGGAGTAGTTCCCATTGCAAATGGAAACCGCGTCGTATTTGGAGGCAACGAGAGCGGAACCATCGTCGGTGTTGGTAAAGTGAATAACCCATCTAAACCCTTAATTAGTGATGTATATCTAGTTAATGGTTTAAATCATAATCTTATTTCAATAAGTCAACTTTGTGACAAAGGTTACAAAGTTAGCTTTGCGAAAGGATTGTGTCATATTTCAAATGATAATAATAAATTATTATTTTCCGGCACACGCTATAAAGATATTTATATTTTGGGTCTTCCTAAGTCATATGAACAATGTCTCGTTGCCAACACAAGTGAACAACACTTATGGCATCGACGATTTGGACATATGAACTTTGGAACACTTAATAAGCTTTCAAAATTAAATTCCATTAAAGGTTTTCCGAAGCTCGTTTTTGAAAAGAAAAGTTTTTGTGATTCTTGTCAACGTGGCAAGCTTCCTAAATCTTCATTTAAACCTAAGAAAAGCATTTCTACTAAACGGCCACTAGAGCTATTGCATCTAGATTTATTTGGGCCAACTAGAGTTGCTTCCTTAGGAAATGCAGGATATGGTCTTGTCATCGTCGATGATTATTCTAGATTTACATGGGTATTTTTCTTATGTAATAAAAATGAAGCTTTTGAAAACTTCACAATATTTGTGAAGAAAGTACAAAATCTCATCGGAACCACCATTGTCACTATTCGTAGTGATCATGGGGGTGAATTTGAGAATGAGTCTTTCTCAAATTTTTGTGATGATCTTGGAATTACTCACACGTTTTCTTTCCCTCGCGCACCTCCTCAAAATGGTGTTGTTGAGAGGAAGAATAGAACGCTTGTGGAGTGTGCTCGTACTATGCTCGAAGATAGTCAACTTGGTTATCAATTTTGGGCGGAAGCGGTACACACCGCTTGCTATGTGTTTAATAGAATACTTTTGAGGCCCGGCACCAAACAAACTTGCTATGAATTGTTGTTTGGTAGATTGCCTCAAGTTAAACATTTTCGTGTTTTCGGCGCAAAATGTTTTATTAAAAACACATATGATAATTTGGACAAGTTTGATCCGAGATCAGATGAGGGGATATTTGTTGGGTATTCCTCACGTAGCAAAGCCTACCGGATATACAACAAAAGATCCTCTACGATCGAGGAATCACTTCATGTCTCTTTTAATGAGAATTTTACTACTCCTAGAATTTCAAATGATGATGACTCTATGGATGTTATATGTGATTCGTTTGAAAATTCTAAGTCTATTGATTCAATTGATTCTATTGATACTAACCCGACTAATGAAGTTGTTGAGAATGTTCCTAGTGATCAAGGTATTCCCAAGCGGCTTCATACCGTTCGTGACCATCCCCATGAGCAAGTCATTGGCAATATTCATGATAGAGTCAAGACGAGATCGCAAGTCCACCACTTCGCCAATTGTGCCTTTGCCTCATCGATAGAGCCAAAGAATATAGTTGAAGCGTGCGAAGATAGTGCTTGGATCCTTGCCATGGAGGAGGAACTCATTCAATTCGAGAGGAATGAGGTATGTGAGCTTGTTCCTTTGCCATCGAAGAACCACACCGTCATAGGGACAAAGTGGATCTTCAAGAACAAAACCGACGAAAACCAAGTCGTCGTTCGGAACAAAGCTCGGTTAGTAGCTCAAGGCTATCGACAAGAGGAAGGTATCGATTTCGAAGAATCCTTCGCTCCGGTAGCTAGATTAGAATCAATTAGACTATTATTGTCTTTTGCAAGCCATAAAAACTTTAAATTATTTCAAATGGATGTTAAAAGTGCATTTTTAAACGGAGATGTCATTGAGGAAGTTTACGTTTCTCAACCTCCGGGCTTCATAAATGAAAAATTTCCAAATCATGTTTTTAAACTAAAGAAAGCTCTTTATGGCTTGAGACAAGCTCCTCGAGCTTGGTATGATCGCTTAAAGAATTTTCTTTTGGATTTGAATTTTAAAATGGGAGAAGCCGATTCTACACTTTTTGTTAAGCATGCGAATAATGATATTTTATTAGTTCAAATTTATGTTGATGATATCATTTTCGGTGCTACTAACTTCACTCTTTGCGAAGAGTTTTCTAATGTTATGAAGGAACAATTTGAGATGAGCCACATGGGTGAGCTCAAATATTTCTTAGGTCTCCAAATTCGCCAAATGGACGATGCAATCTTCATCCACCAAACGAAATACACGGTGGAGTTGCTAAAGCGATTTTGAATGGAGAATGCCTCTGAGAAAAAGACTCATATGAGCACTACAACGCATCTTGATAAAGATACGGGCGGAAAAGATGTATAAATTCGTCTATATCGAGGTATGATAGGTAGTTTACTTTATCTTACCGCAAGTAGGCCCGATATTATGTTTGCCGTTTGTATTTGTGCTCGTTATCAGTCTCAACCTAAGGATTCTCACTTAGTAGCGGTTAACCGTATTTTTCGCTATCTAAGTTACACTTTAGATTTTGGATTACTTTATCCGAAATCTAGCACATATGAGTTAGTCTAATATAGTGACCCTGATTATGCGGGATGCAAATCCGACAGGAAGAGTACTAGTGGCACTTGCCATTTTCTAGGAAATTCCCTTGTCTCTTGGTTTTCCAAGAAGCAAAATTCGGTATCACTTTCAACCACCGAGGCGGAATACATTGCCGCCGGTGCCGCTTATGCTCAGGTTCTTTGGATGAGACACACACTGAAGGATTTTGGTATTCATTGTGATACTAGCCCTATCATGGTGGATAACCAAAGTGCTATTTGTCTTTCAAAGAATCCGGTGCACCATTCCCGATCTAAACACATAGATGTCCGACACCACTTTTTAGATGATCATGTTGCTAAAAAGGACATCATATTAGTGTACGTTGAAACCCAAAAGCAAATCGCCGATATTAGTGCACGGTCTTGTTGTCGTTGGCAGACATAGCTAAGTATCTGGCTCTGATACCAAATGTAATGCCCTACCAGCTACTGCACAAGTACTAGAGGGGGGGTGAATAGTACTTTAAAATAATAAGGAGTATAATTCCAAATTAAATTGCAAACAACTACCAAATCAATTTGCGGAAGCTTAAATTGAATGACAACAACAAAATTAACAATGCTAACAAACGATGTTAATGGGTTCGGATCCACCCAAGTCTCCCCGACTTGTTCCCGGTGATCCTACGTCCCAACCACCCGGATCCCCTCCGGATACTTGAGTTAGAAACCCTAACTCAAGATTTCCACTATGAATATCTTGTGAAAAACCTTCACAAGATCAAATCATACATGCAATAGCAAACGTGAATCCCACAACCCGGGATCACAACCTTCTCTCACAACCGAGAGAATCACAAAGCAATATTAAAGAGTTTAATATGAAATAAACAATCTTACCACAAAATCCTATACCTTGAGTTTTTCTTACCCAAATGGTGAAATGGAGGATTTGAGGAAGATGAAGTCACCAAGACCTAGCACCAAGGAAATGACCAGCAATTGGTGCCTAGGGATGATTTGGAGACTTGGATCAAGCAATAGCTTGAAGAGCTCACCAAGAACAACCTTCTCTCTAGATGGATTCTAGATCTAGAAATGAGAGAGAATGGGTTTCTGGTGAGGAAGAGAGCTTTAGATTTGAGTGAGAATGGCTATCTCTTTTGATCTCAATGAATCTCTGAATGGAAGCTCTAACCTAGATAGAAATGACCTAGGTTCGTATTTATAGGGTCCCATAAAAACAAGTTAGGTCATTCTCCAACGGATAGAAATCTGTGAGACTTAGTCGGTCAAAGAACAATCACTGACCGACTAGTTCATCAACTAGTCGGTCAATCAAACAGCATGGACCGACTAAGTGAAGATCTGAGAAGAGATAGAATTTCAGACCTAGAAATCTAGTCGGTCGAAGAAGACTTTCTGACCGACTAGTTTCACAACTAGTCGGTCAGTCAATGAACGTAGACCGACTAAGAGGCAAAATGAAATAGTCTGAACACAAGATGACTTAGTCGGTCCAAGAACAAAAGTTGACCGACTAGATTGTCAACTAGTCGGTCACCAAACGTTCTTAGACCGACTAACGATAAACAGTAGCTTAGGAGAAATTTAGCATGAACAGTAAGTCACAACTAGTCGGTCAAAGAAGCATCACTGACCGACTAGTTCACAAACTAGTCGGTCGGTGAGTCAACGTAGACCGACTAACTGTAAACAGTAAAGTCCAAGAAATTAAGGAATCAAACTAGTCGGTCCAAGAAGAGTTGCCGACCGACTAGATCACCATCTAGTCGGTCAGTACTTGTTCTTGTATCAACTAACATGCACAATAAAGTCCGAATCGAAGCGTGATGCTTCGAGGAAGTTAGAATGAAGTTGTGCAAGGATCCTAGAGCTACGAAATGAGCGTAATGAAGATAGAAACGTAAGATATACTCAAGGCTTAACATTCTATATATCGAAGCTAAAAGACTATAGATAAAACCTTAATAAACGGTCTTCGAGAGCTTCGATTGAATCTTCATAACTTCCAAAACGGCGCAAGAGCTTCAACGAAGCTTTAGGCATGAATACGAGCTTTGGGAAGTGTTGAGATGTCGCTTTGAATGTTCTCGTGAAATTGGCGACGATCTCCAATACTGCGCTCACAAATTGTTAGTTCATGGATTATTTATGTTTGCTCATCATCAAAACCAAATCCGGGGAGTCCAATATTCAACATTCTCCCCCTTTTTGGTGATGACAAACCAACATAAATAATAATCAAAAATAATGATTCAAATGTAAAATACTTACTCCCCCTGCATTGATGGCACGTTAATTCCAAAATGAATATATATGAATTGCATCAAGCAGACGAGTAAGATAAATAAAGAGAATCGATTTTTGAAATATCGGATTTTGAAAATCCTTATATATATCTTAACTCCCCCTGAATCTAACATATCAAACTAGATTCTTGGTAATTGAGTTAAATTTTCATTTGCGCTATTTATTATCATTATCTCTCCCCCTTTGGCATTATCCCAAAAATGGGGGGCATACAACGACAACAACTAGGAAATGGAAAATCCAACATCGGGAGTCGTAGACAATGACGATGGACCAAATTGACACCAAGGGAAAAATGATGAAATCAAATCAAGGTGTGCCAAATTGTCCATTATCAAAAAAAATAATCAAAATCATCAAAATAAAATACCAAATGTTTATTCATTTCTTGAATAAAGAAACATACTCTCCAATATTCAATAATCTTGGCTAAATTTGTGCATGGAAAACAATTCTATACAATTATAGAATTTAAATCTATTTAACCAAGTTTGCATGCGTCGAGCGACGAATTCACACATCACATGCATTGAACGAATATTAAATGTGCACGACGAATTAAGACAAAGAGAACGACGATGTATATATATAAATGATAACATCATGAGTACATCCAGCAAAAATATCGATACATCAAATGCAACATACCCATCAAAAAGAAATACATCATCATCATCCACATCAAAATAAATACAACATCATCATCTACATCAAAATATAACAACATCATCGACATCATCCAAAATACATCAAAATATCATAACCCTCATACTCTATCCTAACCCAAAATACTCTCACTAAGATATATCATCCAAAGCGTAGTGGAGAGTCCTCGGAACAAATGATCACGAGGAAGTGGCTGGATCTGCAGTGTCCGTGGGTCCAGTCGACGGAGTGGACTCAGGCTCTGTAGGGAGAAGAGGCGTCTCAACAGACGGGATCGTCGGGGTAGGAGTGGAAACAACGTGCTCAACAGCTAGGATCTCAACAGCAGCAGGGGTCTCAACAGCAGCAGGGTCAGCAGCAGGCTCAGGAGTCTGAAGTGCTGAAGCAGAAGTCTCTGGAGCACCGGAAGTGGTGCCATCTCCAGGAGCTGAAGTGGTAGCAGCAACAGCAGCAGCAGTGGCCTCATCGCCACGGGCAAAGGAAGTGACAAGCTCGTCAAGTTCCTCATCGTCCATCTCCTCGGCCTCAGAAACTGAAGGAGGAAGATCAATCCCCATCATACGAGCCATACGGCAGACTACCTCCTCAGTACGAGCCAAACGGGAGTCGTGCTGACGAAGTAGGCGTACGACATCGTCTAATGTGGCAGGAGGAGCGGGGGCTGCAGCAGCTGACGGAGAAGCCTGGGAAGCAGATGCGGTAGACCTCTGCACGTGACGAAGCGTCGCTAGAGATTTCTTCACGACCGTTGCGTTTAGAGGAGTACCCAAGGGACGCTCATCGTCAGGAGGGAGAGGGACACGGAAATGACGAAACACGAGGGTCAACAGACACGGATATGGAATATGCGCAGATTTATTGGTCTTCCGTATACACTCGAAAGAGTCCATCTTATCGAGTATCACGCGAGCCCAATTAATCTCGCACCCCAAGAAAAGAGCGTAGATCAATTTCAAGAACGGCTGGGATGGAAGTGAAGATGATCCATACTTAGGGAGTAGGCAAGACTTCAAGATCAGGTTAAGGACCCACGCATTCGGCTTGAAAGATTTCGATGGAACACCAATGAATGCGGAGGGGATAACCTGGAAGATATCTGAAAGAACTGACTGATCCAAGGAAGAAATATCGTCGACGGAAATGTCCGAAGGAAGGAGACAACACGACGAACAGCCAAGAATCTCCCCCAAGATTTCTATCGTGAGAACTATAGGAGTTCCCAAGACAGTAGTCTCAATGGAGTGACTGACATCGTACTGGCCTCGAACACGATTGGCATAGAACAATTTCACTAGGCGAGGATATGGTTTGGGATTGGCCTTAAGATCATATCGGAGATAATCAAGGAGACCACTATAGGAGAGGAGATCGGCTAAGCCAAGGAAATCTGAAAACTGGACGTAGTGCTCCAATAGCATCGGGCAGTGTTCAATACGGTTGTAGGCCGCGAGACACATAGGGTCATCGTGACACAACGATATGTCAACACCCCCCGCTGGCATTGGGCCCTTTCCCTTTGGCTGGCGAGTCCTAGGACGAAGTGGAGGAGTGGGTTCCTTAGTGCTAGGCTCATCCTCAGGGATAAATTCAGTGTCGGAATCGGGAGGAGTAGAGGGTGAGTGGAGAATAGCCTTTTTGGTCTTAGATTTGCGGGGTTTTACGGTCGCCGTCCTCTGCTTCTTCAGAGGAGGCGAAGACGGAGAAACTTGGGTTGATTTGGCACGACGTTTAGGCTTAGGGGGATTCCTAGGGTCGGAAGGCCCTATAGACATAGGTGAAGCCCCAGAAGAGGCGATAGGAATCCTCGTCTTTGCCATGGTCGAGGCACGACGAGTACAAGCTAAAAACGACGGAAGATCAAAAACAACCTAGCACAAACCCTAGAAGAGAGAATCCGAAACACAAGCCCTAGGTTAAATTTGAAACCCTAGGAGCTAGAACTTGAAATCAAGGAGAGCAAACCCTAGATTAGGAAATAAGACCTAGGAGGAGGGGGTTTTACCTAGGAGGAGGAGGCGATGGCGGCGGACGGCGGGAGAGATGGCCGGAGTCGACGGGAAGGTGAAGGGGCTCGAGGGGGTTTGGGAGAAATCGGGCTTGAGCTGAGAAAGAGACCGACTAAAATGAGTTTTAGTCGACTGAAAAATAGATTAAGTCGGTCGAGATCTGGAAAAGACACAAATGCCCTAACCCACTTAGTCGGTCATAGTTCAAGCACTGACCGACTAGATTACGATCTAGTCGGTCGGTCAATGAGCTTGAACCGACTAAGTCGAAACAGAGGCAAACAGTGATTTTTAGGGCAAGATTTAGTCGGTCGCAGTATACTCGCTGACCGACTAGTTATCAATCTAGTCGGTCGGTAAATGTACTGTGACCGACTAAAGAAAGAAAATGATAAGAGTAAGATAAAGGCTTGATCTAGTCGGTCTGAGTTCATTTGCTGACCGACTAGATGAGCATCTAGTCAGTTGACAAATGAACTGAAACCGACTAGAAGAGTTCAAAAATTGATAATTGATTTCTCTTCACAAACCACTTGGATGAAACATCTTAACACTCTCATTAGTCATCTAAATTACCCCATAAAACGTCGAAATCTTAAATACGACATTGAAATACGAATTCGATCATAAATTCAAACAAATCTCATAAAATTCTCAAAAATTCAACAAATCTAGCATGAACGAAATATCGCGAAATATATTAGCATGCAAGATGATTGAGTTCAAATATGAATCCTATATCTCGGATTCACCCATAATCCCCAATTCTCGACGCAACCGCACAAAGGAGTCCTCCTTTAGGGGTTTCGTGAAAATATCGGTGATTTGCTTTTGGGTTTCAACGTACACTAAAATGATGTCCTTTTTAGCAACATGATCATCTAAGAAATGGTGTCGGACATCTATGTGTTTTGATCGGGAATGGTGCACCGGATTCTTTGAAAGACAGATAGCACTTTGGTTATCTACCATGATAGGGCTAGTATCACAGTGAATACCAAAATCCTTCAATGTGTGTCTCATCCAAAGAACCTGGGCACAAGCGGCACCGGCGGCAATATATTCCGCCTCGGTGGTTGAAAGTGATACGGAATTTTGCTTCTTGGAAAACCAAGAGACAAGAGAATTTCCTAGAAAATGGCAAGTGCCACTAGTACTTTTCCTGTCGGATTTGCATCCCGCATAATCGGCATCACTGTATGAGACTAACTCATACGTGCTAGATTTCGGATAAAGTAATCCAAAATCTAAAGTGTAACTTAGATAACGGAAAATACGCTTTACCGCTACTAAGTGAGACTCCTTAGGTTGAGACTGATAACGAGCACATACGCATACGGCAAACATAATATCGGGCCTACTTGCGGTAAGATAAAGTAAACTACCTATCATACCTCGATATAGACGAATGTCTACATCCTTACCGCCCGTATCCTTGTCAAGATGCGTAGTCGTGCTCATTGGAGTCTTTTTCCCGGAAGCACTTTCCATTCCAAATCGCTTAAGCAACTCCACCGTATACTTCGTTTGGTGGATGAAGATTGCATCGTTCAATTGGCGAATTTGGAGACCTAAGAAATATTTGAGTTCGCCCATGTGGCTCATCTCAAATTGGTCCTTCATAACATTAGAAAACTCTTCGCAAAGAGTGAAGTTAGTAGCACCGAAAATGATATCATCAACATAAATTTGAACTAATAAAATATCATTATTCGCATGCTTAACAAAAAGTGTAGAATCGGCTTCGCCCATTTTAAAATTCAAATCCAAAAGAAAATTCTTTAGGCGATCATACCAAGCTTGAGGAGCTTGTCTCAAACCATAAAGAGCTTTCTTTAGTTTAAAAACATGATTTGGAAATTTTTCATTTATGAAGCCCGGAGGTTGAGAAATGTAAACTTCCTCAACAACATCTCCGTTTAAAAATGCACTTTTAACATCCATTTGAAATAACTTAAAATTTTTATGGCATGCATAAGACAATAAAAGTCTAATAGATTCTAATCTAGCTACCGGAGCGAAGGATTCTTCGAAATCGATACCTTCCTCTTGTCGATAGTCTTGAGCTACTAACCGAGCTTTGTTCCGGACGACGACTTGATTTTCGTCGGTTTTGTTCTTGAAGATCCACTTTGTCCCTATGACGGTGTGGTTCTTCGATGGCAAAGGAACAAGCTCACATACCTCATTCCTCTCGAATTGAATGAGTTCCTCCTCCATGGCAAGGATCCAAGCACTATCTTCGCACGCTTCAACGATATTCTTTGGCTCTATCGATGAGGCAAAGGCACAATTGGCGAAGTGGTGGACTTGAGATCTCGTCTTGACACTATCATTAATATTGCCAATAACTTGCTCATGGGGATGGTCGCGAACGGTATGAAGCCGCTTGGGAATACCTTGATCACTAGGCACATTCTCAACAACTTCATTAGTCGGGTTAGTCTCAATAGAATCAATTGAATCAATAGACTTAGAATTTTCAAACGAATCACATAAAACATCCATAGAATCATTATCATTTGAAATTCTAGAAGTAGTAAAATTCTCATTAAAAGAGACATGAAGTGATTCCTCGATCGTAGAGGATCTTTTGTTGTATATCTGGTAGGCTTTGCTACGTGAGGAATACCCAACAAATATCCCCTCATCCGATCTCGGATCAAACTTGTCCAAATTATCATATGTGTTTTTAATGAAACATTTTGCGCCGAAAACACGAAAATGTTTAACTTGAGGCAATCTACCAAACAACAATTCATAGCAAGTTTGTTTGGTGCCGGGCCTCAAAAGTATTCTATTAAACACATAACAAGCGGTGTGTACCGCTTCCGCCCAAAATTGATAACCAAGTTGACTATCTTCGAGCATAGTGCGAGCACACTCCACAAGCGTTCTATTCTTCCTCTCAACAACACCATTTTGAGGAGGTGCGCGAGGGAAAGAAAACGTGTGAGTAATTCTAAGATCATCACAAAAATTTGAGAAAGACTCATTCTCAAATTCACCCCCATGATCACTACGAATAGTGACAATGGTGGTTCCGATGAGATTTTGTACTTTCTTCACAAATATTGTGAAGTTTTCAAAAGCTTCATTTTTATTACATAAGAAAAATACCCATGTAAATCTTGAATAATCATCAACGATGACTAGTCCATATCTTGCATTTCCTAAGGAAGCAACTCTAGTTGGCCCAAATAAATCTAGATGTAATAGCTCTAGTGGCCGTTTCGTAGAAATGCTTTTCTTAGGTTTAAATGAAGATTTAGGAAGCTTGCCACGTTGACAAGAATCACAAAAACTTTTCTTTTCGAAAACGAGCTTCGGAAAACCTTTAATGGAATTTAATTTCGAAAGCTTATAAAGTGTTCCAAAGTTCACATGTCCAAAGCGTCGATGCCATAAGTGTTGTTCACTTGTGTTGGCAACGAGACATTGTTCATATGACTTAGGAAGATCCAAAATATAAATATCTTTATGGCGTGTGCCGGAAAATAATAATTTGTTATTATCATTTGAAATATGACACAATCCTTTCGCAAAGCTAACTTTGTAACCTTTGTCACAAAGTTGACTTATTGAAATAAGATTATGATTTAAACCATTAACTAGATAGACATCACTAATTAAGGGTTTAGAAGGGTTACCCACTTTACCAACACCGACGATGGTTCCGCTCTCGTTGCCTCCAAATACGACGCGATTTCCATTTGCAATGGGAACCACTCCGGAGAGCAATTGAGCGTCACCCGTCATGTGTTTTGAACACCCGCTATCGAGTATCCAATTCCCTTTGGAGCTAAATTTAAATTTGTTGCTCCTCTTCTTTTTCTTTTCCTTGAGTACCTAAAGATAGAAACTTTCATATCATGGTACCCAAGGTCATTGGGTCCTCAAAAGTTAGACCTTTGGAAGCCAAGTCCAATTGGACTTTGACTTCCCCACATAATCTCTACTATGCACAACATCCGAAAAATAAGCATTCATATATACTTGTTTTTCATCCATGCTTGTGTCCTTTGGGCTCCAAATAGTGAAAATTTTGGGAGCCATCATCCTATTGGGTGCATGCATGCGTTGTTGGTTTCTACGTGATGCATGACGTGGATAGGCATACGGAACATGATGGAATGGTGCACGACGAGAATTATTCATATGATGAGGTGGGTGAACATATGCATGTGTGGGAACACGTGTGTGAGGGTGTCTCACATGGTGTGCACGTACCCGTGAACGTGTAGCATAGAAATCATCATATGTGTGAGATGGTGGAGTAGGATGTGTGTTCCTACGTGGCATGGTATTTGTGTACATATAAGCATGCCCCTTCTTTGGAGGTCCACCCAAAGTGGGTTTCTTTCCAAAAGAGGGTGTGGACGAGGTGGAAGCACCATTGGTAGATGAACTACCAATAGAGTGTTTGCTACCACTCGTAGAGTCACCGGAAGTTGGCCTAACAAAAGTAGTGGCCGCTTTGGATGGACATCCCATCGTATACCCCAAACCAATGTGGTGATTGGCCGGAAGTAAGTCACTTAGGATTTTATCCAAATGGTCCTTACCCTTATTGAATCTATTGATTCGGCCTAATGTGTTCTCATATTTCTCTTTGAGAGAACGCATAGAAGTATCTAATGTGGATACTTGCGATGTGAGCACATAAACACGAGATTTAAGATTCTCGTTCTCAATACTCAAAGTCGAGTTTTGAGAAGTTAAATCCGCTATCATATGTTCTTCCGGATCATCAATGCTAACATGTTCAAGTTTAGATTTGAGATTAACAATCTCATTTCTTAACTCTTCAACAACGGTGTCGTTGTTGGTGATGATAGTCTTAGGCGAGGTTTGAATGCTAGCTAGGTCATCTTTTACTTTAGTATATCGATTCACTAATTTTGTGTATTTAGACCATAAATGAGAGTTAGCATCCCTAAGATCATCCATAGTTACCTCATCGCCTTCGTCGTCGCTATCATCGGAGGAGGAAGATCCTTGATCATGCTCCTCTCTTTCCATGAAGCACATGTGCGCTTGCTCCACTTTCTCATCATCCGACTCTCCGCTTGAGGAATCCTCGGAGTCGGTGAATGTTGCTCCGACAAGTCCCTTCTTGTACCCCTTTTTGTACTTCTTTGACTTGTCGAACTTCGGCGCCTTCCACTTCTCTTTTTGCTTGTTTTGAGGACAATCCGCTTTGATGTGTCCCGGCTTATTGCATTTAAAGCACAAAGGTGGAGAGGCGTTAGTAGAAGTAAACTTAGATTTTTGTTTGAAGTTACCCTTTCGGAAGAAGCGATTGAACTTCTTTGCCATGAGTGCAATGGATTCCATGTCCATTTCTTCTTCCGAGTCCTCATCATCGGTAGAGGTGGATGAAGCCGCCTTGAATGCAATCGCCTTTTTCTTAGGCGCATCATGGTTCAAATAGGACTTCATCTTTTCTTGTAACTTCACCTTGCTATCTTTGCGTACCTCGTATGACATCAAAGTACCCATTAGTTGAACTACGGTATATTTGTTCATGTCATTACCTTCCTCGATGGCGAAGGTACGTTTTTCCCAAGAAGAGGGAAGTCCTTCAATAAGCTTTGAGCACTTCTCCTTTTGAGTGTAGGACTTGCCGAGCGCCTCTAACTCGTTTATTATGTCAACAAAGCGAGCGTAATATTCTTTCATCTTCTCGCCCTGTTGCATATGAAACATTTCGTAATCTTTGTTTACGACTACGAGTTTAGAGTCTCTTACCCTACTCGTCCCTTCATGAAGTATGAGGAGGGAGTTCCAAATTTGATATGCACTCTTACATGTGCATATCTTATTGAAATCCTCGGGCTCCAATGCGCATTGCAAGGCGTTCATTGCCTTGGTATTACTTACCTCCGCGGCGACCTCCGCGGTAGTCCATTTCTCAAAGTCTTCTTCTTTGGGTTCGATGTATTCCTTCATTGTAGTCCTCCATAAGGATGCACTCCGGAGGAAGGTTTCCATCCGGCATTTCCAATACCCATAGTTGGTACCGTTGAAGAATGGAGGCCTCGTAGAGGAATGTCCTTCCATCACCGATGATGCTCCTTCACGATTCCTGAAGGTGTCATAGTTGGAAGGTGGAGGCACGGTCTTGTTGTCGTTGGCAGACATAGCTAAGTATCTGGCTTTGATACCAAATGTAATGCCCTACCAGCTACTGCACAAGTACTAGAGGGGGGGTGAATAGTACTTTAAAATAATAAGGAGTATAATTCCAAATTAAATTGCAAACAACTACCAAATCAATTTGCGGAAGCTTAAATTGAATGACAACAACAAAATTAACAATGCTAACAAACGATGTTAATGGGTTCGGATCCACCCAAGTCTCCCCGACTTGTTCCCGGTGATCCTACGTCCCAACCACCCGGATCCCCTCCGGATACTTGAGTTAGAAACCCTAACTCAAGATTTCCACTATGAATATCTTGTGAAAAACCTTCACAAGATCAAATCATACATGCAATAGCAAACGTGAATCCCACAACCCGGGATCACAACCTTCTCTCACAACCGAGAGAATCACAAAGCAATATTAAAGAGTTTAATATGAAATAAACAATCTTACCACAAAATCCTATACCTTGAGTTTTTCTTACACAAATGGTGAAATGGAGGATTTGAGGAAGATGAAGTCACCAAGACCTAGCACCAAGGAAATGACCAGCAATCGGTGCCTAGGGATGATTTGGAGACTTGGATCAAGCAATAGCTTGAAGAGCTCACCAAGAACAACCTTCTCTCTAGATGGATTCTAGATCTAGAAATGAGAGAGAATGGGTTTCTTGTGAGGAAGAGAGCTTTAGATTTGAGTGAGAATGGCTATCTCTTTTGATCTCAATGAATCTCTGAATGGAAGCTCTAACCTAGATAGAAATGACCTAGGTTCGTATTTATAGGGTCCCATAAAAACAAGTTAGGTCATTCTCTAACGGATAGAAATCTGTGAGACTTAGTCGGTCAAAGAACAATCACTGACCGACTAGTTCATCAACTAGTCGGTCAGTCAAACAGCATGGACCGACTAAGTGAAGATCTGAGAAGAGATAGAATTTCAGACCTA
Source organism: Scilla litardierei (assembly GCA_030789695.1). NCBI lineage: Eukaryota > Viridiplantae > Streptophyta > Magnoliopsida > Asparagales > Asparagaceae > Scilla > Scilla litardierei. The sequence goes on along the minus strand of CM061141.1, from coordinate 264,712,484 downwards.
GAAATCTAGTCGGTCCAAGAAGACTTTCTGACCGACTAGTTTCACAACTAGTCGGTCAGTCAATGAACGTAGACCGACTAAGAGGAAAAATGAAATAGTCTGAACACAAGATGACTTAGTCGGTCCAAGAACAAAAGTTGACCGACTAGATTGTCAACTAGTCGGTCACCAAACGTTCTTAGACCGACTAACGATAAACAGTAGCTTAGGAGAAATTTAGCATGAACAGTAAGTCACAACTAGTCGGTCAAAGAAACATCACTGACCGACTAGTTCACAAACTAGTCGGTCGGTGAGTCAACGTAGACCGACTAACTGTAAACAGTAAAGTCCAAGAAATTAAGGAATCAAACTAGTCGGTCCAAGAAGAGTTGCCGACCGACTAGATCACCATCTAGTCGGTCAGTACTTGTTCTTGTACCAACTAACATGCACAATAAAGTCCGAATCGAAGCGTGATGCTTCGAGGAAGTTAGAATGAAGTTATGCAAGGATCCTAGAGCTACGAAATGAGCGTAATGAAGATAGAAACGTAAGATATACTCAAGGCTTAACATTCTATATATCGAAGCTAAAAGACTATAGATAAAACCTTAATAAACGGTCTTCGAGAGCTTCGATTGAATCTTCATAACTTCCAAAACGACGCAAGAGCTTCAACGAAGCTTTAGGCATGAATACGAGCTTTGGGAAGTGTTGAGATGTCGCTTTGAATGTTCTCGTGAAATTGGCGATGATCTCCAATACTGCGCTCACAAATTGTTAGTTCATGGATTATTTATGTTTGCTCATCATCAAAACCAAATCCGGGGAGTCCAATATTCAACATCATTGACCGACCGACTAGATCGTAATCTAGTCGGTCAGTGCTTGAACTGTGACCGACTAAGTGCGTTAGGGCAAACGCGTCTTTTCACATTCCAGACCGACTTAATCCTATTCTAACCGATCGTTTTCATTTCCAGTCGGTTGTTTTCAAAGCTCCAGCCCGAAAACCCCCTAAATCCGCTCGAGACCCTTCAGCTTCCCGTCGACTCCGGCCAACTTTCCGGCCATCTCCACCGCCCGTCGTCGTCGACCACTCCCCTAGGTATAACCCCTCTTCCTAGATCTTGTTCTTCATCCATAGGGTTTGTTCTAGGCTTCATTTCAACTTCTAGGTGTTCTAGGGTTTCGGATTTTTCATTCTTAGGGCTTGTGTGTTAGGATCTAGTGCTTGTGCTTAGGGTGTCTTTGATCTTATCCCGTTGTGTGATTGAACTCGTTGTGCCGCGATCATGGCACGAACGAGACTCCCGATTACCTCTTCTGGGGCATCCCCTATGACCGTAGAGACCGGGACCGCTTCGACCCCTCCAAAACGTAGGGCCAAGACCACTCGACCCCCCTCTTCGTCTTCAACTCCGTTGAAGAGGAAAAGGACGTCCAAGCCTAAACCTACCGGCCAATCGTCCAAGCCTAAACCCAAACCCAAAAAGTTCCGTGCACCCACCCCTCCCGGTGAGCGTTCGGATAGTGATTCCGAGGATAACTCCGATGAGGAATACACTCCTGAACATCCCGAGAAGTCACCCACTCCACCCCCTCCTCCACCTCCTCCTAAGTCCCGTAAGGCTAAGGGTAAAGCTCCTATGCCAGTCGGCGGTGTCGATATATCATTGTGCCGCGACGACCCTCAGTGTCTCGCAGCGTACAACCGTATAGAGCACTGCCCACTGCTGTTAGAGCATTACGTTCAGTTTTCTGATTTTCTTGGCCTTGCTGATCTTCTCTCCTATACTGGCCTATTGGACTACCTTCGATTTGACGCTAAGGCAAACCCTATACCATATCCTCGCCTGGTCAAATTATTCTATGCCAACCGTGTCCGGGGTCAGTACGACGAGACCCACTCCATTGAGACTTCTGTTTTGGGGACTCCGATAGTCCTCACGGTAGAAATCTTGGGGGAGTTGATTGGTTGCTCGTCGTGCGGCCTCCTCCCTTCTGACATCTCTGTCGATGATATCTCCTCCCTCGATCAGCGGACCCTAGGCAAAATCTTCCAGGTTATCCCCCCAGCATTCATTGGAGTCCCTTCCAAATCATTCAAGCCGAATGCTTGGGTGATTAACCTGATCTTGAAATCATGCCTTCTTCCCAAGTATGGATCTTCTTCTCTTCCATCTCAGCCGTTTTTGAAATTGATATACGCTCTGTTTATGGGTAGCGAGATTAATTGGGCTCACATTATACTCGATAAGATGGACTCTTTCGAGTGTATTCGCAAGACCACTAAATCTACACATATCCCATATCCATGTCTCCTGACCTTGGTATTCCGTCGTTTCGGTGTTCCCCTGCATCCTGATGATGAGCGTCCCTTGGGTCCTCCTCTGAACGCGACGGCCGTTAAGAAATCTCTTGCGGCGCTTCGTCATATGCAGAGGTCGACCACATCTGCTTCCCAGGCCACTCCCTCAGCTGCTGCAGCCCCCACTCCTTCTGCCACATTAGATGATGTCGTACGCTTACTTCGTCGGCACGAGTCGCGTTTGGCTCGTACCGAGGAGGTCGTCTGCCGTATGGCTAGCTTGATGGGCGTCCAGCTTCCTCCTCCTGTTTTTGAGGACGAGGAGATGGACGATGAGGATATTGACGATCTTGTCTCTTCCTTGGCTCGTGGCGATGAGGCCACTGCTGCTGCTGCTGCTGCTACCACATCTGCTCCTGGAGATGGCACCACTAACGGTGCTCCAGAGACTTCTGCACCAGTAGTTCAGACTTTTGAGGCTGCTGCTGCTCCTGTTGACGACCCTGCTCCTGTCTTGCCTGCTGATACTCCTGTTGAGACCCTGCCGTTGAGCCTACCGTCGATGTCTCCACACCTGCCCCGACGATCCCGTCTGTTGACACGCCTCTCCTCCCTGCAGAGCCTGAGTCCACTCCATCGACTGGACCCATGGAGACTGCTGATCCAGCCACTCCCTCGTGATCGTCAGTATCGAGGACTCTCCACTACTCATTGGATGGTGCATCTTATTGAGAGTATTTTGGGTTAGGATGGAGTTTGAGGGTTATTTTGATGTATTTTGATTTTTCTGGATGTCGGTGTTGTATTTTGATGTACTTTGGATGATGCTGATGATTAGATGATGTATGATGTATTTTCCTTTTTGTTGTTGATATCCATGGTATGTTATACTTGATGTACTCGATGTGATATCTTTTTGGATGTACTCATGATGTTTTTATATATATATTCATCAATGTTCTCTATGTTTTAATTCGTCGTGCACATTTAGTATTCGTTCAACGCATGTGAAATGTGAATTCGTCGCTCGACGCTTGGAAGCTTGGTTAAATAGATTATATTTCTATGATTATATAGAATTGTTTTCCATGCACAAATTTAACCAAGAATATTGAATATTGGAGAGTATGTTCCTTTACTCAATAAATGAATTAATATTTGGTATTTTTGATGATTTTAATTTTCGCTTTTAGATGATGGACATTTGGGCACACCTTGATTTGATTTCATCGTTTTTTCCCTTGGTGTCAATTGGGTCCATCGTCAACATCTACGACTCCCGATGTTGGATTTTAATTTCCCTAGTTGTTGTCGTTGTATGCCCCCCATTTTTGGGATAATGCCAAAGGGGGAGAGATAATGATAATAAATAGGTCAAATGAAAATTTAACTCAATTTCCAAGAATCTAATTTGATTTGTTAGATTCAGGGGGAGTTAAGATATATATAAGGATTTTCAAAATCCGATATTTCAAAAATCGATTCTCTTTATTTATCTTACTCGTCTGATTGATGCAATTCATAAATATTCATTTTGGAATTAACGTGTCATCAATGCAGGGGGAGTAAGTATTTTTCATTTGAATCATTATTTTTGATTATTATTTATGTTGGTTTGTCATCACCAAAAAGGGGGAGAATGTTGAATATTGGACTCCCCGGATTTGGTTTTGGATGATGAGCAAACATAAATAATTCATGAACTAACAATTTGTGAGCGCAGTATTGGAGATCGTCGCCAAATTCACGAGAACAATCAAAGCGACATCTCAAGACTTCTCAAAGCACGTATTCATTGCCTAAAGCTTCGTTGAAGCTCTTGGACCGTTTTGGAAGTCATGAAGAATTGATCGAAGCTTTCGAAGACCGTTCCTTAAGGTTTTATTTATAGTCTTTTAGCTTTGATCTATAGAATGTTAAGCCTTGAGTATATCTTACGATTCTATCTTCATAACGCTCATATCGTAGCTCTAGGATCTTAGTTCAAGTTCATTCTAACTTCCTCGAAGCGTCGCGCTTCGATTCGGACTTGTTTGTGCATATTAGTTGGTACAAGAAGAAGTACTGACCGACTAGATGGTGATCTAGTCGGTCAGAATGTCTTCTTGGACCGACTAGTTTGCTTCCTTAATTTCTTGCACCTTACTGTTTACAGTTAGTCGGTCTACGTTGACTCACCGACCGACTAGTTTGTGAACTAGTCGGTCAGTGATGCTTCTTTGACCGACTAGTTCTGATTTACTGTACATGCTAAATTTCTCCTAAGCTACTGTTTATCGTTAGTCGGTCTAAGAACGTTTAATGACCGACTAGTTGACAATCTAGTCGGTCAACTTTTGTTCTTGGACCGACTAAGTCAATTTGTATTCAGACTATTTCACTTTGCCTCTTAGTCGGTCTACGTTCACTGACTGACCGACTAGTTGTGAAACTAGTCGGTCAGAATGTCTTCTTGGACCGACTAGATTTCTAGGTCTGAATTTCTATCTCTTCTCAGTTCCTCACTTAGTCGGTCCATGTTGTTTGACTGACCGACTAGTTGATGAACTAGTCTGTTAGTGGTTGTTCTTTGACCGACTAGTTGCCTCAGATTTCTATCCGTTGGGAATTGACCTAACTTGTTTTTATGGGACCCTATAAATACGAACCTAGGTCATTTCTCTCTAGGTTAGAGCTGCCATTAAGAGATTCATTGAGATTAAAAGAGATAGCCATTCTCACTCATTTCCAATGCTCTCTTCCTCACAAGAAACCCATTCTCTCACTTTCTAGATCTAGAATCCATATTGAGAGAAGCTTGTTCTTGGTGAGCTCTTCAAGCTCTTGCTTGATTCAAGTCTCCAAATCACTCCTAGGCACCTATTGCTGGTCATTTCCTTGGTGCTAGGTCTTGGTGACTTCATCTTCCTCAAATCCTTCCTTTCACCTATTGGGTAAGAAAAACTCAAGGTATAGGATTTTGTGGTAAGATTGTTTATTTCATTATAAACTCATTTATATTGCTTGTTGATTCTCTCGGTTGTGAGAGAAGGTTGTGATCCCGGGTTGTGGGATTCACTATTGCCATTGCATGTATGATTTGATCTTGTGAAGGTTTTTCACAAGATATCATAGTGGAAATCTTGGGTTAGGGTTTCTAACCTAAGTATCCGGAGGGGATCCGGGTGGTTGGGACGTAGGATCACCGGGAACAAGTCGGGGAGACTTGGGTGGATCCGAACCCAGTAACATCTTTTGTTAGCATTGTTAATTTTGTTGTTGTCATTCAATTTAAGCTTCCGCAAATTGATTTGATAGTTGTTTGCACTATAATTAGGAATTATACTCCTTGTTATTTTTAAAGTACTATTCACCCCCCCCTCTAGTACTTGTGCAGTAGCTTGTAGGGCATTACAGTCTCTGAAGCTGGTGCTGTCGAATTATGTCCCGTTGTCTGTTACTATGGATTGTGGGATTCTGAAACGACAGACGACGGACTTCCAGACGAAGTTCCGGGCCTCCTTCCAAGTGATTCGAGATAAAGGTTCTGTTTCAATCCACTTGGTAAAATAATCAATCGCCACTATCAGGTACCTCCATTTCCCACTCGCTGGTTTGTCTGGTCCAAGGAGGTCTAGCCCCCTTTGGTAAAAGGAACTGGGCTGACGATGGGGATCAGATTAGTCGGTGGTGCTGAGCTAATTTTTGAGAACTTTTGGCAGGTCGAGCACCATCGAACGTATTCAACGGTGTCTTCGGACATCGTTGACAAAAAATACCCTTATCTCATGGCCTTCAAGGCTATGGACTTTCCTCCACAATGGTTTCCACAGTCGTCCTCGTGGATCTCCTGAATCATGTAGTGTGCTTCCTGCGGCCCTAAGCACTTAAGATAGGGGAAGATGTCATACCTGGTCCATCTCCTCTTGTACAATGAACCATCTAGATAGACGAATTGGTAGGCCTTTCGTTCAAGTTTTCGTGCCTCTAGTGGGTCAGTAGGTTTCTCCCCGATGTTTAAGTAGCGGATTATCGGGTCCATCCACGTGGCCCCCTAATCGAGGCTCAGAAACTCTTGTGGCAGCCCACCGGGATGGGATATATGTTGTACGTACATGGTCTGACCTAGTCCCCTGGGGGAGGACGATGCAAGCTTTGACAAGGTGTCAGCTCGATGATTTTTTGACCTTGGCATGTGATGAATTTCTGCAGGTGTGAATGTGGCGAGCTCTGCTTTAGCGAATTGCACTTAACTCTGCAGTGAGTCGTCACGGGCCTCGAATGCCACATTCAGTTGATGGACAACAAGGCTGGAGTCGCTGAATAGTTGGACTACTCTCGCCCCCAGGGCTCGAGCCAGTCGGAGTCCGTTGATGGCTGCCTCATATTTCGCACCATTATTGGTGGTTTGAAAATCGAAGCGGAGGGCGTATTTGAATCTATAGCCCCCAGAGGTTTGGATGATTATTCCAGCCCTGCTCCTAGCTTGTGTGGATAAACCATCGACTTGTACGATGCAGGTTTCCTCATGCTCGATTGCGTCTTTGCCTCGCTGGTTGAGGGCGTGTGGATAGCCCCAGGTATTGTGCTAGTTGCATATACATATTCTTGGGTACAGTCGTCGTAGGTGAGTTTGACAATAAAGTTTACGAGAGCCTGCCCTTTAACGGCAGTCCTTGACTTATACTGGATGTCAAACTCGCTTAGTTCGACCCCCCATTTTGTCATTCTCCCTGATCGATCGAGCCTCTTGAGGGTCTCTTCTAAGGGAGTGTCGGTGAGGGCCAAGATGGTGTATGCTTGGAAATACGGTCGTAATCTCCTGGCGGATTGGACCAACGCAAAAGCCATCTTTTCGATCCTTGAGTAGTTGACCTCCATGCCTCAAAGGACCTGACTGACGTAGTAGATGGGCCGTTGTACCCCAGCGTCTTCTTTGACGAACGTCGAACTCACAGCCTCTTCGGCGGTAGCCAGGTAGATGATGAGCTGGTCATCCTTGTCTGGCTTGGTTAAGAGTGGTAGGGTGCGAAGGTACTCATTCAACTCTGATAAGGCTTTCTTGCAGTCTGCATCCCATTCGAAGATTCTTTTGCCGCTCGTGACCGAGGCTATCACCTTTCTCAGCACCCTGAAGAAAGGTAATGACCTTTCGGCCGATTTAGACAGAAATCGTCCCAAAGCTGCTATCCTTCCATTCAGCCTCTGGAGCTCTCTAAGAGTCTAGGGTTCCTTCATCATGCTGATGGCAGTAATTTTGTAGGGGTTGGCCTCGATCCCTCGGTTTATCAGCATGAAACCAAGGAACTTCTCCGAACGAACCCTAAATGTACATTTGGCGGAGTTCAGCAGAAGGTTGTATCGTTGGGTCTATGCAAATATCTTTCAGAGGTCTGTAAGGTGATCCATTGGCTTCTTCGACTTAACCAACATGTCACCGCTGTAGACTTCTAGGTTTCACCCTATTTGAGCCACGAAGACGTCGTTCATCATGCATTGGTATGAGGCTCCTGTATTTTTCAAACCGAATGGCATTTTGGTGTAATAGAATATACCTCGATCAGTGATGAAAGAAGTTTTCTCCTCGTCTTTCGATCCCATTTGAATCTGGTTATACCCGGAGAAGGTGTCCATGAAGCTGAGAAGCTCGTAGCCCGAGGCACTGTCGACTAGATGGTCGATTCGTGGCAGGGGGTAGCTATCCTTAGGGCACGCCTTGTTAAGGTCGGCGAAGTCGATGCACATTCGCCACTTGTTGTTTGCCTTCTTGACCATCACGACATTCGAGAGCCATTTGGGGTACTTGACTTTCCGAATGAAGCGGGCCTCCAGAAGTCGATCTACCTCGTCGTTAGTAGCTTTCATCTTTTCGCCTTACATGTTTCTCTTCTTTTGCTTCATGGGTTTACATGTTGGGTCGACCCCATTTTGTGGGATGCTACCTTGGGGTCGATGCCAGGCATGTCCTTCGGGGTCCAGGCGAAGATGTCGGCATTGTATCTCAGGAGGGCGGTTAACCGTTCCCTTAGGTTGCAAGGGAGCAGCGACCCGACTGAGACAGTTTTTCCTTCCTTGCTGGAGATCTTGATATTCTCCGTTTCTTCGACCGCGACAGGCCGCCGATCTTTGACCTGCGGGCCGACTGGGTCATTTTGATCGACCCTGTTAGTGTGTAACACGATCGTGCATGTTCCTGATTCCCTCTTGCCCTTTTAACCCCCCTGGGGTCTGTAATTTGATCATTTGGTGGAAGGTCGAGACTACCGCTTCTATGGCATTCAGCAGTGGTCTCCCGATGATCCCGTTGTACGCCGAGTTGATCTTTACCACCATAAAGTTGGTTAGGTAAGTGGTTTGTTGAGGATACGTATTGAGGGTCACCAATAAGGTGATGCTATCGGGACGGAGTGTCCAGTGAACCCCACCAAGGGGCATGTGCAAGGCGTCAACTATTCGGATGACATTTTCATCCTCTCCAGTATAGTGAAGAAGAGTATGTCGCACGAGCTTTCAGTGTCGACGAGCAATCTTTTCACGGCAATCTCTCTGATCGTGGCCGTGATGACCACAACATCAACGTGTGGTAGCTCCACCCCTTCTAGATCTTAGTCCGAGAAGGAGATAGGAGGTGTTGAATTCCTGGTGCGCTTTCACCCCATGAAAACTGTCATCAATCTCCCATCGTACAAGCTTTGTAGAGAGGTTGATAGCTCTCGATGCGGGGGTCATCCAGTTAACATGTTGATGATCCTGATGCTGGGGGGACCCTACGGCAACCTCGGAGGATGTGGTTGGGTGAGTCGACATAGTCGAGTGGTTCATCGATGGGAATGTCGACTCGTGGTTTTTCATAGACGGTGCCTAACTATTAAGGCTAAAATTGACCAGCACAGTTGTCAAGCTAACGGGGACTCGGAGCGCTGAGCTGGAGCCTTGTCAGCCGTTGAGGTGGGACCCTTGATTGGAAGAACCAGGATCGAATGATTATAGCTGAGGGTGACACGACCTTCGATCGACCCACTGATGACTTTCATGTCGATCGTTCAAGGTTGAAGGGTCAAGTGTCGGCCTTCGATGTTGGACAGCGATCGTCGGTCTGCACCACATGGAGTCATTAGGGGGGTCAGATCTGGGTTTCGACCCAAATCCCCTCTGATGCCTAAGTTAGTAGGGAACTTTAAGAAGAGAGTGAGCTTGGTGTAGCTGAGATCGACCCACGGAGGTTCCTCTCTAGACTATAGAGAACCCTTGATCTCATTTCTGGCGCCGTTGCCGGGGAGGTGTTTCCCGTTGGGTGCCAATTTGTCACAATTAGGTTGATTAGACTACGAAAATAAAAAACCAAAAAAATTAATAAAAGGAAATTTTCACCCCCGCCACCATTACTATCATTTCTATATTCTTTTGTGCCACTGATATTTTTTCCAAGGTATTTATCTTTGTTGATCAGGTGTTATGGATTATACTATGTGGACTACAGATTTTGAACAGAGGCTCAGACGGGAGAATACTATTTTGATTAGAGTGCTCAGACTGGAGAATACTTTTTTGATGAGATGCATGCACACCAAGTTGAAATACAAGCCAGGCTTGATAAGGGCGACCTTCAATTGGAATGGGTGAATGGGGAACTTGAAATGAATGCGCTCATACTTAAGGTTGCAGGGATTTCAAAAGATATCAGTTCTGCTTCTTCATGTTATGGGCAAGAAGCATCGCCAGTCATATTATTAGAGCCAGAATATGCCATCGTCGGTCCCACATCATACGATACAGTTATTGCATGTAAAGAGTGGATGGACGAAGAGGTAGTGGAGGAAGCAGAAATTGAGTCATATGCACCGCCAGAGAAGGACACATTTCAGAACTTATTGGAGGGCCTCTTGGAGTCAGTGAGGTTCACCGGTTCAGTTAGCATTACAATCGGTGATGCATTTGAGTTACGATTTGTAGGTTTTGTTATGAACCGTGTTTCAGCTACAGGAAAAATTAAGGAGGACATCCATAGCAGTCTTGAGGGGGATAGACTAAATTTGTGGATTGCTTGCGGGCATTTCTCTCCCCATAATACATCCCCACAAGTTGACACATATGAGTAGCCAGCATCACCATTCCAGAGAGAGCCTATATTGATGGTTGATGAGAAGGCAAAAGAGCACACTGTCGAGACCGAGCATATTGACGAGGAGGCCTCACATGCGAAGCTAGATCTTGCTTTTAAGGACGCCTTACACACAGAGCCAGAGCTTATTGCCGAGGAGGTCGTGCATCGAGACAAGGACACAACCATTCATAAGGATCGCAAGCACTACCCTCCTCCATTAGAGCTCCCGCAGCAGCTCATCCTTCCACTGACACCGAAGACTATCACATAGAGATTACTACTCCCACTCAGGGAGATATTTTCACACATCCCATTTCTGAATCATGTATTCCATTTGATATTTATTTTGATTCAGATATTTTTGACACGTCGTGCCTTTTGCAGCGCACATACGATTATGGATCGAAGGTATGCTTGGACGTGTCATATCTAAATGAACCTGTCAAGGAGGTCTACACCTATGATCCAGATTTTCCTGAGCAGTTGAGAGAGGACACCACGGAGACAGCTATCACAGCACGAGAGGATATTGGATTATTTCCAGGGAAGTATCGTCCACCGCTATTTATTTCATATATTTCTATAGACGATTCTCTTTGGAATACTTTTATTATGAGGGTGAAATTTTTGTAGTGAGCTGATGCATCCTATTCTCTATAAGGTACAGGTGGAGTCCCTGTGGGAATGCTGAAGGATGCATTGCTAGAGTTCGTTGGTGTTCGTGGACATACGCCCCTGGCGGAGCCACGGAAAGAGTAGTTGAAGCAGTTGCCTGCACCTGCAAAGATACTGGATCAGCCTTTTGCTATAGGTGATATCAATCCAGTAGTGTAGTAATAGCGTGAACTTTTATGCTTTCAATTAACACAAATCCTCTCGATAGCGAGAGGACCGCATATGTTTGCTTGAATAAATATCGCCTCATATGAGTGCAAAAAAAATTTTTACACCCCAACCCAATTATATATATATTAATTGTCCTCTTCATATTTTGATGTGTCACACCCTTTTTGCTCACCACCCATCGAGCATCTCTTTCAAGTGAATACTCACATTCTTATTCGTTTGACTCGATCTCGCCTAGCAAAGCCGTGACATTTTTGATCGAGTCATTTGAAGAGGATTGTTTGGTATAAGCTTGGGGGAAGGCGATCTCATGCATCATTGTATGTACATGTAGTTGCATTAGATTCCATGTCATTCATTTCATCATTTTTCATCCTCCCCATATTTATCGTTGTTCCTTATATTCTTACATTATGATCACAATGAGGAAAATGTGAAGTTTAAGCTTGGAGAGTGCATTTCCATGCCATTTAGATGCATTAGTTGCATTTTTACTTTATTTTAGGGTTTTCTTTTAGAATTTTTCAAAAAGTTTGCATCATCTTTTGATTTTTCCATCTTATTTTCCTTTTATGTGTGTTCAAGCATCATATTGTGTCTTGTTTTTCTTTTATTTTTTTATTTCTTTACTTTCTTTTCCTTCTATTGCTAGATATGTTCCTTATGATGATATCTTTTAATGCTTTACCAACCATCACGATGCTAATTATTCCTTGCCAAGCTACTTAGAGTATTTCAGTATCCTGCTATCCATGTGCTTGCTTATATATCCTTTTGATGATTACTTTATATGAATGCATGATATTAATTGAAGCAAAATGTATGGATTAGTGTTTAGTATGCTTATGTTGGAAGTGCACCAAGATTCACGCATCAATTGTATATCAGAAGCATCTGCCTTATTGTCTTATTCACCTTCTGTTGCATGCCTGATATGATTGTACCCTTTACTGCTTGACTTCATTTTTTATTGAAATGATTGAGAATATCCATGCTTATATTAGAGTTTAGTTGATGTATTATCTTATTGAACCATTTGTGCACATCTAGAGTGAACCAAGCGTTACACTATTTCCTTCTATACGTATATCTTTTTATTCTCTACATGTCACTTGAGTTCACCTCCTAAAGCTATTTATATTGCTTCTATTTCCCAAAAAATCCTTACAAAAGAAAAAGTTAGCTCCAAAAAATTCCAAAAGACAAAAAGGGCCAAAAACCAAAAATACAAATCAAATAGCTCCTACAAAAATCCAAAAAGAAAAATGAGAAACAAAAAGTTCAAAAAGAAAAAGAAAAATATTTCTCTATTTCATTATTGGAGCCATATAATACTTGGGAAAACCAAGGCAAATATCTCATTTTCCACTATCATATTCCTTTAGATGCGATGCCTCAAGCTAAGCTTGGGGGGGTGTGAATTCACTTGACCATATGAGTGAGCGCGACATTAGAGTGGAGAGGTGCACGAATGGGGAAGTTTGATAATACTGAGACTTAGCGAATTACTTTAGCTATGGAAATTTCTTAAGAATTGATATGAAATAGTGAATGACATGTCTCTTATTCCATTCTCTATTGCATGCTTGGTGTGATTCTTATATGCTTCGGTTATAACTCTTGATTGTAAAGTGCATCGCCAACATTTGTATATTAAATTCTATGAAATGTGTGATGTGGATATGAATTGATTGTATGAATTTAGAGAATCCCTTTTGTTGTTCTTAAAAGCTTACAAGTACCATGTTTAAGTAAGATATGAAATCTTTATAGCATGTGATTCGTATTTTTCGAGTCATCGCGATGTGTAGCTTATGGCTTGAGATCTGAGAGAATAATCTAGCGACCCCTTCCACTTCGTATTGTTTTTCTTTCATGTCATTTCCTTCGTTTTCATTTCCCGAGTTCGTCTCTCTACTTATCTTTCTCGAGGACGAGTAAGAGGTAAGCTTGGGGGATTTTGATCGGTCCATATTTTACACCTTTTTTCTACATGTTTGCATGCCATTTCGATCGCTCATATTGTGATTTTCATGATTATTCGACGATATTTCGTTACTTTTCACTATTTCTCGTTTTCGTCTGATTTCAGGAAATATGGAGCAATCGGGAGGAAAAATAAGCTCATGGGATTTGCATGCGCACCGGAGCGTCGCCCGTGGCTCTATCGAGGAGCTAACAGCGCTGGATGATGAGCGAGAGAAGAAGGGGATCGATAGAATCAATGAGGAGGCAAGGAGAAGATTTGATTCCAGAAACAGGCCACTCGACCGAGTACGCAGTCCACTCGGCCGAGTGAAGAAGCGTACTCGGCTGAGTACAACTGATACGAAAACTTCGCGTACCACAACGTACTCGACCGAGCGGATAATCCCACTCAGCTGAGTAGAGAACTCCACTTGTCCGAGTGAGTCAGAATTTTTGAAAGAAATCAAAGCAAACTCTCTGGAACTCTGGGAAGCACAGCAGAAGACCCACTCGGCCGAGTAGGAAGTCCACTCGACCAAGTGATGAATTCCACTCGGCCGAGTGACGCAGAGCCCAAACCCCCAGCTTCTTTTTTTATTTGGAGTACAGCAGAAGACCCTACATGGCCGAGTAGGAAGTCCACTCGATCGAGTGAGGAATTCTACTCGGCCGAGTGACACAAGCGCCCAGATTTTTAGACAACCTCTCACTCTTTTAAAATATGCTATCATTTCAGTAGGAAAAATATTTCTCATATTTTTTATGGATAGTATACTTTATAATGGTTCCAACACCACCAAGAACATGCCAATCAGAGATCGGATGAAATCTGGAGAATTTCTTTAAGTTGACGCTGCAGTGCTGAAACTGCTACTCGGTCGAGTCATATTTCCACTCGGCCGAGTGAGTGCGGGACTAGAACTTAAGTTGCGGCCAAAGCTGACTTTGGGCATGATTTTCAAAGGGTTTCTAGGGTTATTTGCTAGGGTTTTGGGGGGATATATATAGGGTTTGTAGCCGTCATTAGAGGGGGGTTCCACATTATTTTCTTGGAGACATTTTTAGAGGTTAGGCCATGCCCTAGGCCACCTCTTGGATCTAAAAGCTTGTATTTGGATTGAAATTCTTCATCAAAGATAAATATCTTTGTTCTTGTTATTTGAATCATTGATTTGATATCTTTTTACATGCAAGCAATGTTTTCTTTTGATTCCTATATCGTTATTGCTATGCTTGGTTGATCGTTGTTCTAGGGAAGGGGATGAACCCTATGGATCTCATGTCAGATTTGTGATGAATGAATTTCTGTGTTGCTAGAATTATTAGAAGGTTGGATTATGATTGATTTACCACGAATAGCTTGGAATTTCCATCGATATAGAGTTTGCAAGAGATTGGATTCTGATCGATGGGAAGGCCTAGATATTCGATTTAGATTTATAATCGAGATTCACTACACTTGGTTTGCAAGAGATTGGACCAAAGATAGCATTTTTTTATAAATCTATACACATATTCGTTTGCAAGATATTGGACGAATACGAGCTATCACAATCTAGATCGTAACTCGAGTTTGCACGAGAGTGGAGTTTGTCACTCGGTCGAGTGGACTTTCTCACTCGGTCGAGTGAGTCTTCTATTGTTCTTCTCGAAATTCCAGAGCGTCGGCTTAAATCTTCTTCAGAAAGCTCTGACTCACTCGCGCGAGTGAAGTTCTCCACTCGGCCGAGTGGGATCATTCACTCGGTCGAGTGGACTTTGACTCCGGGTGCTTTTGTATCTGTTGTACTCGGCCGAGTACATTCCTTCACTCCGTCGAGTGAACTGCGTACTCAGCCGAATGGCATGTTTCTGTAGTCACATCTTCTCCTCCTTGCTTCCTCATCGATTCTATCGATCTTCTCCTTCTTCTGCTCATCATCTAGCGCTGCTAGCTCCTCGATAGGGCCATGGGCGACGCTCCGGTATGCGTGCAAGTCCCTTGATCTCATTTATGCTCCCGATCGCTCCATATTTTCTGAAATCCGACAAAAACAAGAAATAGTGAAAAGCAACGCGATATCATCGAATAATCGTGAAAAGCGCGATATGGCCGATCAAAATGATATGCAACCATGCAGAAAAAGGTGTAAAATAAGGAGCGATCACGACGCAAGCTTGAATGTAAAGTGGTAAAGTGAGAAGATAGAGTTCTATGTCTTAGATCTCGTGCCTTGAAGATGGAGCCCCCTTACCTTCGTTTGTCTGCCTATTTATAGGTAGCTTCTTCTTGATGATGTGTAACCGTACCTCATTGATCGAGGCACGATCCTCTCCAAGATTCGAGTTAACGGCTGTCCATTTACTTGATCATCATAACTCTGCCCTGATTATGTCGGTGGGAGTCCATTGGTTAGGAAGAGCTATTCCTTCGACTGAGTCTTACGCCGCCTCCGTCCCGTTGGTGGGCCCTGGGCCGTGATTGGGCCTCAATTATCCAATGTTGTTTTGTGGGCCGTACCCGTGCATCAACATACATCCATTTGAAAAAGCTTAAAATTCTTAAATGATGCAAATGACAATAAAAGTCTAATAGATTCTAATTTAGCTACCGGAGCAAAAGATTCTTCAAAATCTATACCTTCTTCTTGCCGGTAACATTGTGCTTCTAACCTTGCCTTGTTTCGGCTGAAGACTTCATTTTCATCAGTCTTGTTATTGAAGATACACTTTGTTTCAATGACATTGTGATCTTCCGCAGGAGGAACTAACTCCCAAACATCGTTCCTTTCAAATTGGATGAGTCCTTCCATAGTAATGATCCATGAGCTGTCCTTACAAGCTTCTTCAATGCTCCTTGGTTCTATGGTTGAGATGAAAGCACACAGTGCGAATTGTTCCACCCTTGACCTTGTACGGATTCCATCTTCAATATTACATATCACTTGATCATGTGGATGGTTTGGAACTATAGAAAATGTATAAGGTAACCCTTAATTATTAGAAACAAACTCAATTCCATCATTAGTAGGGTTAGTCACAATAGAATAATTTAATTTGACATTATTCAAAGAATCACACAAAAATGCAATATTCTCATCAAGTTGAGATAATGAAACATCAAAGTTCTTATTAAAAATGTGAAGTGATTCTTCAACTGTCAATGTTCTTTTTTTAAATATCTGGTATGCCTTACTATGATTGGAGTATCCAATAAATGTTCCTTCATCGGAACGTGAATCAAACTTATCTATATTCCCGTGTGTGGTCTTAAATAAAACTTTTAGAACCAAAAACACAGAAATAACGTACTTGAAAAATTTTGTTATTAAATAATTCATAATAATTTTATTCGTACGGGGTCTCACAAGTATCCTACTTAGCACATAGCACGCGGTATGAACGGCTTCCACCCAAACTTGTAAACTAATGCGTCTATCACTCAGCATAATGCGTGCACATTCAATAAGAGTTCTATTTTTCCTTTCTACAACACCATTTTGTAGTGGAGCATGAGGAAAGGAAAAAAGCACGAGTTATCTCGTTCTCATCACAAAAGTTAGAGAATAGTTCATTATTAAATTCATCTCCATGATCACTACGAATGGTGACAATGGACATGCCTTCAATCTTTTGAACTTTGTTAGACAAAATAATAAATTTCTCAAGTTTCTCATTCTTGATATTCAAGAACTTCACCCAAGTATACCTAAAGAAGTTATCAACAACTACAAGTCCATAGAATGCATTTCCTAATGATGTAACTCTGGTAGGCCCAAATAAATCTAGAGGTAAAATCTCTAGTGGCCTAGAAGTAGATATTACATTCTTAATCTTAAATGAGGATTTATGGAGCTTGCCTCATTGGCATGCATCACAAACACTTTTCTTATTAAAAGAAAGTTTCGGAAACCCTCTAACTAGATTTTGCTTGGACAGCTTATGAAGATGCTTTACATGACCAAAGCATCGATGCCATAAACGTTGTTCATTAGTGTGAGCAACCAAGCATTGTTCAAGTGTGTGTGGCAAATCCAAACTATAAATATCCTTTTGGCATGTGCCACTAAATAATACATTACTATTAGTATTATCAAAAATACTACACAATCCATCACCAAAGTTAACTTTGAAACCCTTGTCACAAAGTTGACTAATAGAGATAAGATTTTGATTTAAACCTTCTACAAGATAAACATTATTTATGAGAGGTTTAGAGGGATTACAACTTTACCAATTCCTATGATGGATCCCTTCTCATTGCCTCCGAAAGTAATAGTTCCGCCATTCTTGATGCGGATAACTTCGGAGAGAAAACTTAGGTCTCCCGTCATATGTTTGGAACACACACTATCAAGTATCCAATCCTTTCCTTTGCATTTAGAGCAATCTTTTCCCATATTGCCCTTTTTCTTCTTCTTGGGTACCTATAGAATATTTCATAAGCACATGGTACCCAAGCATGTTGGGGCCAAGGGGATTAGCCCATAGTAAACCACGTTCAATTGGACTTTGGATTCCCAACATAGTTCACATTATCACAGTATGATTGCATATACATTCCTTTATCATATATGCTAGTCCCAAATCAACTAATTCTTGGGAGTCCTACGCCTCATAGGTGCATGCATTGGAAGAGAATATCTAGTATGAGCATGAGGCATGTGAGCATGAAAATGTATATATGCATTTGGGTGTACATGAGCATGTGAATGTTATATGTGAGGGTATGCATGATTCATACCATGTGATCTTGCACGATGTGTGCATGCATTGCGTGCATTCATATAATTTTTCACATTCGGCTTATATGCAATAGGACATATGAATGTGAATTATGATAAGCATATGAAGCATGTGGATAAGTATGTGAATAAACATGTCCATGTGGTGGTTGTCAATAACCATGCACATGAGTGGGGGTGCGGCCATGTGAATTTCTCACATGTGTGTTTACATGTAGACGCGGGTGTGATGCATAAAACTCGTCATATGTAGGAGCAACATGTGTAGGTGCTCTCCTACGTGGTTCGGTGCATGTGTACATATACGCATATCCCTTCTTTGGTTGTCCACCCTTGGTGGGTTTCTTTCCAAAAGAGTGTGTCACCGAAATGGTGCTAGTCTTAGTAGATGTACTACCTAAGAGTTTTGATGCTCCACTTTTGGATGCATTGGATGGAAGAATTATCCTTAGAGTATCCAAGTCCTCCGTGGTAATTTGCGGAAATTGGGTTTCCAAAATTGTGTCCAATTTATCCTTCCCTTTATCGAATCTATCAACATTGGAGGACATGAGCTCATATTTCTTTACAAGTGAAGAGAGATTAGTATCCAAGGTGGATACATGTGTAGTGAGCTCGTGCACTTGGATTTTGAGAACAACATTCTCATTTCCCAAAAGTGTGTTTTGAGATTGAAGTTGTTCAATCTCAATGTCATCACAATCACTAAGTTGGACTTTGTCCAATTGTGACTTGATGGATATTACCTCATTTCTCAAACAATCATTTTGAGAAGCGAAAGAAGCTTTCTCCTTAATTTAAGCATTATGAGAATTAGAACTAACATTCATATCAAAATTCTTATAAGAAGTAGCTATGCTAGAAAGATTGTCCTTAGCAATCATATATCTATTGAACAATTTTTGATACTTCTCAAATAATTGTTCATTAGCTAATCTAAGGTCGTACATGGTTACCTCATCGGTGTCGTTATCACTTTCACTAGATACATCCTTAGGAGAGCTTCCCTGAGCTATGAAGTATGTGTGCGCTACCTCTCCTTTGTCCTCATCAGATTTATCGCTACTAGAATCCTATCTAGAATCATCACTTGTTCCTACGAGTCCCTTCTTCTTCTTATTCCCTTTGTATGCATCTTCCTTTTTGTACTTGGGAGCTTTCCATTTATCCTTGTCCTTAAGCAAGGGGCAATCCATCCTGATGTGCATTGGCTTATTGCAATTGAAACACAAAGAAGAATCATTATTAGAAAAAAATTTATTCCTTGGTTTGAAATTAAATCTCCGGTAAAACAGTTGGAATTTCCTAGCCGTAAGAGCTATGCACTCCATGTCCATCTCTTCGTCAGAGTCTTCAATCTCCGAAGTGTATTTGAAAGTAATTGCTTTCTTCTTCGGTTCGGATAGAACCTTAGAGAATTTCTTTCTTCTCTATCTGCTTTCCTAACCTCATAAGCCATGAGGTTTCCTATAAAGGCATCAACCGTATATGTGACCATGTTATTACCTTGCTCAATGCCATTGTCTTCTTTTTCCATTCCGGGGTGACGGCCATAATGCGTTTTCTTAACTTTTTCACTTGGGTATATTCCTTCCCAAGGGCTTCAAGATCATTCACGATGTTCGTGAATCTTGCAAACATGCTTGAGATGGTTTCCTTATCCTGCATTGAAAACATCTCGAAACGTTGTACATAAACATGAAGCTTTGACAGCTTTACCTGGGTTGTCCCTTCATGTTAACTTGGAGATGGTTCTAAATTTGGTGTGTGGTTATGCAATTCAACACTTTGTTGAATTCGATCGCATTCAATATACAAATAAGCGAGTTCATCGCTTTTGCATTGTTTGTCTTTGCAAGCACTTAAACCAGTGTCCACTTTAGGTAGCCTTCTTCAAGTGGATCAACATACTCCTTTTCTACCATGCGCTAAAGAAAAGCACTCTTAAGGAAGATGATCTTCTTCTCTTTCCAATATCCATAATTGGACCCGTTGAAGTGTGGAGGTCTAATTGTGGATGGGCCTTCCATGGTAGAGGATTCTCCATCATGAGTGTTGTTGTTTCTTGTGGTTGCCATAGTTTGAAAATCTAGCTCTGTACCAATAGTAGGATCTGAAACTTTATGGAAAAAGCACTAGAGGGTGGTGAATAGGGCTTTATAAAACTTAATATAGAAATTATGCCAAATTAAATCACCCTTATGCAACCTTAGTGTGGAGTAGAGAAAGAGAGCTACAACACAATGAATGCAAGCGGAAACAAATGATTAACCCTGGTTCTGATTCACATAGTCTCTTCGACTCTGAGTCCCCCCGACTCCTTTGAATCCTACTCCAGCAACCCATTAGTAACCCGCTAATGATTAGTGTTTCCACTAATGCCCACTTACAAAACCTGACAATTGCAAATCAATACAACTTTCTTCCACTTCCCACAAATCGGGAATGGACTACTCTCACAACCGAGAGGAACCTTTCTTACACTTCCCATAATCCAAAAATGGACTTCTTAAATATTAAGAGAAAATATTGAATCGAAATATGAAACAATTTTATAACATATGCCTTGAATAATATGCTTAAGAATGATGCAATAAAGGTGTGAGAGAGGTGCTCTATATGATGAGAGTGAGATCACTTACTAACTAGTCTCAAGATGTGTAGCAATGATTGCTAGAAGCTGATCTTGAAAGCTTTGGAGAGCTAGAATTGCCTTGAATGCTCTTGAATGCTCTAGTTGAGAAGTTAATGTCTTGGGATCACTTAAGAGTGTATCGAATGAAGTCTCAGATGCATAGCAAACCTCTCAAGTCAAGATATTAAAGCACTATTTATAAGCCATGGAAATCTACTCAAAACGTGTGAAAAGCTCAAGCATTTAATGCTTTATATGGCTATTAATGGGCAGAAATCCTAGTCAATAGTCGCCTGATAATGAACGACCAGTCGGCTAGTGTACTGTTCTGACTGAGCAATAAATGCAGTCTATCGGACATATGCCAGACAGTTGAAGATGATTTCCCAGTCGTCTCGTTCACTGCTCCGTCGTCTGGCACACATGCATCAGACGTCTGATTAAATAGACCGTGAGCAACACTTGGTTACTGTAAAAGTTGGTCCGAATGTCCAAGCGTCTGATGCTTATCGTCCAGATGTCTAGTCAACTGTTCAGATGACTGGTAATACAACTTCAGACGCTAATCATGACTAATTGTAGAAATGATCTACTGGAAATATTTGCTCTAATTTTCCAGACGTTTGATGTATGCCATCCAGACGTCTGATTATCGTCAGACATCAGAGGCCGAGTTACTGAGGCGTTGGCTTGAATTATTCAAACCTCTGGAGTTCATCATTTAGGCGTCTAAAAAATGTTCAGACGTCTGGAATTCGAACTTCAGGCGTCTGATCTTGTTAGGATATTGGAGAACTATATGCACAGGAGCGCCAGGCATCTGGAAGCCAAGCACCAGGTGCATGCTGAAGGCTGAAAAACTCTTTTTTGAGTTTATGCAAGTTCTACCCCTATGACTGACGTCCCCTAGATTTGAGCATACATGTGCAATAGGATCGGGGATACCAGATTTAAATATTTATACCGCAAGCGCACGGTGTTGTAGTGTGGCTTGGGGGTCGAATACAGGGAGGCGTGTGTTGTGCTTGTGTCAAAGAGGAACCGGTTCACCCGATGGGTGACCTAGCCCGAACGATCGATGGTTATCACAGAATATAGATACGAAGGATAAACGATATAAAAGGAAATCTAGGACTTTGGTTTTCACCCTATCACGTGTTCTCACTATTACGACCGACGGATAGGAATACGATAGGATTTAGGGTTTAGTGGTGAGACGTTGCCTCTAAGAGAGATACCTAGCATCCCATGGGCCCGATATTTTGGCCGATGCCCAGGATGATACGCCAGGACTACCCGGGTTCGGTCAGTGGGCATTTCCATGTCCATTAACACCGACCGACTCCGGGAGCACTAAGCTCGCAACGATTACTCCCAACATCTCATCCTGCTGTTTCCACGCGCTAGGATTCAATGTCTACGCTAAGGGCGTGAGCTGTGGCTAGGGAGTCAACCGCCAAGTTTATTCCCCCTTGGCCTGACTGTCAGAGGCGGTCTTTCTCCCGCCAATGACAATGAAACACCCCGCGTAACCATCTAAATTCTTAATCCCTATCGAAATCATATTCCTATAGTCACTCTAGGGAGAACCCACAAAGGGGTTTCTGTCGAAATCCCAGATTAGGGAACTATTCACAATTCATAGCTAAAATGCAATCTAAACAAAAATCAACAGTAGAAATCATGATCAAGCAATAGAAATGAGATACTAGCAATGGTATTAAGACAATATTAAAATTTGGAGTCAATCGGAACACTTACAAAACAAGAGAAAATTCCAGTCATCGCAATACAAAAAAGACAGAAAAAATAACAAGATATTCATTTTCAAAAAACCTAGGTCAGCTATTTATAGAAATCACGGCCACTCGATCGGATGAAGCATCAACCAATCGGGTGAGCTGCTTGTCGCTTCGGCCGTCGGCTTTGGGAGCTTCAACGGGGCGCTGAGGAGAGTGGGTGGCGCCATCGGTTCGAGTAGTGGGAAGAAACGGCTACAGATGAACCAATCGAGTGAGATGTCACCCAATCGGTTGGAAATTAGCTCAAAAGAACAGAGAACTCTGTCGGGTTCACACGATCGACGAACCGGTCGGTTGAGCTCTCCGGGTCATCGTTTGGAAAATTCAGCTACAGATGAACCGATCGGGTGAGATATCACCCGATCGGTTGGAATTCAGGTTCAAATGGCCGAGAGCTCTGTCGATCTCACCCGATCACTGATCGGGTGAGCTGCTCTACACTTCAGCCTCCATCTGGGTCGGATACGCGTGTATCAACCGTCGGGTGGCTGGTCCACTAGATCGGTTGAGGGCTGAGATATAGCAGCAATCTTCATCGTTTGACCCTATGGATCACGCGTGACTCCTCCTGTTGCTCCGGAGACTCATGATATCTTCTTTATATGTCCCCAACGCTGGCAATCTTCTGCATTTACACAAAAACACAAAGAAGTGAAATAAAACTAAAAAATCACAAGAAAATGGGTACGGGACGACGAAAAACAACGGAAAATCACAAAGAAGACGTGCGTGAATATATAAAATATAAACGCACGTCAAAATCCCCCAAGCTGAACCCTTCCTCGTCCTCGAGGAAGACGAGTGAGAGTAGGAGCTCGGAGGGAAAAAATAGAGAGAGAGAAACAGAAAGGGAAATCAAAACCCTAGATCGCCCGTCAGGGCCAACAAAATCAAACATGCAACACTAAGCAAGCATACGACAAAACACAACGCTAACCCAAGGAATATGAGTCCAAACAAGTGTCGTGGGCCCATGCAGTGAAGCGCGAGTGAGTGTGGTCGTGTGCTAGCAGACGGTGTTACTATTTACGATGTGCAATAAAGCTCCATATACACATACCCAAGGAATGACCCAAGTATCGATTCAATTCAAAATTGCGGTGAATAAAAGCTCAAACATGCAAGAGAAGAGCGTAAGAATATAAACGTATCATGGGTCGGGGACTCCACAGCTAGGGACTAGGAAATCACCACACTATCGCCTAGATAATACCTAGAAAGTTCATATTCCAAGTGTTTTCGAAAACAATGGAGGTTGAGAAGATGTGGAGTAGAACACTCGGTGCAAATTCTCGCCTTCCCTTTATTCTCGGTAGATAGGAAAAAATATGCACATGGGAATTTTTTTGGGTTTTGGGTGTTTGTATTTTTTTTTTGGATTTTTGGCTATGCATATTTTTTTCTTTCTTTTCCTTTTTCTTTTCTTTTTGGGTTTTTCTTTTCTCTCTTTTTTGAATTTTTGGGATTTTGGGATATATACATGTGTACTCCTCCAAGTGGGAGAACGGTACACGACAAGGGGATTTGCACTAAGTAAAACAAAAAAGAAATCGGATTCTAAACACTTGGGCAAATGAGATTTTTCTCACTAATCAGAGCATAGGCTAAACGGGCTATCCTAGTCCTAATTGTGGAATCCCGACACATGCGATTTGAAGTATACGATATAAATATATTCCATGCACATAGAAGCGGACAGGAGAAGCAAATACCGCAAATTCAAATCGAAGAATGATAATCTAGGGGTCAACCAAGGATAGGTATATAAATAAAAATCACAAAGTAGAAGCACACTATAAGCTAGTCACGACACACGACACACATAAAGCAAAGTGGACCCACGAAGCATGAAATGCAAGAGGACTCGGCTTCCTAGGGTTAGTGAATGTGATAATCGTGGCTATGCTAGGTGTGTGTGTGATCCTGCGGTAACTCATCATATGGGGTCATCTCTAGAAAAGAGAGGACAAAAGATGGGAAGGCAAAAGAAAAACACGAAGGAAAACGACTCAAAAATGAAGAAAAAGACGTAACTGACGCACGAAGTGCGACTCCCCCAAGCTGAAACTTGCATTGCCCTCAATGCAATAGTAGTGAATATGGGAGGGCAATGAAAATGGGGGGAATACGAACCGACACAAAAGAATGAAAAACGAGAAAAACACACAAACGAAACTGAAAAATAAAGAAAAAGAAACATAGAAAATAAAAGATAGAAAAAGCACAACCACATGACACATATAAACAGGCACATAACAACGAAATCACACGACAACACACACAAAATTCGATTTTTCCCAAGCTAAACATGACAATGCTAGCAAAATGATATGATCATGGTGATGCAGATATATGCCAGGGGAGGTCAATCTGAGCCGCTGTCGGTATAATGGTAGGGAGATGGTAAGGAGGGTGGTGAATAGTGGAGGAAGGACTCTTCTGAGGACGAAGGACAGGGTGTGCAGACAGGAGTAGGAGGGGCAACGGGCTGGATTACCGGTGGATCGAGATTTATTGGTGGATCGTGGTAGATAATGATTGCACCGGGTGAACCGACACATGGGTGCCAATCGGGAGGTTCCAAGGGTGGAAAATGTACGAGTGTGGCATACCAAGGATCCGGGTAGAACTCCCACGGTAAATGGGAAATGCGAAAGGGGATTCGCTCAGAAGATGATGGTGGGAGGATGGCAAATGGAGTACAGTCAGGACTATAGAGGTAGACAGCACGCTCCTCGTCGAAAGGGGTGATCATATCGATATCGATCAAGTAGTCGCGATCGATACGACACCGTCCTGGTAAAATAGGGAGGTCGGGCGGCAGCCTCAAAACACAACTGACAATAAGAGTGATCATCCCACCACAACAGATAGATCCAGAAATTGCGCGGCTAACAGATAAAATCTAGTGGATGATCCAATGGGCGGTGTTTATTGTTGAGTATTGGACTCCCCGGATTTGGTTTTGGATGATGAGCAAACATAAATAAAACGTGAACTAACACTTTGTGAGCGCAGTTATGGAGATCGTCGCCAAATTCACGTGAACATCCAAAGCGACGTCTCAAGACTTCTCAAAGCATGTATTCATATGCCTAAAGCTTCGTTGAAGCTTTTGGACCAACTTTGAAGTCATGAAGATTCGATCGAAGCTTTTGAAGACGGTTTGTCTAGATTTACATTTAGTCTTCTAGCTTTGTTCTTTAGAATGTTAAGCCTTGAGTAGGTATTATCATTTGATCTTCATATCACTCCTATCTTAGAGCTAGGATCTTAGTAGAAGTCCATTCAAACTTTCCCGAAGCATCGCGCTTCGATTCGGGACTTCTTGTGCATGTTAGTTGGTTCAAGAAGAAGAACTGACCGACTAGATGGTGATCTAGTCGGTCGGCAAAGCTTCTTGGACCGACTAGTTTCAGTCAGTCAATTCCAAGCTCTTTACTGTTTACAGTTAGTCGGTCTATGTTGACTCACCGACCGACTAGTTTGTGAACTAGTCGGTCAGTGATGCTTCTGTGACCGACTAGTTGAGCTTTACTATTCATGCCAATTTTCACCTAAGTTACTGTTTATCGTTAGTCGGTCTAAGAACGTTTGGTGACCGACTAGTTGATGAACTTGTCGGTCAACATTTGTTCTTGGACCGACTAAATCAATTTGTATTCAGACTAATTGTTTTCAACTCTTAGTCGGTCTAAGTTTACTGACCGACCGACTAGTTGATGAACTAGTCGGTCAGAAATTCTTCTTGGACCGACTAGTTATCTAGGTCTGAAA